>CAMTDV010000029.1:19632770-20304437 GCA_947069175.1 Scalesia atractyloides | reverse complement strand
ATCTTGCGATCCCCCAAAGTATGAAGGGACCGAAGGTGTTACTGCCCTCCTCCACTGGTTCGAAGAAATGGAGAACACCTTCCTCAATTGCAATTGTACCGAGGATCGCAAGGTACGTTATGCATCAGGGAGACTGTTTGGAGTAGCCCTTACCTGGTGGAACACAGAAAAGGGTAAGCGAGGAGTCGAAGATGCCATGGCCTTATCATGGGAAGAGTTAAGGGAACTCATGACAAGGCGCTTCTGTCCGAGAAGCGAAATCAAAAAGTTGGAAGATGAGTTCCACTCGTTGAAACAAAAGGAAGGGGATCACACTTCCTACAACAAAAGATTTCTCGAACTGAACCAAATGATCCCTAATCTGTTCACACCCCGTGTACCGTCTGGTTGAACATTACATTCGAGGCCTCCCCTCGAAAATTCAAGACTCGGTTCTAAGCACTTCGCCTGCAACACTTGAAGCCGCAATGGAACTAGCTACCGAACTTACCGAGAATCGCATCCGAAACGGTAAATTCAAGGATGAGAAAAAGAAAGCCCCCATTGAGGCCCAAACTTCAAACCATTCCATCTCCTCTTCAAAGTTTGCTGGTAAGAGGAAACGAAACAGCAGAAATTTTGCCGTCACACATACAAACTCTCCTATCACTGCCGCACCAATCACCCAAGTTGCTCCCTCAGCTGCACCGTTCAAAAAGCCATACACCGGCCCATACCCAAAATGCAACTGTTGTCAATATGATCACCTCCCAGAAACTCCTTGCCAACATTGCACCAGCTGTGGCCGTGCGGGTCACACCATCCAAACTTGTCGCACACTTCATTGAATGAACCGCAATCAACCCTCAACCCAAACCCACCATCAGATAGTGGGTCAAGCCCAACAACCTTTACTCCTACCACCTGCCCAACATATAGCCCAATCCTACTACCAACCCAACTACCCCATGATGCAACCTATGCGAGCTTGTTACAACTGTGGAGACCCAAACCACTTCAGGAACACATGTCCCCGTTTGGTAAACATCATCCATGCTCAAGCTCAGGCGAATCCAGTAAACCAAGCTAACCAAGCTCCTCCACCTGCTAGAGGAAGAGCTTTCAACATCAATGCCAACCAAGCTAGGACGTGGTTAACGGTATGTTTCTCGTCAATGGAAGTTATGCATCTATGTTATTCGATACTGGCGCGGATAAGAGTTTTGTGTCTTTAGAATTTGAACCCATCCTCAACCAAACTCGTGATAATCTCATGGAATCTCTAACGGTGGAAGTTGCTGACGGAAAGCCCGTTCATTAAATTTTATTATACGAAATTGTACCCCCACTCTAAACGATCACGATTTTCCAGTTGACCTCATTCCTATGAAGTTGGGAAGTTTCGATATCATAATCGGTATGGACTGGCTCAGCCAGCATCACGCTGAAGTAGTATGCCGCGAAAAGTTCATTCAAATTCCTCTTGCAGACGGTCAGACCCTACGTATCTTTGGAGAAACCCCTTCGAAAGGACTCAAATTAATGTCCTGTCTTCAAGCCCGAAAATATCTCCGCAAGAACTATGTCGCATTCCTAACTCACATCGTCAAGAAAGGAAACAAGGAGAAAACTCGAAGATATACCAGTAGTGAAAGAATTCCCACAAGTCTTTCCTGACGAAATCTCAGGACTTCCTCCTGTGAGAGAAGTCGAATTCCGCATCGATCTTGTACCTGGCGCTACACCAGTCGCAAAATCTCCTTATAGGCTAGCCCCATCCGAAATGCAAGAGCTGGCCAGTCAACTGCAAGAACTGACTGACAAAGGATTCATACGTCCTAGCTCCTCGCCTTGGGGTGCGCCTGTTCTTTTTGTGAAGAAGAAAGATGGAACGTTTCGCATGTGTGTTGACTACAGAGAACTCAACAAGTTAACGGTTAAGAATCGCTACCCACTACCTCGCATCGATGACCTCCTAGATCAACTTCAAGGCGCCACCTGCTTTTCAAAAATCGATCTTCGTTCTGGTTATCATCAACTCAGAGTACATGAAGAAGACGTCCTAAAGACCGCCTTCCGGACTCGTTATGGTCATTACGAATTCATGGTCATGCCATTCGGTTTAACCAATGCCCCAGCTTTCTTCATGGACCTAATGAATAGGGTATGCAAACCCTACCTCGACTGTTTTGTCATAGTCTTCATCGACAACATTCTTATCTACTCCAAGTCTAAAACCGATCATGAACGACACCTTCGACTCATCCTTACACTCTTAAGGACTGAGAAACTCTACGCTAAATTCTCAAAATGCGAATTCTGGTTAAGAGAAGTACAATTCCTTGGACATGTCGTTAATGACAAGGGAATACATATCGATCCTTCAAAAATCAAGGCAGTACAGGAATGGCAAGCGCCACGTACCCCTACCGAAGTAAGGTCATTTCTTGGTTTGGCTGGTTACTATCGCCGCTTCATTGCCAATTTTGCTGTACCACTCACGGCTTTAACTCATAAAGGGAAACCCTTCATATGGGGACCTAAACAAGAAGAAGCCTTCCAAACTCTAAAGCAAAAACTTTGTGACGCACCTATCCTCACACTCCCTGAAGGTTGCGATGACTTTGTAGTATATTGCGACGCATCAGGGCAAGGACTAGGCTGTGTATTAATGCAAAGAGGAAAAGTGATAGCCTATGCTTCTAGACAACTCAAGGTTCATGAAAAGAATTACACCACCCACGACCTGGAACTTGGAGCCGTTGTGTTCGCTCTCAAGATATGGAGACATTACCTCTACGGTAACAAGTGTGAAATATACACTGACCACAAGAGCCTCCAACATATCTTCAATCAAAAGGAGTTGAATATGAGGCAACGAAGATGGGTCGAACTTCTTAACGACTACGACTGGGAAATTCGGTATCATCCTGGCAAGGCAAACGTAGTGGTTGATGCACTCAGTCGAAAAGGTTATGCGAACTCCATTCGTCTTCTATGTTCGCAAATCATAACCGACATCAAAGATCGAATCCGAGCAACTCAACATGTTTCTGTAACAGAAAACGACGTACGCGATGAGCTGTCATGTGGAGCAGAACTCAAAATCGAAACCAAATCCGACGGTATTCTATACTATCTAAATCGCATATGGATTCCCGATCGCGATAACCTTCGTGATTTCCTTATGAATGAGGCGCACAAAACACGGTATTCTGTACACCTAGGAGCCGACAAGATGTATCAAGACCTACGATACACCTACTGGTGGCTGGGCATGAAAAAGGATATTGCTGTTTTTGTTTCCAAGTGCCTTACCTGTTCCAAAGTAAAAGCTGAACATCAAAGACCTTCAGGACTTCTAACCCAACCTGAAATACCTGTATGGAAGTGGGAAAACATAACCATGGACTTCATTACCGGGTTATCTCGCACCTCCAGTGGGTATGACACCATATGGGTAATCATTGATCGTCTTACTAAATCAGCTCACTTCATTCCGATTCACGAGGACTTCAAGAACGAGAAGTTAGCTCGTATCTACATCAGCGAGATCGTAAGCCGTCATGGTGTACCCTTAAGCATCATTTCAGACCCTGATGGTCGTTTCACTTCACGAACATGGCGAGCCGTACAAACCGCCTTGGGTACACGATTAGACATTAGTACCGCTTTTCATCCTCAAACTGATGGACAATCTGAACGCACCATCCAAACTCTTGAAGACATGCTTCGAGCATGTGTCATAGACTTCAAAGGGAATTGGGACGCTCACCTACCATTGGTTGAATTTTTGTACAACAATAGTTATCATTCAAGTATCGGCATGGCTCCTTTCGAAGCGTTATATGGTCGTAAGTGCCAATCTCCAGTATGTTGGCACGAAATTGGGGAAGCACAAATCACCGGTCCAGAGTTAATTCAAGAAACAACCGACAAGGTCATTCAAATTCGAAACAATCTTCTAGCGGCTCAAAGTCGTCAAAAGAGTTATGTAGACAAACGACGAAAACCCTTGGAGTTTGACATTGGGGATCAAGTACTTTTAAAAGTATCACCGTGGAAGGGAGTGATTCGTTTTGGCCAGAAGGGCAAGCTAGCACCACGCTACGTAGGACCTTTCAAGATACTCGAAAGAGTAGGTCCTGTAGCATACAAGCTTGACCTACCAGAAGAGCTCAACAGAATTCATCCCACGTTCCACGTATCAAACTTGAAGACGTGCCTCGCCGATGAAAACCTCCATATTCCTCTAGAAGACATTTAAGTCGATGAATCTATGCATTTCATTGAAAGACCAGTAGAAATTATGACTTCGGAGAGAAGCGTTTAAGACGAAGTCGTATTCCAATTGTCAGGGTACGTTGGGAGTCGAAACGAGGACCTGAGTTTACATGGGAACGTGAAGACTCAATGCGCGAGAAATACCCGCATCTTTTTCCTGTTACTACTACTACTTAAATTTCGGGACGAAATTTCTAAAAGTTGGGGATACTGTAACATCCGTCGAAAAACGGGTTTCCAAAACCCGCTTCGTTTATTAATCGAATAGTCAGTTATAATTTTCGTTGCGTATATATTGTTCATTTTAATTTTAAACAATACATAATTAATAAACATTGTTAGAATTTTAAACCATAATTAATAAATAATAAAAATAAGAGAATAAAAAAATAAAGGAGGCTGCCGGGTTTCGAACCCGGGTCAGCCGTTTCAATAAACAAACACTACACCACTCCGCCACATAACACCTTTGTGTAATTACTGAAACAAATAACAATTAAATTAAAACTCGAATTCAAAACCGGACTTCAGCGCGGCAGAACTCGCAATCACCGGAAATTCCGGCAATCCGCGAGTTTAGCCATTTTCCTTTTGACTATAACGTTATAACCGACTTCGACATCGGTTATAACCGACGTCTATCAATCAGTTGCGGTCGTAACCGCCGGAGAAACTTTGACCATGAATCAAGACCAAATTCGGACTCAATACATGCTGTTTCTTCCCTATAAATACCCACCCAAACCTCTGGTAATCTTTTCGCTCAAAATCGCACAAACTCTCGAAGCTTTAGCGCTCGCCGGAGATATTTTACAGTCGCCGGACCTTCACCGGAAAACCGAGACTTACTTCAAATCGGTAAAATTCTCGACTCTTTTGCTTGTAATCCATTATTAGACATATATTAACTTCAATCCTTCAACCAGAACCTGTCCCAGACTACGCTGCCGGGAAATCCCACACTCGTCGGAAAATCACTGGAAATTCCGAAGTTTCTCTGTGAATCGGTACAATCATCTAAACCCCCTGATATCCCTTGTTTAGTAACTTAATTTCACAACTCATTGATCAAAACTGTTAATTGATTCACTCAGACGGAAGTCACAAATCAGAGTCGACGACTCTTGCCGGAAATCTGAGAAAGACGTCATTTAACGACATAAGCGCCGCTTCGGCGCATAGTATGGTTTTAAACCATATTAATGGACCAAGACTTGCTACCTACCGATTTTAAAACTTATTTTAAACATATATACAGTAGGTACATGTTATAAACTCAGAATCCCAAACAATTTATAAACTATGTGTAAAATGACCAAAATGCCCCTTCGGTGCATAGTTTGGTCATAAAAGATAAATTACACATATGATTGATATCCTACTGATATTATATCATAAATAAAATATTTTCCATAATACTCATGATTATAAACTTAAAATATGTTCAAGTTTCTTTTATACGGTATATAATTACCGAAATGTCCTTATGAGACATAGTTTCGTTTTAAAACCATAATGAGCATATAAGTTGATATCCTACTGATATCTTAACTTATTTAAAGTATAATGGCATATAGAACTTGTTCATGACTTATCCGGTTACCCGATATCGCTAATATGCGCTCGGTTAAGTATATATAACTATTTTACGAAAATTAACCAAAACGGGTTTAACCTTGTCATTTAAGTTTCAAAATACAGAATGTAACCTATGCGAGCTTGTTACAACTGTGGAGACCCAAACCACTTCAGGAACACATGTCCCTATTTGGTAAACATCATCCATGCTCAAGCTCAGGCGAATCCGGTAAACCAAGCTAACCAAGCTCCTCCACCTGCTAGAGGAAGAGCTTTCAACATCAATGCCAACCAAGCTAGAGCTGACAACAACGTGGTTAACGGTATGTTTCTCGTCAATGGTAGTTATGCATCCATGTTATTCGATGCTGGCGCGGATAAGAGTTTTGTGTCTTTAGAATTTGAACCCATCCTCAACCAAACTCGTGATAATCTCATGGAATCTCTAACGGTGGAAGTTGCTGACGGAAAGCCCGTTTCATTAAATTTTATTATACGAAATTGTACCCTCACTCTAAACGATCACGATTTTCCAGTTGACCTCATTCCTATGAAGTTGGGAAGTTTCGATATCATAATCGGTATGGACTGGCTCAACCAGCATCACGCTGAATTAGTTTGCCGCGAAAAGTTCATTCGCATTCCTCTTGCAGACGGTCAGACCCTACGTATCTTTGGAGAAACCTCTTCGAAAGGACTCAAATTAATGTCCTGTCTTCAAGCCCGAAAATATCTCCGCAAGAACTATGTCGCATTCCTAACTCACGTCGTCAAGAAAGGAAACAAGGAGAAGAAACTCGAAGATATACCAGTAGTGAAAGAATTCCCACAAGCCTTTCCCGACGAAATCTCAGGACTTCCTCCTGTGAGAGAAGTCTAATTCCGCATCGATCTTGTACCTGGCGCTTGTAACATTTGTAAAAATCGGGTCTCCAAAACCCGCTCCGTTTTGTAATCAAGTACCAAGTTATAAAAGTTGCATTAATTATTTATGATTATTTTGAGTTAAAACGATACATAATTAATAAATAAACTAAACTATAAAAATTATATTTGATAAAAAGTTAAAATAAAATAAATAAAAAATATTTGAAGCTGCCGGGACTCGAACCCGGGTCAGCCAAGACTCTTTAAACAACTTAACATTCATTCTCTAAACCACTCCGCCACAATGTGTTTTCTGTTAACTCTAGGAAAACAAATGGAACTTATACACAAACTCAGTTTTACCGATGGTGTCATCTGAAAAACGGTAATCGGCAAACCAATCGTCAAATCGATTGTTTACCTCACACATTCAGTTATAATCGATGCACGACGGTTTCTAATTAATCGGAAATTGATTAAACTTAAAGACTCATCATTGTTGATTTTTAAAACCGAAAAAGAACATCAAGTTCTGAATAACTCAAACTCCAGACACTCTCGCGATTCAGAGATATCATACCAATACTCCAATTCCTTTTCGTCGCATTTTCAGACCATCTGAGCGCTTAAAATAGTTCGCCGGAATTCTCTGCAAAAGTCGCCGGAAAACCGTATTCAACACAAACCGGTAAAATACTTCTACTTTACGGTTTCAATCTATTGTTAGAACCTTACTAACATTAACCCATCGCTCAAAATCAACCACAGACGGCATTGCTGGACTTTCTGTGTTCGCCGGAAAATTTCTGGAATTGCCGGAAACTCGTTAATTACCGGTATGCACATTCCAACGTACTGATAATCAATATTCACTAGTTCAATTTCATATCTAATCCCTTAAACCTGTTAATAGATTCTCTCAGCCGAAGGTTCAAAAACAGAGCCGACAAGTTTCGCCGGACTCTCTGAAGAAGACAACCTGTTCGGTATCTTCTTTCCCCAAACTGTTCGGTTTAATGCATTCAAGCTAGACATCATGTTTATTAACTAGATTAATCACGAATCGGTTGTTTGATTGAGGTCTGTGTTCGTAATGAAGAAGATGAGTTCAGTAATGACATAAGAGTAATTAAAATCAGGATTATAAACGGGTTAGACACACAGTCCAGCGGTGGACTGTGTGCAAACAAAAACTATACACGTCACGAGTTCGATCCCCGCTACACGCACGCCTTGTGTAATAACATGCCTTTTTGATCAAGAACTGAACCGGGTTAAAACAGATAGTTGTTAAGTATAATAAAAACCGAGATAATAACCGGGTTAGACACACAGTCCAGCGGTGGACTGTGTGCAACATGAACGACACGTCGCGCGTTCGAAACTCGTCACGAGCACCGGTCCGATTGAATTAAAACGTTTTTGCAAATAAAGGAAATTCCGGTTAATTCAAATAAGTGTATAAATATAATTAAAAACGAGTTTATTTCGGGTTAGACACGTAGCTCAGTTGGTAGAGCTGCGTGCACGCGAACGGGAGGTCGCCGGTTCGAATCCCACCCGGCGCAGGATTATTCGCTGACTGAACCGGTCAACGGTCAACGGTCAACGCTTAAAAAATAATATTTTTTATATTTTTTATTTATTTAATTTAATTTAAAAATCAATTAAAAATACTTAAAATAACATTTTTAAAGATAGAAAATAGCCATAAACTCACAAAAATATATCTAAAAATTTCATTAAAATCCTTAATAAAATCCATCCATCTAATATATTTTTCCATTATTATTTAGGTTAGTATTCCTCGTCGATCCGCTCATCTAAATCGTGCGCATCTCACCATCTCCAATTCAACGCACCCAATGTGAGTGAATCTTACAAATTCCCCGTTTTAATCACGTTTTTGGGGTGTATCATGTGTCTTTGTTTATTACATATTATAACTAAACCATTGTGCATACATCATATCATGAACATGTGTATTTAGTTTGTTGCTGTTAAGTAGTTATTCTTGGATGCAATTTATTATTTCAGTACATGCAATTACCGAGGCCGCCGCTCCCCATTTATGAGTGTTGAGCCTGTTCCCCATTTTATTATGCAGTTGAACCTGGCGTGCCCACATACGATCGGCTCCGTTTGATTGAGCCTTGATCGCACAGTTCATTTTACATTTTCAGTACATGCAATACGATCGGCTCCATTTGATTGAGCCTTGATCGCACAGTTCATTTATGTTAGTTATCGTATGATAATGATATGTTCATGTATGCTATCAAGTGTTATTGTATGTTATAATTGTAACTGCTATTTACCAATGCTTGATTACTTACATTTGCTCATTTATGATTATGCACAATATTTCATTGATAAACTAACCATAAAATCATTATCAAATGTTTATCTAATAAGGTTCACTCGCCAACTTATGTTGACCCAAAAACTCCCATTTTACACATGATACAGGTGAACCAGCAGCAGCTAGGAACACATAGGACCTGGATTAGAAGAATAAAACAATTTAGTATTGGGATTGTTATGTTTGGTTATTTCCTTTGTATTGGATGAACATGTTTGGATGCTTGAAAATGTAACTTTGACTTTATTAATTATGAAACATAATAGTAAATGTCATGTGCTTTGGTGATAACCCAATTATGCCCCGACTCTTATTTCCGCTGCGGGTCGGGGTGTGACAGATTGGTATCAGAGCCATGACTATAGGGATATAGGATAGGTTATTAGACCCTTAGAGCCTATACTATAGTCGATTAGAAACTTATAAGAATTTTGTGTGTTATATGCCAAATTTCATGATGTTATTATGTTTTATGTTAAATGTTACATTTGATATTGTGCAAGCATGTTCATAAGTATGTATTATCATATAATGCCTATCATGAAATCGTATGCTCATAACATATCACATCCATGAAAGCACACACCACATCATGATTGTTGTTACAAAGATTTTCGTGTTTTCAAATCTCATCAAAGTGAGTTCTCATGACGGGCATGTAGTAACTGGAAGGGTACCAGTACCGGTAGTCGGAACGTCCTATCTAGGCTGGCATTCGTATAAATCCAAAATAAAGGACCAGTTTGCCTACCTGGGGACTAACGATGAGAGTACGAAGTACCTATTAGGCCAAAGCATGCTATACCAAACGTCGTGTGAGCTAATCCCACTTTGAGTTGTCAATGTGTCTACACCTGGACACGTTCCGACCAAACATCTCATGAACATATTTTGTGGTTTGCATTCGGGGGATGCGAGTGTTAAATTGCCAATACTAATGTGAACCCTACCAAGCCAATAGTCATGGGGGCCCACATGACTATATAGGTGAAGGTATGGGGGACATTTGAGGCCCAACATGAGCGAACCCAAGACATCCTATGGATGTAGTTGCATTATTGAATTTTATGTTATTTTCATTTTCTGAAAGACACATGACACCTAAAAAGACACCATAAACTTACAATCTTCTCATTTTATGATCCTGTAGATGTCGTCTAGACAGCATCGAAGGAGTAAAAGATCGGGAAAGTCTCAGGAACGTTTGGCCACTCATATCGCGAAGCAAATGGCCACGATATTGCCTGACATCGTGGTACAAGTACAACAAGCCCTTGCTACAAATCCTACTAACCCTCCTCATCAACAGGACCAGAACATCGACAACCCTCCTACCAACAAGTGCTCTTACAAACATTTTAAGTCCTGTGATCCTCCTAAATTTGAAGGGACAGAGGGTGTCACTGCTCTCCTACATTGGTTCGAGGAGATGGAAAACACCTTCCTAAACTGCGATTGTCCTGAGGATCGCAAGGTTCGTTACGCCACCGGGAGACTACTTGGTGTAGCTCTCACTTGGTGGAATACTGAGAAAGGGAAGAGGGGAACTGAAGATGCGATGGCCTTAACTTGGGAGGAGTTAAGGGAAATCATGACTAGGCGTTTCTGTCCTAGAAGTGAAATTAAGAAGTTGGAGGATGAATTTCATGCCTTAAAGCAAAAGGAGGGTGATCACTCTACCTACAACAAGAGGTTTTTGGAGCTGAACCAAATGGTTCCAAATCTGTTCACACCAACCTACCGTCTGATCGAGCATTATATTCGAGGACTTCCCTCGAAAATCCAAGATTCAGTTCTCAGCGTTTCACCGGTAACACTTGAAGCTGCCATGGAGTTGGCAACTGAACTGACCGAAAACCGAATTCGCAATGGGAAGTTCAAAGAAGAGAAGAAGAAAGCCCCTGTTGAGGGACAAACTTCAAACCACCCCATTCCTTCCTCTAAGTTTGCTAACAAGAGGAAGCGTAACACCAGGAATTTTGCAGTTACCCAAACCAACACCCCTATTCCTGCTGCACCCATCACTCAAGTCACTCCTTCACCCGCGCCATACAGAAGACCCTACACAGGCCCATTACCAAAATGTAACCGTTGTCAGTACCACCACTCCCCTGATCATCCTTGCCAATACTGCACCGGCTGCGGTCGCGCAGGACATACTGTTCAAAACTGCCGCATGCCTCAACGAACAAACCGCCACCAACCTTTAACCCAAACCCACCAACAGTTAATGGGTCAAGCGCAACAACTACCATTTCCACCCACCCAACATTTAGCCCAAACATACTATCAACCCAATTACCCTATGGGCCAACCTATGCGGGCTTGTTTCAATTGCGGCGACCCAAGTCATTTCAGAAACACATGTCCAAGGCTGGTTAATATTATTCATGCTCAGGCCCAAGCCAACCCTGTAAATCAAGCGAACCAAGCTCCTCCACCTGCAAGAGGAAGAGTTTTCAATATTAACGCGAACCAGGCCAGAGCTGACGGCAACGTGGTCAACGGTACGTTTCTTATAAATGGTAGATATGCCTCTATGTTATTTGATACCGGTGCGGATAGAAGTTTTGTGTCATTAGAATTTGAACCCATCTTAAGCAAAAATCGGGATAAACTCGCGGAATCCATAACGGTGGAAGTTGCGGACGGAAAACCAGTTTCATTAGACTCTATCTTGCGCAACTGTACACTCACCTTAAACGACCACGATTTCTCAGTCGACCTTATTCCTATGAAGCTGGGGAGTTTCGACATCATAATCGGTATGGATTGGCTCAGTCAACATCATGCGGAAGTTGTATGTCGTGAAAAATTTATTCGTATTCCTCTTTCAAACGATCAGACTCTTCGAATCATTGGAGAAACCTCGTCGAAAGGGCTCAGCTTAATGTCTTGTCTTCAAGCTCGAAAATATCTTCGTAAGAATTATGTCGCGTTTTTAGCCCATATCATCAAAAAGGGAACCACAGAGAAGAAACTTGAAGACATTCCTGTAGTAAAAGATTTTCCACAAGTTTTTCCTGACGACATTTCAGGACTTCCTCCAATCAGAGATGTCGAATTCCGTATTGATCTTATACCTGGTGCTACACCAGTTGCAAAGTCTCCATATAGGTTAGCTCCCTCTGAAATGCAAGAGCTAGCCAGTCAATTGCAAGAGTTGACTGACAAGGGATTCATACGCCCTAGCTCATCGCCTTGGGGTGCACCTGTCCTTTTTGTAAAGAAGAAAGACGGATCTTTTCGTATGTGCATCGACTACAGAGAGCTCAACAAGTTAACCATCAAAAATCGGTATCCTTTACCTCGCATTGATGATCTTCTTGACCAACTACAAGGTGCCAGCTGCTTTTCAAAAATCGATCTTCGATCTGGCTATCATCAGCTTAGAGTGCATGAAGAAGACGTCCCTAAGACTGCTTTTCGAACTCGTTATGGCCACTATGAATTCATGGTTATGCCGTTTGGATTAACCAACGCACCAGCTGTCTTCATGGACCTAATGAACAGAGTCTGCAAACCTTACCTTGATCGATTTGTGATAGCGTTCATCGACGATATTCTTATTTATTCAAAATCTAAAGCTGATCATGAGCGTCATCTTCGACTCGTTCTTGCACTTCTAGAAAAGGAACAGCTTTATGCCAAATTCTCTAAATGTGAATTCTGGTTAAAAGAGGTGCAATTCCTCGGGCATGTAGTCAATGACAAAGGAATACATGTTGACCCTTCAAAGATCAAAGCAGTTCAAGAATGGCAAGCTCCACGTACACCAACTGAAGTAAGATCTTTTCTTGGACTAGCTGGCTATTATCGTCGGTTCATTTCAAACTTCTCTCGCATTGCTGTGCCACTCACGGCTTTAACCCAAAAGGGAAAACCATTCGTATGGGGACCCAAGCAAGAAGAAGCTTTTCAAACTCTTAAACAAAAACTTTGTGATGCACCAATCCTCACTCTTCCTGAAGGTTGTGATGATTTTGTAGTCTATTGCGACGCGTCAGGGCAAGGATTAGGCTGCGTTCTCATGCAAAGAGGAAAAGTCATAGCTTATGCCTCGAGGCAACTCAAGACACATGAAAAGAACTACACTACTCATGACCTAGAACTTGGAGCCGTTGTATTCGCTCTTAAGATATGGAGACATTATCTCTATGGTACTAAGTGTGAAATATACACTGACCACAAGAGTCTTCAACATATCTTCAATCAAAAAGAGTTAAATATGAGGCAACGAAGATGGGTCGAACTCCTGAATGATTACGACTGTGAAATTAGATACCACCCTGGTAAAGCAAATGTGGTGGCTGATGCACTTAGTCGAAAGGGTTATGCGAACTCCATTCATCTTCTATGTTCGGAAATTATAACCGACATTAAAGATCAAATTCGAGAAGCCCAACACGTTTCAATAACAGAAGAAGATGTACGAAAAGAGATGTCCTGTGGAGCCGAGCTAAAACTTGAAACTAAATCAGACGGTATCCTATATTACCTAGATCGTATCTGGATTCCTAACCACAACAATCTTCGTGAAACTCTTATGAATGAAGCTCACAAAACGCGATATTCTATACACCCAGGAGCCGATAAGATGTACCAAGACCTACGATACACCTATTGGTGGCCTGGAATGAAGAAAGATATTGCCGTTTTTGTTTCCAAGTGTCTCACATGTTCCAAGGTGAAGGCTGAACACCAAAGACCCTCAGGACTTCTAGTCCAACCGGAAATACCTGTATGGAAGTGGGAAAATATAACCATGGATTTCATTACCGGGTTACCTCGCACTTCTGGTGGGTATGACACTATATGGGTGATTATAGACCGACTTACAAAATCAGCTCACTTTATTCCTATCCGCGAAGATTTCAAGAACGAAAAGCTTGCACGTATTTATATCAACGAAATCGTAAGCCGACATGGGGTACCATTAAGTATTATTTCTGATCGTGATGGTCGTTTCACCTCACGAACATGGCAAGCAGTACAATCCGCTATGGGCACACGATTAGATCTCAGTACCGCCTATCATCCTCAAACTGATGGACAGTCTGAGCGCACCATTCAAACTCTTGAGGATATGCTTAGAGCATGTGTCATAGACTTCAAGGGAAATTGGGACGCCCACCTACCATTTGTTGAATTTTCGTACAACAACAGCTATCATTCGAGCATCGGCATGGCACCTTTTGAAGTCTTATATGGTCGAAAATGCCGATCTCCTGTGTGTTGGCACGAAATTGGGGAAGCACAAATTACTGGTCTAGAATTGATCCAAGAAACCACCGATAAGATCCATCAAATTCGAAACAATCTTCTAGCAGCTCAAAGTCGACAAAAGAGTTATGCAGATAAACGACGGAAGCCCTTGGAGTTTAAAATTGGTGATCATGTGCTTTTAAAAGTATCACCATGGAAGGGAGTGGTTCGTTTTGGTCAAAAAGGGAAGCTAGCACCACGTTACGTAGGACCTTTCAAGATACTCGAAAGAGTAGGTCCTGTAGCATACAAGCTTGACTTACCAGAAGAACTCAACAGGATCCATCCCACATTCCACGTGTCGAACTTGAAGAAGTGCCTCGCTGATGAGAATCTCCATATTCCGCTGGAAGATATTCAGATTGATGAATCTATGCATTTTATTGAAAGACCAGTGGAGATCATGGATTACGGGGAGAAGCGTCTTCGACGAAGTCGCATTCCAATAGTTAGGGTACGCTGGGAGTCGAAACGGGGACCTGAGTTTACTTGGGAACGTGAAGACTCAATGCGTGAAAAATACCCGCATCTTTTTCCTACTACTTCAACTACTTAAATTTCGGGACGAAATTCCTAAAAGTAGGGGATACTGTAACATTTGTAAAAATTGGGTCTCCAAAACCCACTCCGTTTTGTAATCAAGTACCAAGTTATAAAAGTTGCATTAATTATTTATGATTATTTTGAGTTAAAACGATACATAATTAATAAATAAACTAAACTATAAAAATTATATTTGATAAAAAGTTAAAATAAAATAAACAAAAAATATTTGAAGCTGCCGGGACTCGAACCCGGGTCAGCCAAGACTCTTTAAACAACTTAACATTCATTCCCTAAACCACTCCGCCACAATGTGTTTTCTGTTAACTCTAGGAAAACAAATGGAACTTATACACAAACTCAGTTTAACCGATGGTGTCATCTGAAAAACGGTAATCGGCAAACCAATCGTCAAATCGATTGTTTACCTCACACATTCAGTTATAACCGATGCACGGCGGTTTCTAATCAATCGGAAATTGATTAAACTTAAAGACTCATCATTGTTCATTTTTAAAACCGAAAAAGAACATCAAGTTCTGAATAACTCAAACTCCAGACACTCTCGCGATTAGAGATATCATACCAATACTCCAATTCCTTTTCGTCGCATTTTCAGACCATCTGAGCGCTTAAAACAGTTCGCCGGAATTCTCTGCAAAAGTCGCCGGAAAACCGTATTCAACACAAACCGGTAAAATACTTCTACTTTACGGTTTCAATCTATTGTTAGAACCTTACTAACATTAACCCATCGCTCAAAATCAACCACAGACGGCATTGCTGGACTTTCTGTGTTCGCCGGAAAATTTCTGGAATTGCCGGAAACTCGTTAATTACCGGTATGCACATTCCAACGTACTGATAATCAATATTCACTAGTTCAATTTCATATCTAATCCCTTAAACCTGTTAATAGATTCTCTCAGCCGAAGGTTCAAAAACAGAGCCGACAAGTTTCGCCGGACTCTCTGAAGAAGACAACCTGTTCGGTATCTTCTTTCCCCAAACTGTTCGGTTTAATGCATTCAAGCTAGACATCATGTTTATTAACTAGATTAATCACGAATCGGTTGTTTGATTGAGGTCTGTGTTCGTAATGAAGAAGATGAGTTCAGTAATGACATAAGAGTAATTAAAATCAGGATTATAAACGGGTTAGACACACAGTCCAGCGGTGGACTGTGTGCAAACAAAAACTATACACGTCACGAGTTCGATCCCCGCTACACGCACGCCTTGTGTAATAACATGCCTTTTTGATCAAGAACTGAACCGGGTTAAAACAGATAGTTGTTAAGTATAATAAAAACCGAGATAATAACCGGGTTAGACACACAGTCCAGCGGTGGACTGTGTGCAACATGAACGACACGTCGCGCGTTCGAAACTCGTCACGAGCACCGGTCCGATTGAATTAAAACGTTTTTGCAAATAAAGGAAATTCCGGTTAATTCAAATAAGTGTATAAATATAATTAAAAACGAGTTTATTTCGGGTTAGACACGTAGCTCAGTTGGTAGAGCTGCGTGCACGCGAACGGGAGGTCGCCGGTTCGAATCCCACCCGGCGCAGGATTATTCGCTGACTGAACCGGTCAACGGTCAACGCTTAAAAAATAATATTTTTTTTATATTTTTATTTATTTAATTTAATTTAAAAATCAATTAAAAATACTTAAAAATAACATTTTTAAAGATAGAAATAGCCATAAACTCACAAAAATATATCTAAAAATTTCATTAAAATCCTTAATAAAATCCATCCATCTAATATATTTTTTCATTATTATTTAGGTTAGTATTCCTCGTCGATCCGCTCATCTAAATCGTGCGCATCTCACCATCTCCAATTCAACGCACCCAATGTGAGTGAATCTTACAAATTCCCCGTTTTAATCACGTTTTTGGGGTGTATCATGTGTCTTTGTTTATTACATATTTTAACTAAACCATTGTGCATACATCATATGATGAACATGTGTATTTAGTTTGTTGCTGTTAAGTAGTTATTATTGGATGCAATTTATTATTTCAGTACATGCAATTACCGAGGCCGCCGCTCCCCATTTATGAGTGTTGAGCCTGTTCCCCATTTTATTATGCGGTTGAACCTGGCGTGCCCACATACGATCGGCTCCGTTTGATTGAGCCTTGATCGCACAGTTCATTTTACATTTTCAGTACATGCAATACGATCGGCTCCGTTTGATTGAGCCTTGATCGCACAGTTCATTTTACATTTTCAGTACATGCAATACGATCGGCTCCGTTTGATCGAGCCTTGATCGCACAGTTCATTTATGTTAGTTATCGTATGACATTGATATGTTCATGTATGCTATCAAGTGTTATTGTATGTTATAATTGTAACTGCTATTTGCCAATGCTTGATTACTTACATTTGCTCATTTATGATTATGCACAATATTTCATTGATAAACTAACCATAAAATCATTATCAAATGTTTATCTAATAAGGTTCACTCGCCAACTTATGTTGACCCAAAAACTCCCATTTTACACATGATACAGGTGAACCAGCAGCAGCTAGGAACACATAGGACCTGGATTAGAAGAATAAAATAATTTAGTATTGGGATTGTTATGTTTGGTTATTTCCTTTGTATTGGATGAACATGTTTGGATGCCTGAAAATGTAACTTTGACTTTATTAATTATGAAACATAATAGTAAATGTCATGTGCTTTGGTGATAACCCAATTATGCCCCGACTCTTATTTCCGCTGCGGGTCGGGGTGTGACAGCGCTACACCAGTCGCAAAATCTCCTTATAGGCTAGCCCCATCCGAAATGCAAGAGCTGGCCAGTCAACTGCAAGAACTGACTGACAAAGGATTCATACGTCCTAGCTCCTCGCCTTGGGGTGCGCCTGTTCTTTTTGTGAAGAAGAAAGATGGAACGTTTCGCATGTGTGTTGACTACAGAGAACTCAACAAGTTAACGGTTAAGAATCGCTACCCACTACCTCGCATCGATGACCTCCTAGATCAACTTCAAGGCGCCACCTGCTTTTCAAAAATCGATCTTCGTTCTGGTTACTCATTGTGAATTCGAAATATGCAATGTAAAGCAAAAAACAAATGCAAAGCATAAAGTGAAAAAGATCGAACAGGACTCCCCTGAGATATAATTGCACTCACGTATATAGCTAACTTCCACAGGCAAGGTGGTCCTCATTACTCATTGTGAATTCGAAATATGATATACTAAAGATGGATTAAGAACATTGAAACTCAGTTTAGGACAAATAAAAATAAACAAATTAAAAAAACTCAGGTTGCCTCTGAAGGGCTAAGTTACAAACGACTCTTTAGCTAGACTCACGCCTCAAACTTTATTCTCTTATGGGGTGAGGGGATTATCCCCTCAATCAAGTGGCTTCTCTTTTATGTGTTTCCAATTCGTCTTATTTAGCTTGATTCATCTACTCTTTGGTAGAAGACGTCTAATGGTAGAGTTGAGAACGATTTTGAGAATTTAAACGGGTCGGGCCATAAATATTTAAACTTGCATTGACCAAACCTGATACGAGCGATGCAATAAAGGAGTCGATCATCTTTGTTGTTTCTTGAATTTTTATAATGCTTCCCAGGTCATCTCTTCACCTTCAAGGTTGACTGGTCCAACATGTGTAGTACCTTCTTCCGTGGTGTCTTTAATTCTGGTGGTGATCCACCATCATGCTCGTCCATGCATTGGTTTTCTTTTATCTCCATGGTCAACTTTTCGTACGGTTATTTTCCAACCACACAAAGTTGCCAACTAGGTTAAACCTTGAGAATAATGTGGCTCATGGTTTCTCTCTTAGTGTTAATTAAGAAAACAATTATAATCACTTTAGTGATTTCATCTTCTCACTATTCTTCTCGTTCAAGATCCTACGTCTTATCATCCTCACAAGACAAGTGTAAAGTATATAGTGGATCGAGATTATCATTAATATAACAAGATGCAATTAGTCGTAATCAATTGAGATAAAAAGAGAGTAAATACATATTCCCGTAAATGGGTGGGTATTCTAATTTGACATTCAGCTCAAAATTGGTTGGTCTAGTGGGGCAAAAGAACTACGGCTCAACTGTTTGATTCAGTTCACTTTACTATTAGCATAATAAGGTTTCTTTGTTCACCAAGTCATCATTGTGCTCATATTCTTGAGATATGATAAGATCATCCTCCACATGTATTATCATATAAGAAGATCATCTTGAAATTTTCGTCATTTTGCTCATATCCATTGTATTATCATACGAGAAGATCTTGAAATTTTCTATAGATTCTACCTCTTTAGTGTATTGTAGTTCAACCACCTTACTTAATTCTATGTCATCTTCGTCATTGTCCTAGAAATCATCATTACAAAGATTAAGATTAAAGTTGTGTTGAACTAAATGTGGGACTTGTGTTGAACTTTGTTGCGTTGAAACCTATACTTCCTTCTCTTTTGTTTTCAGTTGTTTACGAAGAGTCTTAGCCGGTAAAGGATATATACAGTAGTATTCCTCCCTCTGTTATAGGTCTAACATTCCTGGATATGGAATCCTCAACTTATATTCTCTTAGCACAACTTTCTTCTTCTTCTTTGTTGTCTCCTTTTATTGATTTGTACTTGTTGCACTTATCTGCTATCTTGCACCTCATCTAACACCTCATCTAAATATCTAATCACATCAATTCCCTTGACTTTGCTTATTTGTCTTCCAACAAGATTCTCCATGTTTCCTCCATCATCATGTGATAGATCAGGTATGTGGTCATCCATTTAATAGGTTCTACCACTTCTCAAAGTAACGATGTTCACATAAGCCTTGTTGTCATTTTATTCATCAGTTCTTTGATACATAAGAGTAATATCTTTTTCAATGTTTAGTATAGAAGTCCTCTGCTATTGAAGACCAAATTTAAATTTACTGACTTCTTTTTGGTTAGCTTCCATGATTTTTTTCCATCAACTCCTTTAAGAAAGTCTCATTCTCTAGTTGATCTCTGCTATGTTGGTTGGAAGTATTTGTTTAGGAATTTATCAGCCATTATCTCTTAGGTGGTGACGGAAAAAGGTGGCAAAGACCTCATACATGACCTGGTTTTTTCAAGCAAAAATGTAACACCCTGTAAAATCGTGTCCAGTAGTATAGTGACACGTGTTGTATTTTAAATATAGTCTGTTGAAGACCAATAAGGACTAAGGGCGTCAACATGCTCAACCAGAGCATTTGAGTGACAATCCGATGTCAACATGCATAAATGACAGCCTCTGAGTGACTGATATGTCAACATGCCTAGCCTCTGAGTGACATCGGAATCAACATGCTTATAATAAGCCTCCGAGTGATCCTTTCGAAGTCCTAACTCTCATATGTCCTGTTTGTCGGACGAGAGTGATTAAATCCAATAATATTTGAAAATTGGATATTGGAGGGATTAAAAGTGTCAACATGTTAATTCTTATCTTGAGTGACCTTTTAACGAACCGAGAGCTCGACAATGTCCGGGCATAATCCCAGGTATCCCAAGTATTGGCTACGGATGGCTAAAAGTGCCAAAAAGGTGTTTAAAAAGGTTTTTAGGAGCTTTATAAAGTTCATGGGTCAAAAGTGTCAATTTTTGAAACTGGCCGTGGGGCGGTCGCGGGCCGCGAGAGACAAGGCCTGGGTCTCTCGCGGGGCGCGAGAAAAGGTCTGCAGCTGAAAGTTTTGTTTGGAGACCAAGCAAACTCCAAAACCATTAATTCGAAACTAGGGCTTCTCTAAACTGTTGTGCCACGTTTTGGGACACTTGTAAGCTTCTTCTTACACCCCTAAACACCTGGCTTCACCTCCTTTGAGCTCTCCAACTATAAATAGGTGTTTAAGTGCTTCATTTCAACTTGCACCTTTCTTATTCACTCTTCTCCCTCCTCTGGAAGTTCCTATCTAAAAGGAGCAATCCAACACAGTTCTTTTGCATCTAGGAGTCATTGGTAAGTGTTCCTTCTATGTGCATTTTCGCTTATAGGCTTTTATAGCCAAAAGTCAAGCGGTTTACGGAAAACGCTTTGACTTTCGGTTAATACCATTATGGTCCAGCCATTGTTCAAAATGAACATGGCTAAGTGATCGTAGTAAGGTAGGTGTTAGTCCCTATAAAGGGCACATCCTGAAGATCACATTTGATAAACCAATTGACGGATCAAAGTTATGATATTAAAAAGTCAAACATACCATTTTTCGGAAAAATCATAAATTGATCTTATATATGTTATGAAACCTGTTTTGACACTTAAACAAGTTGGTAATAATTATTAGAACATGTAAAAACATGTTCGGCTCGTCAATTTCAGTTCTAGGGTCGGTTCGCAACTAAAAGTCGCGAAGTTTGACTTCTGCTTTGACTTTCGATTCTGACCTGATTTAGATTAGTTATGTAACATCCGTCGAAAAACGGGTTTCCAAAACCCGCTTTGTTTATTAATCGAATAGTCAGTTATAATTTTCGTTGCGTATATATTGTTCATTTTAATTTTAAACAATACATAATTAATAAACATTGTTAGAATTTTAAACCATAATTAATAAATAATAAAAATAAGAGAATAAAAAAATAAAGGAGGCTGCCGGGTTTCGAACCCGGGTCTGCCGTTTCAACAAACAAACACTACACCACTCCGCCACATGACACCTTTGTGTAATTACTGAAACAAATAATACTTAAATTAAAACTCGAATTCAAAACCGGACTTCAGCGCGGCAGAACTCGCAATCACCGGAAATTCCGGCAATCCGCGAGTTTAGCCATTTTCCTTTTGACTATAACGTTATAACCGACTTCGACATCGGTTATAACCAACGTCTATCAATCAGTTGCGGTCGTAACCACCGGAGAAACTTTGACCACGAATCAAGACCAAATTCGGACTCAATACATGCTGTTTCTTCCCTATAAATACCCACCCAAACCACTGGTAATCTTTTCGCTCAAAATCGCACAAACTCTCGAAGCTTTAGCGCTCGCCGGAGATATTTTACAGTCGCCGGACCTTCACCGGAAAACCGAGACTTACTTCAAATCGGTAAAATTCTCGACTCTTTTGCTTGTAATCCATTATTAGACATATATTAACTTCAATCCTTCAACCAGAACCTGTCCCAGACTACGTTGCCGGGAAATCCCACACTCGCCGGAAAATCACTGAAAATTCCGAAGTTTCGCTGTGAATCGGTACAATCATCTAAACCCCCTGATATCCCTTGTTTAGTAACTTAATTTCACAACTCATTGATCAAAACTGTTAATTGATTCACTCAGACGGAAGTCACAAATCAGAGCCGACGACTCTTGCCGGAAATCTGAGAAAGACATTCTGATCGGTACATTTAACTCCGTAACCCTTTTTATTGTATTCATTCCAATCAATTATATGTTCGATGACCGATTTAAACAAGAACAGTCGGACATCTTTGTTCTGTGTCTTTATAAATGAAGAAGACGAAGTCGAAATGTGTATAAGTTTAATTAAAACTGAATATTTAACCGGGTTAGACACACAGTCCAGCGGTGGACTGTGTGCAATCATAAAACGCACGTCACGAGTTCGAATCACACAACGTACCGACTTTCAGAAATAAAACCAATATTTTTAGAACTGAATCAGAACAAGTCACAGTATGTTTATAAGAGAAATATAATCCGTGAACTAAACAGATTAGACACACAGCCCAACTGGTTGGGCTGTGCGCATACGAACCGAAGGACCCGAGTTCGACTCCGGGTCCCTGCAACCGGTTCGGATATTTTAAATCGTTTTAATATAAACCCAATAAAATAACAATTAATTAGTATATATATATAATTAAAACAGAGAATATTTCGGGTTAGACACGTAGCTCAGTTGGTAGAGCTGCGTGCACGCGTACGAGAGGTCTCGGGTTCGAACCTCACTCAGCGCATGAATAAACTGAATCCGACCGGTCAACGGTCAAAGTCAAAAAGTCAACATTTTTATATTTTTTTCTTTATTTATTTAATCAGAAAATTATTTACTCATCCAATGTGGTTTGCGTTTATGTTATATATATGTTTGCTCATATGTGATTATTGCACAAATTTTCAATATTAAATACAACAAGAAATTAATAACAATGTTTTCTCAAGGTTCACTCGTCAACTTTTGTTGACCCAAAATATTCCCCTTTTTACACATGATACAGGTAATCCAGTTGAGGCAAGAAACACATAGGAAGGCCTAGAAGAATAAATCAGTTTAAGCTTGAGATTGTTATACTTAGTTTCATTTTCCTTGTAATTGTATGGATTTGATTTGAATATTTAAGTTGAATTTGAATTTAATAAATATGAAACATTTTAGTAAACATCATGAGCTTTGGTGATAACCCAATTATGCCCCGACTCTTATTCCGATGCGGGTCGGGGTGTGACAAGTTAGATAGTGATCTAAAGTTGCATTATGATCGTAATATAATATAGCATAACCCTCTAATGTTATATTACATGATCATAATCAGAATCCAAGTTTATACGCAAGTTCCATAATTATGCCATCTTTGACCAAAATGCCATTTTTGCATAAAACAAGGTTTTAAATGGTAATGAACTTGAAAATAAGTTTCCAACTGATGTAATATTATAAGTAGGATTATTTGGGATGTTAAACCAAGTTATAAACTGAGTTTTCAAACAGGTCCTTAAACTATGTCGATAAATGACGGTTTAGCCCTTGTGGCTCATAAAATGATTTTAATCAATCTTTTATGGTAAATCATTTACCTACTGATATGTTATATTAAATAAAATATTTACAACATTTTAATCAGACCCTAATGTCAGTTTTCATAAATATCGCATAAAGACGTCATTTAACGACATAAGCGCCGCTTCGGCGCATAGTATGGTTTTAAACCATATTAATGGACCAAGACTTGCTACCTACCGATTTTAAAACTTATTTTAAACATATATACGGTAGGTACATGTTATAAACTCAGAATCCCAAACAATTTATAAACTATGTGTAAAATGACCAAAATGCCCCTTCGGTGCATAGTTTGGTCATAAAAGATAAATTACACATATGATTGATATCCTACTGATATTATATCATAAATAAAATATTTTCCATAATACTCATGATTATAAACTTAAAATATGTTCAAGTTTCTTTTATACGGTATATAATTACCGAAATGTCCTTATGAGACATAGTTTCGTTTTAAAACCAAATGAGCATATAAGTTGATATCCTACTGATATCTTCACTTATTTAAAGTATAATGGCATACAGAACTTGTTCATGACTTATCCGGTTACCCGATATCGCTAATATGCGCTCGGTTAAGTATATATAACTATTTTACGAAAATTAACCAAAACGGGTTTAACCTTGTCATTTAAGTTTCAAAATCCAGAATGTATATAGTTTACCCATATTATACAAGTCAAGTACTTGTTGGAATTAAACTACATTCTATCCGATCATCGTTTAATCAAGCGTTATACGTAATGATCATGTACACTATTCGGTTTATAAGACCGTTAGTATTTAATTGGCTAGCTTATGCCATAATCCAGACTAGAGCATTCCCATTAAATACTATCTGCGGTTGGTACTTTTGTATACGGCTGAATTATTTATAAATAAAAGAAGAAGACTAGCTCAGGTAAATACTATCGACTTATTTTCCCTATACGGGCTTGGGATACGGTAAATTATTATCGCTTGGTCCAAAATGGGGTCAATCAAATGCCCATTTATGGCTAGTAAACCCCATATTTCGTTTTAATCAGTTTTGTTTGATAACTTAAACATCGGGGGTTAAATTACCGTGTCTTGGATATCCTCGGCTCAATACATTAGTTATTGGCCACGACCTTAGCACGGGGTGTAGGCATACACCTTTTGATGCTCATATGCTTAATGCCCAAAACGTTGGGGATAACTCCTTCGTGAGTCCCTGAGTGGTGTGTATTTAATCATGTCTTGGTTTCTGTCCTGGGCCCTGAATGTATTGACAAACATGTGAATCTAATACAAGGTTGAATTTCAACTTTCCCAAGTTAATAAAAGATTTTGTGCCGTTTTGCTATTAAAAATCATTTTAAAGTTTTCAAAATGAGTCAGTTGAGTGCATTTACAGCGTAAACTGACGTATCGTCCAAAGACTAAACTGCAGGTACAATACGAAATAGGCCGGAAGCTGCTCGGTAGTGAATAGGAGGATCTTGCAAATCCTTAGATCTGCCCAAAGTCTGTTTTATATTCTTTCCATGTATAAGTTATGATCAGCCTGTGGATCTTCTATTACGAGCCTGTATATTATTTTGTATTTCGAACATTTGGTTTGTAATAGTAATTTTACTCCAAGACTTCTGCTGTGCCGTGTTTAATTGACTATGATGTTATCAACTGACGTCACGATATTCCCCACCCGGGCCCACCGGTGTTTGGATCTGGGTTGGAAATCTGGGGTGTGACAGGTTGGTTCAGAGCCAACGTTTGAGAGAATTAAACACTATCCTTCTTGTGTTTAATCTCAAACTTACATGCACATTCCTTAGACTTCCGAGTCTAGGCTTTAACCTAGGATTACTCATTTCATTATTAAGTTATAAGTATGTTTTTGAATTGATTTTTAACAGGAAATGCCGCCAAGAGTTCGAGGACGCGAAAAAGGACCCATGAGGGGAGGACCATCCGGCCATAACCCTTCACATCCACATCACCTGAACCCTTATGAATATTCGGGAGATTCATGGTCATTTGCCCAACGCTCACCTACACTTACTCAAAGTTCTTATCATTCTTACTATTCACACCACTCCCACCATTCTCATCATTCTTACCATGATGAGTTCAACCCAAACCTATGCCTAAATACCCCTCCAGCTGATCAGAATCAGTTGAATCAGCCTAACCCTATGGATGAGGACTCCGACCCAAAATGCCGCCATCAAGATCGAACACGGATCCTATCGAAATTTCTAGTGATTCCAACTCCTATGTTGGATCACCTTATCAAGGTCCTAATGAGTGGGACCAATACTGGAGTCAATTTACTTTTGCTAATACTCATTCCCACCATTCTCAACCACCTCTTATTCAAGAAGATGTCCACATGGAACCGGTGGACCAACCTCAACCACTACCTGAGCCGCTAAGGAGGAAACGTGGAGCACGTATGTCGGTACGTGCGGGCCAACGGTCGGGTTCGCTACCACCTTTACCCAAATCTTACCCCACCATTCAAGAAGACCCATAAATGGGTGGACCCTCTAATTTTTCGCCTTTGGTGGAACCGATACCAACACCAGTGGTTCAACAACCACCATCGGGTTATAATAACCTAAACACAACGTATCCGAATAACACTGGATACGATCCTTTTAACCCAACTACCCCTATTGATTACCAAACACTCTCGCATGATCCTTACATGCAAGCAATCATGCATAATGCACTTTACCCATCTCCTTTCCCACCTACTGGATATCCAACTTATGGGTACCAGTATCCGGTTATGCCGCAACCTCAACCACGACCTCCGCCGCCACTAGAGGCCATTAATGAGGCCTTAGAAAGAATGAAAGAAATGCAACAGCAGGCGGAGAAGACGGAGAAGAAGACAAATAAGTTCTTCAAGAAACTCTCCAAGCTAGTTAAGGGAAAGAAGGACGAGTGAAGTCTTTTCTAATATATGTAGTCCCTGCGTGGACATTGTTATTTCTTTAGTCCCTGCGTGGACATTTTGTTTCTTTTAGTCCTTGCATGGACAATCAGTTTCATTTATTTGTTTCAAGTATTGTAATTTCTATTTGAAATTTTATGAAGTATTTTGGAATTATATATATATATATATATATATATATATATATTCATCCTCTTGAAAGCGATCGTCTCGATTTTACTCGAATTTTTGCTCTGCAATATGATTCCAAAAAGATCTTAATGGTTTTGATTTGCCGAGTGGCACAGACCACATATTTGGCCAAATATATAATGATAGTTAAGAACGGAAGGGTCTTCTATCATGATAGTTAAGGGAAGTTATCCTTCTATCTAGAGGTGGTGGACTAGGTTCAAGCCTCCAGGTTATTAAGGTCAATGCGACCGGGACTATTAATCAACCGTTAAGATCCTCTTATGATAACATTCAAGTAATGTTCATACTCTTGGTAGTGTGACTTGAGGAATCACGCTAGCCTTCAAGGTAATGGACTATGTCCTAACCTTATATAGCCTTGTGATCTGTTTGATCCCGGCTAAATATCACCAGTGCGGTGATAAGACATCCATTAGAGATGTATTCTAAATAGCCCTTATGATCTATTGATCCTGGCCAAATAGCCCTTGTAATCTGTTTGATTCCGGAATATCACCAGTGCGGTGATAAGAAATCCATTAGAGATGTATTTTAAATAGCCCTTGTTTGATCTATTGATCCCGGCTAAATAGCCCTTGGGATCTATTGATCCCGGCTAAATAGCCCTTGTAATCTGTTTGATTCCGGCTTATAATACCAGTGCGGTGATAAGACATCCGTTAGAGATATATTTTAAATAGCCCTTATGATCTATTGATCCCGGCTAAATAGCCCTTGTAATCTGTTTGATTCCAGCTAATATCACCAGTGCGGTGATAAAACATCCATTAGAGATGTATGTTATATAGCACTTGTGATCTATTTGATCCCGACTACTATCATCAGTGTGATGATAAATAAAACATCCCTTAGTGATGTATTACCCTTTCGGTTATAATCTGTTCTATAAAGCCCATGTGATCTATTTGGTCTCAGCTAATATCACCAGTGCGGTGACAAATAAAACATCCATTAGTGATGTATTGCCCTTATGGCTATGATTAATTTTATATAGCCTATGTGATCAATTGGATCCCAGCTAATATCATCAGTGCGATGATAAATAAAACATCCATTAGTGATGTAGTGCCTATGTGCCCTATTTTATGTCCATTAAACAGGCCTATGTGCCATAATTTTATGTCCATTAGCGACAGGCCTATGTGCCATAATTTTATGTCCATTAGTGATAGGCCTATGTGCCATAATTTTATGTCCATTAGTGACAGGCCTATGTGCCATATTTAATGTCCCTTGTGACAAGCCTATGTGCTATAAAATTGTCAAATATGACAATGACAATTGTGACATTGCAATCCCCTGTCTAGTAAAAAATGGACTATGTCTAGATTGTAATTTGCCTAAAATGGTCCTATTAAGACCTAGGCCAAATATAGTTATATTAAGCCTAAGAGTTGTGATATTATTCACACTAGTATAGGCAATGGATTTTCTTATATCCAATGTTTAAAAGCCGATATGGTTATTATACCATGGCTAAGAGAAATTTTATTGGTATATAGAACCCAAGACTTGAAGAATGGCTAATTCTAATGAGGCACAAAGTAGCCATCGGATCGTCAACTCTAAAGACGTCGAAAATGTAGCCATAGATGATAACGATTTCCAAGCTCGCATTGATGCGGCTGTGGAAAGGGCTATGGGTAAGGCCATAGAAAAGTTAAGAGAGTCGAGTGCTACTCGCTCTAGGCCATTATCAGTTCCACCATCTTCAGCTCATAGGGAGAGCTCCGTTCATTCTTCAAATGCGAAGAGTGAACCAAAGAAAATAGATTTTGCTGAAAGGTCCCGTTTTGTCAAAGACGGATGTACCTATAAGTATTTTGTCTCCTGCAAACCCCGAGACTTTAATGGGGAAAAAGGAGCTGTAGAAGCCCTAAAGTGGCTGGACGAAATGGAGACCATTGTAGACACCAGCGGTTGTGCTGAAAAGGATGTGGTTAAGTATGTATCACAGTCCTTTAAGGGCGATGCCCTAACATGGTGAAAGACCATGATTCAGTCAACAGGTAAAGTATACCTGTATAATATGGGATGGTCTAAGTTTATGGACCTTATTAAGGAAACCTACTGCCCACCCCATGTGGAGAAAATAGAGACAGACTTCTTGTCTCTATCAATGAAAAACCTAGACTGTCGGAAATATGTTTCCGATTTGAATTCTTTATCTAGGTTAGTTTCCTATCTAATCACCCCAGAATCCAAACGCATTGCGCGTTTTATCAATGGATTAGCGCCCGAGATTAAGGGCATGGTAAAGGCTGCTCAACCTAATACCTATAGGTCTGCTGTAGACCTATCTCTCTCTCTCACCCTTGATCTTGTAAGGCAAAAGTCAGTTAAGCCAGAAACTGACGGGAAAAGGAAGAGAGATGAAGATAACTCCCAAAGATTAATAAGAAAAATAAAGGGAGATTTGGGTTCAAAGGGAACCAAGGCAAGTCGGTTGTGGTACCATTCTGTAAGACTTGCAACCGAAGACACTGGGGACAGTGTAATCCTGACCCACAAGCTATACCTTGTGGTATTTGTAAAAGGAGAGGGCATAAGACCCTAAATTGTAAAGATCTTAAGGATGTTGTATGTTATATCTGCAATGAAAAAGGCACATTGCAAGTAACTGCCCTAAGAATGCAAGGAATAAATCAAAGCCTGGAGAGGCCAAGTAAGGGAATGCACGCGCCTTTCGACTAACTGCTAAGGAAGCTGTTAATGACAATAACGTCATAACAGATACTTTCCCCATTAATGATATTTATGCTAGAGTTCTTTTTGATTCGGGTGCAGATAGATCTTTTGTCAATCATAAGTTTTGTAAACTGTTAAATTTGCCCATAAGAACTCTAGATAAAACTTACGAGATAGAACTTGTTGATGGAATGATCGAATCCACATCTTCCATTCTTGATGGATGCTCTATATCCATTAAGAATCATTTCATCCCCATCTCTCTTCTGCCAATGAAATTGGCGGGGTTCGATGTTGTCTTAGGCATGGAATGGTTATCTCAAAACCAAGCCCGCATTGCCAGCGATAAGAAGCTCATCGAAATTAAAACCCTATCTGGTGAAGTAATCACCATCCCTGGAGACTCACACTATGGATTGCCAAACAAGGTGTCGTCATTTAATGCATCCAAGTGTTTGAGAAAAGGTTGTGTCATCTACATGGCACAAGTAACCATAAATGAGCCTAAGCCAAATATGGAGGACCTACCAGTCATCTCAGAATATCCCGATGTATTCCCAGAAGAATTACCAGGACTACCTCCAGATAGGCAAGTGGAGTTCAAGATTGATATTATACCAGGATCTGCACCAGTAGCTAGAGCTCCATATAGGCTAGCACCAACAGAGATGAAAGAATTAAGAACGTAGCTAGACGAACTCTTGGAGAAAGGCTTTATTCAGCCTAGTTCCTCGCCTTGGGGAGCTCCTATCCTCTTCGTTAAGAAGAAAGACGGGTCAATGCGGATGTGCATCGATTATCGGGAGCTGAACAAGTTAACAATTAAGAATAGATGTCCTCTGCCCAGGATCGATGATTTATTCGACCAACTTCAAGGGGCTAGTTACTTCTCCAAGATCGATTTAAGATTAGGATATCATCAATTTAAGATCAAGTTGTTCCTAAAACTGCCTTCAGGACCCGATATGGTCACTTTGAGTTCTTAGTGATGCCTTTTGGACTCACAAATGCACCAGCAGCATTCATGGATCTCATGAATAGAGTCTGCAAGCCATATCTGGATAAGTTTCTCATTTTCTTCATAGACGACATACTTATTTACTCTCGTAATCAAGCCGATCACGAGAAACATCTTCGATACATCCTAAAACTGCTAAGACAAGAGAAACTTTATGCAAAGTTCTCTAAATGCGAATTTTGGCTTAGGGAAGTCATATTCCTTGGACATATGGTAAGTGAGCGTGGTATCCAAGTGGATCCCGCTAAAATAGAATCCATTTTGAATTGGGAAGTGCCCAAGACCCCATCGGAGGTTCGTAGTTTCTTAGGATTGGCTGGTTACTATAGAAGGTTCACTGAGAACTTCTCAAGAATAGCCACTCCTCTAACTACCTTGACCCGTAAGAATGTTAAGTATAATTGGGGTCCGAAGCAACAAGAATCTTTTGAGATTCTGAAACACAATTTGAGCAATGCTCCTGTGTTATCTCTACCTGAGGGTATTGAGAATTTTGTTGTTTATTGTGATGCTTCGTACACCGGAATGGGCTGTGTGCTAATGCAAAATGGCAAAGTAATCGCCTATGCATCACGGCAACTAAAGGTGCATGAAAGAAATTACACCACCCATGATTTGGAATTGGGTGCCGTTGTATTTGCACTAAAATTGTGGAGACATTACTTGTATGGCACGAAGTGTGTTATATACACAGACCATAAAAGTCACCAGCACCTGTTCAATCAGAAAGAACTGAACATGCGACAACGCCGTTGGATGGAAACTCTTAATTATTATGATTGCCATATTCACTACCATCGGCAAGGCAAATGTATTTGCCGACGCTTTAAGTCGAAAAGAAAGGGTTAAACCTATTAGGATTAACGCCAAGAGCATTGAGCTCAGAAATTGCTTGAGTGAGAAACTATTAAATGCGCAAATGCAAGCCCTATTAAAGGCTAATATCCCTAACGAGGGATTAGGCGGAACTATTGTTCAATTAACGCCTGGAAAAGATGGAATCCTAAGATTTAATGATAGAATTTGGGTTCCGATTTTTGGAGGACTTAGAGATCTAATCCTCTAGGAAGCACATAATTCAAGATACTTTGTTCACCTGGGTGGTGACAAGATTTATCAAGACTTGAAAAAGAATTATTGGTGGATGGGTTTGAAAAAATCCATAGCCACTTATGTAGCTAAGTGTCTGACGTGTTCGCAAGTTAAGGCCGAACATCAGAAACCGTCAGGACTTTTACAACAACTTGAGATTCCCACTTGGAAATGAGAAATGGTAACAATGGATTTGATTACCAAGTTACCTATGACCAAATGTGGTAACGACACTATTTGGGTCATTGTGGATAGGCTGACTAAGCACATTTCTTGCCAATCAAGGAAACGTATAGTTCTGACAAATTGGCTAAGTTGTACGTGGACAAGATTGTGTCCCTACACGGTGTGCTAGTATCTATTGTATCTGATAGAGATACTAGATACACATCTTACTTTTGGAAAAGTTTCCAACAATCGTTAGGCACAAGATTAAATTTTAGTATGGCTTACCATCCGCAGACTGATGGTCAAAGTGAGCGTACTATTCAAACTTTGGAAGACATGCTTAGGGCATGTCTGATCGATTTAGGCGGCAGTTGGGATGACCACTTACCCCTAATAGAATTCTCCTACAATAATAGCTATCATACAAGCATCAAGGTTGCTCCTTTTGAGGCCTTATATCGGAGAAAATGTAGAACACCCATATGTTGGGCAGAAGTTGGGGAAGCCCAACTATCAGGACCTGAGAATGTCCTGGAGACCACGGAAAAGATTATGCAAATCCGTGATCGTCTCAAAGCTTCCAGAGATAGGCAGAAGAGCTATGCTGACAAGAGGTGTAAACCTCTTAGGTTCCAAATAGGGGACAAAGTCATGCAAAAAGTATCACCTTGGAAAGGAGTGATGCGTTTTGGAAAGAAGGCAAAGTTGAGCTCAAGATATATTGGACCATTGGAGATAGTCGAGTGCGCCGGCACTGTAGCTTATAAGCTTAGGTTGCCAGAGGAGCTTAGTGGAATTCATGATGTATTCCACATATCAAATCTTAAGAAATGTATAGCCGATGAGTCGCTAGCAATGTCGCACGAAGATGTGCATATTGATGAAAACCTGAGGTTCATTGAGAAACCAATTTCGATCGAGGATCGACAGGTTAAGAAGCTCCGAAGAAAATTGATACCTATAGTAAAGGTTAAGTGGGATACCTTTAGAGGTCCCGAGTATATATGGGAGGTTGAGTCCACTATGCGACAAAAGTACCCCCATCTTTTTGAATAAAATCTCGAGGTCGAGTTTTCTTTTAAGGGGGTGAGGATGTAACACCCTGTAAAATCATGTCCAATAGTATAGTGACACATGTTGTATTTTAAATATAGTCTGTTGAAGACCAATAAGGACTAAGGGCGTCAACATGCTCAAACCGAGCATTTGAGTGACAGTCCGATGTCAACATGCATAAATGACAGCCTCTGAGTGACTGATATGTCAACATGCCTAGCCTCTGAGTGACATCGGAATCAACATGCTTATAATAAGCCTCCGAGTGATCCTTTCGAAGTCCTAACTCTCATATGTCCTGTTTGTCGGACGAGAGTGATTAAATCCAATAATATTTGAAAATTGGATATTCGAGGGACTAAAAGTGTCAACATGTTAATTCTTATCTTGAGTGACCTTTAAACGAACCGAGAGCTCGACAATGTCCGGGCATAATCCCGGGTATCCCAAGTATTGGCTACGGATGGCTAAAAGTGCCAAAAAGGTGTTTAAAAAGGTTTTTAAGAGCTTTATAAAGTTCATGGGTCAAAAGTGTCAATTTTTGAAACTGGCCGTGGGGCGGTCGCGCGCCGCGAGAGACATCGCGGGGCGCGAGAACAGGTCTGCAGCTGAAAGTTTTGTTTGGAGACCAAGCAAAACTCCAAAACCATTAATTCGAAACTATGGCTTCTCTAAACTGCTATGCCACGTTTTGGGACACTTGTAAGCTTCTTCTTACACCCCTAAACACCTGGCTTCACCTCCTTTGAGCTCTCCAACTATAAATAGGTGTTTAAGTGCTTCATTTCAACTTGCACCTTTCTTATTCACTCTTCTCCCTCCTCTGGAAGTTCCTATCTAAAAGGAGCAATCCAACACAGTTCTTTTGCATCTAGGAGTCACTGGTAAGTGTTCCTTCTATGTGCATTTTCGCTTATAGGCTTTTATAGCCAAAAGTCAAGCGGTTTACGGAAAACGCTTTGACTTTCGGTTAAGACCATTATGGTCCAGCCATTGTTCGAAATGAACATGGCTAAGTGATCGTAGTAAGGTAGGTGTTAGTCCCTATAAAGGGCACATCCTGAAGATCACGTTTGATAGACCAATTGACGGATCAAACTTATGACATTAAAAAGTCAAACAGACCATTTTTCGGAAAAATCATAAATTGATCTTATATATGTTATGAAACCTGTTTTGACACTTAAACAAGTTCGTAATAATTATTAGAACATGTTCGGCTCGTCAATTTCAGTTCTAGGGTCGGTTCGCAACTGAAAGTCGCGAAGTTTGACTTCTGCTTTGACTTTCGATTCTGACCCGATTTAGATTAGTTAGATACTGATCTAAAGTTGCATTATGATCGTAATATAATATAGCATAACCCTCTAAGGTTATATTACATGATCATAATCAGAATCCAAGTTTATGCGCAAGTTTCATAATTATGCCATCTTTGACCAAAATGTCATTTTTGCATAAAACAAGGTTTTAAATGGTAATGAACTTGAAAATGAGTTTCCAACTGATGTAATATTATAAGTAGGATTATTTGGGACTTTAAACCAAGTTATAAACTGAGTTTTCAAACAGGTCCTTAAACTATGTCGATAAATGACGGTTTTAGCCCTTGTAGCTCATAAAATGATTTTAATCAATCTTTTAAGGTAAATCATTTACTTACTGATATGTTATATTAAATAAAATATTTAAAACATTTTAATCAGACCCTAATGTCAGTTTTCATAAATATCGCATAAAGACGTCATTTAACGACATAAGCGCCGCTTCGGCGCATAGTATGGTTTTAAACCATATTAATGGACCAAGACTTGCTACCTACTGATTTTAAAACTTATTTTAAACATATATACAGTAGGTACATGTTATAAACTCAGAATCCCAAACAATTTATAAACTATGTGTAAAATGACCAAAATGCCTCTTCGGTGCTATAGTTTGATCATAAAAGATAAATTACACATATGATTGATATTCTACTGATATTATATCATAAATAAAATATTTTCCAGAATACTCATGATTATAAACTTAAAATATGTTCAAGTTTCTTTTATACGGTATATAATTACCGAAATGTCCTTATGAGGCATATTTTCGTTTTAAAACCATAATGAGCATATAAGTTGATATCCTACTGATATCTTAACTTATTTAAAGTATAATGGCATATAGAACTTGTCCATGACTTATCCGGTTACCCGATATCTCTAATATGCGCTCGGTTAAGTATATATAACTATTTTACGAAAATTAACCGAAACGGGTTTAACCTTGTCATTTAAGTTTCAAAATCCAGAATGTATATAGTTTACCCATATTATACAAGTCAAGTACTTGTTGGAATTAAACTACATTCTATCCGATCATCGTTTAATCAAGCGTTATACGTAATGATCATGTACACTATTCGGTTTATAAGACCGTTAGTATTTAATTGGCTAGCTTATGCCATAATCCAGACTAGAGCCTTCCGGTAAATGCTATCTGCACTTGGTACTTTTGTATACGGCTGAGTTATTTATAAATAAAAGAAGAAGACTAGCTCAGGTAAATACTCTCGACTTATTTTCCCTATAAGGGCTTGGGATACGGTAAATTATTATCGCTTGGTCCAAAATGGGGTCAATCAAATGCCCATTTATGGCTAGTAAACCCCATATTTCGTTTTAATCAGTTTTATTTGATAACTTAAACATCGGAGGTTAAATTACCGTGTCTTGGATATCCTCGGCTCAATACATTAGTTATTGGCCACGACCTTAGCACGGGGTGTAGGCATACACCTTTTGATGCTCATATGCTTAATGCCCAAGACGTTGGGGATAACTCATTCGTGAGTTCCTGAGTGGTGTGTATTTAATCATGTCTCGGTTTCTGTCCCGGGCCCTAAATGTATTGACAAACATGTGAATCTGATAAAAGGTTGAATTTCAACTTTCCCAAGTTAATAAAAGATTTTGTTCCGTTTTGCACTTAAAAATATTTTAAAGTTTTCAAAATGTGTCAGTTGAGTGTATTTACCAGCGTAAGCTGACGTATCGTCCAAAGACTAAACTGCAGGTACAATACGAAATAGGCCGGAAGCTGCTCGGTAGTGAATAAGAGGATCTTGCAAATCCTTAGATCTGCCCAAAGTTTGTTTTATATTCTTTCCATGTATAATTTATGATCCGTCTGTGGATCTTCTATTACGAGCCTGTATATTATTTTATATTTCGAACATTTGGTTTGTAATAGTAATTTTACTCCAAGACTTCGCTGTGCCGTGTTTAATTGACTATGAGTAATCAACTGACATCACGATACTCCCCACCCGGGCCTACCAGTGTATGGATTTCGGGTTGGAAATCCGGGGTGTGACAAAAAAGAATGAAAACAATCGCAACTTGAATGCAACTTTAGGGATATCTTTTAACTTGAATGTGTTGCTGAATTCAAGGAATAATGAAATGCGATTATTTAGGTCTTCATCTTTCAATGCCATCAAATTGGTAGCTGCTCTATATTGATTGAATTATTTGAGATGGAATAATAAAACTGTCTTCCTCCACATTCGCTCTAGTGACACTTAGAGTTGGTCCAAAGGGTTTTGTATAATCCGTAATAGTCCGATTGTGTTAGCATTTCTCTTTCTTTTAATTAAGCTTCCTCTTTTTTTACGATCTCTTGATTACTTCTATTGGCTTCCATTTGAGTCTTCTGCTTTATTCTGTTACTAGGTTATAGACCCGCCTATTACACGAGTTTGTACAATATAAACAATATAATTATATGATCTTTAAAAAACTTTATATAACTAACGCCTATGTTATTAGTAAGAAAACTTTATATAAACGGATTTTTATTACCATATGACAGTTCACACAACTAATTTGAATATATCACAAAAATCGGTCCATCTTAATTAGTTGCACTGAAAATATCATAATAGCCATGTATTACAAAAGTTGAAAACTGAAAAACATGTAATACACAAATGTATATATTATTAATGTGAATGAAATCACGTATTAGTTTATATATAATAGTGTATTAAAAATAATATTTTTTATCATTGTCTATTTTTTAAATATACATTCTATTTAAAATAAATCTCTAAGACCTTAATTCTGTTTACAAATTCAATATTTAAGTTTCCCTTTTCTTTTAATTGGCAAAAAGCAAATTCTATTGGTGTGACATAACTTAGGTTTGGTATTCTTATTAATATGACATAAATTAGATTTGTTATTTTTATTAATAATTGTTATATGAATTTAATTAATAAATAGTTATTGTAAAGTTATGATATAAGTTAAAGGTTTATATATGATGAATAAAAAGGTTAATTTAATATGTCACAAGTTGGTATAATATATTTCTTAGCTCTATTAAATAAAAAAAACATTTAGTGATCACCAACCGCTGTAGATACAAGAGATTAATATTATCTCATCTATAAAACTTAAAAATTATAAGTTCTCTTTGTCTATAATTTTTAAAACAGAGTTTGATAAAAAAATTTCTTTTTGCGAGATAGTCATCCGGTTAATTGCTTTTTTAGTTTTTATTTATATGTTAGAAAAACTCGTATATCGATTTTACATATAATATCAGATATGGATGATAATTTTTTGGTAATTTAAACTATATTATTTTACGAAGTATTAAAATCAAAGTTTTTAAAATTTTAGATCATTTACATATATATTTTAATCATAAATTAGAATTAGATATTAATTATTATATTATTAATGAATTAAAGATAATAGTTTCATGTGACATTAATTGGAAGGGAGGTTAGAGGAGATAATGACATGTGGCATTAGATGTAATATTTTATAGTATTAGATGTGACACATGCTCAGGTTCAGCAAACGACAATGTAAGATTGCCCAAAGATGATTTGTGACTTGGGTGAGCGTGATTATAATTTTTTTTATATTATAAGCACTTTTTACTCGTGGATCAAGCTTTAAATTTATAAAAATACGATAGAATACTACCACTCTACACACGTTAGGGCAAGTGCACCATTGTAGACGTAGTATAGTGATGGTAAGATACCAAGGTTGTCAAGGACACAAGAACTTTTAATACGGCTTATCATTAACGTCTAATCTAACCAAATTTTGACAATAGTTTTGAAAGTTTGAAAGATAAACTAAATTTAAATAAGTAAAGAAATTAATAAAGACAAAAAGACAAGAAAGAATCACTTGGTTCCAACTCCTCTTTTATATATCTTTTGATGATTTCCGCACTTTGGGTTTTTTAAAAGATTATCTTAGTTATAGTGGTTGGCACCTCTTGTGAAGGCGACGTTACCCTCAGCCATATTGGTCTGAGTCAACAGAGATACAGTCCCGCAAGGCCGGAATATTGAAAGATAATTAAATAAGTTATTAGTGTGAAAAGTGGTAGGCCCTCTTGTGAAGGCGATGTTACCCTCAACCATATTGGTCTGAGTCAGCAGGTATACAGTCCGGCAAGGCCGGATAAAGTTTTAATAGTAGTTTATTTATAAGGGGTTCAAGCCATTGGTTCAAGCCATTCTTACTTCCCCTGATTTGATGCTATATGCCTCAAGGGAAGTCCTAATAAGCTTGAATCAAGTGCTCCAGGATCTATACACTAAACGAGGCAAGAAGTTTACCCAAACACCCTTCTAACCCTCTTCCAGGTAGTTAACGCGTTTTATATAGATCGTAAAGACACGAATGAGTGAATCAACGAAATATGAAGAGATGTTTAACCAAAGTTCACTTTCAATATAAAAAAACTAGTTTTTAAAGTCATTAATACATACCTAATTAAAAGGTTGCCAAAGATTGGAAATCAAAAGTAATACATAAAAGATTTATCTTCACCAAGTGATGTAAGAATTTTAGCTAAGCATGGTCTTTATTTTACAAGAACTCTTACAATCAATCTTTGATCCCGATACTACTACACACTCTAAAAGATGAAATGTGGATGATGGTGGTAGGTGTTGGTGTTGTAGTGGTGGTGGACTTATGGCAAGTGTGAGAGAAGTGGTTTGCCAATGGATGCCTTTCTCATGAACCAAGAACCTCCATTTGTAGCTAGAAACAGAGGGCAAACACGGCCCCGTGGTAATCTTTTTCTCTCTGATTATTAACTGCAGATGTCAGGTCTTGTACTAACATGCCCCATGGTGTCATAGCACAACCCCGTTGTCAGTGTACTTGTTGTACTATCGCAAATTCTGCGAATCTTGTAGTTGACCACGGCCCGTGTTTGGTTAACACGGCCCGTGTTGGTTTGTCTATTGTTTTTTTCTTTATCAGCAGAGAATCTTTACTGGGCATGGCCGCATGCCTGGTGTGTACGCTTCACATTGTCATACTTTCCTTATTTAGAAAGCATATTCATACTGTTAATTTTAGAAACTTGTAGTCGTATTATACTCATATTCGTTACCAACTTTGAAACTCGAGACCTTGATCATAATGAAAATTCCTACTTTATACACACTCGTTATACATACAATCAATCATTCAAATACCTGTTTTCATGCAAGCCAAACACTTATTATATGTGCAAAACTCTTACGTTACAACTTTATGCTTGAAATACTCGAAAACCGGCTAAAAACGCGGAAAACAACCCCAAACCAACCCTTTCGTGCGAGTTGAACCCACTTCGCACGAAGTGGAGCCGGCAGCCTGTAACATTTATGTAAAAACGGGTTTCAAAACCCGCTCCATTTAAGATTCAAGTATTTATTAAATGTTTTATTACTCATTTATTTATAAGTTAGTGTTGATTTAATTTTTATGGTTAATAAATAAACTATATAACAAAAATTAAATAAAAATAAAATAAAATAATAATAATAAAATAATAAAATTAAATAATGAAGCCAAAAAGAATATATTTATAGGAGGCAACCGGGTTCGAACCCGGTCTCCCACGAACTCACACCTAGTCTACACCACTGCACCACACGCACACATGTGAATAACTGAAAATTTATTTATTTTTATACCGAAACAAAACATCAACCTGCAAGTCAAAGCTTACAGACTTGTAACCGACGACAACCATAATACTCACAATCAATCACTATAATTAAGCGTGGTTATAACCGAAAATTGAAGACAATTTGACTGAAACCACAATTGTAATCATAGACTTTAAAAATCTAGATTTGAAACTGTAAAATTCAAAACTGTTTTGAGCACTATAAATATCAATCCAGCATTTCGTCTAAAATCGCTCAAAATCTACAAACTAAATCCTCTGTTCAACCTTCTGTTCGAGTTCAACATCACCAGAATCATCAATTATCGCCGGAATTTTCATAACGGTATCGATTCTTCAATTAGTTTAAATCCTAAAACTTCCTGTTATCTATTAAATGTATTTGGTCGTTTAAATCAGTTAATCAAATCTGATTAACTAAGTCCTCAGGCAGGTTCAAGTTTCTGGGTTTTATTTATATGAAGAAGATGAAGTTTTATCAATGTATAAATGTAACTAAATTCGGGTTAGACACACAGTCCAGTGGTGGACTGTGTGCAAACACATCACACACGTCCCGGGTTCTAATCATGCATATGTCCGGTTTTCTGAATAAAAACCATTGTTTAAAAAAAAGCATTCAGAGCATCTTCAGTAAGTTAATAAATATAATTAAATTACTAGAATCATCGGGTTAGACACCCAGCCCAGTTGGTTGGGCTGGGTGCAAAGCAAAGCTAAGATCGCGGGTTCGAGGCAGACTTTGGGTGCCGATTCAAAGGTTTTTAAAATCTTTTTAATTAAATAATTTCTGTAATAACCTAACTTGTATATAAGATTAATTAAATCAGAGATTATTTCGGGTTAGACACGTAGCTCAGTTGGTAGAGCTGCGTGCACGTATACGGGAGATCACGAGTTCGAACCTCGCACACGCTGCCAATTCCATACAAAAACTGGTAAGACCTTGTCAGGTCTGACAAGATCCAATTTTTTTTATATAATTATTTTTCTTTAATATTTTAATTAAAAATACTTAAAAACAACATTTCTTAGGTTTAAAAACTCTATTAAATACCATAAATATAACCTAAAAATCTAATAAAAAGCATTAATTCAAATATTAACTTTTACTTATTTATTCAATTATTATGTTATTATTTAGGCTAGTTTTCTCTCGTGGTTAAATTCCAAACTCGTGCGCGTTCGTCGTCAAATCAAGGAGACACACCCACTGTGAGTGAATCCTTACAAATTCCCTTTTTTTATTCATGTTTTGGGGTGTATCATGTGTCGTTTTCATATTTCGTTTATTCAAACAATTGTGCTATTACCATTATATGATCTTACGTGTTATGTAATGTTATATGTTGTATTGTGTGTTTATATTTTTGTCAAGTTGCGTGCAATCATTCATTTAAGGCCCATCAGTTCCTCGTGAGATACGAGTTGAGCATCAGGTGCCTCATTAGATTGCTCCGTTTGATTGAGCCTTGATCTCATTGTTCATCATTTGGCATGCTTGTGTGTGCATAGATTGATATTATGTGGTTTATGGTTAAATTTACATATGCGTATACTCATATTTGGTTTATGTACATTTTTATTTAAATAACCAATATAACTAATTCTTTCAAATGTTTAAATGAGATCCACTCGCCAACTTTTGTTACCCAAAAACCCTATTTTTACACGGTGGACAGGTTGAAGCAAGGAACACATAGGAAATTGCCTTAGAAGAAATATAAAGAGTTCATGAATATTGTTGTGCTTGTATGATTGTTGTAATTTTTCCTTTAAATTGAAAATAATAAATATGAAACTTTATTATAGTAAATGTCATGAGCTTTGATGAAAACCCAATCATGCCCCGACTACCATTTCCGCTGCGGGTCAGGGTGTGACACAGCCACTCATTCCTATAAATACCAGCTCACTTCTCACCTTCAACCTTTTCGAAACTTCTCAATCCCACTCTCAAACTTACGGATTCTTAGCAGATCGACTTCAGATTTTTCTAAGTGAGTTTAACTTACTATTACCTTGTGCTTCCATAATTTTTCTTCTACTTTCTTCTTTTCTTTTGTACCAAGTGTGATAACTGACTTAGTAATCATCCTCAATAGGATTGGACTTAGGTTCCAGTAAGTGTGAGAACGTTGGGAGCTTTGGTTACCCGAATTAAGTTCCACACCTCACTTGAATGTTTTCGTGTTCCATATTTTGTACTTTCATGACCAACCATGTCTATCAACTATGTTGGTAGACTTTGAGCTTTGGTGAAACATATAATGAGGTACTCGTACTCCCTTGCTTGACATCTATGGCATATTTTACAAACTAAATAAAGTAACTTACGTACTATAAACTATATATATATATAAACCGAGTTTCTGATCAGCAAATGACCAATTTTTTGGACTTAGGTTATTCTGCCTCGACCATAAAACCCTCGTTCGACAGAACCTAGTGTCAAAACGAGCTTTAGACGCGCAAAAACGTCAAGACTGCCTCACTCCGCACGAAGTAAACCTTCACTTCGCGCGAAGTGAAAAGTCACTTCGCACGAAGTGGATTACCACTTCGCACGAAGTGAAGAGTTTCATCCCGTTTTCGATGTATCTTCCTACGCGTATTTTCTGTAACTTTCTGTTTCGAATCCAAACCTTGCACAAACTCAGAATATTCATACACCTCCGTTTCCCTCATATTGAATAACCTCGGTGTCCTACTCTCCAACCTAATGACCCACGGATTGCTATGAAAGCTTTTTAGAACTGGTAGTATACATGATCCCTTTTCATTTTAAGACTTTTGGGTGCAATAAATACAGTATACAAAAACTCACACCAACACTTATACACAAACACTTTATACATGCAATCAAATCCAACTTGCATGCTTACACATTATACTTAGGAATACATACATTCTAGAAACTTTACGTGCATAGTGCTTTGTCAGTAACTTCGTACAAGCCCCCCTTAACATGTATAGCACTATAGAAGTAATGCACCGCCCGTATTCGTGAGGTCATGTTAAGTAAACAAAATGGTCTATTCATTGATATGATTAGATTACACTAGCGGTAAACTTTGGGTTGACAAGTATGTTTTGTATGCTAGATATGTATATTATGCCTAAGTTTACATTATTGTCATGTGGATTTCGTTAAACTATTTTATACTTATGCTAGTACACTTAAACTTATATGCTCGCCAATACTTTGTGTAACATTTGTCAAAAACGGGTTTTCCAAACCCGCTTCGTTTGTAATCGAATACCAAGTTACAATTTTTACGTTGCGTATCTATGTTTATTTTAATTTTAAACGATGCAAAATTTATAAACAAATTAGAATTTAAAAACTATAATTAATAAAAAGTGAAAATAAAATAAATAAAAAAGATAACCGGCTGCCGGGATTCGAACCCGGGTCAGCCGGGTGAGTCTAACGACTTAACTCGCGCACATATAACCACTCCGCCGCTTGATGTTTTTGTGAGTTCTAGGAAACAATTAAATCATATGTTCATCCATGAATCGACCGGTTTACGTTAACTGAAACCGTTATCGGCTTCCAAACGTCCAAGACGTTTGAGTGACCACGGATTTCTGATCATAACCGATAAACCGGCAGTTTTAATCAATTCAGTCTTGAATGGACTTGAATTCATGTGATGATCGGTTTTAATAACCGAAAATATTCACTTCCTGAATTACTCCAACAATAGCATTCTCTCGCGACTCAAAATAATCCGCAGAACCTCCAATTTCACTTTCGCTTTACTTTCAGTTCGTCGGAAAAGCTTTTTGAACTCGCCGGACTTTCGCCGGAAAACCGTGTCTTCCATCAAAACAGTAAGTTTCTCAATTCTTTTATCTTCTATCAGTTGTTAAGCTTTTGCTAACTCAAACCCTTCAATCAGAATCAGTTCCAGACGACGATATCGGATAATCATCACTCGCCGGAAAATTTCTGAGAATTTCTAGAACTCGCTGTGAAACGGTATAAACCTTTAAACCTTCTAATAACTCTCGTTCAGTACTTCAATTCCACATCTAGCTAATCAAAATTGTTAATTGGTCCGCTCAAACAAAGTCCATAAAAACAGAGCTGACGACTTCGCCGGAATTCTGAGAAAGATCATTTCTCCGGTATGTTTACTTCCAAAATCTTCCCTGCCATTTCATTTTAATCATTTGAATGTTTGTCAATCGAATTAAACAAGAAACAGTAGGGTAATCGTTGTCTGTGATTTTGTAACGAAGAAGACGAAGTTAGTTTGTATATAAGTTTAATATAATTTGGATTATAACTCGGGTTAGACACACAGTCCAGCGGTGGATTGTGTGGGCACATATATCACACGCCGCGAGTTCGATCCTTGACACAATTGTATGCTCTGTAATAAAGATGTTTTCCTTTTTAACTGAACCGGATTAATTCAAGGAAGATGTTAAGTATAATAAAAATCGGTATATTAACCAGGTTAGACACACAGTCCAGCGGTGGACTGTGTGCAACACTAACCCACAGGTCCCGGGTTCGAGACCTGTTACACACGCCGGTTCGATGATTAAAATCCTTTTTGAAAATAAAAGAATTTTGAATAAACTAAAACAGTATATAAATATAATTAAAAACAGAATTATTTCGGGTTAGACACGTACCTCAGTTGGTAGAGCTGCGTGCACGTGTACGGGAGGTCTCGGGTTCGAGCCTTACCCGGCGCACACATGCACACTAGCGAACCGGTCAAACAGTCAACAGTCACGGTCAACGGTCAATGGTCAACGCAAATGTCAACATTTTTTTATATTTTTATTTATTTATTTAATTTAAAAATCAATTAAAAATACTTAAAAATAATGTTTTAAAGATAGAAAATAGCCTTAGACTCATAAAAATATATCTAAAAATCCTATTAAAATTACTAATAAAATCCACTCATTTACCATACCTTTCGTTATTATTTAGGTTAGTTAATTCTCGTCGATCAATCCTCTAAACTCGTGCGCATTTCATCATCTTCAACCGAACGCACCCAAGGTGAGTGAATCTCTACAAATTCCCCGTTTTAATCATGTTTTTGGGTGTATCATGTGTCTTATTATTTATTATATTTAAACTATTGTGCATCTATCATATCCATGAACAAATGTGTATTCAACTTGTATTAACTGTTTGTGGGGTTATTGTTTAGAATAATTTTATTCATATTCAGTACATACATTTTCATAGGCCGCCGCTCCCCATTACATTATGAGCGTTGAGCTGTTCCCCATTACATTATGAGCGTGAACCAGGCGTTGCCAACATACGATCGGCTCCGTTTGATTGAGCCTTGATCGCACAGACATTTATCATAGGCCGTCCGTTCCCATTACATTATGAGCGTGAACGTGACGTTGCCAACATATACAGTTTCATTCATGTTATATATTCATGCAAGTTGGTCTGCTATTGTATGTTATTGTTTGTGGTTGTTATTGTATGATTATTTACATTTGCTCACATATGACTATTGCACAATTTTCCATGATAAAGATAACAAGAGATCAATAATAAATGTTTTTCTAACAAGGTTCACTCGCCAACATATGTTGACCCAAAAACTCCCATTTTTACACATGATACAGGTGATCCAGCTGCAGTAAGAAACACATAGGATGGCTTAGAAGAATAAACTGGTTTAGACCTTGGATTGCTTAGTTGATTATCTTTCTTTGTATTTGTATGAACATGTTTGGAATATTGAGGATGTAATTTTGATTTAATAAATATGAAACATATTAGTAAATATCATGAGCTTTGGTGATAACCCAATTATGCCCCGACTCTTATTCCGCTGCGGGTCGGGGTGTGACACTTTGTGTGTTGACATGTTACTTTACTATATATTGCGGGATTGTGTTTGTGACGCATTGAAAAGAATCTAGTAGGAAGGACTAGTCATATGATACTAGTGGTACTTATTTTGTTTCAAATTTGTTGTAATTCTATTTCAAACAATGTACTTGATGTTAGCAATGAAATGAAATTCGTTTATTATATATTTGTCATATTTAGTGTTACGAAGTCTCGAGCAATCTATTTATGTCCACCCCGATGATTCCGCCATCGGTTGCGGTGTGACATGGTGGGCACGGCCCCGTGCCTAAGCTTCTGTTCTTGTTATTTTTGTTGTTTTGGATGCGGATGGGGATTCGGCAGATCGTGTCAATCATTTTTCTTTGTATTTGTGTATGTTTCTGCTGTTAAATTGCTTCTTTTAATCATTTAAGCTCTTTTGATCTTGAAATTTAAAAGTAAACAAAGAAACATGTTTTTTTCAACAATAGTACCGAAAAGGGTTGATTTTATGGCTTGTTTGATTTAATTTATATGTTACATTTTGCGCACATCAATTTGAGCATAACTAAGATCCTAAAGGTACCTAAGCGAGTACCCTGAAAGGCACAAATAACAAGTATCGCACAAAAAAAGGAGTAGAACAATAAGAAAAAAAAACTGAAATGAAGGAAATAAAATATAACAAAATAATAAATATATACATAAATGGTTAACCTACCGACTCATATATTTATGAGAATCACCGTGTAATAAGAAATGGTGCCAAAAACTTGATGTGTGTAAAGGGTTGATATAAAATATATCAATTACAATTTAAAATCTTTAAAAATGAAAAATACCATAAAACCAAACTACACAAATGTAGGCAAGTGTACCTATCATATACGTGGTATTGTATTGGCAAGAACCAAGTATCGATCATGCAGATACATTGGCTCTTAATACTTAATCGTCTTTTAGTATCTAACCGATGTAAAAGTAGTGATTTGTAAAAAACTAATGATCACAAACAAGAAAGTGAGCACGAAATGTGGATTTCGAAAAATCAGATTAGAGAATTAACCACTTAGTCCTTGATTCATCTTGACTAGAATGACTATTTTGATTGGTGTTAATTAATTACATAAATTGTTTTATTGATTAGTTAAACCAACATGCAAAGTGTTAAAATGGAATAGAGCCCACTATGGTTAATCTCACAAAATCAGAGAATCAATGTTATAAACACACACTAAAACCTAATTTCGTGAAGTAAATCTTGGTTGTCATCATTTATGATTCAGGGTTTATAGGTTAGGTTTGAGACACATCAACAAACATTGCAACTTATGAAGTAACCAAGGTCGATCATATAGAAAACTCTAACTAGTTTCCAGACCTTTTATCCTGCTTATTTCTTAGGTAGCTTACAAGTTTACCCATTATGTCACCAATTTGTCTATTATCGGTTAAAGTTTCAAGCCACAGATTATAAGTGCACTTTTATAACTTAAAGATAATACGTGTTGCATCTAACAAGCATAACTTCATAGAAAGATCAATAAGACCACATAAATCAGATCTAAAACCAATAATAACAAGTAATCATAAATCCACAATTTTTTTTTGTTTTTTTAACAAACTTGAATAAATGTCACTAGTTACATATGTAACCAATAAATAAGTGAATAACATACAAGATTTTCATACATATCATACAAATTAACATAAATTGTTATCAAGAATCTTAGAGGCCAAAACAACATAAATTGGTATGATTCAAAAGTCTAATATAAAACATGATATAACCCTAAATAGTTATTTTTTTTTCCAAATCTCTTTAGAACACTATCAAGATGTAAGACAAACCAGATGATACATAAAATTTTTGTTCAATCTCTTTATATATATATTTTCATTATATATAAAATGAACTAAATTAATAGGTGTGTATTGTAAGGAACTTGTAGAAAACCATTTTGTTCACTTTAACCTATTTAAAATGATAAAGTATTAAGTCAAAGGTCAAGATGTAAAGTTTTTCTTCTTTTGATCTAAAAAGCAACAAAAATAAAAAAAGGTATATCAATAATTTGAAGTATAATATTTGTTTTTATACTTTTGTGTGTTGATAAGAATTTTTTATATATATAATTTTACACTTCTATCAAAGCATTACACATGAGTTCACGGATGAGACGATGTCAAGCTTGTCCGACTTCTACTCTACGAACCATGGTCGCTCTCTCCTCTCTACAAACATTGTAACGTTTCTTTCTTCTTCCCTCACATAGCGAACATTTCTTGTTACATGGATTGAGGACCTTATCTCTCGTCATCTCTCTTTTCATGTTGGCATTTGTAAAGTTACAAACTATGTGTTACTCATGCTATAGGTGTATGTATATGTGTTTTTCTCATAAAATAAAAAGGTTTACAAGAAAAATTATGCACAATCCCGAACATTAATCTACAAGTGAAGTTTAATTAATATTTATATCATTTAGCCAACATTTATGTGAGTAGATATACTATTCATGAACGCTAATGTGAGAGCCATTCAAACGCTGCCAAGTGATTTTCACTTTCTTAAAAAAATTTATTTACATCATTACAGGTATACGTTAAAAACAAACCGATATGGAATATAAAAAAGGGGCGCCCAATCACGTGGTAAAGGTGTGTGGTTTCTTGTGATGACATTCCCGTTCGCATCTCGCCTACCCTCAGCCACTCCGGTTCAACCCCTATTTCTGGGTTTCTATTATGTTTTTTGTTTAATATTAAGTTTAGGCAACCTTTTTAATATGTTACTTTTGGATATTATTATGTTTACGTTTCCATTAAAATTTGGGTAGATATAGCCCCGCTTCTATGTGGAAGACGAGGATAACCTACTAGCGTATTTTACATTTGACAAAGTAATTTACATATCTTTATTTATAACTTTTAAATTATATTTAAATTATATCTAATCACTCGTTTATAAATTAAATAAATGATTTGAGCAAGGGACAAAATTGCAAAATATTTGCTCTGAAACAAAACGGTCCCACAAACGTATCTGTAACCCCCACAGTTAACGGTAACGGCAGGTTGCCGGTTTAAGGTGACAGTCGACGGCCATTGGGTTAATCTTCCCCTTCACTCATGAGCAAATATTTCCCTATTTTGCATGCATACGCCCCCTTTCTCTCTCTAAAACCCCAACTTTCTCTCTCTAGAAATAAACCCTCTCCCATTTCATCATCAATCCACACTCCTATTCCAGTTCATCAACACACTCCAAAATGATAAAATCACCCCTTTATTTTCTATATTTATAAAATTAATCAACAAACAAATTGTTCTTCAATTTTTTTTATAACAAAAGTTATTCATAGTTGAAACCCTTATTATTGTTTCTCTCTCTAAATCTGTTGTTTCTGATGCAATGGAGCCTCAAAGAAACTCTCAGATGCTACAAAATTTATACGCGGTGGGACCTGAAGTTAGGTTTCAGTCAATGGCGGCGCCGGTGGTCGTTCACGACGGCGTGTGGACGGCGTATGATCGGAATCAGATACCCGATGTGGATGAAAGCGTGTCTTATTTGTTTTCTTCACTAAAGATTTCATCTTCCCAATATTCATTGCCGGAATATTATTCCTCCGGTGGGTTACGACGGTGGTGTCACCGGCGCCGGTATCGGATCCCCGATCGTCGCCGGTGAAGGTTCCGGTCGTAACCCTTTTCGCTCCGGCAACCGAGTTCGAAGCAGATATTGTTCCCGTGGTGGACAGACTAGCGCCCTTACGGTGGACCCGCAGCTGCATCATTATCCTCTGTGGAGGAATAGAGAGGTGGGTTCTGTTGGGTTTGACCAGATGTTTGACTTTGACCAGTCATTTGACTTGCTCCCCAAGGAACATATTTACAATCCACATAATGTTTCAAGGATCTGTTAATGTTAGTGTTTTGTCTTTGAAAGAATTAAGGGGTAAGGTTTATGCACTGGCTAAGGATCAAAATGGTTGAAGATTGTTGCAAGCAAAGTTTTAGAATCCTACTGATGATGAAGTTGAGTTTGTGTTGTATGAGGTTCTGGAGTACATTAGTGAGTTGATGAAGGATCAGTTTGGGAATTATTTAATACAGAAGCTGATTACTGTGTGTAATGATGATCATAAGTTGAGGATGCTTCTGTCTTTGACTGATGTTCCTGTTGAAATGGTTCTTGTTTGTATGAACCCACATGGGTATGTTTTGTTATTTAAGTTTTTATTGTTTTTGTTGTTTTGATGATCATCGAACCGGGGGTCTTAGCTTTGCTATTGGTGGGATATACTGAGTATGATGATGTTGATGTTGTTTTGATGATCATGTGATGATTGTTGTTGATCGTGTAGGACTAGAGCGATGCAGAAGTTATTGGAGAACTTGACGGACCCGTATCATATTGCGTTGGCTATGGCGGCTTTGCGCCCTGGTGCCGCTAGATTGGCTAGTGATCCGAACGGGCACCATGTTATTCAGTATTGCTTGATTCATTTCCCTAGTGATGTTATTGAGGTATCATTTTCTTAATGTAGATTTGCTTCATTGATAGTACACCTTGATCTCACAATTTGCCAAAAGGTTTCTTGTATGTCTATCAGGGGCGGCTCACAGGGAGTGAAATAAAGCAAGGGCTTTGGGCCCCCAAATTTTTTTTAAATAAATAAATCATATGTAGATAATTTGGGCTTTGGGAATTGGGATTGTCGTCGATGAGGTTTGTGGCCTGTAATTATACATATATAGGAAGATACATGAATCATAGGAACAAAAGTACTTGTTGATATTTTTATTATTACTTTATTTTTTTTTATGAAAACAGCCACATTTTTTGTCCGCTTTGGGACCCCAAAAAGCTTAAGCTAAAACGTAATATTCTTTGATCTAAGATCAGTCAACTTATATTGTTAATGTTCAATTTGGCAGCCTATTCTGAATGAAATAGCAGATAAATGTTATGAAGTTGCAACGGATAGAAGTGGCTGCTGCGTGCTGCAGGCGTGTATGGAGCACTCTCATGGAAAAGTGAGAAGTCGTTTGGTTGCTGAGATTTTGGGCAATGCAGTAGTTCTAGCAGAAGATCCTTACGGGTTTGTGTCTCTAAATCCTTATATATATAACAATAATATGTCTTTTTCTTTATCCAAGACTAAAAGTATGTTGTAACGTTGTATAGAAACTATGTACTTCAACACATGGTGGGGTTGAAAGTACCAGAATTCACTGTGCGGCTTGTGAGGCAGCTTCAAGGGAACTTTGCATCTCTTTCCTGCAACAAGTATGCTAGTAACGTTGTCGAGAAGTGTTTGAATGAATCGGGCGAAGATATTTCTAGACAAATTGTTATGGAGTTGATCACATGCTCAAATCCTGCATTGCTTCTAATCGACCCCTATGCAAACTTTGTTATACAGTCTGCATTGACAGTTTCACGGTTAGTAGTTTCTTCAGTTCCTCGTATCGTTTTCTAGGACCCCTTTAACTCTTTTAGGCGGTTAAACTTATCTTGTTTTGAGCAAACCGGTTTGCGGTTAAACTTATCAATAATCAGGTTTTTAGTGTTGCAGTGTTTGAGTAAAATGATTCTGATTTTGATCTTGGCAACAACATAACTGATGATTCTTTGCTCTTTTCTTATCCTATTTTAAACAATTTTTTATCAACATTTCTGTTGTTAAAAAGTAACAAAAAAATGATAAATGTTGAAGTTTTAGATGAAATTGTTTTTAAATTTATCAACAATAATATTTTATATAATATATTCTAATTGTTAATAGGGGATAAATTGTCATGTTTAAACAAAAAAAAAATACATTAGTAATATAAAAGAATGTCTTTTTGTTTTTGGTTACTTAGTTATTAACAATAGCTAAATCCTCAAACAATTCAATATGTGATTATTACAACTACACAGGGGTTGTTTGAGACTGCTTTTTGAAACAACTTATGCTTGATACAATCACCTAATGAAAAATAGTTTATTTCACCCAAAGTGTATACATGTAATGTATATATTTGAATCCATTAATCTGAGATAATCAAATCTCAAACTGCTTATCGAAAACAACTTGATTAGCATACCCAATTTCTTCATCCAAACACTCATGTTTTAAAAAAACCAATAATCAAATAAGCAAAATCCCAAACACCCCCGGGTAATCGGTTTTCAAACACTCAAACAAACACCTTGACTCATAGTCAAAATGTATGAGATTGTTATTTGATTTTGTGTATTGATTATGCCGAAATAGGGGCACGTGTACAATTATCTGCTGGAGCTCATCTCAGACAACATGTCATCTATGAGAACAAATCTTTATGGTAAAAAGATATTGTCATGGTTTGAAAAGAGGAGGATCCTAGCAATCTAGACCAAGAAGAAGTTGTGAATACCTCAGGTTAGATCAATGTGTGTCCCATATTATATATCTTGTGTTTGTAGTGAATGTGTTGTCACTTGATGTGTTAAAGTTTACTTTCAAAAGACAGATGGAATAATGTTGCTGCTGTATACACTCCTTTTGGTTCAATCTTGTAGGTCAAATTATGCATATGTAACCATTGTACTGGAAAGTTATGAAATGACATCATGGTAGGATAATGTTCAAAAGATTGTTTACTTGCAAAAATATGAATATGTAATCATTGTACTAGAAACCTTTTGACCAAAACTGTAATGTTTTGCAAGTATAAGGTTTCTTTTGAGAATTGTTTCTAGTGCAATGGTTACAAGTAATCATGAATACATCTTACATCTTGTCCTAATATACCATTTTGAGTTTTTAAAGACATTTGGTAAAATAGCATTGTTGTGTATATTTGAAATACACGTTTAAAGTAATATTTCATGATATGATAATAAAATAGTGAATAGAATTTCTTTGGTAAGTTTGGTAAGTTTATTCGAAGGGAAAAAACAGGGGGACTAAGATGCTCCCATGAATAGAATTAAGAATGTGACACACTTTGTAACGCCTCGTTTTTTTTGTAACTTCCCCCATTTAGAAAGTTCGTCATGTATTCTTTTTTTGAAAACTTGTATTCCCTTGTAATCGTATATTTTTTTAATCATTGTAATCCGAGACTTTAATCGTAATAAAACTTGATCATTTACGTAAACTCTACATTGATTATACTTGTCATCGACTTATATATGTGCAGACTCAATAGATTTATCTCTCACGCAAACTCATACTTGTTTTACATACAATCAGTCGTAAATACATGTTATGATACTTATTATACGTGCCAATACTTGTATATACATTCTCGATACTCGAATCATACTTATATACGTTGTGGATACTTTAAAACATGTTAAATACTAAAGTTTAGGCATGAAATAATAACAAAAAGGGAGTTCAGGGGTTAAATTATAAAAAGACAAACTTGTGTCGAATAGATGAGGCGCCGCGTCGCGCGACGCCTTCTTCCCTTATACCTACGCGTAACGTCTAGGTCCTAATCCGCAGCAAGTTGTTTCCTTGCTGCAGATTGCCGTTTCTCTTCACCTCTTCTTCACTCAATCACCTATTTTTTTTGAACGATTGCATATTTTATAAAAAGGAGCTAGCTAGTTGCTAAAACCCAACCACAAACAAAGAAACACAAGCACAATAACAAAACCTAAACAGTACATACTCCCCATCCCCAATTCTGTTAACACATATCTATAGCCACTACAGAAACCAATCCTGCTCCTTTGCCTTCATTCTCTTATTTACCCATAGCAAACTCAGCACTTTTATCTCAGCCAAGAGTCGTGACACAGACATCGTCTTCTGTCTGAATGTAACTTCATTCCTCATTTTCCATATCGACCAACACGAAATAAGGATTATGGCCTGGACAATTTTCCTCTTTGATTTTACCTGTGTGATCGATCTATGAATCTCCATAAGATCTCTATATGAAAAGAAAAAAATGGGATCAATTTTGCACCATTCACTAACTTGCATCCAGATGATGTTCGCCACCGGACACGAGATGAAAAGATGGTCCACTGATTCCCCTACATCCCCACACATCTTGCACCTCTCCGATTCGACTTGAATATTCCGCTTTATACGATTATCAATCGTCGGGATCCTTCCTCGGCACCCAATTGTTCCAAGCAAATTTGTATGTCCCTTCCAATTGAGTTGTTGTAGTATATCGAGTCTTTACGTCTTTAACCGTGAAAGTTTCATCTCCCGTTTCACCCCACCTCCATCCATCTTCATTATCACTAAATTTTGCCGCCCTAATTAATTCCTTTAAGGCTTTTTCTTCAGCCAATTCTCCTGAATAACTGGTTCCTGTCGCCACCTCCAAACCCAACCAGTTGCTCATAGACCCAGTTATAGCATTCTGCTATTGTTACTATTTTATTACTTTCTAAAGCAAACAATCGAGGGAATGCGTCCCTAACGGAGTCTCACATGCCTACCTATCCGGCTAGAACATAATGTTCTCCCCTGTACCCACGACACCCCTGATCAAATTCTTGATGTGAATGTTGCTTGTTTTAGATCCTCCTCAATTTTAAGGATACCCTTCCATGTACCTGATAAAGAAATCAATACAGGCATAGAATTCCAGGTTCTAGAGTTCCGATGGATCGCCCAAATGACGTTCCACCACAAACTATGTTTTTCGGTTTTAAATCTCCACCACCAACGAGCCAGCATCCCCAAATTGACAGCCTTTAGTGGTGTGATACCCAACCTACCCTGATCCACAGCCATTGTAACCTATCCCACGCCACCCAACTTGACTTCGGTCTATCTAATTCACATCCTCATAGAAACATTCGGCGAATCTTGTCTAATGTTTTAATCACAACTTTTAGAGCCCTATACATCGAAAAATAGTATACCGGTAGTGAGTTCATCACGGCACGTATCAAAGTCACACGGCCCGCCATTGATAGAGTCTTTGCTTTCTATCTTGCAAGTCTCGCCTAAAACACATCCACTACCTCTTGCCAATTTCTCACCAAATTCATATTCGTACCAACTTTTAGACCAAAGAATGAACTCAGGAGCAAACTTGTTGCACATTTAAGAACACTAGCCATACGTTGCACCTCTTCGTCCCTAACCCCTACCCCAAACAGTTTGCATTTCTTCAGGTTAACCCGCAGCCTCGACACCAAGTAAAACCCTCTCAAAATTCTGTTGAGATTGCGGATGTTGGTTTCCGACCATTTCTCCACAAACACGGCGTCTTCTGCATACAATAAGTGTGATATGTTCGACCCAGTATTTGGTAAACCAATCCCATGGAATAACTCAATAGCTACTGCCTTCCTTACCATACTCGACAATGCTTCCATTGCCAACAGAAACAAGAAAGGTGATAACGGATCACCTTGACGTAGACCATTTTTCGTATTGAAATTCCTCCGTTGGGCTTCTATTTACTAGTACGGACGCCCTACCGAAAGACACTACTGCTCTTACCCACCTTCACCATTTTTCAAAAAAGCCCATCTGCTCCATATTCGAGTCTAAAAGTCCCACTCTAGAGAGTCATTTTTCGCAGCCATACATATATTTCATTAAGAATCATAGGGCCATCCAAAATACTTCTCCCAGCTATAAACGCGGATTGCTCTTCCAATATTAAGTCAACAATTACCCCTTTTAGTCGATTAGCTAGTACCTTCGAGATAACTTTATCTATAACCCCCACCAAGCTTATTGGTCTATAGTCTCCGAATTCCGTCGGGTCTCAAACTTTTGGAATAACTAGCAATGAATGACGACGAACAACCCCAATTAATTCTGCCCTCCAAGAAAAAGTAACTAAATACCTTCATAAAGTCATTTTGAAGCAGGTCCCAAAACTTCTTTATAAAATGGAAGTTAAATCCATCCGGACCAGGTGCTTTGTCTCCCGCACACTCCCATACTGCGTTGCGTATCTCTTCAACAGTAAACCTTTCCTCCAACCCCTCTGCTCATAACAATGAAGCTTTGGGAGGCAGGTTCACTACAACTTTGGCCGCATGATACTAGGTTGTTGGAAACGGCTCCGAAAAAAGTTAAAGACCTCTTTTTTTTACCTGAGTAGGATTAGTGACCCATATGGCATTTAAGTGCAACCCATTTAGACGGTTGTTTGTGATGTTGCTATTGACTATACCGTGGAAGAAACTCGTGTTTCCATCTCCTTCTAGTGCCCATCTCACCCTCGCTTTTTGTTGTAAGTCTGCCGCTTCCCTTTGTTTCAGATCCATCAATACTTTCTTACACTCAATTCTAGTGTTAATCTCCAAATCCGTAAGATTCTGTTGCTCCGCCATATCTTCTAGGTCCTATACTTGTTTTAGCAAACTCTCCTTCTGGCCTATCTCCTTTTCCCTTTCCGCTGCCCGTCACTTTTTAATCCCTTCTTTGAACCACCTCAACTTGGCCGCCAATCTCTTATCAGGTGGACCCTGGTAGGAGAACATGGCATTGACCTCCTTATTTACCTCCTCATGTGTATTCATCCCCATCCAAGAGTTGAACAACCTGAATGACATTTTACCATAATCTGTTGGATCCGTTATTAACATTAGAGGGCAGTGGTCAGACTCCTCCTTTGGCAAGGCAGTTAGAGCTGCCTCAAGCCACCTATCTATGAAGCCTTTACACACCAATACTCGGTCTATTTTGTTGAGTTTATCCCCCTTTTTAGATACACAAGTAAACCTCTGACCAAACATTGGTTACTTAGCCATATCTGCCTGGAAAATAAAATCATTAAACGCAGTAGTAGTGGCCGCATTAAACTCCGAATGTATACGTTCGTCGCTGGTCCTAACCACGTTAAAGTCCCCCGCCATGACCCAAAAACCCTCCCTTGTTTCCATTTCTTCTAAGATCTCACTCCAGAGAGCTTGTTTTAATGTCGCATCTTGTGGAGCATAGATATATATATTATGTTTATCAGTTGATTCGACGGTCTCATTACACCCGACACCATCAAAAAGTACTTTTTTTCACCACTGCCTGTTTAACAAACATTGTTGGGCTCCAAATACAAAACATTCCCCCTTATCGTCCTGTTGCATCAACACTTTCCACCTCTAAAGTCGACCTACCCCAAAATTGATTAAAGCAAGTTCTGGATGAATCCACAAATTGCGTCTCCTGCATCAACACAATGTGAACTTCAACCTCCATTAACACAAAACCCTACCTCCTCTCTATATAAACAAGCCTCCATTCACCCATTTTCACTTTCCAAACTCATCAAGACTCTAAAATCAATTGCAAACATCAGAAAAGTCAGATTGTTCTAAGTGCCAAAGTGAGCACTTCACTTCATTTTATTTTATGTTTCTTCACTTCTTCTTCCTCTACACAGCTTGAAACACCTTAGGAGTGTTCCAGGCTTACCATGGTAAGCCAAGGTGGAACACCACCATTTTGAGGTTCAAACTTTCATTTTTGGAATATTTTAATGTAAACTTTTATTAAACTTGTGTTTTCTCATGCAATCTTGTACTTCCTATGCTACTAACCAAGTCTATGGTTAGTAAGCTTGCCAAGATTGATTCTTACAAGTTAGAGGTGTAAATTACCCTCTAAAGTTTATGTTTTAATAGGGTTCATACAACCCACAAGTGATGAAACCATCCGAGCTTGCTATAACTCTTATGGCAAGACTTGTGTTTTGGTATAGGTGTGAATACTTGGAAGCCTTTGCTATTCTAACTTCAGTCCACCACTTCACTTGATGTTTTTACCTTGCTATCTCAAGTAGTTTGCTAGACTTAAAGTAACTTAACCCCGTCTAGCCTCTGACACTTAGTTAACTCTTTCCATGTCGGGAATGACTCACCCGAGTTAAAACTTACTTGGCTACTTGAGATAGTAAGAAGTTGTACATTTTCTTTTCATTCATGACCATCCGAATCATCCTTGTGTTGATTTGTGTATTGGTGAAACATACAATGAGGTTAATCCTCCTGTTTGACTTACATGACAATCTATGAATACTTTTGATGGACTTAACTTAGAATTATTATGTAAACTATATAATACATATATAAACAAATATTTAACCGAACCTTTGATGATAATCGGATGGTTACTTGTCATGGCAATAGGTTATATTATCTACGTCTAGAACCTCTCGTTACGATTCTAATGAGTAACTTGACCCATGAAATCACATCAACCCTTACGGGACTTATAGTGTAAAAAACGGGTGTTTAAAACTAGATAGTTACTTTGTATATACATACTTTAATTCCGAATCCGAACCGCTACCAAATCCGAATACTCACACACTTTTGCTTACCCCTTGTAGGGTGACCTCGGTGTTCCATCCTCCAACTCTTCACGGGATTACCTAAGGAAAGCTTTGCAAAACTGTGAGTACACTCGAACGCCCCCTTTTTACGCTTTACACTTTTGGGTGCAATATGTTTAACCTATCAAAGTTACACATTCACACTTATACTTTATGCAAACACAAACAATCCATACATGCATGCTTAAAATACGTGATGCTTGATTTGTATTCTTGGAACATTCTTTGTGATTCACTTGTCATTAACTTTGTATGAGCCTTCCCTTAACATGTATAGCGCTATAGAAGTAACGCACCGCCCGTAGTCTTGTGGTCATGTTAAGTCTTTTAAATTCATGCGCTAATCAGAGGATTGACTTGTATAATTGCATCCCATGATTAAATTAATCTAGTTTGCTATTTTTGCCATACGGATTCGTTTAAACCTTTTTATATACTTATGCTATATTAAACTTGTGTACTCGCCAATGCTTTGTGTGTTGAACTATACTTTTAAACATGTTGCATGTTGATGATGTTGATATTGACGAAATCTAGTAGGGACGCCTTAGAAACGCATGTAGAAATGCTAGATTTTGTTATTGTATTATTAATGACTTTTATCGTACTTTAAATTTCCAATTGTTGTATTCCGTTTTCTTGTAATGTACTTGACAATGATTATCAATGAAATGAAATCGGGTTTGAACTAAATATTGTCACATTAGTGTTATGAAGTCTCGAGCAATCTCGTTTGTCTCACTCTAATGATTCCGCCATCGGTTAGGGTGTGCCACACTTGTAATTGTAAATATTTATACGCTCATTATATATATATATATATATATATATATATATATATATATAAACAAGCCAATATCAATATCAGAAGATACTAATTGTTCAATAGAAAAGGCTAAGTTGGTGCACACCAAAAGCAACGTTAGTAGAGGTTCGATCATACATCAACCGTGTAGAGGCGGGACTAAACCGATAAGTCAACTTTCATTTTTAAAATGAACTTTAAGCATGGTCCTTCTTGCTAATTCAAGATGCATTTAAAGTAGGGTAAAAGAGTTGCATTAGGACTTTTGATTGGAATGAACTTACTTTTTAAATTGTATAAAACAACACTTCTTTTGTAAACACATCCAAATTTTATACAATAGTTTACCATTTTATAGAAAACTTCTCGATCATGAGTTGGAAGGAATCTTCCATATATGGAGTAATGCCAACATAATCTCTTCTTGATGCAAACACTTGGATTAAATTGGTTAAAACTTGATAAATCAAGAAAGCATCTTACTTGCTTTCACTATTGACTTGCTAACTTTCCCGATTAACTTTGAACTCAAACATACTTGTAATGGTCAAAACTCTTTTTCCCCAATTACTTTTCACATGTTTTAATGAAGAAATGGGTTTGTGTATGTGTATGGACAAGAGTCAATACCTAAATATTACATAAACATCGTTACATGATCCGAACATCTAAACACATTTATAATACATATTAAAGATTCAATATCTAAGATAACAAGGCATCAAATATCTAAATACTCATTTATAAAGTTATTGATGATCTCTGTCAAGAGTCTTAGAGAAAATTAATGGTAATTACTACCAAGTGTTTTAGGGGGAAGAATAATAATCCCTACCGAATGTAATAGGGAGACGTCTCTGGCCTCTGCAAAGAAATCTTATGTCATTATGCCAATGTGAGGCTAGCTCACTTGATAGAGACACATGCCTTTTAAAGTGGAGGTTCGGGTTCAAACCTAAGCAAATAAATTAGTTTAGAAAAAATGATCTAAGTAAAGTAGGAGTATCATTGTCGTTAAAAATGGAATTGACATGTAATAATCCCTAGTAAACGTTAGTTCCACTTTTGAATATTCCCCCTGCCAGTCCAACATTTCACGTGTTTTTCCTCCACTGGTCCCCCATTAAAAAAACTTAACGGAGATAAGTTTTTTTTTCGAATTACAAACAGATGTTTTAGGGGTTTTGATCAGCACGATGATATGAGTCCATTGATGTATAACATACCGCGTAACGGTGCTCCAAATGACGAAAACGGTGCTTCAATTCGGGTGTTTAAACTTCCAATTAACAAAAGTCAAGTCGTTTGGAGCACCGTTTCGAGGTAAGTTTTACATCAATGGACTTGTATCGTCATTCTGATCAAAAGCCATAAACCATCTATTTGTAATTCGGAAAAAAACTTAACGGACAGGGGACCAGTGGAGGAACAATAGGTGAAATGTTGGACTGGCAGGGAGAATATTTAAAAGTCAGACTACCAATGGCTAATGACGTCTACTAGGGATTATTACAGGCAAATTTACCTTAAAAAGACAAAGGAATCTGTCACACCCTGACTCGCAGCGGAAGTGCACGGGGGTGCAATAGACACATGGCACAAGCACATTGTTCGTAAGGCTACTATATTAACCATTAAACGTTACAAAAGTTTACATTATTGTCTACATACTAAAGTTTGTCACAAAGTACAAGTTAACAAGCAGCTATCCTTATAGAAGGTATGCATCTATGTATGATAACATCAGCAAAATCAAAACTTGTCCAGTTAGCAAGTTCACACCTTATTCTTCTTTCATATTACCCGAAAAGCATGTTAAAAACAAACAACTACAAATAGTTGGCGAGTTTAACGGTTTTTGTTTGTTCTGAAAAGTAAGTTCGAACAGAATTGTTTACACATGTGATATAATTATACAAAGCCCACAAGTAAAGCCTCGATTGGTCACCCGTAGCCCACAAAAACCACGTGTCTACGTTCCCGCCCAAGTAGCTATGTCTAACACCACATAGCGTGTTTAAAGTATATGCATGGACATATGCAATTATAGTAGAACCCATGGCATCCGTGCCAGTTCAATTGGGTTTGTCATACCAATGGTACTATTCTTACATCGACCGGCGCGTAGTTGATCACTTGTGTTTGTGGGGACTTTCCGCGTGTTAGTGCAACTCAAATAATTTACATCAAATCACATTCTCATATGCAAGTGTTTACGTACATAAACATGCTTTCCCCCCAAGTAAAACAGTTAGAAAAATGAGCACTAAAACTCACCTAGTAGCGTAGCTCAAGTATGTAAAGCACAATATGATCGTATTGCAAATCCGATCCTAATATCAATAGTGTATGGTTAATTACCAAAAACAGTCCTCGGGTTGGTAATTGATGTATCTTAAGCTCGGATGAGAATTTTCATCCGAGAATGGGCCAATAGCCTCAAAGTATGGCGATGGGTATTATCTTAGTGTCAAATTCACTTTTGGCTTCCGTGCACCGTTTTGTGTGCCGCTCACGATCGTTCGTTTTAGGTGTTAGGGTAATGACATGATCATATATAATGCCTAGACTTGTTAACTAATATAAAATGATTTGTTTATAAAGAAAGTTTGGGCGTTACAAGGGTCTAGTTCGTTCAAATTACAGTTTCTTTTTCGTCGTTTGGTGACTCACCAAACACGCGTGTAATTTACCCCAATCACCCGATTTTCACCGGAACGTTCGAAATTACTCCCGATTTTCCATATTTCGCCAATAAGCCATCGATTAGTTTGAAAGTTCTGTTAGGTACGTTAAACGTTTAAATTGACGGTATTTGTTAAATAATATAATTTAAAAGCACAATTTCCAAATTTATAATTCCAAATTCAATAAAATTCTGTAAACTATTATATAAACCTTTAATATATATATATATATTCAGAATTTATTAAACTCGTTGAATATATTTAATAATTTTGTATTAAAATGGCGTTAAACCGATAAATTGGCGATTAATACCATCCGACCACCGAAAATTCTAAAATTTTTACCAAAGTGTCCCAATATGCCTAGAAACTCCCTACAAAACTTTCAGGTTTAACCAAATTTTCTAAACAATGCTTTCGGTTACCGAAAGTTCAATAATTCCGATTTTAAAATCGAATCTAGGGTCAACCAATGGACCCTGAAATTTTGGTTTATCATTCTCATGCCATAAATATTCTTTCTACAAAATTTGATGATTTATTAAAACCATTTGATATTTTTCCTAAATTTACGCTATTAAACACCAACAAATTCACCAAATAATCTCATAATTTCCAAAGTTCCCAAATTTTGCAGACTTTATTTTCATAATATATGATCAGCTTGTAAATTTTCAAGTGTTAACAATACCCAAGACAAAAGTTATGTTAAAACTAAGTTTAGTGCCTCTAAATTCGGTTTTCAGGTATTATACCTTCTGATTCTTGACTAGTCAAGCAACTTCCAAAGTCTGAGTTGGGTTAGATACAGTAACTACACACTATGTACAACACAAACATGTATCCATCATCATAAATCAAGCCTTTTAGATTATTTTTCCGGTTAGGGTTTGTTTTGTCCGTTTCTTATTGAATTATTTTTTTTTATCCATTCTCTTAAGTTTTGTGTCATAAAACCTCATAAACAACCTTGTTACACATAATCAAAGTTTGGATTGGGCCAAAAGAATCAAAGTTTATGAATGAAACCCAATTCTTTTTAGTTAAAATTATGTTTATCATAAAAAGGGTCATTTAAAGTTTGTCCCTCAAAATATGGTTGGTTATTGTTGTGAGCTTGCTTGGACACAAGTTGAGAGGATTTTAGAAGTGAAAATAATAACTTAAAATTGAAGAAAGGATGTTCTAATAAAGATGGAGTTCCGATCCGAGGCGGTTTGCTAATTTTTTTTATTTTTTTAATAATTTAACTTTCTAATTAATTCAGCCGTTTTACTCATTTTACTTATGTCATTGGCAAAATATATCGTTTCATAAAATTACAAATATACCCTTGAGACGAGCTTATGTTTCTCTACATTTTGACCTAAGTTTCGTTAAGACGAGAGCATAGTCAAATATAATATATATTTTATTATTATTATGAAACGAACTCTTTATACTACTAAATGTTCATCAAGGTGTCTCATAGTTCAAATCATCATTTGACCGGTCACTTAATCGCTTGACAAAACGTGAAATGTAAGTTTCATATTTCTTGATTTTATAAGTTACTATGGGTTGGAAAATTTTAAAATGTTAACACGTTTTGATAAGCATCTTGGTATAACTTATGGGTTCCACGCAGTCTTCGGTTATTAACGCGCCTCCGGTTTGGTAAACGGTCACGAAACGAGCAATTTTTCCTCGTCGTTTTTGTGGTAAAAAAAACTAACTATCGTTAACGAAAACCCGAATGCTTATACATATTTACTTAAATTATCATATATTAATATTTTATAAGTCTTTTTAGGTTTGACGGATGATCCAATGCATGTTTAGATACTACGATGCGCGTTAAAATCGAAAACGTTACACTAACCAGTAACGGCTTCGTTTAACGTGCTAGCTACATACTAAGGCCACAAAATCCCTATGTTATAGTTAAAAATACCATGTCTGCGTAATTCCGTACCCCTGGATTCGTTCATCGCACGTTCATTTTTAAGTTGTTAATGCAACATTAATATGAAATCCTTCCGTTTAACCGGTTTTTTGCATTCCACCGCCCCAACGTCACCTTGTTAAGTACTAAAGATCATATGTTAACTATAACACTCCCTCGTATTCGTCCGAGGCATGATCAGTGTTCTTCGTTAATCGTGTAAGTCGTGCGTATCGATTAGAGTTTAACTGGTTTTGCCACGAATGTAACAAAATCTCATTCTATAATCTTCCAACACATTATAATTCTACATAAAACTATTTACAATATTATAGGGATTTCCATGGAAGGCTGGAAGCCTCATATTGATATTTACGTTTTTCATTCTATACCCTTTTTAGTTATTGCTTGACGCCTGTTGTGTTTTTGTAAGAATTTTAGAAATGATTTTACTAATAAAATTAAGTTATCTACCCTCGTAGGTTCTCAAAATATCTACAAGAGCAAGTTGCCCAAACTTTTGAAAAAATCATTTATAAAAGTTTATTGTTTTACAAAACTTTGTGAAAAGAATTTTAAAACCATTTTGAATTAGACGTGAAACCATATATATGGTGTTCTATAGGGATGAGTATTTGATATCGGGTATTGATATCATACCGGATATGTTCGATACCGGTATTGGTTCTCATTTTCCTCATTTTTTGGTATCGGTATTGGTATGGTACCGGTACTTACAGGTAAAACACCAATAAATACCGGTACCACTTTTCCTTATTTTTCGATACCAGTAGTTTTGATACTGTGCTCAACCCTAGTGTTCTATGGTTAGGCCACCATTTTAAATAAGAAAAATACATTTATTATGAAGACAAAAGTAAGCTGATGTAAATGTTACAAAACATATATGCTAAAAAAAAAAAGAAAAAGTTCATTATTTCGTGAAGTAATGAATAACAATATTAAGCATGGCTTTTCAAAAATTACAAATACAAAAGTGGATTTTTTTAGCTACTGAACAAAAGAAAGATTGTACTTACTCATCCTACTACTCACCCAAACATAAGAAAAATAAACCACCTCATCAAATCAAGTCACACCATCCTTTCTAGTATTCCAAATAACCCACAAAGCAATGAAAAAAAATGGCATTCACAATCTTCTTCTTTTTTTTATTTTTTATTTTTTTATTTTAGAGAAAGAGAATACCCTTTGATCCATTCCAACAAATCATCCGGAAACAAAATACTAGGAAGCCGCAGGTCTAGGCAAGCTGCTAACAATCTTCCTGACGGAGAGCAAACCACTGAATAAATAATTTGTAGTCTCAGCAAAGTATTGACAAATCGACTCTTGGAATGTGGATACCTTTATCGTTCAAATTAGATCTAGTAGGCAAATGATTACCTAACACTCTCCAGGCGCAAATATTGACTTTACGTGAGATACAGTTTAACCAAATCGTAGCATCCGGATGATAAGGAAGCATATACAGCCGAAGAAATAACCAAAGACCAACACCAACGATCTGGTTGCATAGATAAAGAGACCTGTTGTAAAAGGGACATCAAAGCCAAGAATTGCCATTCCTCAACCGCGCTTCCAATGTTCCTTCGCCATCTCCATGTAAACCTAGGCAAACAATCTGAAACCCAACAATCCTTAATCTCTTTGAGGGCGAATAATCTATGAAATGAATTGGCCAGAGAAGTCGTGCCCACCCAACTATCAAGCCAAAACCGTGTATCATTACCATAACCTATGCATCTGTGATGGAACTTAGAGGTCCTCATGAAACGAAAGACTTCATTATCCTTTGCACACTCCATTACCTTTAGAAAGTGTGGACCAAACTGTATCTATGTCGTGAATCGACGTAATCAACCAAAACTGGGATACAATTCTTTTTTTTTTTTTTTGGTAACAGCATGAACAATTTAATGTTAAAGATGAATTTATTGGTAGTGTCCATGCTTATTTAATAATTTTGTTACTGGTATTAAATCTCTTGTTTGGGCACGCCACCCGGTGGAGAGAATGTATTTGCCATTGAGGGATTATTAAAACTTTGCTGGGTTGATTCGTAGAGCAGATACTTAAGCTTGTAGTATCCGCTCTTCATAAAACTTTAGATACATATTATATATATATATATATGTAAACGATAACACTTATGAAAAATCCCTTAGTCAAAAAAATATATAAAAAGGTAATTTGTTTCCTAAACTTTATTGTAATATGTTATAACATAAAGGTTTGGGAGGCTTTTTGTTTTTTAGTTTTATGAATTTATAGCTGTTTACAAATTATTGAGTAAGTTTAACGATCTCTACCAGTCATTGAACACATCATCAAACCTCTACTAGTTGTCAAGTAGATACTGAAATTATACCTAAAACTTATACGTTTAGTAATTAATGAACTGTGAGCTTAGATTTAAAAGTGTCCAGCTGCCATATAAACACACATCAAATGCATTTCTTATTAAATGAAAGTATCGAAAGTCGAATATCAAAGAACGATCTTATTATTGCTCATATGTTATAATGAAAGTATTGAAAGTCGGATATCAAAGAACGATCTTATTTTTGCTCAGATGTTATAACGAAAGTATCGAAAGTCGGATATCAAATAATGAAATATAGATAAAAAAGGAAAATGTGAGTGTCACTTTTGTTTTTTTTTTATTGTTTTATGGAACCGGTATTTTTGTGCAACTCTATCAAACCCATGGGACACATCCTAAACATAGTGTTTGAATGGGCCTTGTGAATACAACAGTATGGACTTGTTACATTACACATACCATTATTAAGGCCCATGATTTGGATGCCATTGTACTCGGAAGGAAAATGTCAGTGTCACAAAACAAACATATAGGTCCATAAAAACAAATAAAATCTTAGCACTCCAAAATACTACCTTATAACTAAAATGCATTACCTTTTCGAAGTCCTTAATAATTTTTGTTTCTAATAAAAGTTCCAAAATGTACAGATTGTTTGAAGCTAAGCTAGAGAAAGAAATGAAATTAGGGTGTCGATCTTCTATGAATATAGTGGCGCGTCTGCTCAGCTCTATCGAAACAAATTACATATAAATGAGAGGCTTGTATAACACGTATTTTGTAAATCCTTATAATTAACAAAATGTGTTTTGTCTATCAATTTTCATCAAAATATCCTACAGGTCTCTAAAGAGTTTAGAGTTCAAGGTGAAGTAACTTTAAACACAATTCATAAGGATCGTGTGTAAGTTGAAATAATAATAATATGGTTTAGAAAGCTCGATAAGCTTACATATGCATATGAGATTTCAATCATATGTTGAGATACCCATATCTTATGTTTTTTTCACTCCTTGAGTTGTGATTGTTCCCTTGTTTTATTCGTTAATGCTAAAAATTGGTTCCACTACTTCCTAGTTATTTAAAGGTAATCGTTTGAACTCACACCTATATATAAACACTGATGTAGTTTAATCGCTATAAGGAGCTTATTCATATAACCACATAGAATTATAAAAAATAAAAAAATATACATACATACATACTCCCAATTTTCTTATTTCCAACAATTTATATTTTCTTAAAAATGGCCTTGTGATATTATAATTTTACACATAAGTAACCATATGAAATATCAAACTAGTGGTGTCCTTTTTACAGAGTTGTCAAGGGTTCGAGTCTTACAGTAAACAATGGTGTAGATTTAAAAGTAAAATTTGAATTCTATTAAAAATAATAATGATGAAAATGGGCATGTCGCGCACAATAGAATATCCAATAACAAAAAACCATAGTAAACTTCATGAGATTAATTAATTATGCATTTGTCTTAGCTGCTATGTTTATTAGTTCAAATCTCTTATGTTAGCTTTTATACATTAAGTACTTTACGTAAAAACCAAAGAATATATATATATATAATACCCTTGATTTTATCAAAATGCACATAATTATCTATTATATATTGTTAATCAATATATAATTTATTTTGTTTGTCTATAATTGATAATATCTAATGGTCCAAGTTTGGTACTTATATTTGTACATATATCATCCGATGAATACTAAAAAACGCTACATAAATCTCAAATGTTTTAACCTCACATGGAATATGCCTTGTTCTATAACAAAAAATACCCATTTTCACTCTTTTCTTCTTGCTATATATACTCTTTTAACTTCTTAAACGATCTACTATTCCCATCATCAGAAAAATACCAAATAAACATGGAGATGATACAACAGTTGTTCATGGTAGCTTTTGCGGCTTTTGTATTCTCAATAGTAGTCGAGAAGCTTGCATGTGTTAGCATCAACGGAGAAGAAGGAAAGTCAAGGAGAACCAAATATAATCGTACCCAAAGCAAGAGCAAGAGCAGAGCAAGAAAAAGGTTCATTTTGCGGTTCATGATCAAATAGCCACTGTCATTAACAACAAGCTCGTTAAATTAGGTGCCATCAAGCGACCAACGAAGCAACAAATGTTTAGACATATTGGTTATGATTTGAATGATGTATATCTTGGTGCTAATTGGATTGGAGAAGAGTTGATGATCTACAAGGAACTTGGATTGCATTTGGAACAGAATGAACTAGGTTTGGTACTATTCAAGTCCAAATAAAAACACTAGATGATATGGCACGAACGGACTTTGCGATTGATGATCAAATCGAAGATGATATGGCAATCAAGATAAAGTTTGTTAATTAACTAGCAACAAATAAATATATAATATATACATGTAATGATAAACACATTTAGTTTAATAATGGTGTAGGTATATAAGGAGATAGATTTAGTAACAAAGAGTGTTACAAGGGTACGTGTTTATTTTTTAATCTTGATTTTGTTTTGTGGATTAGACTTGAGACTTGAGAGAACTTAGCAAATCGTTGTGTGTTGTTTGATTTATTACGTAGTTTTGTGATTCATAACGAATGCTTTGTTATTGTTATCACTGAGATTGAACTATGCTTGAGAGACCATTGATGGACTTGTCGAATTGCCCCCATCAGTTGTAATTTTCAATTCTTTGGTTTTTCAAATTAGTTCACTTCTTGACAACGTTTTTACACGCACCTTGGGTGTGGATACACATCTCGACCATAGTGAATTGGCCATGGAGATCCAATTAAACATTTCTTTTTTGATTTGCCTCAATATAATGTTCTTTTTCCCAATCCATTATTTCTTCACTTATTTGCTTTAGTTTATTCCTCTTTTGATCATTGTTGTTGATGATCAAACTATGATATGAATTCATTTTCTTTTGAACGGCGGAAACTAAATATTATATAGTAATGCGCCAACAAGTAGCTGTAAAATCCATACACAAAAGACGATTACATGATTATGTCAGGTACATTGAAATCATACCACCTTTTCCCAAACTACACTACACGATTTCGATCTACTTGTTAACTATTGCGAGTTCATCTTTATGTCTTCCATTGTCTTTCTTGTTGGAATAAACGTGTTGTTGAGGTCTTCTCACTGCATGCCGTCTAGATGTGCCAAAACGTAGATAGTAATATTGCATTCACTACATTCTTCCAAGTAATTGATCCTGCCATTGCTTCCTTCCATTGTAGGATTTGAATGCACGACAATTCGACACTCGGAATGAGTAGTTTTTAGCCAAACAAAAATCAGCAGCAAATCGCTCTTGCCCATAAACATGACGTTAACACATCTTTTGTCCATTCTTTTTCTAACCAGCACATATCACATGTCACCCTGTCATAAGGATGCCCCTTAATCGTAATTTTTCTCTTGATAGAATTCGATTAAACGTGCCCTCCACACAAAACAAGCCACTTTAGCTGGTACCCAATGACTCTAATACTTCCATTCATCCCCATCCAGATTATTGTTAGATTTCGCTATGTGCTCCCTTAAACTTGACACCAAAAACCTGTCTTCGTCATCCATTTCCACTTCCTGGCCCAAGAATCAGGCCCATAGACAAGCCCTGACTCAGCCATCAATTTATTGTATTCTTCTATTTTTGTTTGATTGGAGCCGCTCATGTTCCAAGGCCATGTCCACTAGACTACATTATCTTCTTTATGCATATATTGTGACACCAAAGGTTGTTTGTTTTATTTATTATTATTATTATTATTATATTATTATTATTATTATATTTTATTATTATTATTATTTTATTATTATTATTATTATTATTTATTATTATATATTATTATATTATTATTTTTTGCCACTTTGTACAGTCCTGGAACCATACATCAACCCAGAATTTTACCTTGTCTCCCAACTTTATGTGTGCTAAGTTCTTTGTCTGTCCCCATATATCCTTCCATACACTAGCGCATTTGTTTTTTTTTTTTTTTACCTTTTGCTTTTGAAAGCTACAATCACCTTCGCCCATAATGCTTCCGGATTATCTTTCATCTTCCATCACCATTTTTATCATTTATATTACATCCTTTCTCTCTCATAATAAGTTTTTTTCATTTCAAAATATGTGAGTATACATGCACCAATACTAATTCACATCATAAAATATATTAAAGATGTAGATGACTAGAGTGATATCACCTATCAGGATCTTTTTTTTTATAGCTTGATATCTGTATCTTAATCACATAATTAACTGATTGTGAGCTTAAACTCAAACCGCCTTGTATTTATCTTCTACATGGAGTGTGATGCTCCAATATTCTCCATCTTTGATGTTCATTAATATTTCACTTTTTCCTATTACATGTTTAAAACACACACTACCCAAAAACTTGGTATAATTAGTTGCCATCTTCAAGTCAATGTGACATTGTAAAGGATTTCATTCTTACAATAATTTCATAAATTGATAAAAACAAGGTCTCTTGTGAGTGCGTTGTCGTTTTATAGTACAAATAAATGTTAAAAAAACAAGGGTATGGTTAGTTTAAGGTCCTGGATCCTTCTCAGCTCAAAGCTTCCAAGGTATTTATGAACAATAGAAGCATTGTTAACCTTAACGCATGAGGGGCACTCCTACGTTTGGACTCCAACGTGAGAGTAAGTGTGGGGTTTTCAAGAGTTAACAAACTATAGAGAGAATAAGTATTTAGTAAGTTCTAGTGAGAGAGTAAATTTTCTAGCTAGCTGCATGAAATGTCCTTATATAGGCGAGACTTACTGCCCAAGCAACATCCTTCATACAACTCAACTTCTATGTCTGGTAAAGCATATCCTTATGGTGTTTACTTGTGCAGGTGGCCTTGCCCTTTTGGTGTAAGTACCAGGTTTACTTTATGAGCTTTTGGTTTAAGGTCACATGGCCTTTGTATTTGTGATGTCTTTGTATTTATGATGTTACTATAGCCATGTGTTGTTAAGCTTCAAGCCCTGACGTCTAGGTTCCTAGCTCCTGCTATCTGCTTGTCGCTTCTGGCTTTGCTGAGCGGGAGCTTCCGCGTACCCACATAGTATCACATATAACATTTCAGGCAATCGTAGTCTCATATAGTGTTGATAAACCTTCATATTATCATACTTTCTTCGCTTGAAGATTATGTCTCTCCAAGTACTTTCATAAAATGGCTAAGCTTGAACCCTTTTCACATTCTTATTCAGTTCTTCCCATAGATTTCCAAGAAAAAAAATATACAAGTATCATGGTGTAGTAAGAGGATATTATGAACACCAAATCCCTATTCATTTTCTCCTGTGTAACTCAATGTTTAATTATGATGTACACCTTTACGGTTATATAAAAAAACAATACAAAATACTTATACACCATGATTATTAACATTATTATTAAAGTTGTAAAACCCTAACAAGATATTTGTTAATTAATCTTTTATTTCGCATAAAACTTCAGAAAGTGAATACATAAAACAAAAAGAGGTATCCCATTGTTAAAATCGACAAGAAAATATACTCATATGTGGTTTTTAACCCTCATTTAAAGAATAATGCAACCCAAATTATAATCTCTCTAATTTGGTCATAATCACATCTAGTTGTGAAATTTACTTTATATTATGATGATTTTTTTTGCTTAATATGACCTTATGTTTCTTTCACAAACCTAAATACCTACATACAGGGGCGCGGCTTTGAAGGGGCGGGGTGGGGGACGCCCGACCCCCGAACTTTTCGTTCAATAGTGTTATGTATGTACATTTCGTATAGAATTTTTAGGTATCTACGTTTTGACCCCCCCCATCGGGTTTTATAATTTTTTAGGTATAATTTTGAGATCCAGTGACTTTTGACCCTTTATCGGAAATCTTAAGCTTCGCCGGTGCCTATATATACACGTATATACAGATGAATCTGTGTAAAGTTCCACTCACCAAGTTGCTAAAAGGAGTCTTATCTCTTGGTACCAATTAATGGTCTCAAGTCAAACTTCATAAAAGGAAAAAACACAAGAAAAATACCCTCTTTTGCTAAATAAGATTTTATATGGGTTTTTTTGTTTGTTTCTTTTTTATATCAACCCTAATATGGTACCATCCTTTTAACACATTAACCGTTTTAAAATATATTCACCATCGTTTTAACACATAAGTGTTCCCTGCCTCTCTTAGTTTAAAAGCTATTTTCACAAGAAGTTTTTATGTTCTAGTTTAATGATAAAGCGCTAAACAACCTGTTTATAAAGATGATTCCTGAATGTTATACATATGCATAACTCTACATTCTATATATAATAATAATAATAATAAATAATAATAATAATAATAATAATAATAATAATAATAATAATAATAAAATAATAGTAGTAATTTAAAATAATAATAATAATAATAATAATAATAATAACCAGTTCTAAGTTTCAAACCAAAAACTACGCCACTAAATCGGGTTTTATAAACCATGAACTATAAAAGCAATCATACAATTAATTTCAAACCGAGGATTTACTTCGATTTAGAGCATCTCTTACGCATTCACTTTCAAACGCTCACAAACACGGCATGTCATTTGCCAAGATTTTCAATTCAAAGATACTCATTTTCTCTTAAATGCTACGTCCATTTTCAAACACTACTTTAAAAAAAACCCCAATCATCCGAATATGTTAAATAATCCAGACGCCCTCACAAGCGTTCATTTCCGGATGGTTACTCCAATGAAGATGTATATGGGGAGATATCATCAAAACGCCATATGACTTATTTTTATCCATTGAAGTTGCTCTTAAATTTTTCATTAGATTTTAAACACCGTACGTGTCAGAAATACAGATGGTAAACTATGTATTTTATATCCATTAGTTGAACACATGGAAGTTCCTTAATGAATAAGAAAGCATGATAAGAAATTATTTCGTGTGAATTTGAGATTATATTTATAGTCTTATTAACATATTTTTTTTTTACGATATCTAATGTTCTACGGTGGGACCACGAGATGGGGAGTGGAGTAGGAAAAGTATTGAATCACTAATTTCGATCGGTTTCTTGTTGAGCTCTCCAGCTGTATCAAATTCATTCTGTCCACTAATAAATGTTCATCAAAATTTATTACTTTTCTCAACATTTATTTGGTATTGTTTTGAAATAGTTAGGTATATTACTGATTGTATATCTTTTAATTTTTACTAAATGCAATTCAACGTAGTAAATAAGATGTTTTAGTACATATTGTATGTTTATTAAGTGTTATAGACGCTGGTTTATTACATTATAATCATATCATTAGACTACTAAATCACAGAATTTTAATATTATATTCAAGATATATATATATATACTTTCTCTCTGTACATAAATTTACCAAGAAACTATATAAAAATATTTCTTATGCTATCTATATACATAATAATAATAAACAAATAAAAGCAATTTGGACGAATTAACCCGTTCTAATTCTTAATATTTAATAGTAATACAAGAGATTTATTTTATAAATCCCTTAATTTAGAAATAATAAAACATCATAATCTTATCCACCTTTGAAGTACTATTGCGAAAGACCATCCATTTCAGCATTTTTTGAAAATCGAGGTGAAAGTCACGAAGGGTGGAGATGTAGAAGGTGAAGGGGGAAAAGGTGTGTGAGAGAGTGGGAAGGAGGGTGGGGATAAAGGGCCAGGAACTCCAGGGAATATCTCCTCCTCCATGCTAGAAGATACCTCCCGCTGCAACTTTACCTGCCGAGTGACTAAACATACCCCACATTTAAGAGGAATAATATTTTTAAATGGAGGAGAGCATAATTTTTTATGAGACAAGTACGTTTAAGAACACCCTTTGAAAATTCAAAGTGTAAGATGATATAAGAAAATAATTTAGTTGTTTGTTTTTTTTAACAACAAACCAACATATTCATGAAAAAAAAAAAAAAAAAACAGAAAAATGTTACCATGAAACCTTGTCCTTTAAAACAATTTTTAGGTGGCAATGAAGTTTAGAATTAGGCCTATCTGAAGGTCGCCAGTTTGAAACCGTACTAAATCGGTTTTACTGCAATGGGTCTTCGTGCGGGCCGGTTTTCCTTAGAACTTGTGGCTCGGGTATGCATCCAACTCTAACCGTTATGAAAGAGAGAGTAAATTTGCTTAATTAAAGGCATCTAAAAATGATTATCTGATGATTTAATTGACCGTTAAGAAAAAGAATTTTTAGTTTAGCATAAGAAAAAAAAAGAAAAATGTTAGCATGAAACCTTGTCCTTTAAAACAATTTATTATAGGTTTAGTAAATGTTAGGTATGTCGTAAATTTAAAACCAAAATAATAAATATATATAGAGAGAGAGAGAGAGAAAGAAGCTTTAGTATTCTCGTATAACAAGACGCGTTAGAGCGTGTGACAAAAGATTTAGGGTTCCGGCGAGAGAGATGGGTGGCGGAAATGCACAGAAGTCGAAGACGGCCCGTGAAAGGAATCTGGAGAAAGCTAAAGCTGCTTCCAAAGGTACACCATAACCCCAATTCTTAATTCCTTCTCTTTTTACCATCATTGGCTTGTTCATTCATCTCAGGCAGTCAACTTGAAGCCAACAAGAAAGCTATGAACATCCAGGTTTGTTTAATTCTCTTTAGGGTTTTATGTATCTTTTTAATGGTATATCAGTTGCTTTTTTAAGTTTCACTGTTAGATAATATCAGGGCAGTGGATATGGTTTTTGAGGAGATAAAATTGGTTTGAACATGTATTATTAATCAGTGCAAGATCTTTATAAGACAAGCTTAAGGGTCTCAATAATAAGATGGAAGGATGTTCATGCTTCTTCCTGATTATAGTCTTAAAGTTTGTACAATCTAGAATAGCATGTCTTAAAGAAAAGTTTCTACTTATTCGATTCAAAAGATCTTGGACATCCAGTTTAATGGTGGATTAGTTGGTTGACTATATGAACGGCGAGGTCTCGGGGTCGATCCAATCCATTTCATAGATTCATCATTCATACTTGTGTATGCATTTATCTTTCGTAAGCACTTGCTTTAATTTGAGGCCCTGTAAATTTTAGAAATTTAAACTCTTTATACTGTCACCCTTCTCACATATTCTCAAAGACAAACTTAGGTAATAATATAGCTAGGCGCATAGCGGTCTTGACCTTATAGACAGACCTTTCGTATATAATGGTTCCTTATAACCTTATGCACTTTTTATTTATTAATTGTGCATTAATTTACAGCTCTCACACTGGGGCTTTTTTATTATTTGAAAAGAAAAACATTTAATTAAGGATATATATATATCTGTATGTGTGTGTAATTGGCGGTAGACAGCTTAAGTAATGTTCCGTGGAATTCAACAATTTGTGAAGTTGACATTTCCATCCATTCTCTATGATATCACAAGATTTATCATAGAATTCCTTTTCTTAAAAAGAAAAAAAAAAAATCCTCTAATAGTCTCTTTAGCCCTCTCCATGGCCTCATAGATGTAACCCATGACCGGCTTTCTTTCAGTCAACCAAGCTAAGGATATACTAACACGAGTATAGTTGTTAATGGCAAATATTGAAAAATAGCGATAAGGTACTCAAGGTTTAAAAGAACGGAAATGAGTTTCGAGGCGTTTTCCCTTCGCCTCACGAGGCGTAAGCCTCGAGGCGAAACGAGGCGTAAGGCCGAGGTGGTATTAATAAATAACTATAAAAATTATATATATATAAAAATAACAATACTAACTAATTTCATCATCAGATTCATCAAAATCATCAAAAACACACACAAAAAAAGACATGAAATGCTTGAAACTGACACAAAAAGTCAAAAACATAAAAAACAACTATCAAAATCCCCTGAGGCGCAGCTTTCTTAGTGCCTCGGCCCCTCTGAGGCGCATATGCAGTAAAAACACCATGAAGCGCCTCAGACTCGTTTTTTGGCCGTTTCGCCTCGAGGCGCTTGTTGAGGCGCACGCCTCAAGCGTTTTTTAAAACCATGAAGGTACCTATATGCTACATAGCGATAAATAGCGGGCGGCTATTTTATAAATATGGATACACTAGAAAAAGATTTATATGTATATTACATCAAAATACCCTGGTATATATGCTATTTTACATGCATATTTAACAAAAACCTAAAATCCAGCTATTTTATAGATATATTTAATTGCTATTTATATTGACAAAAACAAAAAAAATTGTCACTATTATTGCTACTTATCGTTGCAACCCTAATAGCGAGCCTAGACATATATGCTACGTAGCGCGCTATAGCGATCACTATGCTCGCTATTGACAACTTTGAACACGAGGAATTGATAACTTGAGAGTCTATAATGTTTTCCTAGAAAATGGTGTAAAGGGATAGACTTGACTTTTTTTGCCTTTTGGATCCTTCGACCACTTGCTATCTACCCATTCTTGAGAAACAATTTTTTTTTTCCTCAAACTGTTTGTATGCTTGTGAAATCAGAGAAGAATGGATGTAGTAAATCTTGTAACAACGGCCCTATGCAAGCTCCTTTGATTTGTGAACTGCTTCATCAAGTTCACTAGACCAACATCGTTGGATGCTTATATATTTGTGAACATTGCATTTTTTAAACAAGTTCATTTTTGGTATTTGTTTACTGATATTATCCGACATAAGATCTGTGCAATGCGCCCACATGGAGAAGAAGAATATAGAATGGAACTGTAGATTATAAAATAGAAGTCTTGAAGATTAAGAAGATAGATTAAACCTGGGTAAAGCGTCTGCGTTTAGGTTTTTTCTTCATTTACGAAGTTACCGCTGTACAGTTATGTGTGTGTGTTTCTTAATTTTTGTATTTTTATTTTTATAGTTTTCCACATTTCTTTTTATGCAGGACCCAACCCAGCTATTCTTTAGTTGCTGTTTTATGATGATTGTCATCTTACATGTATCATTTGGATTTTGTTACTCCATTTTAATTAAAAATGCTAACTTGTCTTAAAAATAGTTAGTTTAAATAAAATTTGGGGCATGAATCTGATAGTGTGGTTTGATTGATATTAGTGCAAGGTATGCATGCAAACCTTCATATGCACAACATCAGAGGTGAAATGCAGGGAACATGCTGAAGCAAAACACCCAAAAGCTGATGTCTACACTTGCTTCCCTCATCTCAAGAAGTGATCGGAGACGACTATGTGACATGCGTCTTCTTTAAACAAATGGTTTGTGGAATATGTTTATAATATTTTCATTTAACTTCTGTCTTTTTCCGGCTTATGTTTAAGATGTTTGGTAATGAATGACTCCTGGTTGCAATAATATATAAGATCGTGTCGTATGTGACTGTATGCACTTTTCTTCTTCTTTCATGTTTTGGAAAGAAACAAGTTATCATCCATGGTGCCATTATACATACATATCCTAAAGGCTTTCTTTGAAATGTGGATGTACATTCAGTTGTTTGATAAAACGTTTCTAATTAACAATTTGAAGTTTCTAACAAATTTAATAATCATTACAAATTCAAAATTTAGCTGTTATATCTCTAATAACGAATATTATTGAGATTAAAAACCCGAAAGTTTGTTTATTATTTCATATAACGAAAATTGTTCAGAAATCCTCATATTTGTTAACTGGCTATGATTTTGGTTTCTATCTTGGACGCAATGTCAATCAAATTTGTTACAACTTAGAAATCCCACAAATTCTATGTTTTCGGTTTAAAATTAGGATGAACTGTATTCAAAGTCATTTTGATATGGTGTATGCAACCCATTAAATGATGCCATAGCCATGACTGACGAAAGCAAAAATGTGGGTTCGAGGAGCATGAAGCAAGGAGACGATTGTGGGAATGGCATTATACATCCAATTTGTATCTCTGTTTGATCGTATGACGAGTGACTGCTGTCGTGGTGGTGGCCTTGGCTTCATGTCCGCCAAATAAAAATGCTTGAATCACCTCAGTTTCCGCCATTAGGGTGCTCAATGTGACATGTTTCTTGGGTGGGTGGGGGCGTCATTTGAACGGGGATGAGCATCATTTATGAAACGACAGTGAGGCGTAAACATCATGACCCGTTCCCAGCTCCCTACTTAGACCTATTAGATTTTTATATAATTCCCCAACAACCCATAACTTTATATTATACGTCCGAACAAACTCTAACATGTATCATAACCGTGACATTTTTTTATAATTAGATCCGTATCTGGTCTTATACTCTATTTCAAAATGTTATCATGGTCATTTAAATTAAAAATACCATGAACGTGTGGGTTCGAGGAGCATGAAGCAGGGAGACGATTGTGAGAACGGCATTTTACATCCAATTTGTATCTCTGTTCGTGAGATGAATGACTGCCATCGTGGTGGTAGCCTTGGCTTCACGGCCTCCAAATAAAAGCGATTCAAGCCCCTCAGTTTCCGCCATTAGGGTGCTCAATGTGACGTGTTTCTTGGGTGGGTGGGGGCGTCAGTTGAACTGCGATGGGTATCATTTGTGGAACGACAGTGAGACGTAATTCGTAAACATCCTGACCCGTTCCCAGCGCCCTACTTAGACCTATTAGATATTTATATAATCCCCCAACAACCCATAACTTTATATTAGAAGTCTGAATAAACTCAACATGTAACATAACCGAGACACTCTTTTATAATTAGATCCATATCTGGTCTTATACTCTATTTTAAAATTTTAAGCTGTAATGGTTAGACATAATTTTATATAAATTTATAGAAAAACGCATTAAATGTTATTATGATCATATAAATTAAAAATACCAAGAACATTTTTGTTTCATAGATGTGAAACGAACCCATACTTAACAATTTGTACGTTACATGTACATTGACCCGGACAATTGATGAATAATAAAAACTAAAGGTTATAGGTAGTGAAGTAGTTAAATTTGTGTTCCTAATTAAAAGTTAGGGGTTTTTCAACCGTGTAAAATATTTTTGTTCTTTTAAATACAAACTATTAAAATTAATAAGATACACATCCACTTTTAGCATGTGTCAGAATAGTCATGTGAAAATGAGTCAATCAAGAGATGACAAATAGGATTTGTCGGCGAAGGTAGCTTAGCCGTCACAAAACTAACGGTGAAATACAAAGAGGTCCACATTATAGCCACTTAGATTGAAACATGTGTAAAGTGTGAGTTAATTTAACCAACGTCAAGAATTTAGCCCCATTGTTTTTCTGACAGCTGAATTTATCCCCCAGTTTCTATTCGTGAGCTAAATTCAGTCCTTGTTTTACAAGTATATTATTTTTAATGATTATTTTGTGGACCACATTGTACTTTTTAAGATTTTTGTGACAACTAAGTTATAGCCTCTTAATCGACAAATTCTATTTGTCGTCTATTGATTAGCTCATTTGGACATGTCTATTTTTGCACAAGCTAAAAATCATTATCTATTTTATTAATTTTGTCTATCAACCTATGTGTGTGTTTATATATATATATATATATATATATATATAGAAACAGGATCATGAGAAAACTTCGAAAAATGTGCAAACAGTGAAAACAATTTTCAGCCATAAGATCTTTGTGATTTGTGGCTAAGATGATGCGGTGATATTTTTGTAAATAATGGGAACCTTAGAATTACCAGTAAGGGTAAAATTAGAAGATCTAAACAATGGTTCACATGTTAATCATATGTCATTTTCCCCATCATATGTAAACGCCAATAACTTTTTTATACGTGATTATTTTTCTAAAAAAATTACACCATAAAACCCGGCGCTTTTTATCTTTCCAACGAGTATACTATTGATATATTTTTCGAAAAAACATGCACTGGGTTTTTTATGTCGTTTTGAACGATGTTTTTATGGCGTTTCAACTGGGTTTTCATGATTTTTATGGCGTTTTCAGCTAGTTTTTATACTTTTATCGCGTTTTCAACTGGGTATTTCATGGCCTTTTGGGTGTTTTATAGCCTTTTCAACTCGGTATTTTCATGGCGTTTTTCAGAACTGGGTGTTTTATGGCGTTTTTATTTGAACACCAAGTTCATGTCATTTTTTTATTTCAAAAGTATAACAATAGTATACTTGTTGGAAAGATAATAAAACACTCGATTTTATGGTGTATTTTTTTAAAAAATAATCACGCATAAAAAAGTTACATGAGTTTAAAAAAATGGTGGAATATGCATGTGACTTGCATGTGGATGGTATCTGGCATGTTAGTAGCAGGTGCATGGACTTTTTGACAATATTACCCTTAGTGTAAATTAGCACAAACATCACACGTGAACACAGAATCGTTTTCACATTTTTGACACTTTTAGGCTTTTTTTTCCCAAATCTCAGCCCTTATATATATATATATATTGTGATTTTCACATATTTTATTGGTCATCGCTAAAATAACCCAAAGTTACCTTCTTGTGATGAGATTAAATCCGGTAAAAGAATTTTAATGGCACAACCAGACAAAACTCTAGACCGAAAAACTATGATCCATTCCAAAGCCAATAAACGATAACCTCCCTGCACACGTTCAGATGCTCTTCACGTCCTCAGTGCTATTGCCATTTAATTCGAGCTCTATTGCCGACTTTATCTACCCCCAATCGCCATTATGATCTCCAGCACACATATACGTATTTTTGGGTTTTGTGGTGATGGGTTGTATATTATTATATTTGTAGTAGACTGAACATGCCGATAATTCCCCTCATATTGTGCTTGGTTGTTACTCTTCTGGTTCAATTGTTAACTCTGTCTTTAAAGGAAGACGCATCATCTTCCATTTTGAGGGTTTGATTTCATCATGAAGGGTTTTGGATTGTTGGTCTGGTTCTTCATGTTTCTGATTTCTTCCTCATTTCCTGGTAATTCTTCTTATATTTACTGTTTTCTCGTTTTTCTTTTTTCCAGCTAACTCGCACGCCTTGTTATATCTACACATTTATCCGCCATGAGACTTGACACCTTAACCACACATAAAGAGAAACGACTTTACTTTACACCTTAAAACTGCTAAGCGACAAGCCCTTTGGTATATACTGTTTATTTTATGGATTGTTTAATATCATCATAGGTTTTAACTTTAACATATTGGTCTTCATTTCAGAACCAATGAATTATTGGGTTCTCAACATGGTATTGTTTTTGAAATATATACACACATACATAGGGACTCATTTTCTTAGAAGTTAGAATCAACATGTTAAGAATGAAGAGAAATGCATAGGTGATGCATAGAAATTTTTAGTAGTGAGAAAATGTGTCTTATGCTTCACATCCAAAGAACCACATGTTAGTGACTTCTATGGTTCTTCAGTTCTTAATATATTATTGGTTATTATGAAATGAAAAATGTTCTTAATATATTATTGGTTATGAAATGAACTAATTTTTGTAACAAACAATTAATTAACTCACTGTTTATTTGCTTCAGGCTATGGAGATGCAAGTATGGAAGTAAATGTACACAATTGTAGGAAACTCAAGGTTATGATTTATAATTTTTCTCCTAACATGTATTCACTATTAACTGGAGCAAAACCGAATATACTAGAAATTAGGGGTGTCTGGGTCGGTTTGGTTTGGTTCGGTTTTTACCATTAATTATAACCATAACCGCTAACTTTGATTATGGATTTTCTTAACTATAACCGAACTCCGGTTATGGTTAATCGATTATGAAGTCGGTTTCGGTTCATTTCGGTTATTAACCATAAACTTTAACTTAATTAAACTAACTTTTCGGATAAAGTTAAAAAAATTATACGCCAATGGGCCTACAAATATAATAATGAAACCCACCATGTTGGATTTAGCTTGTCCCTTTTTTATTAGACAACTAAGACTATATTTTTTGTTTAAACTACCAACGTGGGATTCATTTTAATAAAGTAATTATGTAGTTAGTTTTATACAGAAGATTCATATGATTATACACCTTAGTTGTTCAAAAAAATTAAAGACATCGACATCAATATGATTTTGTTACTAACATACTTTTATATTAGTAAAAAACCTCCACATGGTTATTGTAAAACATAAATCTTTTATATAGAATTATAGACTTAACATTGTTCGGTTTGGTTTTGGTTATATTGGTTAACCAAGGCTTCAAAACCATAACCGATTGGAACCAAAGTTTCATAACCATAACCATCGGTTAAAATCGATTTGGTTATATCGGTTAAATTCGGTTATCGGTTATGGGAGTTAATTTGCTAAATCCTATAAAGTACAGTTTTTAGAGACTGAGGCATCCATCCACAACTGCGGTTAGACTAACGGATACACGGATATGCTAAACCAATACTTTTTCGAGTGGTGATAATGGTTGGAATTAAAAGGTACTAAACACAAGTCATACATATGTAACAAATTATTATAATTCCACAGGAGAACATGAATGTTGACCATTACGATCAGGGCAACGCAAGCAACATTGATTTGCTGGATTATCGCCCAATTGATCCGGTTCCAAGTTCAAAGGCTTCAGTAAGGCATGGACCAATTCAACATGACGTTCCCCTTGTGCCTTACATCCCCAAGCCACCTCCTCCCGAACCGAATGACCACCAACCTTAGCACACTAGCTATCAACCAAGTGATGGTTATGATCTTTTGATCTTGAAACTCGTCGCTACTTGCTAAGAGAATGTATATTTTGTATGTTTAAAACATGATATGTTTATGTTTTGTTTGAATAATGCCAAAATAATAAGATACGAAACTAGGAACTTTTGTAACTTAGGATTATATATATTTCATTTGATAAAAAGCCTATTATCATTGCATTGAAAGACTTGATTTCTTTGCCAACATTTTCTTTTTCTTAGTACAAGATATGAAAAGGCCTTTTGAGTGTAAAAGTATAGGTTGAGGAGGGAAAAGTTTTGGGTTCAAGTCCTTATAGAGCAAAAGAAATTAGCAGTTTAAAAAAATAAAATAAAAAAATGAAAAGGCCTTGAGTCACATGTATCCAAACAATGTCATCGAACTCGTAATCAGGTTTTTTTTTACCATTCTACCATTTTTAGCATACCCAGGTTTTTTTAATAATATTAGAAGTTTTTTACTTATATCCTTATGTTTACACGCTCAAATATGTTTATAGAAGAACAAAAAGTTGAAAAAAAATGCCCACAGAATTCGCTACAAGACGCGTGTTCCACGGATGTCAGGTTGATTTTCTCATAGTTAAGTCCTACGCACGCACTAATCTTCCCTTCTTATTCTCTCTTTCACGTCGGCCCACGTATCACTTCTACATGGAAGCGTTATCTTATTAACTTGGTGGAATATTTTTTCTCAAAAGAAGAAATTATGGGCTCTAACTTGTATGAAGTGGCCCATTTCCAATCCAACAACGAATCACAAGTTCACATTCATCCACTATCCACCATGCTTCCACTTTATGAAATATGGGAGGTTATCCTAGTTTATAAATGTAGCACATTTATATAATTAAATTTATTTTATTTATTTATTTCTCTTTTTTATAAAAAGTATAGTTTTTTATAATACGAAAATGATAAATTTCAAACTTATATAAATTTTCTAATCTCATTATTAGAAAAAAAATGGCTGTTAACATATGAAAATGATATAATTCTAAAATCAAGAACACGAATATATCAATTTTAAAATCCTACCTCAAAATTCTATTTCATAACAGTCCTTTTATAATAAAACCTACGTTTAGTATTCTACCTCAAAATTCTATTTCACAACAGTCCTTTTATAATAAACCCTACGTTTAGTTTTTACATCATCATATATGTAACAAACTAATACTTTTTATGAAAATATTTTTGTTATATTAGTAAGAAACATAGGAAAACAAGTTAGAATACTTCTATAAGTTCTAATACTGAATGTACAATTCTCCAAATTCAAACATTTCTAGATTACAATATACAAGTTTTCAAAATACAACTTCATTATATAAATAGAATATTCTTCTCGTCCAATTATGTCTTGAAAGTACTTGTCAGTACATCTTCATATTCACATGACAAACTTCGCTTAAATCACATATCACATATGTTTAGAAAAAGCTAAGTAGACACTAAAAAGTATCAACTCCCAAAACAATTAAAAAAGCTTTTGTTTTTTAAAAATTGAAAAATATCCGGAGATTGTTTGTTTAACGTGCAGTCCTATCAGGGCTCAAAGCTAACAACTTTCGCATGTAATCCCCAATGCCTAACTTGATCGCTAAAGCGTAAGGGAGGAATGGTACCTAAGGATACTATCCTTGTCCTGATCAATTAACTGGCGTCTTGTCAAATTCTTTACAAAGTATCTTTACACTACAAAATACTGGTAGCACCCTACCCTAGTGAACCATGAACCCCGTTCTTTTCTTCCATCCCCAATCATCCACACCCTTGAACTTTAAACTCATCAAACATTCCTTTACCTGCACAACTTACCTTCAACTCTTACCCTTAGGGGATGGTGGTGGTGTTGTAATGAGGATTGGACCCTCCAACCCTCTACCCTATGACCTCTACTTCACCCTAGATCTTTCTTTCTATTTTAGGTTTGGATTTACTTAATACCTGTTTAAGAGAAGTCTAATCATTTGATCTAATCTCGACATAACTCAAGTATCATCAAATTGATTTTTAGAAGTTTTGTAACAGACTCAATTTAAATAAACAAATGGTATAAAACGTGCCTAGACAACCCAATATATCCATAAATTAAGAGTGTAACTTGTAAGTAGTTGAGCTATTGTTTCAAGCTGGTAATAGAAATGAAACATCTCCTTCTAAACTGGTATTGCCAAGTGGCTTTGTAGGTAGAGGTAGGTAGGTATGGACCCTACACATGTAAAAGAAAAACATTCTTCAATATCAAGTTATTCTTGATCCCCCTTTCTATTTCTAGTTGTGATCATCTACCACTTCTCAACTACCCTTCTTTTCATCACTCATTATCCTTAAAAAATTCTTTAACAATATCTTACTTCTTTTTAATGCTAAAAACACAAAATTTTAATGTATAATTGGAATAATACTGTTAAAATAACTAAAAGTAATCTGGAAACATACATGTGTGTTATTATATATGTATATAATGGGAAGTTGTTGACCTATGGGATTAAGCAAGGATCACCATATTTATCACTATCAAAAGTTGGTCATGATACTAACAAACACCTCTTACTTTAATGCTAATATAATATCAAGTAATCTCTAAGTAATCAACTCTTAAATTCATAATTAAATTTTCAGTAATTTGTTAGAATTATTACTTTGCTAACTTACCACTCGTTGAACAAGTTTAACTGATAAATTAGTATTATCTATTTGTTTAAAATTTATTCTTACCGTAACACACTTATGATGTTGATCCTTTTTAATGATTACATCTTGCCTTTTTTTATTATATGATCTCGTATATGTTGGAAATGTATATTTTATATAATTTTAACAAGTTTAACATGTGCCAATTGATAGAAGTTTGAGTGAGGAGACGGGGTTAGTTGGTTTAATACCCCACAATTTAAAAATAAAATGGGATGATTGTAGCTTAATATTAACTTAAAGGTAGATTATGTATTTGTGGAGGCACAAAAAACAAACGAAATGATATATTCATGATCATTTTTTGACGTCTATTAGAGTGATTGGTAATTAATTTTGTTGGTTAATTTGGAGTTTTGGAGGTTACAACCAATCTCATGGATTGACGCGTTTACTTTGATTTTTTTTTTCTTCATAATAGACTTGCAAACATACATTAGAAACAGAATATATACGTTAGAAATAGAATATAAATTAGAAACAGAATATATACGTTAATATTTATTTCAGCTAAATTTATATTACTATAACCATTATATATTACGTATGAGGATGATTCATTTTTTTTTATAAATTCACACTCCAGATTCAAAGGGTCATCATATAAAGTCAAAGTTTGACTTTTTTCAAATTATTAGTGGACAAAGACATTACAGACTAATGGAAGGTAGACGGGCAACAAGTTGCCCCGCTACCCCCTTATGAATAGCAAACCCTACTCTGCTAAACACAAATTCTGTCCCTTAATATGCACGGTATTACTACTTACCACCTGCTAAACCCGTTTGAGAAACCGCACCGCGTCAGGGGCGAGAGCGCCAAAGGTATCAAATCGAACGGGACGAACACATGCTGATTCTCGATACAAGCTTTTTCGTGCTTAGCTACTTTGCCGCTTCCACTTTGGGTATCGTCTGGCCCGCCACAAACCCGTGGTCCCTTTGCCCAACGAGGGGAGACACACCTATCAATCGACGCACCGTGTTTCCCTCCTTCCCATCCAACAAGCGGGCCGTAGGGTAGATCTCCCTTCTAATGGATTGGTCAAGAAGTTCACCGGGGGTGGTGGAGGTATGTGACGGGTGGCACGGAGGTGGGTGGTGTCGAGGATGGTGGGTGGTGACGAGTGACCGCGGGTGACAGCGAGGGCGGAGGTATCGATGGCGGGCGACAACAAGGGCGAAAGTGGGTGACGGTTGGGTGGTGGTGGTGGTGGCGGGAAAGTGGGTGGACCGGGTGGTGAGTGGCGCGACAATAGTAACGGCGACGGTTGTGTCGGTAGTAGGGTCGCTTGTGGGTGGCAGCGGAGGTGGTGGCGTGTGACGTCGGAGGTGAATGACGACGTGGATTATTAAAAACGACAATAATAATAATAATAATATAGTATATTTTTTTTCCGTTTCTTGAAGGAATGAAAAAGAAACACCCCCTTACAAATATATGAAAATTATTATATTTGGAAAGTTTACATTGTATGAGGAATGTTCTATTATGTTATTTCATGATAACCAAAATTCATTCTATTAAGCGTTCTATTCCTTCATACCAAATGTTACCTCAGTGTGGGTGTTTTTTTTCCTGAAAGTAAATATTATTTTTTTTGGTTGCTTTTTTACGTAGAAAGCATGTAGTTTATGAAAAAATCACACTCATAAAAATAATAATAATTATATTAGTTATAATAATTATTATATATACCTTAAGCACACACAATTCAACATCTCTTAATCTCACTTCATTCCGGCGAACTCCAACGGCCATATCCTCATTCCGATCAACGGCCAATTTTATCCACATCCACCACATTGTAACAGCCTCTTGTTCTTTCACGTTCAAAGTTCACATTCAAATTTCAAAGTTTCAATTTGATTTATATTAATGGTTGCTGATCTCTCTTCTACCCCTACAACACCTAAACCTAAGGTGTTACCTGCACCGGCTCCGGCAAAACCTAAGCGTGTGCCACTAGTGGTGAGTGATAACAATGGCCGTTCTCTACAACGCCGGCCGAACCTAAAAATGTTACTTCACGGTACCTATCTTATTCAAATTCCGTTTCCACTCCTACCAAGAGATTTCCGTCTCCGGCGACTAACCGGCGAGATCAGTCCGTTGAAATGTCAACAACCGCGAAGATGTTGACGAAAACATCCGCACGGAGTTTATCAGTTTCGTTTCAAGGTGAATCGTTTGCGCTTCCGGTTAGTAAGGTCGGAAAACCGGCGAATAACGGTGTTTTAAAAACCGGTACACCGGAATGGAAGAAAGCTCCGGCGACGGTTACGACAGGGAGATCACGGCGGGAGAGTTTTATGACGATGAGTGTTGATTTCACCGGAGAAAAGCCGGAATTAAGTAAATCTGAAACCGCCGGTGAAGTTAGGGTTTTACAAAAATCCATAATCGCTGAGACGAAATTAGGTTATAATAAACCAGAAACTATACGTGAATCGGATAATCCGAAACTAAGTAGATCTATAACCGCTGAGATGAAATTAGAACATAATAAAGCAGAAACTGTACCTGATTTTGATAATTCTGATCATACTGATTCCGATCCGGAGAGTATTTCCTCCAGCAGCACTGTAGGTCATGTTCGAGGAGGTCCTCGTGCTATTGTGGTGCCGGCCAGGTTTTGGCAGGAAACGATTAATCTGCTAAGGCGAGTGCAAGCGCAACCGCAACCGAAACCAGTACCGGTTTCATCACCACCGCCATTGTTGAAGAATAATAAGACGAGCTATGGATATACGGTTTTACATGACGTTGCGAAGGTAGCACCGCGAGGATCGTCATTGTTGAAGAATGATAGCTTGGGAACACGGTTTCGATTTTGAGTTTTTGTGCGGATGCAAAGAGAGGGAAGGTGGGAGAGAAGAAGCTTCTAGATGCACATGTGTTGAGAGTGTTGCATAACAAGCATATGCAGTGGCGGTTTGCTAATGCTAAAGTGAATGCTGCCATGGTGGTCCAGCGAGCGGCTGCTCAGGTAATCGACTTTTAAATCATTATTTGTAATTATATGTTATTAATTTAATGGCTTTAATATGAAATATTAAAATTGGTTAATTTAGATCTTTGAAAATGGAAACCATAAAAGTTTGTCATTAATTCTCCGCTTAACAGGTTTAAGTAGATGGTACTTGTCAAATTACCTATTATATATTGTTGGTAAGCATGATAAAATGGATTGAAAAAGATTCAACTCGATTGAAAAAGGGTCCTATTCGGTTCAAGTTGGAACATGTTATAACCAAAATGAGTTCGGATGCATTTAACATATACATAAAATTATAACACCCGGTGCATAAGGCTCCCACATGCACAGAGTCAAAAAGGTGTCGAGCCAACTTGGGACTAATGTATGCATCCTCACCCTTGTTACCCTACATTTAGGTCACTTAAAGAAACACAAACACAATCTCTCTCTCTCTCTCTTCAAACTGAATCCATAGATGAAAGAGGTAGACGGTACATAAATTGGCTACCACTGCGGTAGACTATAGATGATGACGAGACTGTCTAAATTTGTTTGGAAGGCTGACATAGGTGGCGACCACAAACGCACACCTAAACGGTGAACGAGGGGGTCTAAAGTTTTGACCCTTGAGGGTGGACAAAGGGGAGGGTCACGATGGTGGATAAAGAAAGTTTGTTACCCAAAAATATAATGATCATAAGTTGACCCAATTATCAAGACTCATTTTCTATTCGGATCACAAGTTGACCCAAGTTAATAACCGATCATAATGATTTTTTTTTTGTTTCTTCAATCCTTTAATGATTGACTTTCTTATTGGATAAAGAAAGTTTGTTACCCAAAATATAAATAAGATAAATGTACATGTTCTTTATACAAAATTTGCCTCTAAAAAACCAAGTGGGGTGTGGTGTTAATTTGGTTTTTTACTTTTAGAACAGTTTGTTTTATTTCTCTTCCATATAATCATTTGTTTCCGAAAACTCTATATAATGCATGGGTGACTATTTCAAAGTTGTGGCATTCTGTCATATCCAAACGACTGCAGTTGCAACAATTGAAGCACAACTTAAAGTTGCACTCTCTACTCAAGAAACGAGTAAGACTTCTGAAAATTCTAACTTCTATAGAAATTCTCAAATCGAAATCAGCATTACAAAACATTTTTTTAGAACGACTAATGTTTCTTTACACCAATAATATTAAAGTATTCCCCGGTTTGAACCTGCCCTCTACCAAGTGGACTGCCCCACATTGGTGGCAGTAAATGCATGAATTAATGAAACCTTTGATTCATGCACTTCTACAATCAATATCATGAAACTTAAGAAATCGTCAAAATCAGACTGGTTTGTCACAACATCCAGGCCATGCTCATTTGGTCCATAATTTCAGCTGCCACTCCAAACGGTTCAAGTTGGGTCCAAATAGGAAAAACAAATTTTGGATCAGCTTCATATCAAAATGTGATTTGGATTATAAGTTAGATTGCCTTTCCATATGTTACATTCATTCTTCATTTTCTTATATCACAAATGCAGATGTTGCATTTAGACAACTGGTGTATAACTGAAAGAGATTACTCTATCTCCTTAGCTGGGGCTATTATGGCTCTGGAGTCAAGCTCTCTTTGTCTCCCAGTTATATCTGGTGCAAAGGTATGAAACTGATTTTATCTTTTTAAAAAATAAAAAAGTATATATATTTAACATTCATTGGTTTTACTTTACAGGCAGGTGTTCAAAATTTGAAGGATGCAATTTGTTCAGCTGTTGATGTGCTGCAGGATATGTCTGTCTCAATATTCTCTTTAGTAACTAAGGTTAATTGCTTTAGATATGAAAGATATATTTCCTATCTCCAGTTTTATTTCTTTTCTAAAACTATTATATTGAAATAATTTTTTATTTGCGTAAAGTGAAATGTGAATTTAATGGCATCTGAACTTGTTAATGCTATGAAAACTGAGTGTTCTTTGCTTGATCAATGCAAGGATCTATTATCAACTTTGACACTCTTGGAGGTAAGTCTCCAAGCATGGGAAATTTCTGTTCATGATACAAAGAGTCCAAATAATTAAACTGATTGAGAAAGCGTTGGTTCGGTTATGGTTATTTTGATAACCAAGTTTTACGGTTCGGATATTGGTTATATGCATATAAATAACAGAACAAATAGTAAAAGTTTTTTGTATATAATATGTCACCCATTAAAAGAGACTTGTTATTCATTTGACCCAAAACCTAATAGAAAAATAAGCACCTTTCTAATACTAGAAATCAAAACATCGGCTATAGATCCGGAGTTGGCTCATAACTGAACCGAAGCAACCAGTTAAGTTGCAGTTTGATATTTGATAGATTACATTGCTATTTCCTTGTTTCAAAACTGACACAAGTGAAATAAATCAGCAGCAGGATTGTAGCCTGAGAGCACACGCATGACAACTCATGCCTGTAGCTGCAATGACACAACGACCAAAGATGATGCCCTTTTGACTGCGCAAATTACTAACCCGACACTGGCATTTAGACACGATGATTTCCTGTATAGACGAGGAATAAGTTTTAGTATTCCGCAGATATACATATATCTTTTTCTTGTACAAATTTTTATTTTTTGGTACCGAGGGGTTACTTGGCATGATTTGAAGTGTTACAAAACGAAGGCGGCTTAGGGACATGTCCTATGTAAACGCGTATACAAACATATATATGTAAGTCTAACGGCTTAACGAACTCATGTGTTTTCGTGTATTAAATGCTATACATAACTGTGTAGTCACTAGTGACCATGACTTTTGATGACGAATGAAGTTTATAATGGGATTTTTATGAACATATTGTAACATGGTTTTCAATGGCTTTTATGTTATCATTGTAGTTAATATGCATATGTTTTGAGTATTTTCGTTAGCTGGATAAGAAAGTTTGTTTTATTAATTCGCTTTTAATACAACAAATATTTAATACACATGTATACGTATAAATACAAAAGATAACATAATTTAATTGTTAACACAAGATTGATATATGGTATTAATTCTAGTGAATATGAACATGAGCAGATTTTACTAAACACGATGAAAAACTGAAATATGTGTAGCCTATGTACGATATATCAGTGGCGGATTCAGGATTTTTTTTGCTGGGGTGTGGAATATTTTTAAAGATTTTAGGCTCATAGTTATATATAAAAAAATCGGTTTATAGCAGGTTGGGCGGGCCATGTTAGACAAAAGAACATTAAACTAAAATTTATATAAATCATCAAAAGCATATCAAACGTCATGTACAAAGGTATTTAAATTGTGCCTACATATTTTCATTTTTTGAAATCTATCTAAAACATCATTTAGAGATACACACACTCCATATGTTCATTACATTCTTACTTGTGGTTTCTATCACATATACATTGCTTCATAAGTTTATAAAACAACATTAAACACTAAATAAAATAAACAATCATGTTCAACCATAGTCCATAATTTTCAATTTTATTTTCAAACATTCAAGCCCTAGTATTAAATGCAAATTACTTGTAACTAATCATTTAAACAAACAAAGCTATAAATAAAACAAAAAAAATCATTTAACTACAAGTCTAGAACAACAAAAAAACATCAAAAAACATAAAAAGATCAAACCTTTACATGTCTATATTTTCTCCAAATCATCACATAAAAAATCAACAAAGAAACCATACTAGTTCTATATTAGAACTTTGGCGTAATATGGGTTGGTCTTGCCGAAATTTTGGTTATTCCGTCAAAAAAAGTGGTCCGGTCGTGAGAAGTGGCGTCAAGTCGCTGGGAGTTTTTTTTTGGCAGGATTTGGAATTTGGAATGGGTGGATGGGTTTGGGTTATTTTATTTAGTTCAAATTCTTTGGGATGAGTTTAGGCTTGGGTTAATAAAAATAGATTGTAGATTGGCTTTGATTTCGTTAAGTAATTAAGTGAATAAGTGGTTAAAGAATAATTATATAAATAGGATCCTGTAAAAAGATATTTTTCGTGAAAAGTGTGAGACGACATAAGAATTAACATGTAGGCATCATGTTTTGGACTTGACATAATATTTTAGGTTGTTTTAGCAAGAAAAACACCAAACATAACAATTTAAAACACAATGCAATGAATTCTATGCTTAAAACTTGAAACGCCATGCCAAGAACATAGTAGTGTGTTTTAAGTGATAAGTAGTGTGTTTTAATTGTGTTTTAAATTTCACACCCATAATACGTTGCGTTGTGTTTAAATTGTTATGTTTTGGTGTTTTTCTTGCCAAAACAACTCAAAACATTATACCTAAGTACAAAACATGATGTCTACATGCCAATTTCTATGATTTCTCACACTTCTTACGAAAAAGACCATTTTTATATATTAAATAACAATAAGTGTTTAATTTTTTTTTATAAATTCATAATATTTCTTTTCTAAATGGGGCGGTTGAAAATTTTCAAGAAATGCATGTGAAATTTTCCAAAAGATGCGGTCGAAATTTTCGATGAAAAATAACACTAAAAATTATTTTTTAAAGGTGTGTGTCGGCCCACCCTTGGCTTGAGGTAGGTACGCCTTGGCACATAGATTTTTGTAGCAGCTATATCAATAAGGTTTCATATCACATCAGTATTATTCCAACATGCATATGTTCACGTTGAAATATATAAAATAGTGCTTCTCAAGAGACAATCACAAGACCAATAAACCACTAAGAAACTAAACCAAGCTACACATTCACATCTATTGGAAGACCATAATAACAAATACATAACGATATACAAAATTGTTGACTATATAATGAAGAACACGGTATATTTGTGGGTGGACAATCCCACGAGGACCTTTTATTGTTTTTTATTAACTTAAAATAAACTTTTAGTTTACAATGGTCCTTACCCGGAAAAAAAAAAAAAAGAAGGCCCGCCACTCTTCCTACCATCTATCTATCTATACATGATCTTTGCTCGCATACGCATACCAAGCCTACTATTTTGACTCTTACTATAATGCATAGACCGACTCAAATTCTACCCAAAACAGATTTGTATGAATAAAATTCAAAACTCGACTTAAATATTAACAAATCAGGTTCTCGTGTGGACTGCCTCATCATCTCCCAAGCCAGTTTGTAAGCCCAATAATCGGCCCAGCCAGGTTAAGTCCAACAAAATCACAACAAAAACCAAAAAAAAACTCACTAAAACATCTATATTTTAGTTCGAGCATTTTGTGGGTGCATAAGTAGTGATTTTGGTTCATGAAACATTTTAGTTACGCATTATGGTTAGAGTATTTTATCTAACATCTTCCGTGTAGGGTGGCTAAAGACCTTAGAAATTTAAAACCAACAATCATACATTGTTAAGCATTTACGAAAAAACCAAAAACATCCAACTAAGACCTTAAGAAATGTAAAACCAACATGACCAAATGCTAAACTAAATAGGTGAGTAATAATCAACAAATTCTTACAGTTAGGCCCCAATTGTGAATGTTCTATGACTCGTTGCTAAGACTGTACGGAGTGGGATGTATGAAAAAGTGGTGTTATTCGACATGTATCTGCCACATCAGCACGCGTCAGAAAAGTGACGTGATACAAAAATGGGAGGAATAGGATGTGGCGTGAAAGAGTAACTTTGTTCAACACGTGGTACACACTTTTTATTATTACTTTATATTTATAAATTATGTAAAATCATTAAATTTAATAAAAAAACCATTAATACAAATTAAACAAATAACATTAATAAATAAAACACTACATAATTTAAAAATAAAAAAATATTACATAACTTACAAAATAAAAATATTACATAAATTAAAAAAATGAAACATTACATGATTAAAATTAAATGTTAACCAAACATACTTAATCATAGAATCTTATTATCTGTCACGTCGCGATGTGTTTGAAGTCAAGATTGTACATATGCTGTAGTCGACAAGGGCGACTTAGATAACATCGTCTTCGGTGAGCTCACCATCGCCGTTGTCCACATCGTTGCAAGCATCTCAAATCTCGAACTAGTCATACAAATAATCCGGAAACGTCAACAAAGTGCATCCATGGTTCGGCTGGCCTCACCCCTATGCATACAAAATTGTTAGAAAACTCGTTCCCAAAACAGATGCTTGGGTAAGGGAGGCGCATTGTCAAGAACTGTTGCGATCAAAGATTCACACAATGCAATTTCCTATTTTTCCTTTCCTGGATTCATTGCCTTTTGAAGAGTTTTATGAGGGAGTTTTGTGAGAAATTATATGAAAGTTAAGAGTTTTTGAAGGTAAAAGTGGAAGAATTGGTTTTTTTTTTTTCTAAATAAGAGGATTTGAATTTTTGAAAGGTGGTTTTTTTTTAAATTGTTGTTGGGGGCAACGACTAGAATACACACCCAACAAGGTCATGCTTCGTCGCCACCCCCAAGCCTAACACACTAGTGGAAAACCCCTCGCTTCAAGTGGCGCAGCTTAGTGGGAACCGGGGGGTGACCCAAATATACTATTTTACACATGATACAGGTGTAGAGGATTGAGAACTAGATTGGATCAAGATCACGTTGGAGCTTTGCCTTAATAGTGCCATAAGCTTTGGCAATCATCATGACCCATACTATTCTGCTACATGCCGGGTTGTGACAGATTGGTATCAGAGTCAATGGCTATAGGGAATTAGGATATGTTATTAGACCCTTATACCTAGACTATAGCCTAATTGGGTGTTAGGTGCTTTATGTGCTAAACTTCTAACCTAGCTTATGTTATTTTATTTCATAAGTTTAAAAGTTTGTTAATATCACACAAAAATGCATGTGACAATTTTAAATATTATATGCTAAATGTTATGTGTCTTGCATGATAATACGTGATTTATTTCTATTCTATACTTTATTCTTTTAATGCTACAATTGCACACACTATACCATATAAACATTAAGTTTCTAATTATTCCATTCGTATCCTTATTCATATGTAGTCTAATTCGATTCATGTCAATTTTGCTAATTTTATTTCATTTTGATATTTCAAATTTCATTTAAATTTTCAATCTCGTCAAAGTAAGTTCTTATGACGGATATGTAGTAACTGAAAGGGTTAAGTACAGGTAGTTGGATGTCCTGTCTAGGCTAGCAATCATATAAATCCAATAAGGACCAGTTTGCCTACCTGTGGACTAACGATAAGAGTACCAATACCTATTAGGCCAAAGTATGTCACACCAAACGTCACGGAAACTAACAGCAGTTTGATAAGTCAACGTGTCTGTGTTAGGTCATGGATACCCTCCAATATCATTTCATATCACCCCAACTTAAGTCATTTAATATCCATTACTTTTCTTTGGGTTAAGTGTACATTGAAGGGTAAACGTATACGAACTATGCGAAAGCTCGGTAATTGTGGGGGCCGATTGATTATGAAAGTGACGCATGGAAAGCACACCACGCCTTACGATGTGCCAAACCTATAAATTTTCAATATTTCATTTCTAAAATATTATTTTATCCTAAGTTCTTATGTTTTTGTGAATGTTTTTATTCCGTTTATCATTCAGTTGCTAATCTCTGAATCTCAACCTGTTTGCGATAATCCTTGTAGATGTCTTCTAAACGTCTTTGTATTGGAAAGCGTGCTAGAAGTTCTGGCCGTTGTATGGCGGCCCACATCACGGAAGAAATGGCCACTGTGATCCCAAACATCATGGTTCGTTTCCAACAAGCCCTTATCAATCACGGGGCTAACAATTAGGAGAACCATGATGGAGCAAATTCCTCTAAATGTTCCTACAAACACTTCAAATTGTGCGACCCTCCCAATTACGAAGGCACCGCTGGTGCAACCATTCTCTTTCGTTGGTTCGAGAAGATTAAAAGTACGTTTCTCAATTGTGAATGCCCTGACAATCGCAAGGTCCACTATACAACATGCCGCTTATTAGGGAATGCACTCACTTGGTGGAATGCCGAAAAGAATACGCGTGGTGAAGCCGCTGTGGCTTTGACATGGGAACAGTTGAAGGAGCTGATGACTGAGCAATTCTTTCCTCACCATGAAATTAAGAAGCTTGAAGATGAATTCAGGTTTTGGAACAAGACAGTGGAAATAACGTGGCATACAATAAGCGGTTTCATGAGTTGAGAATGATGTGCCCGTACTTATTCATTCCTCTCACCCCCTCATAGAGCCATACATCAGGGCTTGCCTCATATCATAAAGGACACTGTGGAATGTAGTAGACCTGAAACCCTAGAGGCAGCTATGCGAGTCGCTGGTCAACTTATTGAGAATTGCATTAAATCAAAGCATCTGGAACGTAACGGGGTCAAGGGATCAACTAGTAAGGCTTCTGTTGAAGAGCCGAAGAGGCAAAAGAAACTAAGACCGAATTTCCCTTCTGTTCCTACAAAAAGAAGCATAAGGATAATGGAAAGAACTATGCAACAACCACACCAAATAAAAAACCTTATACTGGTTCTTTTCCCAAATGTAACCATTGTCAATACCATCACCCACTCAACTTCCCATGTCAAGAATGCACTGGCTGTGGACGTTTTGGACACCTAGTAGATGCATGTCACATCCCCAAAACCAAACAACAAACCAACCATGAAACCCACAAAATGCAAAAGTCCTAACTCAACCTCAGCCCAAATCTGATGATGGTCCCATATGAAGCTCATAACATGACTCCACATTATTATCAACTCAACTACCCTATGATGCCACATGCAATGGCATGCTTCAACTGTGGGGATCCCACCCATTTTAGAAACACTTGCCCTAAATTGTTTAGCATCCTTAATGCCCAAGCCCAGGCTAACTCGATAAATCAAACAAACTAGGCAACAAGGGGTAAAGCCTTCAACGTTAATGTGAATCAAGCTATGGCAATCAACGATGCTAGAAACCTATAACTCAAGTCTGAATGGACAAAACCTTTCTACTATTCCAATCTCAAGGAAATTAAAAAGTTTCGATATTATTATTATCGTTGTTTCCTTTTTGTACTAAGACAATTACGCTAATGTTATGTTGACTTAGGCATTTTATGCTAAAGTCATTTAATATCTTTATCGTTCCATTGTCTTTTCATAATGTTATTGTTATTTCATGTTGTTATCAGTTCATGTTGTTACTATTTTATGATTTATTATCATTACTATTTGATTTCAATCAATTACCCACCTGGCCCGCAAGGGACATAGTAGTATTATGTCAAGCTATTGTTGTTTGTGGTTTGGTGGTATTTGTGTAGTGCATGAGTTAGTAGTGTCGTCACATAGGGCCAACTATGATCTGATAACGAAGCCGATGAAATTTGATAAGGACATGGTGGATACGCCGCTAATACTTCCTAGATATAAGTTCTTATCAAACTATCAAAAGCCTTGTTAGACTGATCATGGGAAGTTATGTGTAAGTATTGTTGTATCGTCAATCATGACTTGAGTAACGATGTAGATGAAAATTTGGTAGGGACATGGTGGATACGCCGCTGGTACTTCCTATATATATGTGTCGCAACCAAATTTTCAAAAGCAATGTTAAATTAATCATGAGAGGATTTGTGTTAGTTTGTTTTGGTTGTGTGTTTAGTGATTCAATTCTATGGCATTGTAAGTTCAATCTTATCATTGTAGCAATTTATAAGAAGTTTCTTTGTTTTTCAAAGCCCTGAGTTGTAACACGGAATGCAGTTTAAGCATCATGAGCTTGCTAACTCCCTTGTCTTACAATATAACTATGGGGCATAATTTCTCTTAAGTCGCAATTCAATTCCAATACACTATCCTTAGGTTTCACGAGGAAATATCCTATTACCTAGGCTAGGCTATCTCATAAGTAATCATTTACCCTCCTCGTTGTAGATCTTAGGCACTAAAAGTGATTCCTTACCTGGGTATTTAATCCTTATCAGGAATGTTACAGCCTTAATCCGATCTAAACGTAACCATTGTTGTATCCTAGTTTTATCGTATTCTCCGCATCCTTAGGACTCATTATTAACCCTCGTTACCAAGTGTTCATAAGAAACAAACTGATTCAAAGTTATTAGTGCCATTCTTAACTCTAATCAATACCTTTCTACGCCCATGAGAAGCCCTATACACCGTTCTACACACATGGTCTCCTCCTAATTTCGGGATGAATTTCCCAAAAGTAGGGGAGATTGTAACATCCGCCAAAAAATCCGATCTCTAAAATCGACCCGGATTGTAAAACCTGATCCACCGGAGAATTTAATAAAATTGGAATTCTTAAAATTTTGTTTATTTATTATTATTATTATTCAAAGTTGGACACAAATCATATTTGGTAAAAACCATACTAAAAACGTTAAACGTATAAAGGATCTCGGTTAGTTCGGTTAGAGTTGCTAAAGGGAACACTTAATGGAGTTAGATTTGTTGATTAACTAAGGGTTATAAGCTAAGGGGTTAGTTTATACTTAAAGGAAACTAAACATATAACTAACTAAGTAAGTTAGTTCATTAATATTGGAATTATGATACCTATGTTAGTTTCACTAGTTTAATTAGGTTAGTCGTTAGTTAATTATGTAAAAGCAAGACATAACCCAGTTACAAATGGAAATTAGAACCACAAGGGTTAAACTGCCTTTTCGCTAAACTAAATTTCAGGGGCTTTTTGTAGAAACCTGAAACTGCTTTATACAGGATAAAAAAAGAGAGAAAAGAGTGTGAGGGGTAGGACTCGAACCCGTACCCCCGTATATATAAATAGCGACTTAACCAGCCAAGCTGCTTAGGCTTGGCAAAGAGAGCCAACTCGAATATCATTGATTCCAAAGCCTATTCTCTTTAATTTTTCGTACTCTACAAAACCCTTTATCTATTTCTGTGATAGTGGGCATGTACGATCCGATTTTAGAAAAGTATGAAATTAGGGTTCTTAGGATGAGAATTTGGGGCTTTTTATCATAGACTAGAGTTTTGGTGAAATTGATTTGATGCTACTGTTATAAATCATATTAGAATGCTATGTTGAATTTTTTGAGAATTTTCAGATTTATTTGTATTTATTATGAATATTGCAAGATTAAATCATGTTTAAATCATTTAAAAATACAAAATACATTGATTAAATTATTTTAAATATTTTTATTGACATTTGAGAATCAATATATGTTCTTTATAAAAACTTTCTATAATTATTTATAATTATTGGCAATAAATGGTTTTAGAAAATTATGTATTAATTAAAGCCTTTTATAAATTTATTTATTTTGTATAAAAATACATGTTGATCATATAATTAGAAGGTTTAATCTCGTTAAACTGGTTCCTACTAATTCAAAATGATTTTGATAATTATTAGATGAATATAATGGTTGTAAAAGTCCCGCCTAGGCTCCAAGTATTCGCTACAAGGTAGGCTGCCTAGGCACGAGAACTGTTCGCCTAAGCTAATTACTCCCCGAGTAATCTCCGCCTAGGCTGAGTACTTCCCGAGTACAGTACTCTCAAATCCGATTAGGGAGCGCTTAGCGACTTTTGCAACCATGATAAATATGATGTGGGAACTGTTATTATTACAATAGTTTACAAATCTATTTACTTAGAAATATAAATACTAATTTAGGGTATTTTTCTAAATATTTAATTTTATGTTTTAAGTCCCTAAATAGGAGAACCCAATTTCGTATGATTATTTTTATTATTTTATGTTATATATATTTAGGGCTTTGTATTTAATTTTATGGTTTTATTGTGTTGATAATCAAATTGTGCGATTTAGCGTTTAGTGAATTGAATCTTCGCAAACAGTGAATATTGGACGCCTCATGCACTTGAGGCTAGCGCCTTCGTCTTGGACCTCAGAGGAAGCGTGCCATCGAGTGCCTCACTCCTTATAAAACCATGTTAGTTAGAATTCCAAAACAGTAGTAGCACATCTAAAGACTATGATCATTATCTACAACCGAATATTACTACCAATTACTAATTCAAATTCATTAAATCATATTATCACTTTCAAAACAAAATCCAAACAGTTTGTGGTCTTTTCTAGCACGACCTAAAAGCCATGTGCCATTGTTGGTGTTTTCCTTTTGTCCCTTAAAATATTTTACTAAGAAAGCATGTTTCTTTCGATATGCAATCCTAGAAACTGTCCACCAGCTAAACAGCTATACGGTATACAGATGAATTCCCATATGTATTTCTTGACATGTAATGCTGAAATTGTTGCTAGTGGTTTCGCCTCTACCCATTTTGTGAAACAGTCAACTGTGGCGATCAAATACTTGCGCCCGGAGAGGTGGGGGCTTTTAGGTAAAGGTTCTACTATGTCAAGAGCCCACTTTTGAAAAGGCCAAGCAGACATAACTAGGATGAGTTCATTTTTTGGTCGCAAAGTTAGGGAGTATGCCGTTGACATGCATCGCATTTTCTTATTTCTTCGGTTGCATATAAGTGCATTCTCGGCAAATAATATCCTGCATTCATGATTTTGGTGACCAACATGCGCAGACTGACGTACATTCCATGATGTGATTGTCGTAGTCTCACGTAAAATTTAATCCAAATACTACTAAAATATAGCGGTAAGTGAGTATCGAACACAGGAAGTTTGTGGAATATGTGCTATCTAGAGTTTGTAATACTTTGACTAAATTACCCAAATTGCAAGAAAATTAAATTCAGAATTTTTGGTTGGTGGTTTAAATTTTAACTAGTAATGATTCAAAGATTGGTTGTTTAACAGATTTAAAAGCAAGTGATCATCTTAAGTTTCCGGTTTCAAATAACTCCATGTGTTCCAAATTCAACTAGAAAGAGTATGACTCGTGTTTGATTGATTGTTCGTGATAAAAGGGAACTAAGTACTCGGATTATTACAATGCGAGGTTGTTACCCGATAATCAATTAACTAATATCCAACCCATAAACCTCCTCGTGATATCTCGATTGTCAATGACACCAAGAACATACGACTAAGGCAATGATTAAAACATCAATCAATTTACTAACAAAAATCCAAACACCATAACAACTACTAATATAGCAAGTTATTATTCTAGAAATGAGAATTCAAAACACAATTTTTCAAACAAACCTTCCACTCAAGATGATCACAAAGAGTTCTAGCCACTCATGTTCTTGCAATCCAACATACTTCAATTGTTTTGATCATACGAATCAACAAACACCAAAATTATGTTTAGAAATTGTTTTGAACACCAAGATCACCCCGAATTCGCCCTCAAAGCCCTGCCAAATCTTTCCAATGATTGAGATATGAAAAGAATCTCCCATTCAAGTTAAAATGGGCAGTTACAACTTTTTCGCAGCTCACCACCGTAAGCTACGGTGCCCACTGTATCTTATGGTGGGCAAGATTCATCTACAGTGGTAAGCCACTGCTTTACGGTGCTTCTTGAAGGAGGACTCCACCGTAAGCTACGGCGCCCAGCGTAGCTTACGGTGGTCAGAGGTTTTCCATTTTGCCCCTCGTTCATTCTCTTGAGTCTTCATCTTCAACTAGCCACTTGCAAATCCCGAAAAGCACGTTTAAACTCCATCGTTATGCTCTTCGGTACCTGCAAAGCCAAACACACCATAGAATCAAATCGTAACAATTAACCCATTTAAACGTGGAATAATAATCATTTTAATGCACTTGGGGTTGTCCAATAGACCACCCGTCACATCCCCACACTTAAATGTTGCTTGGCCCAAGCAACAAATTACGAACGTTTTCAAACTTAAAAATGATCATCATGTAAACCAAACACAAACAAATCATCCCATTGTCAATTTACTGTCATACTACATAACACACCCATCCAATAACTCTCCTCTCGGTGACAAACATGGCACTAGCAGGATTGTGCTAGATCACTCAATACAAGTATGTGAGTGTGTGACAATAAGCTTGGATAATGATCAAGTCTCCACCTATAATTTGCCTAACATGCTTATAAATCAAAAGGACTTTCGGGTTGTTACAAAGCTATGTGTAAAGGTGAGAATTGGTGGGATATATACTTAAAGCTCATTTATCGACCCGGTTTATTATTACAACAAACAAAAAAAATAACCAACACTATTTGTATACTAACTTTTCTTTCTTCTTCTTCTTTTTTTTACTAATATACGATATTTTACATACTTTTATCCTACCACCCCCCTCGAAAGCCCGTGTTGTCCTCAACACCGTGTAGGAGAAACTCCGAAAAACTTCCCACACTTGTTTCAAACACAAATCAAACAAGTTCGGCAAATTACTCAAAACAAACTAACTAAATGCATAAACTATATATATACACTACCAAACCTGGCCTCTTGTGTTTAATCCGCTTCCAAAGGCCGTAGGGTTAACCCACTTTTCAAGTTCAAGATGTTTAATATCATTTCCTTCCAAATACGGTTTGAGCGGATGCCCATTCACAGTTTGCTTAATGTTAGTCCCTCATCCACAATATCCACATCTCCAAACCTTCCTACCCGTGTAATAACATAGGGGCTCATCCACTTGCTTTTCAATTTGCCTGCAAACATCTTTAGCCTTGAATTAAACAACCACACCTTTTGGCACATTTCGAAAGTTCGCTTTCGAATCTTTGATCATGAACCTTCTTGAGCTTATCTTTGTATGCAGCCGCACACTCATATGCTTCATCTCGAATCTCTTCGGTCTCACTCAGTTGAAGTTTCCGGGTCTTCCCCGCTTCGTCATAATCTGCGTTAACCATCTTGACTGCCCAATGCGCCTTGCCCATTCCGTAATGACCCATTTCCAACAACGATAAGGAGTTGTACCAATAGGAGTTTTGTAGGCCGTTCGGTACGCCCACAACGCATCATCCAACTTACTCGACCAATCCTTCTCATTCGTACGCACCGTCTTCATTAAAATTCCCGTTAATTTGGCGGTTGGACACTTCAACTTGTCCACTAGTTTGTGGATGGTACAACATGGAAATCCGGTGGTTCACATTGTACCTCTTCAATAATTTCCCAAATAAATATTTTTTTAAAATGTGAACCTCCATCACTGATTATAACACGCGGAATGCCAAAACGAGCAAAGATATTTGATTGTACAAATTTGCAAACAACCGAATGATCATTAGTCCTTGTCGTATGGCTTCAATCCACTTTGAAACATAATCCACAGCCACTAAGATGTACAAAAACCTATTTGAACTTGGAAAAGGCCCCATGAAATCTATCCCCCATACATAAAAAATCTATACCACCAAGATGGGCTGCATAGGCATTTCGTCCCTCTTTAAAATACTCCCCATCTTTTGGCAATCTAGACAATTTCGGGAAAATTCACATGCGTCTTTAAAAATTGTTGGCCAATAAAACCTGCATGTGAGCACCCGATATCCCGTCTTATGACCACTGAAGTGTCCCCCACAAGCGATGAGTGAGCATGGGTCAAAATTTCGGCCACTTCTGTTTCTGGCACACACCGTCTAATCACTTGGTCAGGCCCGATTTTAAACAAATCCGGTTCATCCCATATGTATTGCTTGACTTGGACCATGAACTGTTGTCGTCTTCTCTTAGTCCAATGACTTGGAATAACTCCCGTGGCCAAATAGTTTACATAACGGGCATACCACGGTGCTAAGAAGTAGAAACAATAAGCAACTGTTCATCGGGAAATCCGTTCATTAATTTCGCTGAAATCATCAACCCCTTCTATTGGAATTCGAGATAGATGGTCTGCCATCACATTTTAACTTCCTTTTTTATCTCGAATTCCAAATCAAATTCTTGTAACAAAAGCACCCATCGAATCAACCGGGGCTTCGCATCCTTTTTCTCCATCAAATACCGAACTGCACTATGGTCAGAATATACCACCATTTTGATTCCCCAAATATACGATCGAAACTTGTCCAAGGTGTACACCACTACTAATAATTCTTTTTCAGTTGTGGTGTAATTCAATTGCGCCTCAGACAAAGTTTTGCTTGCATAATAGATTGCCACCAGCTTCTTGTCAACCCTTTGACCCAAAACCGCTCCAATAGTTGTATCGCTAGCATCGCACATAATCTCGAACGGCTTCGACCAATCAGGTGGTTGCAAAATAGGGGCCTTCACCAGTTGTTCCTTCAAAATATTAAAAGCTTGCAAACTTTCATTAGTAAAGTCAAAAGGAACATCTTTCAATAATAAATTACATAAGGGTTTAATAATAACACTAAAACCCTTAATAAATCTCCTATAAAACCCAACATGCCCCAAAATGACCTTACTCCTTTTAGATTCGTAGGAGGAGGCAACGATGAATATTACACGAATTTTTCTTTGTCTACCTCCATCCCTTTTTCAGAAACAACATGACCCAACACAATACCTTCTGTACCATGAAATGACTTTTCTCCCAACTAAGCCCTAAGTTTTTCTCGACACATCTTTTTAAAACCTTTTCCAACTCGTCGAGACAAGACTCAAAACTTGTGCCAAAAATCGAAAAGTCATCCATGAACACTCAAGCGACTCTCCAACCATGTCCGAGAAGATACTCATCATATATCGTTGAAAAGTTGTCGGGTCATTGCACAAGCCAAATGGCATTCGTCTAAAGGCAAAAGTACCATAAGGACATGTGAAAGTGGTTTTATGTTGGTCGTCAGGGTGAATAGCAATTTGGTTGTAACCCAAGTACCCATAAAAAAACAGTAGTATTTTGACCGAAAGTTTTTCAATTATTTGGTCAATGAAGGGTAATGGGAAATGGTCCTTAGAGGTTGCGGTATTCAATTTTCTATAATCGATACAAACACGCCACCCGGTGACAGGTCGGGTAGCGATTTGTCACCATTTTCGTCCTTAATCACTTGAATACCGGCCTTTTTAGGCACCACTTGGTAGGATATACCCAAGCACTATCAGAAATAGGATAAATAATACCTGCATCCACCATGTGATTACCTCCTTTTTTACTACTTCGCGCAAGTTCGGATTCAACCTTCTTTGAGCTTCCCTCGTCGGCCTTGCATCATCAGTTGTAATAATCTTATGCATCACAACGGATGGGCTAATTCCTTTCAAATCAGCGATCGTCCATCCAATAGCCGCCCAATTCGCTTTAAGCACCCTTAACAATTCATGCTCTTGCGCCACCTCTAAATTAGAGGCAATAATGACTGGTAACGTGTCATTATCCCCTAAGAACGCACATTTCAAGTGGCTTGGCAATTCCTTCAACTTTAACATTGGTGGCTCCTCCAATGATGGCTTTATGCTTGAACTAATTTTCGCTGGCAAGCTCTCAAACTGATGAGTCCATGGCGGTCGCCCTTCTTTCACAGCCATTGCATCTTGTTTTTCTTCTTCTACCCTCAAATCACAAGCATGTACCTGTTCAGAAACATCACAAACACAAACATCCTCTTCCTCGTATTCATGCGGGTCACATCCATCCAATAGATCTGCCATGAAACACTCATCAACACCAACAGAATTAGAAGTGTTAGTAAAAACATTTAATCTCATTTTTCTGTTATCGAATGTCATGTCAGCCATGCCAAGTCGACAATCGATCACGGCATGCGCGGTGACTTAAAAATGGCCAACCCAAAATAACGTTTTGTTGTTGTTTTGGGTCCGTAGATGAGTAGTCTAGCACCAAAAAGTCTACCGGGTAGTAGAATTCATCAACCTTAACAATAACGTCTTGGACCATCCCTCGGGGTAACTTGTGAGATAAATCGGCTAAAACCACCGTTGTCTCTACCGAGCTAATAGGCCAAAGTTGTACTGATCATACAAACCACTCGGTAATATACTTACACCGGCTCCAAGATCTAATAGCGCCTTTGACATTGGGAAATTCCCACTTGAATATTTATGAGTGGCGTTCCCGGATCTTAGAGCTTAGGAGGAAGTATCACTTTTAGCACTGCACTTACTTGTCCGGTCAAATCTACCTGCTTAGGCAACTTTTTCTTTTGTTGTCTTTTTTGAGTGCATAATTCTTTAAAGAATTTTCGCATAAGCGGGTACTTGCTTGATCGCATCAAGTAATGGGAGATTTACCTTGACCTGTTTAAATACATCCAATAATTCCTTCTTTTGAGGACCCCTTGTTGAAATAAAGTTTTTCTTTCCCGGGTCAACTAAAGCGGAAGGAAACGGGACTTGACTTGGTCCCCCTCCTCCTTTGTCTCATTTAAAATCTCACCCAAACCCGGTTTTTTAATTACGTTTTCAACGATAGGGTCCTTAGACACATTTGATGATGAGACTTCATCCTCATTACTCTCAACTCCTGTAATATCCTCAACCACCCCTTCAACTAAACCTGGTTCCAAATTTTCTTTAAATTCTTTACCGCTTCGTAAAACACTTACATGGTTAATATTAATATTACGTGAAGAATTATGAGAGGAATTTACCTTCGTGTCACTTGGAAGTTGGCCTTTACCTTTCTTAAGCTCCGCTACCTCAGTTGCAAGTTACCCATTTGAGTAGTGAGCGTTTGGATGCTTTTATCCCGAACTTCATCCTTTTGCATACGGGCCTCGTCAAGTTGATTTCTCCGTTGCATGTCTTGTTGCATCATTCGGAGCATGTCCATAACCTCATTGCAGCTTGATAAAGTTTGACCCGCATTTCCACTTTGGTCACCCGCTTGTTGAAATTGACCTTGATACCCTTGACCATTTCCACCCCTAAAATTCCCTTGATTATATTGCTGACGAGGAATAAAACTCCATTGAGCTCCTTGGAAATTAGGGTTAGCTTGATTTTCCGGGTTCCCATAGCAGAAATTTGGATGATTTCTGTAACCCGGGGTGGTATGTGTTAGAGTTCATATTGAATTTTCGACCACCCCCCGCAATAGCATTAACTTCTTCAACATGATTGTCACTCGCTCCCACCAAACATACCTCCGCTGCATGACCCAATTCATTACAGTTAGTACAAACATTGTATACCTGATTAGTCGCTTGCGCCCCTCCATCCTCTACCGCATACACTTGGGGTCTTGTGATGACATGTCTCGCCCGCCTTGAAGATTGTGCTTTCCTTTTTGATGTGACCGCCATTTGCTCCAAGAATGCCCAATCGTCTTGTTCAAAGTTTGTACCGAATGTACCATTGGTGATTGACATCAAATCACGAGCATCTTTCGAGCTCAACCCCTCGTGAAAAGCATTCAACAACTCCCACAGTGCAATACCATGATGAGGACAATTCTTTAGCATCATATTAAATCTTTCAAACGCCTCATGAAACATTTCTCCCGGTTGTTGTTGAAAACTTCGTAAGCTCCGCCTAGCTTCATTTGTCTTTTGCCGTAAAAAATTCTTCTAGAAATCTTTGTTGCATATCGGCCCAAGATAAATCGATGCAGACGGTAGATTATGGAACCACTTCTTTGCCTTATCTTCCAACGAAAACTGAAACAATACCAATTTAACATCATCTGCCGAAAAACCTTGCCCTTCGATGGTGTTGCAAATGGAATCACATGTTTCCAAATGGAAGTACGGTTCCTCCGTTGCTAAACCCTTGTACTTCGGCAAGCTTTGTAATGCAGTCGTCCTAACCTCAAATGTCCTCCCATCCGGGCGTTGAGGTATCACTACCGGAGAAGGATTATTAGTAATAACCGGACGAAAATGTTCTTCAACCCCCCACACTACCTCTCGATGATGTCTTCGCGGAACACCTAATGGTACTCTTGGTCAACCCGCGTGACCTTGTCTTAACCCTTGAGGTACGAATTGTTGTTGATGTTGGGGTTGATGCATCGGTCTTTGGAATGAGGTTGTTGGTGTTGACCTTGACTTGTTGTAAAGGCATTGGTTGTTGGAACGGTGGCCCGTGAGGACGAATCTGTTGCACCCCCATGGGTTGCCTAATCATTTCTTGTGCTTGTTCCAATGGTTGCCCTCGTGGATAACCCATTCCCCCTTGAGGTCCAAAGTTACCTCCATCACCCCCATAGTAATAACCTTCTTCTTCATACCCTCCAAATTCTGCTTCATAACCATCATCAAACCCGTCTCCTCCTACACCCGACGATTGCACAAGCTGTGTGGAAGGATATTGAATCCAGGTTGGGTTGGTGGTTGAAATGTGGAAGAGGTATGGATAATGGTTGAACTTGGTAAAGTTTGACTTGGTAATGGTTGTTGGGTGGATGATGATTGACCGATGTTGGGAAAAAAAGATGAGAATGCTGGTACATCGATGCGGCGTTAGATGGGTTAACTTCATGTGTTGAGGTTGGACTGGTGGTAGGAATTGGTGGAGGTGTAGATGGTGATATTTGGCTCGTGGTAGTAGGTAATGGTTCCATGGTGTTGAGTGGTGAAATTGGTGTAGTAGGTGTAGTTGGGGAACCACTAATCTTGTTTTCTCGTAACAAATCCCTTGCTCGTCATAAAGTTCGCTCAATCTCCGGATCAAATACCAATGGTGATAGCCTGTTAGAGCTTCTAGTATGCATGCACCTGTAAGAACCTGCACACTAACACAACCAACGTAAACCCGAAAAACTAACAAACTAAACTAACTCAAAATAACACACGTTGCGCACTACTCCCCGGCAACGAAGACAGTGCTTCTTGAAGGAGGACTCCACCGTAAGCTACGGCGCCCACCGTAGCTTACGGTGGTCAGCAGGTTTTCCCATTTTGCCCCTCGTTCATTCTCTTGAGTCTTCATCTTCAACTAGCCACTTGCAAATCCCCAACAAAGCACGTTTAAACTCCATCGTTATGCTCTTCGGTACCTGCAAAGCCATACACACCATAGACATCAAATCGTAACAATTAACCCATTTAAACGTGGAATAATAATCATTTTAATGCACTTTCGGGTTGTCTAATAGACCATCCGTCATTCCACAAATTCCTTCATGAATTTCTTTGATGACATGCGATGCTTCTTGTGGGCTAAGGCCCTTCAGCAATGGTCTCATGAAAGACTTCTTGAACAATACACCGTCATGCAGCTCGTATTGTAATGCATTGCATTGTAATTTTCTGGCTTTGTCTTTTTCTTTAGGCAACTTGCCGGTTGTTAGATATTCTACTATTGGTGTTATCCAAGTTACTTCTAGTTCATGAATGAAGAGAATTTCTTGTTGAGAGATTGATGGCTCTTTCAGGATCTCTACGCGCACATTTTTAGCTAGATGTGCGAAACATGTTGATGCAAGTTTGCTGAGCGCGTCAGCTGGCTTGTCGTGACTTTTTTATTGTGGCCTACTTCGTAGTATATGATTTTACCCATGGTTTCTTTTACATTTTGCAAATATAGAATCATAGATGTCTCTCGTGCTTCATAAGTGCCATATATTTGGTTTGCGACCAACAAAGAATCCACGTGTGCCACCACTCTTTTTGCCCCCATTTTGGCTACTAAACGCAATCCCACCAATATGGCTCCATATTCTGCTTCGTTATTCATACTTTTAAACTCCAAATGAATTGCGCACGTGAACTTTACTCCATCTGGGTTGATCAATCTTAGGCCTGCACTCGCACCTTCGTCGTTCGAGGCCACATTGGTATACAAATTCCACACACCTTCTTTTTTTTTATTGGATTCCATGTTATATAATTCCTGTAGATCTGATGCCGACCTTCTTTCTGGAATCTCCTAGACAAAGTTGGCTAGTACCTGACCTTTGATCACTGGCCTATCTTTGAAGGTGGGAATATGTGCGCCAAGTTCTATCGCCCACTTGGCTAATCTTCCTGACAATTCTAGTTTGTACAACACCTGGTTAATGGGGCAATTTGAGTATACATTAATTACGTGAGTCTGAAAGTATATGCGTAGATGCCTCGAAGCATGGACAAGTGCTAAGACTAATTTTCCATCATTGAATATCTTGTCCCACGGTCTGTCAACACCCTGCTGATGTAATAGACTGGGTCTGTACTTTGTTGCATTCTACCAATACCACTGCGCTATTTATCGCGTCCGAGGGTGCGAGGTAGATGACGAGGGGCTCTCCTTTGACAGGTGGAGTAAGCATGGCAATTTTTTCAGATATATTTTCATCTACTTGAATGCCAACTCAACTTCGTTTGTCCACTGAAATTTCTCTTTCTTGAGGAAACTTTTATCGTTTCGATGTAAGGGATTGACCTGTCTGCAACATTGGCTAGAAATCTGTTGATAGCAACGAGTCTTCCATTCAACACCTGGGCCTCTTTTAAAGACGTTGGTGATGGCATTTGCGTGATTGCTAGGACTTTTTCAGGGTGTACCTGAAAACCTTCTTGTTTATTATGACTGTAACATTGGTGTAAAATGGATTCCAAAACCCGATTCGTATAAGTAATTCAAGTGTTTAATTCGAAGTTTTAATACGCTCTTAATTATGGTACAAACTCGTTTTATTAGATGTTGAGACTAATAACTAAATTAGTTAGTTAAAATATAAATTAAATAAAAAAGTAAAATAATATAAATAAAGTCTAAAAATAATATAGGGGCAGCCGGGTTACAAACCCGGGTCCCCATCAGTCACACACACAAATTACACCACTGCACCACACGCACTTATATGTTTAAACTTGAAAACAATTTAGACTTAAGATGAAACCCACAAGCTAACCTGCCAGAATCAAAGTTTAGAAACTGAAACCGCCAAGATTAGAGTAATGTTTGCAATTTATGTTTTCTCTTAAGGATTGATCGAAGGAAAAACTGTTACCAGACATCAGTTACCATCTCTAAATCGTAACCGACAAAAATCAATTCAAATCATTGACCAATGATTGGGTCTTGAAACCAAAAATTTAAATTTAATGGACACCCTATAAATACCCACTGAAATCAACACTCACAACCTCGCCCACTCTTCCAAATCTCCACTCTAAAATCTCCGAAGAATCACTCTGTTGCATTTTGACATCGCCGGAATTTCCTGGTTATCGCCGGAATTCATCATCGAAAAACCGAAACATTCCTCCAAGTTGGTATGATCCTCTTAATCCTTTTGATACCTATTGTTTAGCGTATTATGATTAAAAAAAGCAATTAATCAAATCTGTTTAAACACATTTCAATCGGGTTGATGTTTCTGGGTTATAATTCATGAAAAATATAAAGCTTGTTTAGTGTTTATGTATAATTAAATTGGTTGTTTTAAACAGGTTTGACACACAGTCCAGTGGTAGACTGTGTGCAAACACAACGCATATGTCCCGGGTTCGAATCACGCATGTGTCCGACTTTCTGAAATAAAACCATCTTTTTAAACCTCATACAGATCATCTTTCAATAAGTGTATAAATGTAATATAAATTCAGCTTATACCGGGTTAGATACCCAGCCCAGTTGGTAGGGCTGGGTGCAACACAGATCTAAGGTCGCGAGTTCGAGTCACGGCCTATGTAGCGGTTCGTTGATATTTAAAACCTTTTTAATTAAATAAATTCTGAAAACAAGATTTTTTAAAGTTTTAAAATTGTAATAATACCACAAAAATAAATCTAAAAATCTAATAAAACATTAATTAAAATATTAAATTTCAAAAAAAAATTTATTTATTTATCGAATTATTTATGTGATTATTTAGGTTAGTTTCCCTCGTCGGTTGAATCCTAAATCGTACGCCATCGTTATCAATTCCAAGAAACGCACCCAAGGTGAGTGAATCTTACAAATCCCCCCTTTTATTCATGTTTTGGGGTGTATCATGTGTCGTTTACATATTTTATTTGTTCAAACACTTGTGCTAATACCATTATATGATTTTATGTGTAGGTAATTTTTGTTGTTGTTATATGTGGTTACATTTTATCATTTCAGTGCATTCACTCACAATAGGCCCATCAGTTCCTCGTTGGATACGAGTTGAGCATCGCGTGCCTCATTAGATTGGCTCCATTTGATTGAGCCTTGATCTCACAGTTCATCATTTGTCATGCTCATTGTTTGATATTATATGGTTTGTGGATAAATTTACATACATGTTTGCTCATATTTGGTTTATGCACATTTTTTTTAATTAATCAATATAACTAATTCTTTCAAATGTTAAATGAGATTCACTCGCCCACTTTTATTAACCCAAAACTTTATTTTACACATGATACAGGTGGACAGGCTGAGGAGAGGGACACTTAGGATTTGGCTTTAGAATGAAGAATAAAACATTTCCTGTTTAGAACGAATTTCTTGTGTTTGTTTGATTTTATGTGTATGGATATTCTCTTTTAAATTTGAAGTAATAAATATGAAACTTCATTATAGAAAATGTCATGAGATTTGATGAAAACCCAATTATGCCCCGACTTTTATTTCCGCTGCGGGTCAGGGTGTGACAGATTGGTATCAGAGCTTTTGACTATAGGAAAAAGGATAGGTTATTAGACCCTTAGAGCCTATACTATAGTTGATTAGATTTTTATTGCTTATGTGTTCCATGCAAACTCATGATGTTTATTTGTGTTATATTTATTCCACACACAAATGCATGCAAACACTTTCACTAATAAATGTTATTTGTGATATTTATTGTGGAATATATATCATTAACATATCATGCTCACGCAAACACACACATCACAACTTCACATTTAACATGATTTCTTTTTTCTAGAATTTTATGATGTTTTCATATTTTTCAATCTCATCAAAGTGAGTTCTACGACGGGCATGTAGTAAATGGAAGGGTACGAGTACCGGTAGTCGGAACGTCCTGTCTAGGATTGGCATTCGTATAAATCCAACATAATGGACCAGTTTGCCTACCTGGGGACTAACGATGAAGTACGAAGGACCTATTAGCCAAAGCATGCCGCACCAAACGTCGTGTGAACTAACCCCACTTTGAATTGTCATTGTGTCTACACCTAGACACCCTCCGACCTTATAACTCGCAAACATGTTTTACAATTTTCATTCGGGTGGTGCGATTGTTAACAGACCAACACCAATGTGAACCTTACAAAGCCCAGTAGTCATGGGGGCCCACATGACTACCTAGGCCAGAGTATGGGAGACATATGGGGGCCCAAACATGAGCAAAGCCCAAGACATCCTACGGATGTAGAAAACTTATTTCTCATTTATTTTGTGAATGTTGATTTTTCTTTTACGACACATGAGACCTAAAACGTTCTACTCATAATATCGCTGCGTATTTCTAGTAGATGTCTGTTAGACACCTCGAGGAGGTAAAAGTTAGGAAGATCTGCGAGCGCATGGCTGCTCAAATAGCCCAAAAGATGGCCGCCGTACTTCCCAACATCGTAGTTCAAGTCCAACAAGCCCTTTCGCGAATCCAATCAACCCAACAAATCAAGAAGGTCAAAATGTTGTCAATCCTCCCACCAACACCACCAAGTGCACCTACAAGCACTTCGACTCCTGCGACCCTCCAAAATACGAGGAGACTGAAGGTGTCACCGCCCTCCTTCGTTGATTTGAGGAGATGGAGAGCACCTTTCTCAACTGTGATTGCCCCAATGATCGCAAGGTCCGATATGCTACCGGTCATTTGTATGGGGTAGCACTTACATGGTGGAACGCGGAGAAAGGTAGACGAGGCGTTGAAGCCGCTGTGGCCTTAACTTGGGAAGAGCTAAGGGAGCTCATGACTAGACGATTCTGTCCAAGAAGCAAAATCAAGAAATTAGAGGATGAGTTCTACTTTTTGAAATAAAAGGAGGGAGATCACATAACATACAATAAGAGATTCCTCGAGTTGAATCAGATGGTCCCCAATTTGTTCACTCCACTCTACCGTTTAATCGAGCATTACATTCGAGGTCTTCCCTTGAAAATTCAAGATTCCGTGATGAGTACTACGCCTGCAACTCTCGAGGCTGCGATGGAGCTAGCTACCGAGCTTATGGAAAATCGCATCAGAAATGGCGATTTTAAAGAAGAGAAAAAGAAAGACAAGACACCTGCTGAAACCCCAACCCAAACTGGATCGTCTTCTAAGTTTGTTGGTAAAAGGAAACGCAATGGAAAGAATTTCGCTGTTACCCAAACCAATCCACCTATCACCGCCGCCCCAATCACACAAGTTGCTCCTCCTGTCGCCCCATTCAAGAAACCATACACCGGATCTCATCCAAAATGCAACCGATGTCAATATCATCACCCTCCTGAGAACCCTGCCTTCATTACACAAGTTGTGGCCGTGCAGGTCATACAATTCAAACTTGTTGCATCCTTCAAAGACAAAACCACAATCAACCTCAAGCCCAGCCCAACAACCAAGTGGTAGGCCAAGCCCAATACCAACAACCTCTACTTTTAACACCTGCTCAACCCATGGCTCAACCCTACTACCAACCAAACTACCCGATGATGCAACCAGTCAGAGCCTGTTTTAATTGTGGTGATCCAACCCATTTCGAAACACTTGCCCACGTTTGGTGAACATCATAAATGCTCAAGCTCAAGCTAATCCAGCCAACCAAGCCAACCCGCCCGCCAGAGGAAGAGCTTTTAACATCAACGCCAATCAAGCTAGAACTAATAATAACGTGGTTAACTGTACATTTCTCATTAACGGTACTTATACATCTATACTATTTGACACTGGTGCGGATAAGAGTTTCGTGTCCTTAGAGTTATAATCTATTCTTGATTTACCTCGCGTTAGTCTAGCTGAATCATTTACGGTGGAAGTCATTGATGGTGAACCTATTTTGTTAGACTCAGTTATTCATGATTGCACTCTTACCCTCAATGATCATGACTTTCCAATTGATCTCATCCCTATGAAGTTGGGTAGTTTTGACGTCATCATCGGTATGGAATGGCTTAGCCAGCATCACGCTGAAGTTGTTTGTTATGAGAAGCTTATTCGAATTCCTCTAGCTGACGCTCAAACTTTACGTAATTTTGGTGAAACCCCCTCCAAAGGACTCAAATTGATGTCATGCCTTCAAGCTCGAAGATACCTTCGCAAAGACTATATCGCATTTTTAGCTCACATCATCAAAAAGGAAGGCAAGGAAAAGAAACTCGAAGACATTCCAATCGTTAAAGAATTTCCTCAAGTGTTTCCCGACGACGTTTCAGGACTTCCTCCTGTGCGAGAAGTTGAATTCCGAATCGATCTTGTACCAGGTGCTACACCAGTTGCAAAATCTCCATATCGGTTAGCCCCCTCTGAAATGCAAGAGTTAGCTAGTCAATTGCAAGAGTTGACTGACAAGGGATTTTTACATCCTAGCTCATCACCTTGGGGAGCGCCGGTTCTCTTCGTAAAGAAGAAAGATGGAACTTTCCGAATGTGTATCGACTATCGAGAGGTCAACAAGCTGACTATCAAGAACTGCTATCCTTTACCTCGTATCGATGATCTTCGAGATCAACTACAGGGTGCCACCTATTTCTCAAAAATTGATCTTCGTTCTGGTTATCACCAACTTAGAGTACGCGAAGAAGACATTCAAAAAACTGCTTTTCGAACTCGATATGGACACTATGAATTTATGGTTATGCCTTTTGGTTTGACCAATGCTCCTGCTGTTTTCATGGATTTGATGAATAGGCTGTGTAAACCCTACCTCGATCGTTTTGTCATAGTTGAAACATCCGTTAAAAACGGATTTACCAAACCCGCTCCGTTTATCAACCGAACAGTCAGTCAAAAATTTCGTTGCGAATTAAATGCCCAAAATATTTTTAAACGATCCGTAATCAATTATTATACGGGAATATATATTTAGTTTTTGAAAAACTGTCAAAAATCACAAAATAAAAATGATTTGCTTCTGCCGGGTTTCGAACCCGGGTCTGTACCGAACCAGCAAACAGAATTATCTCTCAACACACAAACCACTGCGCCGCGGATTTTGTTTGTTATATAATGAAATCATTTAAATCATACAGTAACGTTACGAATTCAAAACCGGCGCCCAAACAGTTCAGTCGTCGGAATCCCGAAAATCTCGCGAGTCTTAACTACAATTTACGTTATAACGTAAACCATTAACCAGACATCGGTTATAACCGATGTTTGAAGTCCGCGACCAAACCATAACCGCCGGAGTTTTTTATGTTATACGAACACAGTCGGAAATCAGACCAGATTCTTCAACGTTTTGCCTTATAAATTCACCCAAAACCGACTACAAACCTTTTCGCTCAAAAACACACCTTTTCTCGGCGTAATTCCACTCGCCGGAATTTCCCTGCTAGTCGCCGGAAAACCGGTTTCTCCATCCCTGAGCCTCACTGAGCCTCTGAGCTTATACCGGAGATACCCATACTTTTTCCAAGCTTTCCGGAGACTTGCTGCTGCAAGACACCTGACGCCGGAGTTGATTGCTGTCGCCGGAGTTCTGCCGGAAAACAGAGGGTCCAGTCGGTATACCTTCTCCGCCCAATTTCTTTTCCTTTTCACATTTATCTCACCTTAATGAACTGAAAGACGCTAAGGAACTTGAATAAAACTCGAAACAGTCAGACTTTATCTCTGGTTATATTTCAGTGAAGAAGACGATGTATTCGTTATCATATAAGTTTAATATAAATCAAGAAATTAATCGGGTTAGACACACAGTCCAGCGGTGGACTGTGTGCACATATAACGCCAAGGTCACGAGTTCGATTCCGGTTTCACACACGCTGCCTTAATAAAAACCATTTTTTTTGTTCACTGAACCGGAGTCGCCTTAGATATATGTTAAGTATATTAATAATCGGAATAATAACCAAGTTAAACACACAGTCCAGCGGTGGACTGTGTGTATGTTTAATCGCACGTCACAAGTTCGAGTCCGGTCTCCTACATCGACCCGGACAATTATTAACTTTTTAAATAGAGTCAGAAATGAAAGCAGATAATTTGTATTTAAGTATAATAAAAGTGGAAATATATAACATGTTAAACACACAGTCCAGCGGTGGACTGTGTGTTAGATTAAACCACAGGTCCCGGGTTCGAGACCTGTGGAGTGTATGTCCGAATCGCTTTAAACTGTTTTTAAAATAAAAATGATTTTCGGTTTAAACTAATTAATATATATATATAATTAAAATCAGATTTATAACGGGTTAGACACGTAGCTCAGTTGGTAGAGCTGCGTGCACGCGTACGGGAGGTCTCGGGTTCGAGCCTCACTCAGCGCACTTGTATTCCGAATTGAACCGGCCAACGGTCAGGTCAAATGGTCAACGGTCAGAAAAAAATCAATTTTTTTTATTAATTTTTATTTAATTATTTTAATTAAAAATCAATTAAAAATACTTAAAAATAACATTTTTAAGGTTAGAAAATAGCCTCAAACTCACAAAAATACACCCAACAATCCTACTAAAATAGATTAATAAAATCCATTTACTTACCAAACCATAATGCGATTATTCTAGGTTAAACTCACTCGTGGTTAAAACCACTTCGCGTGCATTCAACGTCATCAACCGGACGCACCCACTGTGAGTGAATCTTACAACTCCCCCTTTTAAATTACACGTTTTGGGGTGTGTCATGTGTTATGAAAATAATTAATTTATTTATTTAAACTTGTGCCATACCACATCATGACCTAAACTTAGATTGTTTTATTGTTGTGATTTACTTATATTCCTTTTGTCAAATTATATGAAACTCATACATTAAGCCCATCAGTTCCTCGTGGGAGACGAGTAGAACATCGCGTGCTTCAATTCAAATTCATTATTGTTCATGTGTGTATCATTGAGTTTATATTGTTTGTAGTTGTGTCATTCATATTATCATGTTTATGCAATTCATTCATCAGGCCCCTCAGTTCCTCGTGAGAGACGAGTTGAGCATCGCGTGCCTCTAATTATTCCATTATTGTTCATGAGTGTTTCATTTAATATCTTATGATTGTTGATTAAGTTACATCTAATTTTACTCATGTTTGGTTGTGCACATATTTCATAATCAATTTAAATAAATTTGTTCAAATGTTTTCCATAGGATTCACTCGCCAACATTATGTTGATCCAAAAAACCTTTTTACACATGATACAGGTGAACAGGTTGAAGCAAGGAAAACATAGGATATGCCTTAGAAGAGAACAAAGAAGTTTAGATTGTTAGATAGATCATGTTGTAACATTTATTGTAGATTTCCATTTAATTTGTATTAATGAATATGAAACGCTTAATAAATGTCATGAGCTTTGATGATAACCCAATCATGCCCCGATCACCTTTTCCGCTGCGGGTCGGGGTGTGACAATAGTCTTCATTGATGATATTCTTATTTATTCTAAGACCAAATCCGATCATGAACGACATCTTCGACTCATCCTAACACTTTTGAGAACCGAAAAGCTTTATGCTAAGTTCTCGAAATGTGAGTTTTGGTTGAAAGAGGTACAATTTCTTGGTCATGTCGTCAACGACAAAGGGATTCATGTCGACCCTGCAAAGATCACAGCAGTGCAAGAATGGAAAGCGCCACGCACTCCTACCGAAGTTCGGTCATTTCTTGGTCTAGCAGGTTATTATCGACGTTTCATCAAAAAAATTTCTCGTATTGCCGTACCACTCACAGCCTTGACTCATAAGGGCAAACCTTTCATTTAGGGGCCCAACCAAGAAGAGGCTTTCCGAACTTTGAAGCAAAAACTTTGTGATACACCTATCCTTACTCTTCCTAATGGTTGTAAAGACTTTGTGGTTTATTGTGACTGTCAGGGCAAGGACTAGGTTGTGTCCTAATGCAAAGAGTAAAGATGATAGCCTACGCCTCAAGGCAACTCAAAGTACATGAAAAGAACTATACCACTAACGACCTAGAACTTGTAGCAGTTGTGTTCGCTCTAAAGATATGGAGACACTATCTTTATGGTACCAAGTGTGAGAATTACACTGACCACAAGAGCCTGCAACATATCTTTAATCAAAAAGAGTTGAACATGAGGCAACGACGATGGGTTGAACTCTTAAATGATTACGATTGTGAAATTCGATATCATCCTGGCAAAGCCAATGTTGTGGCTGATGCCCTTAGTCGAAAAGAGTATGCGAACTCCATCCATCTTTTGTGTTCTCAAATTGTAACCGATCTTCAAAACCGAATTCGAGCAGCTCAACATATTTATGTCATGGAAAATGATGTACGAGATGAATTATCTTGTGGAGTTGAAAGCAACTTAGAATCCAAGTCCGATGGTATCCTTTACTACTTAAATCGTATTTGGGTACCTGACCGTAACGATCTTCGTGCTTTTCTTATGAATGAGACTCACAAAACACGATACTCTATACATCCAGGTGTTGATAAGATGTATCAAGACTTACGATATTCATACTGGTGGCCTGGCATGAAGAAAGATATCGCCATTTTTGTCTCCAAGTGCCTCACATGTTCTAAGGTTAAAGCGGAGCATCAACGACCTTCAGGATTACTCGTCCAACCTGAAATACCCGTTTGGAAGTGGGAAAACATAACCATCGACTTCATTACCGGGTTACCTCGCACCTCCAGTGGGTATGACACAATTTGGGTTATCATTGATCGTCTCACTAAATCAGCTCATTTCATTCCAATCCGTGAAGATTACAAGAACGAGAAGTTAGCTCGTATCTATATTGATGAAATTGAATTCGTCATGGTATGCCCTTAAGTATCGGCATTGGGTACACGTTTAGATCTCAGACTCCTTTCATCCTCAAACTGATGGTCAATCTGAGTGCACCATACAAACTCTTGAAGACATGTTGCGAGCATGTGTCATTGACTTCAAGGGCACTTGGGATACTTATATAGATGAAGTTGAATTTTCGTACAACAATAGCTATCATTCAAGCATCGGCATGGATCCTTTTGAAGTATTATATGGTCGTAAGTGCCGATCTCCTGTATGTTGGCACGAAATTGGTGAAGCACAAATCACTGGACCCGAGTTGATTCAAGAAACGACTGATAAAATTCTTCAGATCCGCAATAATCTTCTAGCAGCTCGAAGTCGTCAAAAGAGCTATACTGATAAACGACAAAGCCACTTGAGTTTTGTGTTGGCGATCAAGTACTTTTGAAAGTATCACCATGGATGGGAGTGGTTCGTTTTGGTCAAAAAGGCAAGCTAGCACCACGCTATGTGGGACCATTCAAAATACTCGAAAGGGTTGGTCCTGTAGCCTACAAGCTTGACTTACCAGAAGAACTCAATATAATTCATCCCACGTTCCATGTATCAAACTTGAAAAAGTGCCTTGCTGACGAAAATGTCCATATACCGTTAGAAGATATTCAGATTGATGAATCAAGCATTTCGTTGAAAGACCTGTAGAAATCATGGACTTCGGTGAGAAGCGTTTGGGACGAAGTCGTACTCCAATAGTCAGGGTGTGTTGGGAGTCAAAACGATGGACCTGAGTTTACTTGGGAACGCGAAGACTCAATGAGTGAAAAATACTCGCATCTCTTTTCAGTTGCAACTACTAATTAAATTTCGGGACAAAATTTCTAAAAGTAGGGGATACTGTAACATTGGTGTAAAACGGGTTCCAAAACCCGATTCGTTTAAGTAATTCAAGTGTTTAATTCGAAGTTTTAATAAGCTCTTAATTATGGTACAAACTTGTTTTATTAAATGTTGAGACTAATAACTAAATTAGTTAGTTAAAATATAAATTAAATAAAAAAGTAAAATAATATAAATAAAGTCTAAAAATAATATAGGGGCAGCCGGGTTTCGAACCCGGGTCCCCATCAGTCACACACACAAATTACACCTGCACCACACTCACTTATATGTTTAAACTTGAAAACAATTTAGACTTAAGATGAAACCCACAAGCTAACCTGCCAGAATCACAGTTCAGAAACTCAAACCGCCAAGATTAGAGTAATGTTTGCAATTTATGTTTTCTCTTAAGGATTGATCGAAGGAAAAACTGTTACCAGACATCAGTTACCATCTCTAAATCGTAACCGACACAAACCAATTCAAATCATTGACCCATGATTGGGTCTTGAAACCGAAAATTTCAAATTTAATGGACACCCTATAAATACCCATTGAATCAACACTCACAACCTCGCCCACTTTTCCAAATCTCCACTCTAAAATCTTCGGAGAATCTCTCTGTTGCATTTTGACATCGCCGGAATTCATCATCGGAAAACCGAAACATTCCTCCAAGTTGGTATGATCCTCTTAATCCTTTTGATACCTACTGTTTAGAGTGTTATGATTCAAAAAAGAAATTAATCAAATCTATTTAAACACATTTCAATCGGGTTGATGTTTTGGTTGTAATTCATGAAGAAGATGAAGCTTGTTTAGTGTTTATGAATAATTAAATTTGTTGTTTTAAACAGGTTAGACACACAGTCCAGTGGTGGACTGTGTACAAACAACGCATATGTCCCATGTTCGGATCACGCATGTGTCCGACTTTCTGAAATAAAAACCATCTTTTTAAACCTCATACAGATCATCTTTCAATAAGTGTATAAATGTAATATAAATTCAGCTTATACCGGGTTAGATACCCAGCCCAGTTGGTAGGGCTGGGTGCAACACAGATCTAAGGTCGCGAGTTCGAGTCAGGGCCTATGCAGCGGTTCATTGATATTTAAAACCTTTTTAATTAAATAAATTCTGAAGTAACCTAACTAGTATATTATATATATAATTAAAATAGAGATTATTTCGGGTTAGACACGTAGCTCAGTTGGAAGAGCTGCGTACACGTATACGGGAGGTCACGAGTTCGAACCTCACACGCTGCCAAAACTACACATGATCCAACCGGTCAGACTGACAAGGTCAGACATTGTTTTTATTATTTTTAATTTTTTTATTTCAAATATTCTTTATTATTATTAATTAAAAATCATTTAAAATACTTAAAAACAAGATTTTTAAGTTTAAAATTTTAAATAATACCACAAAAATAAATCTAAAAATCTAATAAAAGCATTAATTAAAATATTAATTTCAAATAAAAATTATTTATTTATCGAATTATTATGTGATTATTTAGGTTAGTTTCACTCGTCGGTTGAATCATAAATCGTACGCCATCGTTATCAATTCCAAGAAACGCACCTAAGGTGAGTGAATCCTTACAAATCCCCCCTTTTAATTCATGTTTTGGTGTGTATCATGTGTCGTTTACATATTTTATTTGTTCAAACATTGTGCTAATACCATTATATGATTTTAATGTGTAGGTAATTTTTGTTGTTGTTATATGTGGTTACATTTTATCATTTCAGTGCAATCACTAAATAGGCCCATCAGTTCCTCGTTGGATACGAGTTGAGCATCGCGTGCCTCATTAGATTGGCTCCTTTGATTGAGCCTTGATCTCACAGTTCATCATTTGTCATGCTCATTGTTTGATATTATGTGGTTTGTGGATAAATTTACATACATTTGCTCATATTTGGTTTATGCATATTTTTATTTAATTAATCAATATAACTAATTCTTTCAAATGTTCAAATGAGATTCACTCGCCCACTTTTATTGACCCAAAACTTTATTTTACACATGATACAGGTGGACAGGCTGAGGAGAGGGACACTTAGGATTTGGCTTTAGAATGAAGAATAAAACATTTCCTGTTTAGAATGAATTTCTTGTGTTTGTTTGATTTTATGTGTATGGATATTCTCTTTTAAATTTGAAGTAATAAATATGAAACTTAATTATAGTAAATGTCATGAGATTTGATGAAACCCAATTATGCCCCGTCTTTTATTTCCGCTGTGGGTTAGGGTGTGTTAATGACCCCTAGAAACTTTCCTCCCTTCATTTCACATGTGCATTTGCTTTGGTTGACCTTCATGTTGAAGCCAAGCAACCTGATAAAAGTTTCTTCAATGTCAGTTGCATTTGATCTTCCTTCCGGACTTTTGATTACCAAGTCATCAACATACACCTCCAAATTTCTCTCCATTTGGTTTTTGAAAGCTTTATCCATTAGTCAGATACGTCATGTCCCATTCCTTAAACGGTATTCTTATCATCATGGTATTCTAAGCTTAAAACCACTTGTAACTTAAAAATGGTGCAAGAGAATCGAACTTGAAGTCATCTCTGGTAGTGGATATGGTTTTTTGGGCATGCGCAGTTTAGATCTTTGAAATCGATGAACATTCGTCACATTTTGTTTTTCTTTTTTACCATCACAGGGGTTAACACCCATGTGTGATATCAGACTTACCTGATTATCCCTGCTTCCATAAGTTATTCTACTTATTCTCTCATTGCTTTTGTTCTTTTAGGACACATCATATGCCTCTTTTGCGACACTGGTATTACTTCTTTGACACATTTAGCTTATGTCCGCCATGACGTGTGGGACGCCCTGCATGTCTGACGGTTTGCCATGGAAAAACATATATATTTGATATTAGTAATTGCTTTAGGTGGTCTGCACATTCTCTTATAGAGAGACGCCTAATGTGATGGTGTGTTCGGGGAAACGAGGGTTGAGTGCCCATTGCTCTTCTTTGGAGTCTGCGATTTTAACCTGTATTTTATCAGGCGGAAATCTTATATGATTACACCTGCTTGCTTGACCATACTATTGCTATCTCTTGTTCAGTTGGAAAACTGATTGCCCCATGGATTGTGGATGCCATAGCGTTGAACTAGCCAACGACTCTTGTCCTAAAATAACATTGTATTTTGCTATGACCAGTATAACTGTTAATGTGACCATTTCCGTGCGTGATCGTGCGCCCTTTTCTGAGGGTGACTGGAAAGTGATCTGCCCCAAAAGCTTAACAACCTCATTTGAAAATTCAGAAATTGGCACATCATAATACTCTAGTCGTTGCTGATAATCCCGATCTAACTGTCTTAAAACACTGTTCATACATGACGTCCGAATTACTTCCCTCGTCTATGAAAACACACTTGGATCGATAATGTCCCAACTTTGTGGAAATAACAATCGACCCCACATGCTACGAGCCTTCTCGTATTATGGTTTGTAAAGTTTAATCAAAGAGGAGAGATCATACCTTAGGGGTGTGAATCCTTCTTCTATTTATAGTGAACTGGTTAGACATCACTTTCCCGAAGTGTGGTGGTCCCCTTGCCCTAACGGTTTTGATAACATCTGTCATCATCTTATAGGTGGGGAACATTCCGCGTGATGATGTGCATAAGTATGCTAGCGTCACCTTTACTTTGATTCGTTGAAAAGGATCGCATCATGTGCATGCACAGTGTCTATATTGTCCATTAGATGTATAGCTATTATCCTAACAATCCTTACGTGTGTCTGGTGCATAATTAGTATATTCCTTTACAAAAGTCATATTTATTTAGATCAACATTGATGGTAATAAAATAAAAATTTACAAAGCACACATGATGTTAATCTGATCCATCCATTTGCTTGAGATATGTCCGTTGGGTTTATTAATGTTCCAGTCTAGTAGTCGTTTTCAAATAAAGTTGAAGTCAAATAAAGTGGAGCTAGTCAAGCATGTGGGAGTGAGGTCCTGTTCTTTTGCTTTTTATTCGTTCAGAAGTAGTTTCCTTATTTGTAGTACTTTTTTGTTTATTTCCGTTGCAGCTGAGTTGTATTTATAGCCTTCATGGCTTTTAATGAAATTAAGCTTTTCGAGTGAGAATTATATATACCATTGAAACTTTTTCAATTGGTATGAGAGCGAAAACTTCAATCACAAAAGAGAGACACAATCATGAGTGAAGAAAAATGACAATACAAGTGTTCGACTGTTACTATGAACACTGGAGTGAAATGATGGAGAATTTGCTGCATGCAAAACAGCTATGGAGCCTTGTAGAGCCAGGAATCGTTGAACCAACAGTGGGAATTGCTCAAAATGAAGCACAGAGGAAAAGGTTGGAAGAACTCAGGATAAAAGATCGACAGGTAAAGCACTGCCTGTGTCAAGCAATTACAGAACACTTTTAGCAAATTCTGGATAGAAGAACCTCCAAGGCGGTGTGGGATTCCATGAAGAAATGGTTTGCTGGCAATGAACTGGTGAAGAAATCCATGTTATAGAAATTGAGAAGAGACTTTGACGTCATGGAGATGAAGAACAACGAGACCATACTGGAATACTTCGGTAGGGTCTTGACTATTTCTAACCCAGATGAGAAGTAATGGAAAACAGATGCCAGACTCAAAGATCATGGAGAAGATTCTTGGAACCATTTTGAGAAATACATGTATGTCGTAGTTTCGATCGAAGAATCCAAGAATATTGAAGAGATGGCCATAGAGGAGCTGCTGAGCACTTTGGTTGTTCACGAACAGAAATTCAAGAAGTCTGAGAAGGAAGATGAGCAAGTACTTAAGATGGAGGATGGGGGATTACTCAAGTGCTCGTATTTGGTCAGAGAGAAGACGGTGTCGAATTTTCAGCAAAGAACAATTGAATGTTATAAGTGTCACAAATTAGGGCATTTCCCTTATGAACCTCCAAGTACTAAGGAGGTAAATTTTACGGGATTTGATGAAGGTGAGGAGATCATGCTGATGCTGATGGCTGGAATGAAGGTTGAGGAAGAGTGTTATATGACTCATACCAACGAAGAATGCAAGAACCACATTTGGTTTCTTTACTCTGGGTGTTCCAATCACATCTGTGGAATAAAAGAAGATTTGTCATCTTGATCAATCTTTCTCCACTACTGTTAGACTTGGAAATAATACTCGTATGGGTGTTGCTGGAAAAGGGAATGTGAAGTTAATGATCAATTATGTTGTTTTTGTGTTGAATGATGTGTATTATGTGTTGGCCTTAATTTTGATCAAGTTTGATTAGAAGATACGGGACAAAAGTGTAAATAGTTTAAAGTTAGTTTATATGGCGGTTGCAAAATACAGGGACTAAAGGTGGCAAATTAGAAAATGATAACCACCACCCCAAGGATTGCGAAACCCCTTGGATCGCACTTGTTGGATCGTCGGCTTCAATGGAAAAAGTAAGAGACACATCGGTTTGAGCTTGTGGACAAGAATCAACATACCTCTTCATATTCAATTACAACCACAAGATCCTAGAGACGCGACTATTTGTGAAAGCACACGTCTCTACACTCACACCCATTGAGTCTATAAATAGTAGTTTAGTTTTTTTTGTACTTGTATCAATCAGATTCAATGTTCAGTTTCAATACAATTGCATATTAGGGTTAATCCATCTCTTCTTGTTCTTTGTTCGATTGTTATTTTGTTCTTGATTGATGGGTTGAATTCATGGTCTCCTGGGATCTACAGTGGTATCAGAGCCAAGGTTCAAACGATCAAGATCATGGATTCAATTCTTCAATCAAGGCAAGGGTTTCGCGGTTTGGAAGAATCATTTGAAGGAAGGTAGGAAATGATCGGGCGAACCGAGCATATTGGTGCGGGTCTGAATGGAGGAAAGAGCGACCGGGCGGCGGAAAAGGTAAATAGTACGCGCAGGGGAAGCCATCCTTCATTCATGGAAATCACCGGTTAACAAGTTTCCCAAGAAGTTGATCCTGGATTCGTATACGGTTAAAGACATTGGGTTCAGAGATTGCCCAAGAAGGAGAAAAGATACAGAGAAGGAAGGGAGGATAGCATCACAAAGGTCAATCGCAGAGACGCGTTCGCGTCGGAATCGCCTAAGGACTTGCAGGGTCGAAGATTGTTGATGGAATCATAGCGGGGACATAATGGTTTGCACAGTCATATGTAGACATGGATGAGGCCGCAAAGTTTTTGGTGTAAGTATGACCAAGGTTGAAGACACCAGGATTATAGTTTGCCCAGGAAGAAGCATTCAATGTTCAAGACTCAAACTTGGATCAACAATTAGCGGGGTGAATGTTGGCCTTAATTGTTTGATCAAAGTTTGATTAGAAGATACGGGTCAAAAGTGTAAATAGTTTAAAGTTAGTTTAGATGGCGGTTGTAAAATACAGGGCTAAAGGTGGCAAATCTATAAATTGATAACCACCACCCCAAGGGTTGCGAAACCCCTTGGATCGCACCTGTTGGATTATCGGCTTCAGTGGAAAAAGTAAGAGACACATCGGTTTGAACTTGTGGACAAGAATCAACATACCTCTTCATATTCAATTACAACCACAAGATCCTAGAGACGCAACTATTTGTGAAAGCACACGTCTTTACACTCACACCTATTGAAGTCTATAAATAGATTAGGTTTTCAGTTTGTTTTTGTACCTTGTATCAATCAGATTCAATTGTTCAGTTTCAATACAATTGCATATTAGGGTTAATTCCTCTCTTTTTGTTCTTTGTTCGATTGTTATTTTGTTCTTGATTGATGGGTTGAATTCTGGTCTCCTGGGATCTATATTATGTACCTGACCTAAAGAACTATTTGTTAAGCATTGGACAACTCCAACAAAAGGTTTGGTGTTCCTTTTTCATATATGCAAGGTTTGTCACCTAGAAAAGGGTTTGTTGTTTCAAAGTAGCATGAGCACAAACAGGATGTATCCTCTTTATGAATATGCAAGAAGCATGGTCCCTCAAAAGGCTGATGGGCGTAACTACACAAGTGATGAAGACATGGCAAAATTATGGCACGAACGCTTAGGGCATATTAGCAAGACCAGTATGACCACTCTACAACATAAAGGCTTAGTTCGAGATTTGCCAAGTTATCCTGTTGTAGATTCTGTATGTGGAAGGAAACAAACCAGAGAGAATATCCCAAAGGTGAGCAAGTGGAGAGCAAGTGAACCTCTTGAACTAATTCATTTTGACATTTGTGGGCCAATCACACCCCATTCCTACTCTGGAAAAAGGTATTTGTTAAGTTTCATTGAGGATTACAGTAAAAAGGGATCGGTATATCTGTTGACAGAAAAGTCACAAACTTTAGACATGTTTAAACAGTTTAAAAAGTATGGTTGAACATGAAAGTGGGAAGACTATTAAATGTCTTAGAACTGATAGAGGGGGAGAATACTTGTCAGATGATTTTACTAAGTTTTGCAGAGAACATGGTATCAAAAGACAGTCAACTACAAGGTTTACGCCACAAAAAATGGTGTGGCAGAGCGTAAAAACAAAGCTGTTATTAGCATGATCATAACGTTGTTGGCTTCTAAAAACATGCCAAAACTGTTTTGGGGTGAAGCTGCAATGTGGAGTTTTTATGTTCTCTAAAGAAGTCCAAGTAGAGCCTTGTTAAACATGACTCTAGAAGAAGCTTGGAGTGTGAACAAGCCAACTGTTGATCACATTAGAGTTTGGGGATCATTAGCACACGTTCATGTTCCAAAAGAAAAGAGAAAAAAGTTAGATAACAGAAGCTACACTTGTGTGCTCACTGGTATGAATGATGAGTTCAAGGCTTATCGGTTGATGGACCCTAGGACAATGAAGGTTATGGTTAGTAGAGATGTGGTATTTGAAGAATAAGGAGAGTGGGACTGGAGCCAAAATAAGGAGAAAGTGACTGATCATAAAGTGCTTACTTGGGGAAACTACAATTTAAATGAAGAGGAGACTGAGCATGAACAACAAAATGAAGAGCCAGAGGTGATAACTCTTGATGAGCCTGTTGATGACCCTGGCCCGAACAATAGCACAACCGCTAGGGAGGGAAGACAACGAAGAACCCCAAGTTATTTACAAGAGTATGTGACTGGGGATGAATCACAATCAGATGAAGAAGAAATTAATGCTATTGAGATTGTGGACCAAGACCCCATAAAGTATGAGGAAGCAGTGAAAGATGATAGGTGGAGGAAAGCTATGGATGTGGAGATTGAAGCTATAGAAAGAAATCAGATGTAGAGTCTAGTAGATCTACCTAAGGATGCAAAGTATATTGGTGTGAAATGGCTTTTCAAGACAAAGTTGAATGAAAAAGGTGAAGTAGAAAAAGCACAAGGCTAGATTGCTCGAGGGTATGGTCAAAAGTGTAGTGTTGATTATTCAGAAGTATATGCCCTAGTGGCAAGGATGGATGCAATTCGAGTAATGATTGTCATTGCAGCTCAAAGGGGTTGGTGTATGCATCAAATGGATATAAAATCCGTGTTTCTACATGGAGTATTAGAAGAAGAGGCGTTTGTCCAACAACCTTAAGGGTATGTTGTCAAGGGCAGTGAAGACAGTTTACAAGCTCCACAAGGCTCTTTGTGGTTTAAAGCAAGCCCCTAGGGCTTGGTTTACTTACATAGAAGCTTATTTTATACAAGAAAGTTTCAAGAAAAGCAAGTAAGAACACACTCTGTTCATCAAGCGAAATCCTAAAGGTAAAGTTTTGTATGTCAACATTTATGTAGATGATCTTATCTGCACAAGAAATAATGTTGTTATGCTGAAATATTTCAAAGACTCTATGAAGAAGGAATTCGAGATGACTGATCTAGGGAAAATAAGGTATTTTCTGGGGTTAGAAGTGAAGCTTTCTGAGGGCATTCATGTCTCACAAAAGAAGTATGCTGAAGAAGTACTAGCTTGGTTCGATATGGTGGATTGTAATGCAGTGGTAAACCCAATTGTACATGGCTGCAAACTAAAGAAGGATGAAGGAGAACTAGTGGATGATACTTTGTTTAAGCAAATGGTAGGAAGCTTAATGAATATAACTACCATCCATCCAGATATACAATTTGTTTTGAGTCTGATCAGCGGCTACATGTCAAATCCAAGAGAAGCTCATTATGCTGCAGCAAAGAGAGTGATGCACTATATTCAAGGAACACTAGATTATGGTATTTTATATAAGAAAGGAGGAAAGGGAGAGATGAAAGTGTTCACAGATAGTGATTTTGCAAGAGACTTCAATGATAAAAAGAACACATCTGGGTACTTGATTTTATGGGATGGAGCCGCAGTGTCTTGGTCTTCAAAGAAGCAAAGTATAGTGGCATTGTCATCTACCGAAGCTGAGTATGTTGCTGCAGCTGCTTGTGCTTACCAAGTGATTTGGATTCGTGGAGTGTTGGAAGAACTTGGGATAAGTGTCAAAGATAAATCAATGATTAAATGTGATAACACTTCTGCTATAAAGTTGTCGAAGAACCCAGTGTTTCATGGGAGGTGCAAGCATATTGGAGTGAGTTTTCATTTCCTTCGAGACTTGGTAAATGAAGGTACAATAGAGATGGAGTTTTGTGGAACAAACCAGCAAGTTGCTAACATCCTCACCAGGCCCTTGCATAGGTGTTTCTGAGGTTGAGGGAACAACTTGGAGTATGCTCTCTTAAGGGCAAACAGGAAATGGAAACCCTATCCAGTTTGAGGGAGGGATTAATGGCTTAATGTCTGATCCATCTGAAAAGTACATGTGCATGTGTGCATGCATATATCCGCTGGGTTTATTAATGTTCGAGTCTAGTAGGTGTTTTCAAATAAGGTTGAAGTCAAATAAAGTGGAGCCAGTCAGGCACGTGGGAGGTTGAGTCCTGTTCTTTTACTTTTTAATCGTTCAGAAGTAGTTTCCTTATTTGTAGTACTTTTCTGTTTATTTCTGTTGCAGCTGAGTTGTACTTATAGCCTTCATGCCCTTTAATGAAATTAAGCTTTTCGAGTGAGAATTACATATACCGTTGAACTCTGTCAAACACTTAGTGGATACATATGATTTTTACCAAATAGAATTTAAAAAGTGATTAAAAACCAAATTTAAAACTCTGGAAAAGGAAGTGACACTTAAATCACATTCAAAAATAAAAAAAAAATAGATGAATAAGAGTTAAAATTTAACATACCATGAATGAATACATAAGGTAAAACACAACATGTCTATTGTATCTTCAAAATTTACTCTTGTAATAGAAAAAAAAAAACAACTACAAATCTTAACTAAAGATAAGAAAAAGAGTTGTTAACTGGATTTAGTAGTTTCACCCATTAGGTCATTAACCAAGCCAACAATTACAATACTTGAATGGTATACGATGCTTAAATTCATAACGCTAACCCAACTAATCAGTCAGACAATCGACAAAGAAGAAGGGGGATAAGGAAGGACTCAGGTGAAAATGAAGAAAAAGAAGAAAGAAAAAGGTGAAAGCGAAGAACTAAAAGAAAAAGGTGAAAATGATGGAAATCATTTGGAAAAGCCATCGAAAAAAACATAAAACACTGTTCATCACGCCTCATAAACCATATATAGGTAACGAATTGTATTCACATGTTTACTTATTTGAAGTTGTTAGTACTTTATACAAATATTCATTCAAATCATATTATATAATATAACAATTGAAAGTTAAATAAATACTAACCTGCTTTTTGTTTTTTTTTTCTTTTGTCTTCTTTGCTTTTTGACTTTTTTTCCTTTTGTCTTTATTATTTTTCTTATAGGGATAATCACGAAAATAGCCTAAGAATAGTCAACTTTTTCAAAATAGCTATCTGACATAGCTCTACAAGTCGTTTCAATATGATGAAACGGCTTAAAAAAATCATTTCAAGTCAATCAACCCATGATTGCCACGTGTCCGGTTGAGCATTTTCAGTGTGGCTTAAGTCTTTTCAATGTAACAGCTTGGCTTGGCTTAAGATCTTTCAACATGGCTTGAGAATTTCAACACAGCTTGAGATCTTTTAGTGTAGCGGCTTGGCTTGACTTAAGATCTTTCAATATGGCTTGAGAACTTTCAACACGGCTTGAATCTTTCAGTGTAGCGGCTTGGCTTGGCTTAAAATCTTTCAACACGGCTTGAGATCTTTCAACATAGTTTAAATATAAACGGAAAATTAAAAACATAAACGAATAATTAAAAAAAATCTCAAGGTGAGAACTTGAAAATCTCAATTAAAAAAATCTGAAAGTTTTAACTTGAAAATAAAAAATTACTAGGTTAAAACCCCGTGTACACGGGTTAAATAAATGTAATTTTATACTAGATAATAAAAAAAATATAACTTTAAAAATCTCTTGTATTGTACGAGTTGAATAAATGTATTACACGGGTACAATACACGAGTTTTTTAAAGATATTACTTTTTTACAATACACGAGTTTTTTTAAGATATTACATTTTTATTATTTAGTATACAAATTACATTTCTTTAACCCGTGTAATACACAGAGTTTTTAAAGGTATAACTTTTTTAATTATTTGGTATATACAATTACGTTTATTCAACTCGTACAATACACAAGATTCTTAAATATATAACTTTTTAATTACTTAATATATAAAAATGCATTTATTTGACTCGTGTAATAAACGAGGTTTTTAAAGTTATATTTTTATTATTTAGTATAAAAATTATATTTATTTAACCCGTGTAATACACGGGCTTCTAACCTAGTAAATTTTTATTTTCAAGTTAAATATTTTTTATTTCAAGTTAAAACTTTCAGATTTTTTAATTGAGATTTTCAAGTTCTCACATTTTATTGAGATTTTTTTAAATTATTCGTTTATATTTTTAATTATTCGTGTATATTTAAACTATGTTAAAAGATCTTAAGCCGTGTTGAAAGTTCTCAAGCCGTGTTGAAAGATCTTAAGCCAAGCCAAGCCAAGCCGAGCCGCTACACTAAAAAGGCTTAAGCCACACTGAAAAGGCTCAACCGGACACGTGGCAATCATGGGTTGGTTGACTTGAAAGGATTTTTCTAAGCCGTTTCAGCATATTGAAACGGCTCGTATAGCCGTGTCAGGTGGCTATTTTGGAAAAGTTGACCATTCCTTGGGCTATTTTGGTGATTATCTCTTTTTTATACCTTTACATTTTAATTTCCACTGTTAACAATTACAAGCTTTTAACTTTTTAAAAATTTTGCAATCAAGTTTTACGTGTTTATTTTTATGTACGTGTTTGTATAAATTCAAATTGATTTACATTTAGACATAAATTTTTCCTGGTAATAAGTTGGGTCAAGTATAATATATATTCATTATGCTTATTATTATGTACGTTTTCAGTTGATCTACGTTTTTATGTAAATTTTATTTTAATTTTTCTATAAATGAGTGGGGTAAAATTTAATATGTTTTCATGTTTACTTTTATGTCGTGTTCAAATGGTCTACGTTTTGGCGTAAATTTTGTTCGGAAACACATCGAGTCAAATATATTACGTTTTCATTAAACGTCATAAATTTGAGTCATTTTATGTTTTGACACCGCCACAACACGCCGTAAGTATTTTCTTACATGCTTATTTTATGCACGCATCAGTATAAATTCAAGTTGGTTTATGATTCGACGTAAATTTTCTTCGGAAATATTTGTCATGTATAATTTGTTTCTGCTTATTTTTATGTGCGTTTTAACGTAAATTACAATTAGGAAGTTATGTGGATAGTGCTTTTATCCTATTGCCTTTTTGTTTCTGGACTTTAATATTTTTATTTTTTAGATTTCTTTATGTTTAGTGTTTTAGTTTTAGGTTCCTTTTCATTAAAGTTATATTTTAGATAACATTTACGTTTTCATTTACAGTTAATTTAAAATCATTTCGTCCCGTATCCAATTTAAATTTATTCTTAGAGTTTTCGGTCAATGTAAAACATGTATGTGTCGATATTCTTTTGAGTATATTTCTTTAGGTTAGTATACCGAACCAAAATAGATATCAACCGAAACCCTGCAGCGTAACGCAGTTACTAGTTTATAAACATTAAGAGGGCCGACTTTCATGTTGTATTAGGTGAAGCTAAGGCTTGGGGGGGGGGGGGGGGGGGGGGGGGGGGGGCTCCGTTTTTTTTAATTTATATGTATTACCTTGAGTTGCCCAATTGAATCATAGATTTAAAGGTTTGCTTGGGCTAGACTTCAATCTTGTAATAGTCTAGCATGCTTTAGGGAAATAGATTAACCAAAATATGAATTTTTATATAAATTAGACGGGTTTGTAGTTAGACAAATAGCAAAAAGGACAGAAACAAAGAAAGTGGATAAGCACGCTAAAGCTTGCGCAAAGAACTAGCATGTCTTTGTCTCGTTTGCCTTTGATAAATTTGGCTCTCTAGCGCCAGAAGCTATCAATTTCTTGACCATGGTCCAACGGGTTATCCACATCAATTGTTCAACCTCAGGGGCAGGGGTTTGTCTTTGGAAGGTTAGGGTTTGCAATCAGAAAGGGGTGGCGACACAACTGTTGCCCGTCTACCTTCTGTTTTGATGTAACTTGACAAGTTTTTTTGATGAAATATATGATTTAGCTGTAATTAGACAAATTTGATTAAATTGAAGAGCAAGTAACTAGGGACCAAGGCGAAAACAATAATTTGTATCAAGTAAAGCTTAGAAACATAAATTTAATCTGAACGTGTTCATACATATACAACTTATGAAGTAAAGTTAGAAAAATAAATTTAATCTAAACCATTCATACGTATGCAACTATAAACTTCTTAGTTTATGATTGCCGGTTCCAATCCTGGGTAAAGAAACAATGCTTATATCAAAAAGTTTTTTAGAGGTCTCAAATTGCTATTTCGTTTGGGGCCTTTAAAAATGGTGGATCGCTCCTAAGTCCCGAACATTAATATAAAAAAACTACTTCATTGGTAACAACAGGCATAGAATACAATTATACTCACAACCACTTAAAATAACGTACGAATTTGAATCACGCCTTGTCATTTTGGACATGTTCTACTATTGAAAATAGACATGCATTTTGACATGTAACATTTAAGAATTTCCCATCTGGTGCCTCTATAGCCACATGAACATAGCTACCACCTAAAAGATAGGAATATAATAAATATCCATTTAGCTTTATCGCACAAACGCAAACACGTTTTACATACTATCCCTAATCATTTTTAAGTTCGTATCTTAAATAGTGTTTGCCTGTCAAGATTTGAGACTTCAACGTCGTTATCTTCAATGAATCACATTCTCAACCTTCAAAAAAGTTTAAAAAAAACTTATTTTTCAACAACAGATCCAGTTTTACTATAACTGATACATACATAATATAATATCACTAGTGCAGTTGTTCACACTACATGACGGAAATTTAGTCGGTTTTGTTTTGACTCGTCATTGTGCCAACACTCGTAGGATGAGCATCTATACTGGGTACCGATGCCGGTACCGCATTTTCCATACCGAATTTTTTCGTACCGGTACAGCACCAGTACCCACTTTTCAGCATTTTTGGTATCAGTACGGGACTGGTTCAATACGATTGCGGTAAAATACCTATTTTTACCTTTAAATACCAGTACCGTACCAAACATTTTTTTGTACCAGTAACTAGTTTGACGATTTTTCGGTACGGGGCATACACGGTCATCCCTAATCAAAGTTATTTTTTAATCAGATTAATATTATAAAATAAGAAGATTACTTATTTTAAAATCCTTACGTAAATATAACAAAATAATATAAAAGTTATTCAAACTTGAAAAAACACAAGAAGCATGATTATTAATGATGGTAATAAACCAAGAATATTCGACCATGCGTTAACGAAATCCTACACCAAATCAAATTCTTCAAGTCAAACACGGCGGCACCCCCACCCCCTACCGGTATTTGGGTTTGGAGCATCATATAACCTTTTCAACCATTCTCCCCTCAAACCAGAGGCCACCCTCCATCCACATCACCCACCCCTCACCGGAAAACCCAACAAATTTCATCCGATCTCTCAATTTACATCCAAAGATCAACCCTTTCATGGATCAATCGTCCTCAAACTCTGCACACACAATTGGGTTTTTGGTTCTTGATTCGTTTGTTGCTTCAAAATTAGGTTTTTCTCGGTACCCTATTCATCATCTCCCCTGTATCTCCTTCTAACGGTTTTGTTCACAAGCTTTCATCCATGGGTAAACAACGTAAGTATTGTTTGTTCCCCAATTGTTTTTAATTTCGCAATTTATTCATGTAATTTTGTGATTTGGGTTGGATTTTATGGAATTAGGGTTTTGTTTGATCAATTGGTTTAATTGAATTGGGTGGTCAAAGTTTGACTTAAGTTTGAGATGATGGGTGTTTGTTGATGTGGGGTTTTTTTTACAGGTCGTGTTCAGAGGAAGAATGCTGCAATGCTTGACGATGATGATACCGATAGTGTTAGTTCTTCATCGACCAGCCGGTCGGAGCAGATGATGGGGACGGGTGGGGAGGATGTGCTGACTGATAAAGAGAGTGTGCTTGATCAAAGTTTAGATGCTTTGTTTGAGAAAAGGTGCTTCCTTTATATGAATTTTAACTATTGTATATGTAGTTTTATTGGAAACTAACTAAAATGTGCTTGTTAAAATGAAAATAATTAAGATGATAGTTGTTGTATTTAAAAAAATGAGTAATTTTACTTATGTCATTTGCGTCGGCATACTTTAATGTTCGTTTGGCATTTTATTAAGAACCATTTTAATTTGTTTGTGTGTATAAAGGGGGTCAACAAGGGAGAAGGCTTTGGTGGCAATCATAGAGGGTTTTAGTAGCAGCTTGCCTCATGAATTTGTCGAAAAGAAGTAAGAACATTTGTGCATTTATGCTTTCATCGTTACGTTTATGTGTTCATTTATGAACATTTGTGAGTCTTTATCAAAAGAAGGAATATCTAGATTGTTTACTTAAGTAAGATATTTCTTCCGGATTTTACAATTAACCAAATTGTTCCTTTTTTTTTTTTTTATTTATTTTTTGGTTAGATTTGCAACAATGCTGCATCAGTGTTTGAATTCTATCAAGAAGGGCTCTGCAAAAGAGATAACTTTAGCATCACATGCCATAGGTACATTTCGATGCTTCTTTTTTCGTTAATTAATATTGATTTAGTTATTATAAATTTATAATCAAGTGTTACACAACATGGTTTATTTATTCTATTTTACGGTAACAGGATTATTGGCTCTAACTGCTGGTCCTGGTAAGAAATCTCAAGAAATACTAGAAGAAGCAATTATTCCCATTTCAGAGTCTCTCAAATCTCGTTCCGATTCATCAAAGATAGCATCGGTAGATATGCGTTTAACCTTGTCCCTTTTTATGTTTTCCCCAGTTTTATAATATTAATTCGATGATTGATTTATTCTATTTTGTGGGTGATATTCATTATAGTTGCTAGATTGTTTGGCTGTGATCACTTTTGTTGGCGGAAATGAAGCAGAGGAAACCGATAAGTGCATGCAAATAATGTGGCAAGTTGTCCACCCTAAATTGGGTCCCAATGTATGCATCTCTTTGTATGTTTATTAATCTATCGTTTGTTTACTTTATCATGGTATTCTAAAACTATGGAAATTTCAGGTCGTTGCCGCTAAACCATCACCGCCAGTAATAGCCGCCATGGTATCTGCTTGGTCACTTCTTCTCACAACAATGGATGGTTCAACACTTGATCCTAAAAGTTGGCAAGGGTAAGCAAATTCTGACCCGTTTGAAATAAAACCCAACCCAAAGTCAACCCATTTAAGTTAACAGGTTGAACTGTGAGCTAACATTTGTATAATTATGCAGGTCAATTTCTTATCTTTCAACTCTTTTAGAGAAAGATGACAGATCTGTTCGAATAGTTGCCGGTGAAGCACTTGCACTTATTTTTGAAATTGGAAATCTTGAAAAATTCTCAGTCCAAGATGTTACGCACATTCAAGGTCTGAAAGCTAAAATCTTGAATCAAGTTAGGAATCTTTCTGTTGAAGCGGGCGGGAAGGGTTCTGCGAAAAAGGATCTTAACAACCAACGGAACACGTTTCGGGACATTCTAGAATTTCTTGAGGTATTTTGTAGCTATAATATCTTAAAAACGTTGTGTTTGTGTAGAATGGTGTTGTTGATGGTTTTTATTTTTTTCTTTTTGTAATAAATAGGATGGGTATTGTCCAGAAACATCGGTGAAGATTGGAGGAGGGTCGCTTACCACCACAACATGGTGCCAGTTGGTACAGGTTTGTATAATGTTGCTTTTTAACTATATATATATATTTTTTGAATTTGACCTGTTTTGTGATGAAATACAAGCCAAATCGACCCGTTTATAATTAGATGGTTGAAATTATCTTGTATTACTTTATATACCTGTGTCTCATGTTCTGAAATTTCAATTTATTGACAGCTTAACTTTATAAAGCGTTTTCTTCGAGGAGGATTCATCAAACACATGCAGGTTTGATCCTTTTATAGTTATTTTATTTATTAACTTTTTTTCCTTTCAATTATGTTAATTAATATATGGTTTTATTTAAACAGGAAAATGAATTTCTTCATGAGGTGTTCAACTTCACGCCAAAGAAAAACCTTCACCCCGGTGGGGATCGAGTATCTGGGACTGAGAAGGTTTGTTGCTCTACTAAAATATAACATTATTTTCATGAATGTTTGTTTATATAATTTATTTCTGCTTTCCTTCCAGAGTGATAGATTCATATGGTTATGGATTAATATTTTTTTAATAACATTAATAATTACATAAACATATGAAAACAAATATTGGAACTTTTGGTGGATAAAATTTTTGGATATAACTGACTAACAGTCAAAAACACTTCCTTGTTAACATGAATCTTCTTACTTTTTCGCATACTTAGCTATTAAAGAACCTTTTTATCCTGGTACAGAGGATGTACAAATCTCCAAATTCGGCTCTTAATAAAGCGAGGACACAATATCTGAATAAGCAGCGAATGTTGTCACAGGCAAGTCCTTCCTGGTTTATTTATAAGTTCTACGCTTTGGGTACCAAACTCGTGTGACACTTGAACATCAAAGCAGATTCTTTAATAGTACGAATATCGCTTGGTTTTTCTTGTGGTATTTCTTTGAGCAGGATAAGAATGCGGGTCATTATACTTTGGGGTTTGATGATTAGTGAAAAGATGCAGCGCGTTGCTACGATTCTGGAACCTTATTTTATCCAAGATTATTTAAGAAGCAAACGCGAAAATTATATTAGTGGTAAATCCATTGATCAACAATATAATTAAAACCTGTTACTGTTTGGTGATGAAAGGAGTTGGTTAGAAGTTTTTTATGCATAATTCGAGGCTTCACTTGGATTGAAAATGTTGAGGGCAACTTAGTGGTGTTTATGACACCAATAAGGGATATTGATAGGGTGGTAAATGGATCAGATGTGTGGGACATGTAGGTAAATTTGACTATAAGGAATGTCCGATCTTCAATATTTTATTTGTCTATTATTTCTTGAGATTGACCTTTTGAATATTTGATTTGAGAAGGTAGGATATGATTATATTACTATAATTACTATGTGTCTCATGTGGATGGGTTAAAATGAGAACCATTCGAGTTGTGAGAACGTGAGAACTAGACCATCCAAAAGGTTTTTCTGAATTTTTTTTCTCAAAATTCAATCACTTGTTTCGTCAAAAAATAAAAAATACAATATTGTCGCATACCCACATTTACATGAGGCGTAGAAAAAATATTTATTTCGTGCAAAATTTACGCTAGGCGTAAGAAAACTTGCATCAGTCAAAACTACCGCCTTTGAATTTTTTATTACTTTTTTTACAGATGTGTTTATAATGTTTTCATCCGTTTGTGCAAAAAAAATTATCGAATTTTCCGTGGCGAATATTTTTTGTACGGATTTGGTACCCACTTTTTGACGTTTACGGGATCGGTACTTTCAGTTCGGTACAGTACACGTATTTTTTCTTTTATCTTTAAAGACCGGTATCTAGCATTTTAGATAACAGTACCCAATTTTGACAACTTTCAGAATCACTATTCTCGGTACCATTACTAGCTCATCCCTAATTGAATCATATTAGATATAACATTGTTACATTTCACACCATTCAGTACTTTATAACGTTTCTACATATCAAACTAAACCTTATTTACATTTTAAGCTATTGATGTACACATACTATCACTTAACTATTATTTATGTTCATTTTAATTATATTACATACTAGATTACGATCTCGTGTATTATATAGGTTGATTAATGTAATGTTATATAATATAATATAATAACTATTTTTAATTTAAAAAATAAGTAACTATAATTAAGAGGTTGGAAAAACAAAAGGTAGGTAACTCTAACGTATGATACGTGTCGGCCGTCACTTTCTTTTATTATATAAGAAAGTAGAATAGATACATATACATATATAGATTTTACGTAACATTTGGCCTGATTTTTATTTGTTCTTATGGAGCGCATGAAATTCTTTCCAAAACCTTAAAAATACTAAAGTATGAAGTGTTACCTTTGTAATCATAAATTACAAATATTCAACGTATTAATTATATATTTTTTTTGTGAATTGTTGGGTATTTTAAGAAAGTGCAAAATTGACCAATTATTTATGTATTTTTTTAATTTTCTTTTCCAGTGCATGACTTTTTTTTAAACTATAAAATACGTTCAAATTTGTAAATCAAATGTAACTCAAGATTTAGAATGAATATATATATATATATAATATATATATATATATATATATATATATATATTCAACCAGCAATTGGCGCGGCTCGATTATTACCTTATTAGCTGCGTCATTGCCCCAAGTGCAAAAATTATATGTATATGTATCATTTCTTTGACAAATTCCGTAATACATTACTAGTAGTAGACAATTGCACTTTCATTTACACTACTATCCGTAATTCACTACTTTTTACATTATCAATATTAAAAATGCACATGTGCATCATTATATATAACCATGTTATAACATGTTTTGGTACAAAAAGTTTGTGATTTTGAATGATGAAGTAGGCCCATATACATGTATTTTTGTTAGTTATATCTAGTGGTTGATGGTTTGGTTATATTTGTCACTTTATGATGTAATATGTTATTTGGATAGTATGAAAGGTGTTGATGTATATGAGCATAAAGTAAAATATTGGTAATGGTATTGTATTATGGATGATAGTAGGTAATGGTATTGTATTATGGATGATAGAAGGTAATGGTAGTGTATTATGGATGGTATGATAGATGAAAGGGAAAGTGTATTCAAAGTAATGTACCAAAATACGTTAATCATGTTTATACATATAGATGCACATGTGCATTTCTAATATTGGTAATGTAAAAAGTAACGTATTACGGATGATAGTTTAAACGAAAGTGCAATTATCTAATATTGGTAATGTATTACGGAATTTGTCAAAGAAATGATGCATATGCATATGTGCATCGATAATTGTTACTCGATTTTTTTATATTTTTAGTGACGAAATATAGCGATTTAAAAAATATAATTTTTTTGTGTGTTTTTTAATTTTTTTTAGGTATTTTTGGTTGTGTTCACACTGGTTCTCGCGGTTCTCACAATAAAGAGTAGTTCCTAACGGATCCTTCTCCTATATATATATATATATATATAGGATCAAGATTAAGGGAAAACCACTCTAAGTTGTGAAAACTTACAGAACTCGTGTAACATCCGTCGAAAAACGGGTTTTCAAAACCCGCTTCGTTTATCAATCAAATATCCAGTTATAATTTTCGTTGCGTATTTATAGTTGTTATTAATTTTAAACGATACATAATTAATAAATATATTAGAATTTAAAAACCATAATTTAAAAATTACTAATAAATAATGAATAAAAAAATAAATGCAGACGCCGGGTTTCGAACCCGGGTCACTCACAAGACAAAACACACCACACATCGCTCCGCCACACACTGATTTTGTGATAAACATGGAAACAAATAACATATATACTAAAACTAGAAAATCAAAATCCGGACCTCAGCGCGCCAGAACTCGCAATCACCGGAAAATCCGGCAATCCGCGAGTTTAGCCATTTTTCTTTTGACTAAAACGCTATAACCGACTTCGACATCGGTTATAACCGACGTCTAACAGTCAATTGCGGTCATAACCGCCGGAGAAACTTTGACCGCGAATCAAGACTCAAACTCGGACAAAATTCATCCAGTTCTACCCTATAAATACCCACTCAATCTTCCGGAAATCCTTTCGCTCAGAACCCACACTTTTTCGTAGTTGAAATTTCTCAGAAGCTCGTCGCCGGAGATTTCCAATTTCGCCGAGAACATCGCCTGAAATCCTTGATCAGAAAACCGTATTCATTCCTCGACCGGTATATCTATCTAAAACTTCTCTGCTATCTCTTAATTCATACTTTAATGTTCAAATCAATAATCAAAACTGCTAAACAGTTCATACAGCCGGACATCGCAAATCGGAGCCGACGACACTTGCTGGAAAACCGAAGCAAACCCGCTGTTCTGGTACACCATATCATTTAATTTCTCTGTTCATTTCAATCAAGTTTAAATCGTGAACGACTAAACAAGAACAGTCGAAATTCACTGTTCTGTGTTCTTAAACGAAGAAGATGAAGTCGCAAATAAGTATAAGTATAATTAAAATCAGATATTCGAACGGGTTAGACACATAGTCCAGCGGTGGACTGTGTGCACAAACAATACACACGTCCCGGGTTCGAATCGCACACGTTACCGAATTTCAGAATTAAAACCAACATTTTTACAACTGAATCGGATCAGGTCACCGAATGTTAATAAGAATAATTTAATCCATAAGTTAAACAGATATGACACACAGCCCAACTGGTTGGGCTTGCGCACTCGAACCGAAAGACCCGAGTTCGACTCCGGGTCCCTGCAACCGGTTCGGCCATATAAATCGTTTTTAATAAAAACTAAATAAGTTTTAAAGTTAGAAAACCTCCTTAAACTCACAAAAATAAATCTAAAAATCACATTAAGAGTATAAATTAAAAGTACTAATTTACCGAATCATTTCGTTATTATTTTAGGTTAGTTTTCCTCGTCGATCAAATCCTAAAATTCGTGCGCATCCAACGTCATCAAAGAACGCACCCAATGTGAGTGAATCTCTACCAATTCCCCGTTTTAATCACATTTTGGGGTGTATCATGTGTCGTTTAATTCCTTATTATATTTAAACACTTGTGCATCCATCATATCCGTGATCAAATGTGTATCAATTGTTGTGTGAATTATGTTTAGATTGAAGTTATCATTTTCAGTGCATGCATTTCATTAGGCCCATCAGCTCCCCGTGGGATACGGGTTGAGTATCAGTGCCTCATTCGATCGGCGCCATTTGATTGAGCCTTGATCTCACATACATCATCATTCATGTCACTCGATCGGCTCCGTTTGATTGAGCCTTGATCTCATATACATCATCATTCATGTCATTTACTCATCCAATGTGGTTTGTGATTTTGTTATACATACACGTTTGCTCACATGTGATTATTACACAAATTTTCAATATTAAATACAACAAGAAATTAATAACAATGTTTTCTCAAGGTTCACTCGCCAACTTTTGTTGACCCAAAATATCCCCCGTTTTACACATGATACAGGTGATCCAGTTGAGGCAAGAAACACATAGGAAGGCCTAGAAGAATAAATCAGTTTAAGCTTGGGATTGTTTTACTTAGTTTCATTTCCTTGTAATTGTATGGATTTGATTTGAATATTTAAGTTGTAATTTGAATTTAATAAATATGAAACATTTTAGTAAACATCATGAGCCTTGGTGATAACCCAATTATGCCCCGACTCTTATTCCGCTGCGGGTCAGGGTGTGACAGATTGGTATCAGAGCCATGACTATAGGGATATAGGATAGGTTATTAGACCCTTAGAGCCTATACTAAAGTTGATTAAAATTTTAAATTGTTTATGCGTTACATACAAAAATTCATGATGTTTATATGCTTTATGTTTACACTCAATGTTATGCAAGCATGCTCACAAATACATGTTATTATACAATACTCATCATAAATCATATCCATGAGAGCACACACCTCACAATTCCCATTATTTTTGCAATGATTTTTGTATTTTCAAATCACATCAAAGTGAGTTCTCATGACGGGCATGTAGTAACTGGAAGGGTACGAGTACCGGTAGTCGGAACGTCCTGTCTAGGCTAGGCATTCGTATAAATCCAAAATAAAGGACCAGTTTGCCTACCTGGGGACTAACGATGAGAATACGAAGGACCTATTAGGCCAAAGCATGCTATACCAAATGTCGTGTGAGCTAACCCCACTTTGAGTTGTCATTGTGTCTACACCTGGACACCCTCCTACCATACATCTCGCAATCATATTTTACGGTTTTCATTCGGGTGACGCGAGTGTTAATCCGCCAACACCAATGTGAATCCTACCAAGCCCAATAGTCATGGGGGCCCACATGACTACACAGGCGATGGTATGGGGGACATTGGAGGCCCAAACATGAGCAAACCCAAGACATCCTATGGATGTAGTTGCATTATTGTTAGTTATGTTATATTTTATCCTTTTAACGACACATGACACCTAGAAACTTCTTAAACTCACAATCTTCCTATGTATGTTCCTGTAGATGTCGGCTAGGCAACTACGTGGAGGTAGAAAGTCAGGAAGATCCAATGAACGCTTGGCCACACAAATTGCTAAACAGATGGCTGCAGTGCTTCCTGACATCGTAATTCAAGTTCAACAAGCTCTCACCACAAATCCCATCAACCCTCCCAATCAAGAAGACCAGAGCGTCGCCAACCCTCCCTCCAAAAAGTGCTCCTACAAACACTTCAAATCTTGCGATCCCCCAAAGTATGAAGGGACCGAAGGTGTTACTGCTCTCCTTCACTGGTTTGAAGAAATGGAGAACACTTTCCTCAATTACGATTGTCCAAAAGGATCGCAAGGTACGTTATGCAACTGGAAGACTGTTTCGGGTAGCCCTTACCTGGTGGAACACAGAAAAGGGTAAACGAGGAATTGAAGACGCCATGGCCTTAACATGGGAAGAGTTAAAGGAACTCATGACAAGACGCTTCTGTCCAAGAAGCGAAATCAAAAAGTTAGAAGATGAATTCCACGCGCTAAAACAAAAGGAAGGCGATCACACTTCCTATAACAAGAGATTTCTCGAACTAAACCAGATGATCCCTAATCTGTTCACCCCCGTGTACCACTTGGTTGAACATTACATTCGAGGTCTTCCCTCGAAAATTCAAGACTCGGTTCTAAGCACTTCGCCTGCAACACTTGAAGCCGCAATGAAACTAGCTACAGAACTTACTGAGAATCGCATCCGAAACGGCAAATTCAAGGATGAAAAGAAGAAAGCACCCACAGAGACCCCAACTACCAACCACTCAGTCTCCTCCTCAAAGTTTGCTGGTAAGAGGAAACGAAACAGCAAGAATTTTGTTGTCACTCAAACCAACCCTCTTATCACCGCTGCACCAATCACCCAAATTGCTCATTCGACTGCACCATTTAAAAAGCCATACACTGGCCCACACCCAAAATGCAACCGTTGTCAGTACCATCACTCTCCCGAAGCTCCTTGCCAACATTGCACAAGCTGCGGCCGTGCAGGTCACACCATCCAAACCTGCCGTATCCTTCAACGGATGAACCGCAATCAACCTCAAACCCAAACCCAAAATCAGATAATGGGTCAAGCCCAACAACCCCTATATTTACGACCTGCACCACATGCAGCCCAAACTTACTACCAACCCAACTACCCCATAATGCAACCCATGCGAGCTTGTTACAACTGTGGAGACCCAAACCACTTCAGGAACACTTGTCCACGCTTGGTGAACATCATCCATGCCCAAGCTTAAGCGAACCCAGTAAACCAAGCTAACCAAGCTCCTCCACCTGCCAGAGGAAGACTTTCAACATCAATGCCAACCAAGCTAGGGCTGACAACAACATGGTTAACGGTACGTTTCTCATCAATGGTAGTTATGCATCCATGTTATTCGATACTGGCGTGGATAAGAGTTTTGTGTCCTTAGAATTCGAACCTATCCTCAACCAAACTCGTGATAATCTCATGGAATCTCTAACGGTGGAAGTTGCTGACGGAAAGCCCGTTTCATTAAATTATACTATACGAAATTGTACCCTCACTCTAAACGATCACGATTTTCCAGTTGACCTCATTCCTATGAAGTTGGGAAGTTTCGATATTATAATCGGTATGGACTGGCTCAGCCAGCATCACGCTGAGGTAGTGTGCCGCGAAAAGTTCATTCGCATTCCTCTTGCAGACGGTCAGACTCTACGTATTTTTGGCGAAACCCCTTCGAAAGGACTCAAACTAATGTCCTGCCTTCAAGCCCGAAGATATCTCCGCAAGAACTCTGTCGCATTCCTAACTCACGTCGTCAAAAAGGGAAACAAGGAAAGGAAACTCGAAGATATCCCAGTTGTGAAAGAATTCCCACAAGTCTTTCCCGACGACATTTCAGGACTCCCTCCTGTGAGAGAAGTCGAATTCCGCATCGATCTTGTACCTGGCGCTACACCAGTCGCAAAATCTCCTTATAGGTTAGCCCCATCCGAAATGCAAGAGCTGGCCAGTCAACTACAGGAACTGATTGACAAAGGATTCATACGTCCTAGCTCCTCGCCTTGGGGTGCACCTGTTCTCTTTGTGAAGAAGAAAGATGGAACGTTTCGCATGTGCATTGATTATAGATAACTCAACAAGTTAACGGTTAAAAATCGCTATCCACTACCTCGCATCGATGACCTCCTAAACCAACTTCAAGGCGCCACCTGCTTTTCAAAAATCGACCTTCGTTCTGGTTATCATCAGCTCAGAGTACATGAAGAAGACGTCCCAAAGACCGCCTTCCGGACTCGTTATGGTCATTACGAATTCATGGTCATGCCATTCGGTTTAACCAACGCCCCCGCTGTATTCATGGATCTAATGAATAGGGTATGCAAACCCTACCTCGACCGTTTCGTCATAGTCTTCATCGACGATATCCTTATCTACTCCAAGTCTAAATCCGATCATGAACGACACCTTCGACTCATCCTTACACTCTTGAGGACTGAAAAGCTCTACGCTAAATTCTCAAAATGCGAATTCTGGTTAAGAGAAGTACAATTCCTTGGACATGTCGTCAATGACAAGGGAATACATGTCGATCCTTCAAAAATCAAGGCAGTACAGGAATGGCAAGCGCCACGTACCCCTACCGAAGTAAGGTCATTTCTTGGTTTGGCTGGTTACTATCGCCGCTTCATTGCCAATTTTTCCCGTATTGCTGTACCACTCACGCTTTGACTCATAAAGGAAAACCCTTCATATGGGGACCTAAACAAGAAGAAGCCTTCCAAACTCTAAAGCAAAAACTTTGTGATGCACCTATCCTCACACTCCTTGAAGGTTGCGATGACTTTGTAGTATATTGCGAACGCATCAGGGCAAGGGCTAGGCTGTGTATTAATGCAAAGAGGAAAAGTGATAGCCTATGCTTCTAGGAAACTCAAAGTTCATGAGAAGAATTACACCACCCACGACCTGGAACTTGGAGCCGTTGTGTTCGCTCTCAAGATATGGAGACATTACCTCTATGGTACCAAGTGTGAAATATACACTGACCACAAATGTCTCCAACATATCTTTAACCAAAAGGAGTTGAATATGAGGCAACGAAGATGGGTCGAACTTCTCAATGACTACGACTGTGAAATCCGGTCAGTCGAAAAGGTTATGCGAACTCCATTCGTCTTCTCTGTTCGCAAAATCATAACCGACATCAAAGATCGAATCCGAGCAGCTCAACATGTTTCTGTAACAGAAAATGACGTACGCGATGAGCTGTCGTGTGGAGCTGAACTCAAAATCGAAACCAAATCCGACGGTATTCTATACTATTTAAATCGCATATGGATTCCCGATCGCGATAACCTTCGTGATTTCCTTATGAATGAGGCGCACAAAACACGATACTCTGTACACCTAGGAGCCGACTAGATGTATCAAGACCTACGATACACCTGCTGGTGGCCGGGAAAAAGGATATCTTGTTTTTGTTTCCAAGTGCCTTACCTGTTCCAAAGTAAAAGCTGAACATCAAAGACCTTCAGGACTTCTAGTCCAACCTGAAATACCTTATGGAAGTGGGAAAACATAACCATGGACTTCATTACCGGGTTACCTCGCACCCCCTAGTGGGTATGACACCATATGGGTAATCATTGATCGTCTTACAAAATCAGCTCACTTCATACCGATTCGCGAGGACTTAAAAAACGAGAAGTTAGCTCGTATCTACATCAGCGAGATCGTAAGCCGTCATGGTGTATCTTTAAGCATCATTTCAGACCGTGATGGTCGTTTCACTTCACGTACATGGTGAGCCGTACAAACCGCCATGGGTACACGATTAGACCTCAGTACCGCTTTTCATCCTCAAACTGATGGACAATCTGAACGCACCATCCAAACTCTTGAAGACATGCTTCGAGCATGTGCCATAGACTTCAAAGGGAATTGGGACGCTCATCTACCATTAGTTGAATTTTCGTACAACAATAACTATCATTCAAGTATCGGCATGGCTCCTTTCGAAGCTTTATATGGTCGTAAGTGCCGATCTCCAGTATGTTGGCACGAAATTGGGGAATCACAAATCACCGTCAGAGTTAATTCAAGAAACAACCGACAAGGTCATTCAAATTCGAAACAATCTTCTAGCGGCTCAAAGTCGTCAAAAGAGTTACGCAGACAAACGACGAAAGCCCTTGGAATTTGACATTGGTGATCAAGTACTTTTAAAAGTATCACCGTGGAAGGGAGTGGTTCGTTTTGGCCAGAAGGGCAAGCTAGCACCACGCTACGTATGACCTTTCAAGATACTCGAAAGAGTAGGTCCTGTAGCATACAAGCTTGACCTACCAGAAGAGCTCAACAGAATTCATCCCACATTCCACGTATCAAATTGAAGAAGTACCTCGCCGATGAAAACCACCATATTCCTCTAGAAGACATTCAGATCGATGAATCTATGCACTTCATTGAAAGACCAGTAGAAATCATGGACTTCGGAGAGAAGCGTTTAAGACGAAGTCGTATTCCAATTGTCAGGGTACGTTGGGAGTCAAAACGAGGACCTGAGTTTACTTGGGAACGTGAAGACTCAATGCGCGAGAAATACCCACATCTTTTTCCTGTTAAAAGTAGGGGATACTGTAACATTCGTCGAAAATCGGGTTTTCAAAACCCGCTTCGTTTATCAATCAAATATCTAGTTACAAATTTCGTTGCGTATTTATGGTTGATATTAATTTTAAACAATACATAATTAATAAATATATTAGAATTTAAAAACCATAATTTATAATTAATAATAAATAATGAATAAAAAAAATAAATGGAGACGCCGGGTTTCGAACCCGGGTCACCCGCATGAACAAACACACAACACACCACTCCGCCACACACGCCTTCTTTGTGAAAATAACTGAAATAAATAATACTTGAAGTAAAACCCGAACTCAAAAATGGACATCAGCGCGCTAGAACTCGCCATCACCGGAAAATCCGGCAATCCGCGATTTTGGCCAAATTCCTTTTGACTGAACCGCACAAATTGATGTCGACGTCGGTCATAACCGACGGAAATCTTCAATCACGAACCTTGACTCAATTCAAACCCAATTCAGCCTGTTTCCACTATAAATGCCCACTTGAACACTCTGGAAATCCTTTGCTCAGAACCACGATCGTTTCCGAAGCTTTATTCATCCCAAAACACGTCGTCGGAGATATCCTGCATTCGCCGGACTTTCACCGGAAAACCGAACTTACTTCAAATCGGTAAAATTCTCGACTCTTTTGTTTGTAATCCATTATTCGGCATGTATTAACCTAAATCGTTCAACCAGAATCTGTCTCAGACAACGTTGCCGGAAATTCCCGCACTCACCGGAAAATCACTGAAAATCCGAAGTCTCACTGTCGATCGGTACAATCATCTAAACCCACTTGATATCTCTTGTTTAGTAACTTATTTGCACAACACATTGATCAAAACTGTTAATCAATTCACTCAGCCGGAAGTCACCAATTAGAGCCGACGACTCTTGTCGGAAATCTGAGAAAACATTCTGTTTTGGTACATTTTATTCCATAATCTTCTTTGTCTATTCCATTCCAACCAATTATAAGTCTTGATGATCGATTTAAACAGAACAGTCGGACTTCACTGTTCTGTGTTTTTGTAAACGAAGAAGATGAAGTCGAGTATAGGTTTAAATATAATTAAAACTGGATATTCGAACGGGTTAGACACACAGTCCAGCGGTGGACTGTGTGCACAAACAATACACACGTCCCGGGTTCGAATCGCACACGTTACCGACTTTCAGAAATAAAACCAACATTTTTAAAACTTAATCAGATCAAGTCACAGAATGTTTATAAGAATAATATAATCCATAAGTTAAACAGATTTGACACACATCCCAACTGGTTGGGCTGTGCGCACTCGAACCGAAGGACCCGAGTTCGACTCCGGGTCCCTGCAACCGGTTCGGCCATATAAATCATTTTTAATAAAACCAAATAAGTTTAAAATTAATTAGTATATAAATATAATTAAAACAGAGAATATTTCGGGTTAGACACGTAGCTCAGTTGGTAGAGCTGCGTGCACGTATACGAGAGGTCCCGAGTTCGAACCTCACTCAGCGCATATAAAAACACAGTCCGACCGGTCAATGGTCAACGGTCAAAAAGTCAACTTTTTTATTTCTTTTTATTTATTTATTTAATTAGAAAATTATTTAGAAATACTTAAAAATAAGATTTTTAAAGTTAGAAAATTTCCTTAACTCACAAAAATAAATCTAAAAATCCCATTAACATTATGAATTAAAAGTATTAATCTCAAATAAAATCCATTTATTTACCGAATCATTTCGTTATTATTTTAGGTTAGTTTTTCCCTCGTCGATCAAATCCTAAAATTCGTGCGCATCCAACGTCATCAAAGAATGCACCCAATGTGAGTGAATCTCTACCAATTCCCCGTTTTAATCATGTTTTGGGGCGTATCATGTGTCGTTTAATTCTTTATTATATTTAAACACGTGTGCATCCATCATATCCGTGATCAAATGTGTATCAAATGTGTATCAATTGTTGTGTGGATTATATGTAGTTTGGATTTATCATTTTCAGTGCACGCATTTCATTAGGCCCATCAGTTCCCCGTGGGAGACGGGTTGAGCATCAGGTGCCTCAAAAGATCGGCTCCGTTTGATTGAGCCTTGATCTCACATTCATCATCATTCATATCATATACTCATTCAATGTGGTTTGTGTTTGTTTACTTATATATGTTTGCTCACATGTGATTATTGCACAAATTTTCCATATTAAATAAAACAAGAAATTAATAACAATGTTTTATCAAGGTTCACTCGCCAACTTTTGTTGACCCAAAATATCCCCGTTTTACACGTGATACAGGTGATCCAGCTGAGGCAAGAAACACATAGGAAGGCCTAGAAGAATAAACCAGTTTAAGCTTTGGATTATTTACATAGTTTCATTTCCTTGTAATTGTATGAATTTTGATTTGGATATTTAAGATGTAATTTGAATTTAGTAAATATGAAACATTTTAGTAAACATCATGAGCTTTGGTGATAACCCAATTATGCCCGACTCTTATTCCGCTGTGGGTCGGGGTGTGACAAGAATAGATACATGTACATATAGATTTTAGTAACATTTGTCCTGATTTTTATTTGTTCTTATTTTTCTTCTAAAGTGCATGAAATTCTTTCCAAAACCTTAAAAACACTAACTATGAAGTGTTACCTTTGTAATTCTAAATTACAAAATATTCTACATATTAATTATAATTTTTTGCTAATTGTTGGGTATTTTAAGAAAGTGCAAAATTGACCAATTATTTATTTATTTTTTAATTTTCTTTTCCATGCATGACTTTTTTTTAAACTATAAAGTACGTTCAAATTTTTAAATCAAATGTAACTAAAGATTTACGCGCCTCACTTGTTACCTCATTAGCTGCGTCATTGCCCCAAGCGCAAATATATATATATATATATATATATATATATATATATATATATATATATATATATAGGATCAAGATCAAAGGAAAACCACTCCGAGTTGTGAAAACTTAGAGAACTCGGCCTTTCCGTGCGAGTTTTGCTTCCATTTTTTTCACACCTCTAGATTAAAATGTTTAGAAAGACTGCCGTAAAAAATAAAAAAAATTTCGAAGTGTGTTTTTCGGCCCCTTACAGCAGTTGTAAAAAACTGATGACATAAGGATGACATCACTTTTTACAGCATTTACGACTGTCGTAAATGAAAAAAAAAAGTAGTTTTTTTTGGAAAAGTTGATGTTCTTATGATATTTGGTAAATTCTTTTTTGAAAAGCCTTTCGTAAGGTCGAGTTCTCACAACTCGTATGAGTTTTTATTTACCATATATATATATAATATATATATATATATATATAATAATATATAAATATATATATATGGGAGGGTTATCTTGAGAACGCTTAATATTGCGAGAACAGTGAGAACGGATAGAAAAATCAATCAAAACAATTTTTTTAATACAAACCTCATTGTAATTAAAGACAATATCAAAAAAAGAATTTAAAACGTCAAATAATTTATTTTTTCTCTCAAAATTACTATTAATAAGTTTTTTTACACATGTGTAAATACAAATTAAATTTACACATGTGTAAATACAACAAATTTATACATGTGTATAAGCTCAGGGGGTTCAGTAAGCTCAGAAGTGAAGGATTCGGTTTTCCGGCGATGTACAGAAGTTTTCCGGCGAGTGAAATTACGTCGGGTAAAGGTGCGGTTTTGAGCGAAAAAGCCCAAAATTGCAATGATCTATCCCCACACGATGAAATTTCAAAGATTTCCCGGGCCTGTCGGCCAAGGCTATATACTCGTTGATACATCAGTGTAGCGCGCGTGCGGCCCAGAACATCTAAGGAGCAAGTGGTCGAAGAAAAATAAAGTGATGAAGAAATACACATGTGTAAATTAATGGTCAGGATTTGTTCAGTCAGTTCATAATACACTAGTGTTCACTCTAGAACCCCACTATATATATATTTATATAATGTAAGTATAGAGAGAAAACCCTCTAAGTGAGAAAACCTAACAAAGTCTAATGTGTGGCTAAGATTGATCCACATCACCACTTTCCAAGAGATATTACCCATGTCTTTAAGGGTAATTTCGTCATTACACCCACTTAAGTACATCTTTCTCTCTCTCCAAAGTACTTCTCTCTCTCTGTAAAGTATATCATAATTCTAGATCTAGATCTCATTCTCAATCTCTCTCTCTATCTCCTATTTCCTCATGTCAAATTTATCAACATTCAAACTCATATCTCTTGTTTCATATCATCATGAACATCAAAAGAACCTCTTCTACTTTATTACCATAATTCCACACTCTAAAAAATGGATTTGATCTCATATTATCATCAATACGCTACACGAATGTATGAATCATCATCATGTTCATTTTACACACTCATCCACTCGGTCTACCCATATGCTTTTTCATGTATACTTTCCCCAATTTAATCCCATGCTTTCTAGAGAAAGCATGTGTTTTTTTAGAGAGAGGAAGTTTTGTTTTTGGAGAGAGAAGTTGATGTGTTTAGAGAGAGAAAGTTGATGCTTTAGAGTGAGAAACAACAATCGTTATCGTGTTCATCTAGAACACCAACAAACACATGCACAAGTGTGTGAGAGAGAAGGTCTTACTTATAGGTGAGTTTGAATATTTAACTTTTGTTATATGTCTAATTAGTTTAGATCTTTATTTTTAGATTATAAAGACTCTAGATCCGAGAAGTGTTTTAGAGAGAGAAAGTTGTTGTTTTAGAGAGATAAACAACACTCTTCACCGTATTCATCTAAACATCAAGAACACAGGCACAAGTGTGTGAGAGAGAAGTAGTTTGAAGCTAATTTACCATGATTTTAGAGAGAGATACAACAATCTCTTGAGTGCTTTATTTTAAAAATCGTTTCAGACTTGATTTTTTTTGTTAAAATGGTTGTTAATATGTTTTTGTGTGCTCAAAGTGTTCTAGTAATGGGTAAATGTTTATATAGTTTGCAGGTTTTTGTTTTTGTGTTAAAATCATTTTGAGTTTTGGATATTCTCAGTTATTGTTTGATTACAAATATATATCATTTTAAATGGTGAGATGTTGTTTTAGATGGATTGTTAGTTGTTTTATATAAACTTCAATCGGATATCAAATTTTCATTACCTCTAGACAGTCCATAATTTAATAGCTGATGATCTTGTTTATTTTACAAATAAAAAGTTATGTTTTTTCTGGCATAATTAGCTACATATGTTGTAACAATGTTACACATGTTATTTATAGTTACACTATCCCTTTCTTGGATACAAAAAGGTGTTGCACATATGTAACACATGTTTGTAACGTGTGTTACACTAGAGGGTAACACATGTATAGCCATGTTACATATAGTTGTTACATGTGTTACAACAAAAGTTTACACATGTATAACACGTAACACATGTTACATAATTGTTGTTATATATGTGTTAATAAGTTTGACTTCATGTAACGCCTCGTATTTCCAATATTTATTATTTTTATAAAAATTACGCTCGTTTTCTATTTCCTGAGTCGCAACTACAACCGGATCGAAAAACGGTGTAAAAACGGAAACAACGCATTTTTACGTGTTTTTAACGAAACGACAACCGAACGCGATTTTTTTGATGTCTTACATTTATTCCCGTGTTTAAAACTTAAATAAAATTATACGCTATTTCATAACGTTCGGGCCGCTCCAGGCTTTTAAACCCAACCTATCAAACCCTTACCACTTAACCTACCTATTTAACCCTCTCAAACCTCACCTTCTTCATTTTATTGAGAAACCCTAGCCCCCCCCCCCCTTTAAACCAGCCGACACTCCTACCTCTCTCTTTCTCCTCCTTCTCCAGTTCTGTTCTCCTCCTTTCCCCGCTCACTCACACCAACCCGACGCCCAACCCTCTCGCTCAACTCTCTCTCGCGCTGGAAAGGAAGGCCGACCACCCAAGTGGTGGCAGCGGCGCGACAACGGCAGCCAGCGGAGCAGCAGCAAGCCGCAGCAACAGGGGAGCGACGGCGGGTCGACGGTAGCGCCCTCGTAAGCGGCGGCTGTCCGGGTCTCCTTCCGACGAGCTTCAACGGTAAGAAACCACCCCCATTTCTGTCTTTTATCATTTCTGAAAATTGTAGAAGATAACATGTTGTTTTAACTTCTGATGTTTCGGGTCACGGGTTAGCTTCGGTTCAAGATGCGTTCGGGTCAGCTTCGGTTCGGTCAACCCGGTTAGACCTGGTCAAAGCTCGGGTCTGGTCAAGCAGTCAAACAGTCCACGGATCAGCTCCGGGTCGAATCTCGGTTCAGTCAAGGTTAGTCTCGGTTCGGGTCTTGGTTTTGCTTCTATTTCGAATCCCGTTAATTCTTTTCTTTCGGCAGGTTACGATTCGTTTCGGTTCAGTTCATGGCTCATGTTCAGCGGGTTCGGGTCTCGGTGCAGAGGTTCGGGTCAGCAGTGAGTCAATGACAGTTTTGGCTTCGGTTCGGGTCTCGTTTGGTGTTCGGTCAAACCTGGTCAACTGTGGTCAAACAGTCAACCGGGTCAGCTTTGGTGTCACTCGGCTCAGTCTCGGTTCAGGTACAGATTTAATATTTGGTTCCGTTTCAGTCTTGTTTCGGTTTGAGTCTAACACGAGCTTGGTTCAGGTCAAAATGACGGCCTGGGTCTCTCGGTTCAGATTCGTGCTCGGCTTCGAAGTTCGGGTCAAACCCGGTCAGATCTGGTCAAAGCTCGGGTCAAACCTGACAGGAGAAGTGCTATAAGCTTAACGACTCTTTTGTTCATATTATTCATGTTCATGATTATCTAAATACGAGACTGAACGATTATAACTTGAAATATAAAATATAAATATAAACACATATTGTATTGCTTTTGGTGCGTTTTGAAAACATATAATCGACAAATTGCTTGTCGGGATTGTCCAAAAAACAAGAGGAAACTCTGCCCAATTTTCGACTAATATATATATTTATTTATTATATCTATCGACGAGATATACTTATTCGTTACATCTTTCGACAAAATATATATTGATTTATTATACTTCCGGCAATATATAATATTTACACCTTTCTGCTTTTCGACAAAATTCATTTAATTATTATATCGTTCGACAACATATTTAATTATTATTCTTTTCGACAAATAAATATCTATTAAACGACAAGATATAAACAGTATTCCTTCCGACAAAATAAATATATGTTATATACTTTTCGAAAATGATACTTCTCTAACGACAATGTATATATATAATATGTGTTTCCGACGAACAATATATATATTTAGCTACTATTCTTTTCGTTAACATGCATATATATCTATTATCCCGTTCCGTCAAAATATACATTTATCTATTTTCTTTTAGCCAAACTATATATTTATCTAGTAATCTTTTTCGTCAAAATATACCAATATTTATATACATTTACTTGTTAAACCTTTCGACAAGGGTGTATTTATTCGCTAAACCTTTCGACTAAATATGCTCCACGATTATACTTTTTCGCCAAAATATATAAGTACACATCTATTATTCTCGTCGACAAAACATAATAATTTAACGAAGGAATATATTTATCCAACTGCAAATATCTATATATCTTTTATACTTTTCGCCAAAAATATATATATTTATTGTATTATTTTGATAACACTTTTATCTTTGACGAATTTAACTTTAGAGTCGTTACATAAATTCCGTGCTAAACGTACACGTATCTTCAACTCCGATTCGATTATTCATCCATGTTCGTTGTCATTTAAGGTGGCATTGGTGTCCCTTTCTCCCACTCATCAACTCGTCGTGGAATTTCCAAAGAAGACTTAGCAATTCTGTGAGTACACTCGACCACATTTGTTTATATCACTTTTTGGGTGTAACATGTTTCCATATACAAAAATCACAAACACTTAAACTTTATGAAACGCACAAACAATCCTATACACATGACTACTTGAATCGTATACTTGTTGCTTGTCTGGGGATAAACGTTGTGCTATGCTTTAGTCATTAACTATTTTTAGCCTTTATTTGACATGCTTAGCGCTATAGGAATTCACGCATCCACCTCCATCGTGTTATTCGTGAGGTCATGTTAGAACATCGTGATTGCGTTACGGGTTTGATTATTAGCATTGCATGCCTTGATATTGCTCTTGTATAGATTTGGTTGCCATGAGGATTGTTAAAACTTTATTCGTATACGTATGCTATGCTTAAACTTGTGTACTCGCTTTTGCTTTTGCATTGACTTTATTTTAAAACATGTTACAGGTTGAAGGAGATGACGCTATGAAAACAATATAGCAAGGACTAGATACACACAAATTAGACGTTAGGTTTAATGTCTACGTATCAATTTTGTTATGACTTTGCAAATGTTAGGTTGTTCTTTGTTTTGTTACATTGATGTATTTGACAATTCTTATGAAATGAAATATGGTTTAATTAATTATTGTCACTTAATAATGTTGTGAGCAATGAGCAATCTCGTTTTCGTCTCATCCCGATGTTTCCGCCATCGGTTGGGATGTTACACTTCAGGAGATTAACATTGATGTACTTGTTTTGTTCATAGGTGAATGGATGTTTGTGTTCAAGATGAAGATGGTTATCAAGACAGAAAGCATAGCTAGATTTTTGTTACCTTATGATAGTTTTTGGATCATTTTTATATATTTAAATTTGTATAAACATTTTTGTTACGTTTAAGTTTGATTGTAATGTGTGCAAATACTAATAAACCCATGATGACATAAAACTTACTAACACCAAATATTGATATAAAACTAGTTAGTTTTACAGAAGTTAGTTTTCGGAAGCATTACAACTATTGATATAAAGCTCATTCTTATTTTCATTGTTAGTATGCCCATTTTTTGGATGAAGACAAATGTTGTTGTGAAGGTCTTTTTTGGATGTAACAACTATATGTAACATGTGTAATCTTGACGTAGTAACACATGTAACAACTATATTAACATGTGTAACGTGGGTACCCTATAGTGTAATACATGTGTAGCCCCTTTGGTGTTAATTTAAACTTAATAAAATTACATATATAACAACATTATATCATCCAAAATGTCACATCAATTAGTAAACAAGTATATCTGTAACTTGTAGTATATGAGACTAGTGTAACGAATAAGGACAAAAGATACACGTCAGGTTACATCATGTTATGTTATATTTGCATATAACACTTGTCATTATCATGAAACTTAATAAAAAAACATATGTGCTAACAAACATGTTTCATGTATATGTTAGATATTGAATTGGAAAACAAAAAACCACAAAACCTAATTACATATTCAGATTTAAAAGCTAATTTTGTTCATTTATTGACAAGCATCTTCATTTTTAACACATACAATTCCTTCATTACATATTCAGACTGTATATAGGTACATTTCACTAGTTACATATGTACCTAGAGTTGTTATTAACAATGTTACTAGTAGATAAAAAAACTACATTAACGTATAATTTTTACATTAAACCCAGCTTGTTGGTCATAAGTCTTATACATGGCAAGAAGTTCTTCCAGTGTGTCGTATGATTTACCAATAACAGGATGATACTGCTCGTTGACAATCGGTGTCAAAAATTTAGTGCCAATAGGAGATTCGTAAAGATGGTAATGTGGAGTATGTTCTAGATCATCTACGGACATAGGGACGAATGTTAGTATAAGGTTACGTGTGTTATGAACGATGTAACACGTTTAGCACCCTAGGGTAACAAAAAGATCACACATGACACTTGTTACCATGTTACATTACATGTGCACATGTAACATCTTCTCTACAACGTGTGTAACATACTTCAAAGTTGTGTCCATGTTCTATTTATATCTTGTAAGTAGTTATAGGTAAACATGTTTTAGGGATTCAACATGTAACATGTGTTACACCGAAATGTTATACAAGTCTTTCTAGTTACACATGTTAAATCTTGTGTAACATGTATAACCTGATTAAGCACAACTTGGACCTGTTTAGTATCTTACAAACTACTAATATCAGTTCAAAAACTTCGGATCCCAAACGCGGAGGTACTGGCAAGTCTTCATCATCCAGATCGTTTTTGGTGGGAATAAAATGTTACAAGTCAAGGTTATACATGTTACATATAGTTGTTACATGTAAAAAATAGCCTTTACAACAACATCTGTCTTCAACCAAAAATGGGCATATTAACAATGAAAATATAAATGAGTTTTATATCAATAGTTGTAATGCTTCCAAAAAAAGTAACTTTTATAAAACTAACTAGTTTTATATCAATCGTTGGTGTTAGTAAGTTTTTGTCATCATGGGTTGTTACTATTTGCACACATTACAATCAAAATTAAACGTAAAAAATATGTGTATACAAACTTAAATATGCAAAAATGATCCAAAAACTATCATAAGGTAACAAAAATCTAGCTATGCTTCGCGTCTTGATAACCATCTTCATTTTGAACACAACATCCATTCATCTATGAACAAAACAAGTACATCAGTGTTAATCTCCTAAAGTCAAACTTATTAACACAAATGTAACAACAGGTATGTAACATGTGTTACGTGTTATACATGTGTAAACTTTTGTTGTAACACATGTAACAACTATATGTAACATGTGTTACTCTCTAGTGTAACACACGTTACAAACATGTGTTACATATGTGCAACACCTTTTTGTGTCCAAGAAAGGGATGGTGTAAATATAAATAACATGTGTAACATTGTTACAACATATGTAGCTAATTATGCCAGAAAAAAAACATAACTTTTTATTTCTAAAATAAACGAGATCGTCAACTATTAAATTATGAACTTTCTAGAGGTAATGAAAATGTGATATCTTATTGGAGTTTATATAAGACAACTAACAACCCATCTGAAACAACATCTCACCATTTAAAATGATATATATTTGTAATCAAACAACAACTGAGAATATCAAAAACTCAAAATGATTTTAACACAAAAACAAAAACCTGCAAACTATATAAACATTTACCCATTACTATAACACTTTGAGCACACAAAAACATATTAACAACCATTTTAACAAAAAAAATCAAGTCTGAAATGATTTTTTTTTAAAATAAAATACTCAAGAGATTGTTGTTTCTCTCTCTAAAATCATGGTAAATTAGCTTCAAACTACTTCTCTCACACACTTGTGCCTGTGTTCTTGATGTTTAGATGAACACGATGAAAGTGTTGTTTCTCTCTCTAAAACAACAACTTCCTCTCTCTAAAACACTTACCGGTTCTAGAGCCTTCCGATTATCAGATGAAGATTGTTGTTTCTCCCTCTAAAATCGTGGTAAATTAGATTCAAACCTGTTTCTCTCTCACACACTTGTGCGTGTGTTCTTGGTGTTCAAGATGAATACGATGAAGATTGTTCTCTCTCTCTCTCTAAAACATTAAATTTCTCTCTCTAATTAATCTTCATCCTGTCGTCGTTCATCCGTGGATCAAAGTTGTGAAAAATGAACTCATGGAACACATTGGTTTGGTTTCTCTTTTCCATTGAAGATGAAAGAAAATAGGAAGAAGAGAGAGAAAAAGATGAGATCTTGAAGGAGAATGCTTGAGGAGAGAGAATCACATGAAGAAGAAACACAAGTTTCAGTACATGTACACTTAAAGGAGAGCAAAAAGAGATATTTATGTACCAAAATACCATCAAACCACTTTTCAGCATAAGAAAAGTAATATATTTAAATGAAAATAGAATCTTATTTCCTCAACCATTAGATCATCAAGATCAATGGTCATAATAAGGTTTACTAGGTTTTCTCACCCCAAATAAGTTTTCTATTTATCATTCCCTATAACAACACACACACACACACACACACACACACACATACACACACACGTGAGAGTTTGAATGAGAATGCTAAATATCGCAAGAACCGTTAGAACGAATAAAAAAACCCCACAAAAACTTGGTCAAAAACATTTCAAATTTAATTTACACGTTGAAATTTACGTGACTTCAAAAATAAATAAAACTTACCATGTGTAAGTTTGTCGTTTATACATGTGTAAATTTATTATAGTTACATATGTGTAAAAATGAATTACTTGATGTTGTAAATTCTTTTTTTTTTTCGTTATATTTTAATTAGCAGGAATGAAAAAACCAATCAAAACTGATTTTTTAATACAAAACTCACTATAATTAAAATACAACAGCAAAAAAGAATTTACAACATTAAATAATTCATTTTTTATCTCAAAATCAGTTTTATTAGATTTTTTACACATGTGTAAATTTTATTTATTTACGAATTCACGTAAATTTAAACGTGTAAATGTAATGTCTAACATTGTATTCGAATAATAATGATAAGTGTAAAACGAAATTTTGAATTTGAATTGTTTTTTACCAAGTTCTCGTGTCTTTTTTTATCCGTTCTCAGGGTTCTCGCGATATTTAACGTTCTCATTTAAACCCTCCAATAATATATATATATATATATATAATATATATATATAATATATATATATTATGCTAGATAGATAGATAGATAGATAGATATAGGGTGAGGTTCGGCTACAAAGTCCATTTTTCCTACAAAGTGTACAAAGTCATAAAAACCACAATTTCAGCCATAAAACAAAATGAAAACCCACAAATAACATAGGGGAGATCATTCAAACACAATATCCAAACCCTAACAGTCCTTAAAAACTTCAAAACAACCATCGTACAACTATGAATATAAAACACAACATGATAATCAACATAAAAATACTAATATTAGTCATTCGATAATCAAATCCTTATAATCCAAAACACAACACAAAACCCACAAATATGATGTTTTAGTAATCTCCGCTATGTTATTTGTGGGTTTTGAGTATATTTATGGTTGACATTATGATATTTTATGACTTTTTACACTTTGTAGGAAAAATGGACTTTGTAGCCAACTCCTACCATATATATATATATAGGGTGAGGTTATTGTGAGAAAATTTAAAAGTGTGAGAAGGATAAGAAAGAATCTAAACCATTAGATATTTAATATAATGGTTGAGATCATAGTGGCAATTCTGTAAATAAAGTTGACTATTAAACTAACTAATTTTCTAGATTAAGGGTATAAAGGTAAATTTAATATTTTTTAAATTAAGAAACTAACATTAATACACATGCAAAGTTACCCCCTTGTTTTTTAAACATCAATAACTTTTTACACGTAACTCTTTTTTTAAAAAAAATTACACCATAATAACGAGTGTTTTTTTATCTTTAATATGAGTACCATATTGATATACTTATGTATTCCTGTTTTCATATATTTAGGGTGTTATTTCTGTTTTTATTCTGATTAAAGTGTTTTGACTTGGTGTTATATTAGGGTGTTATTTCTGTTATATTCAATGTTAGGGTGTTCTTTATAAGATGTGTGGTTTCAATATAACTGATGTGGTGTTTTTATGAGTTATGGTGTTATTTTTGTTATATTTCTGTTCTTTATAAGATGTATGCCTTCAATTTACATGTTGTGGTGTTTTTATAAGTTAGGGTGTTTTTATGAATTATATTTCTGTTCTTTATAAAATGTATGCCTTCAATATACATGTTGTGGTGTTTTTATGAGTTAGGGTGTTATTTTTAAATTCGAAAATCCCTACAATGACTGCCAAAAATCGGTTGCATATATTCATTCCATAATTGGATTTTATTAGCTAAATTACGCTTATACCCTTAAACTACCAAAGTAAAAAGGGACACATGTCACCTCCATAATCTTTCTTATCCTTCTCACACTTTTAAGTTTTCTCACACTATATATATATATATATATATATATATATATATATATTAGGTTCATTATTGAACAACCCTCGTGATTATGAACACTAGTGAATTAATCATAGCTCTTGATTACCAATACACAAGTGTATACTCAAAATCAATGGTCAGGATTTGATGATGAAAATACACTAGTGTATTTACGATTTGATGATATAAATCAATGGTCAGGATTTGTTCACTCAATTTACAAATAAACTAGTGTTCACTATAGAACCCCACAAAAAATACCTAAAAAATTCTAAAAAACACACAATTTTTTTAATATTTAAAAAAAGTTCGCTATATTTCGTCACTAAAAAACCAAAAAAAATAAAAAAAATTCGAGTAACAATTATCGATGCACATGTGCATATGTATCATTTCTTTGACAAATTCCGTAATACATCACCAAAGTAGACAATTGTAATTTCACTTACACTACGATCCCTAATATACTACATTTTACATTACCAATATTAGAAATGCACATGTGCATCTATATGTATGAACATGATATAACGTGTTTTGGTATACTACTTTAAATACACTTTCCATTTCATCTATCATACTATGCATAATACACTACCATTACCTCCTACCATCTATAATACAATACCATTACCTCCTACCATCTATCATACAATACCATTACCAATATGTATAATATTTTCATTTTATATACATGTACATCAACACCATTCATACTATCCAAACTAGGGGTGTTCAAAAAAATCCGAACCCGAATTATTCGTCACGACTCAGCTTTAAAAATCATTGTCGCTCTACTCTGCAACTCTAATCGTTCTTCATCTTCGACCCTAATCGTTCTTCATCTACTCCGTTGCGATAATTAGCTGTCAATTTTTGGCTTTGATTGTGTGTTCTTTTGATTTTATTTTGTTTTGATGAAAAACCCCTAATTTTATGGTCACTAATTTGATTTCAATGTCAAAGGCATGAACTGACCTACAACAATTCGTTGTTTTTTAGTCAGAAAGACTTCTTTTGTTCGTTGCCTTTTGATATATATATTTGCACAATTATTTTATTGATTCAGCTCACATGTAGATATGGTAATTTTGCAATGCTTCAAATGATGTTTTTTTTGGTCATATACGTTGTTTTGAGTTGTGAAACAAATGTTTTAATTTTCAAGATATTTGGATATTGTCAAACAGAACTTTAAAAAAGTAGAGATAATGTTTTAACTTTGAAGATTTTTGGATATCCGATTCAATATCCGATCCGAAGTTTTGGATACAGATTCGGATAGTGAAATTAGCTATCTGGAAATTTTCGGATATCCGGTTTTGAACACCTCTAATCCAAACAACATATTACATCATAAAGTAACAAATATAACAAAACCATCAACCACTAGATATAACTAACCAAAAAACATTTGTATATGGCCTACTTCATCATTCAAAATCACAAACCTTTTGTACTAAAACACATTAAATCATGGTTATACATAATGATACACATGTACATTTTTAATATTGGTAATGTAAAAAGTAGTTTATTACGGATGGTAGTGTAAATGAAAGTGCATTTGTCTACTACTAGTAATGTATTACGGAATTTGTCATGTGCATCGATAATTGTTACTCGATTTTTTTTAATTTTTTAGTGACGAAATATATCGATTTTTTTTTTAAAAATATCAAAAATTTGTGTGTGTTTTTTTTTATATTTTTTAGGTATTTTTTCTGTTCACATTAATTACCATAGTTCTCGCAATAAGAGTGGTTCTCAAATGAACATTTCCCCTCTCTATATATATGTATAAAGTTAATGTTGGAATATTTTATTACTAATTAAAGTTGATTATCAGGACCCATATGACTAAAAGTTAATATATTGTATGATAAGGATAAAAAGATATTTTTTAAATAAATTATAAGTAAAATATAAAGGTTAAGGAGAGAATGCCATGTGCTATTAGTTGGAGTCTTTTATTATAAGTTAGATAAAATATTTTGCTATATTTATGGCAAGAAGTTTTTATAGAAATTAATTCTCTTTCATATAAAATATTTGGGATATTGGCCTCTAATTATCCCTATTAGACGTCATTAGCCATTGATAGTCATATCTTTTTTTATTCCCTCTAACAGTCCTACTTTTCAACTATATTTCCTTCACCGGTCCTCAAGATTTTTTTTTAATATGAGTTGAATGATGTAAAACTTACCTTGAAATTGTGCTCCAACCGACGAAAACGGTGCTTCAGTTCGGGTTTTTAAACTTCCAAATAACAAAAATAAGTCGTTTGAAGCACCGATTCTGAGGTAAGTTTTACATCAATAGATTCGTATCCTTGTTCTGATCAAAGTCATAAAACATCAGTTTGTAATTCGGAAAAAAAACTTAACTCTGTTAAGTTTTTTTAACTGAGGACCGGTGGAGGTAAAAATAGTTGAAAGGTGGGACTGTGGGGGGGGGGGGAATAAAAAAGGTGGGGCTGCCAATGATCAATGACGTCTAGTAGGGATTATTAGAGGCCAATGTCCCAAAATATTTTTGCTATAGCTTCATTTAAACCTTTACATATATAACTAGTCCTGTAAACGAACCGATCAAACACAAACAAGAACAAGAACATTGTAATTGAACATATATTCTAGATTTCTAGTTCATGTCCATTCATTAAGAAAACGGGCATGTTCACATTCGTTTATGTTCATTCGGTAAAACCTAAACGAAAATTCACGAACGTAAATGGCATAAACAAACAAAGATAATAACAAACATAAATGAACACCAATGAACAAAATTAACCAAACATAAATGGACACAAACGAAATAAAGTAGTTTTTTTCTATATAGAAGTAAGTGATTTAGTTACCGTAAGTTTCATTGGAAAGCTAATTTTTTATTACTCCGAAAACCCAATTACTAATTAGTTATATATATATATATATATATATATATATATATATTAGAAAGTCCTTTTTATGTTTATATATATGTAAATATAACTAGTTATGTTTTTTATTAAAATTTAATGAACATACATAATCGAACACAAGCAAAGAGACATAAATGAACGAACACAATATGTGTTTATATTCGTTTGTTTTTAATTAAATGAAAAAAAGTAATTTATATTCTCGTTTATTAGATAAATTATATATTAACATATCCGAAGTGTCCACCATGGGCAAGTCATTTACTCATACAACCTTTTCGTTGCTGGATTACCTACAACCCGTTTTTACCGGAGCTAAATTATTCTGACCCGAACTCAATAATTACCCGCTACCCAACCGTTTTACGAGGCTTACAACAAAGGCATGACGTAGTTGGGCCCTTGCAACTAAAAGCTTTTAACTCGGTTAAAATAAAAAGCTTTTACTTTAGTTTGACAAGCACACTTTACATAAAGTGTGAATCACATGTTTAAATTGTAATCCACTTATTTTTTCTACCTTCCTATGGCTAGGGCCACACCATTATAGAGTAGTCAGAATGTAAATAATGCACATAAAGCTATTACTCACGTGTTTGTAACTTTTGCACCTAACATCACTTGGTTCTGCTTTGCTGATGACATGATTATACTCCAGCAAACCGTCAATGATTCAAATTTATGTTTCAAAAAAAATAGACTTGTGAGAATGTAACATTGTCATCAAAAACTTTAAAATGTGTATCACATATCATCTTTGAATCCAACAATATAGAATTGAACATGGTTTACTATAGGAAACATAAGTCACAGTATTTAAAAAAACCATATTTCGACTCTTAGATCATATTCGAAAACTAAGATCTTCCACTATCATTCCTCTTTCATATACCGCAAGCATAAAAAAAAACTATAAAAATGACGTTTTACGAATGCCCTCAAAACCCGCTGAGTCCAGAAAGGTGTTTTTTCATAGCCTGATCTTTCCGGTAGTTATTACTCCTCCCACCTCCTCTCCGCCCGCCTCTCCCTCTACCGCCTCTACCCCGTTCACCAATAGCCCCGTTACTATCCTCCCCTTCATTTGACTCTGTCACATTTTGTTCTTTTCCAATATTACCCCTACCCCATCCTCTCCCTCTCCCACTTCCACGTCCCTCCCCTTTGTTTGACTCACTCACATTTTGTTCTTTTCCAATATTACCCCTACCCCATCCTCTCCCTTTCCCACGTCCGCCTTGCTCGTCGTACTGCCCTTTGTTAGACTTCACAGGGCATTAACGTCTTTTTTGTCCATGTTCTGTTCACCAACATATTTTCTTTCATTTTCTTCCATCACCTTTTGCGCCGCACCTAATGGGAAATTACCTCCACGCCCGAGCCCGTGAATCAATTCTTTTGTGCTTGATTCACTATGGAGCTTCGTTGTAATTTGCAGCAGCCACTGAACCTGATACTTTATAACTATAGTTCTTACCATCTTTCACGAAAAATTGTGGCTTTTGTCTTGACCCCCATTTAGAAGCTTCTGAAGCCGAAACCTCATTAGAAGGTACCGTTTCACTTAAATCATCAAGCCCTGAATCACCAACGCCTAAACCAAGATCATCAAATGAATCATCGTATTCATCTTCATACTCGAGAAGTGATTTAAGCGCAAAAGATTTTGACGTTTGGTCTTTAGAATTAAGAATTTCGGAATCCGGCACGTTTGACGTGGATTTTCTTACGAATCTTCCAACCGAAGACGATGATGTGGAAGATGGACCCTCGATACGTGGCTTTGGCGGTATATAATCAAGTTCCGGTTCAACTAACTTCCCTTTTCCTTTATCTTTTTTGCCAACCAAAGGCGCGGCGATTTTGGGCGGCAGCACCGCTAGAGAAGTATCAAGAGATTGAAGATCCTTATCGAGAGTACCTTCTAGAATCCTCTGAATAACTTCCTCGGGGTTGTCATTATACACGTCAAGACAAGCGGAAATGAATCCGTTACCATAATCAGGAAACAAGTCTTTCACTTGACTGATTTTCGATTCCGTTATTGCATTATCTTCATCCATTTCAACCACTTTATTTGACGGCAAAGGCAATACATTCACGCCCTTAGCAACCGATATAATTCCAGAAAGAAACCGCAATTGTTCATCATCCATCAAGATCCACCCTTGATTCGTTAATAACTCGAGTCTGCTCATTAACTGGTAACTCTTTTCAACACTTTGTAGCAATGACATCGTGTTCTTACCCTCATGAACAATCGAACATTCTTCGCTTATTTCCCGAAATGTCTGAACCAAAATGTTCGGAACGGATAACCGGATCTTCCACTTGCGCTGGAAATATCTTTGACGAAGATGGAAAATAAACGCTTTCGTTAAACACTTCTTCACTGAAGTAACTAAAATTCAGTAAATTCCAACTAAATTTAACTATTCTAGATGCTAACATCTTCAGACTAACGACGACTTCCGCTAGTTTATCTTTTTCTGCCGTATATATTATTCGAAACCTTGCTGCAAAGCTGGCAATAAAGAATCATGCAGTCTTGCAAGGATTTTCACCATTTCATCACTTCCGTAACTGCAACAAAAATAAAATAAAAAAAAAACAAAAAAAACAATTGGTTGTATGATTTTTGGCAAAAAGTGCTTACCTTGTTTCAACAGGGGACGAAAAATAGAACGCTGCGTAATTGTAAGCGGTAACTAAAGCGTCCATTGATACAATAGCATCGTTTATAAAATCCATTACCTACAAACAAGGAAAATGTAAAATATACGATAGCATTGGTTATAAGTTAATGATATTCCGGTTAAAGATAGTTAAGTCACCTCAAGATAGTCTGTGTGAAGTTGAGTGAAACTATTGTCTTGGGCTTCGCGGGATGAAAATAGAACCTAACGGATAAAAAATTAAGCTATTTAATGTGCGTAATTGATGAAAGATGAGCACGTTTAAAGAAAAATGAAAATACCTCTAAGGATGTGGTGCAACGCTCATACATAGTATGAGCTATGTTAAGAAAATGAGAAATCGCAGCGGTAAAACTGTCGTGGATCAAAGGCTGGGCCTTTATCGCGTTATTAACCTGAGAAAGAGAATTAAATATATAGGTGAGACTATTTAAATGACACTAGAACATAAAATTTGTTGAGATAAAACAAGGATGGTAAATCAACTTCTTCTAAATAAACAAACCAAAATGACCACTTACAATTAATCGAGTCAGCTCTTCATTCTCATGACCATATATGGCACATATATCTAGCAACTTAGGCAAGTCGAGCAACTTCTTTTCCTGCAAAATGACTACACGCATTTCTAGTAAACAATGATGTGATCAAATATTAACCTCTCAATAAATGCATAGCTTTCATTATCAAATGCCGTAAAAATTTAATAAGCTGAAACCCCAAAGGGTGTTATTTGAAAACTTATTTATCAAAATGGGTTGTTTACAAATATTTACCAAAATGGGCTGTTTTATCAAAAAAGAAAAAGGAAAATAGCGAGGAAGAAGACGATGGGATGGTTGGGGGATTTTTCTATTTTCCTTTATTTTTTTTATAAAACAGCCCATTTTAATAAATATTTTTTAAACAACCCATTTTGGTAAATAAGTTTTTAAATAACACCCTTTTGGAAAAAAAAACCCAAATACTTCAAAATCATTCCCTAGCATATTTGGACTTCTTGTGTGTTATATTAATAACCTTGTATGTATCCTATAATAGTATCATGTATCACTTCAACATACATAGCTTTTAATAAATTTGATACTTTGGTATTGTTGTCCCAATGGCAAGTCAAATATTTATGAACTACCGAACTATAAACTGGAATAGAGTAAAAAGGTAAACACACCTGCATGATCTCGTGCACTTAGACTATCGGATGCCTTAGCACCGGGGATCCCGAATCGAAGACCTTAACAGAAAACATTATGCAACCATGAAGTAAATGATACTACCAAAATGACGGTTGAACTCAAAAACAAAAATTAATAAATAAATAAATAAACATACATTCGATAAAGAATCATAAACACGACGTCGGTTTAGCTCATGCTCACCGACAATCACTCCTGCAACTATTCCCTTGGCTCCTCGATAAGGAAAGTCATACCATCTACTTCTATACTTCAAGAAACTTTCAAGAAAAGCATGAAGCGAAGTATCACTAGCCACTGAAATCAAAACAAAATGAAAAACACCAAATTAGTGATGATTTTAGGTGATAATGTGTTTGCGCAAAACATGATACACCAATGCAATAATTATCGAAACACTAATCCCTTAATTTTATCTGGCCATTACCCATTTCAATCCACTTATAAATGCAAGAAAAACATGCCAACTAGTCAAAAGTTGTGCAAAACGTTTGTACCCCTTCCACCTCTTTACCCTGTATGCCACAGTTGTCAATAGCAGCTATAGCGCACTATGTAGGGATGCGCCCATAAGGCGCTATAAGGTATTTAGCCGTTAACGACAAATAGCGACTTTTTCCGTAATTTTTTATATTGTTTTTATAAATATAAATAGCGATGCCCATTAGAGTTTTTTGTTGCACGATTGAAAAAAGAAGCGTATTTAGATGAAATGCACATGCAAAAATAGTGAATTTTGATAAAAATATACATGTAAAATATTTCTTAAATTTTCTATTATATCGCTAAACATCAACTAGAGGGCGCTGTTTCATTGCTATCGCTACGTAGCATATTGGTAGCTTGTCGCTATTTACCGCTATTCGCTATTGACAACTAGGCTGTGCGCCCACCTTTATACGCTACATGTGTAAACCACCTCTATACAGGTGTATTACACCAAAAGTCTATACAATCTTATGCATATCAAATCACATCAATAGGTGTGGCACAACAAGCATACAGCGGGTGCGTTTAACCGATACAACGATATCTTAGTCAATCACATAAGCAACATACATAACTAAATCAAATTTTTCTAAAACCAACGAAGATCAACTAATGCAATAACATCCAAACATAAAAAAAAACTTGCAACAACCACACGAAACGATCAAACCAATGCACAAGTAACCAACAGCAACAAAATCAAGAACTTTAATAACCTTCTTTCCAAAAATCTTTAGCATTCAACTTGAGCAATCTAGAACACTCTCTATTCAACAAATCAACAACTCTCTGAGATTCCACCGGATCCAAACCCCCTTCTTCAGCACCCAAACCCGCTGCAACCGCCTCATCCTGCGGCAAGTAATTCAGAAAACTGCCACCATCATCACCACTTTGGGGTCTACTAGACGATAGAGATTGTTGCTTTCGAAGAGAATCGGAAAGGGTCGAATTGGGGTTTGGGTTTTGATTGAGGGGTTGGGACGATTTGGGTACGAATCTTTGTTGGTGGGTTTTGTTCTTGCTAGAGTATCGTTGATGGTTTGACATTGAGGAGATCTGTGTGTGTGTGATGGATGGTGGTCTGTGATTTTGTTAGGGTTTTAGGGGATCAAGATGGTGATTCCTTAAGAAGCGTAGATGTGAATTTTGGGTTGCCAATCTCGATTTCGACGGTGTATGAATGTTCGAAGAAATTGGGTAAAAAGGAGACACTGACTACATTAATTTTTAAGAATATTGCATTTTTGTTAACATATCATGGAACTTAGGTATCGTTCAGGTTTTGGCTCGGATTAGTTTAACTGAGTGTATTGAGTGGTTTAATTGGGTGTATCGAGCGGTTTAATTGGTTCTGCTGACGGTATAATCGTTCGGTTTGAACAGGTTTTTAAAACATTGTGTATTTTTGTCGATTATAGAATTGAAATCCTCAAACTTATGGCAGTTTCTCATATTTTTTTTGAAAGAACATGATGCTTCATAAAATATGTGTTTGTTTGGTAGTTTAAACAACTCACAGTTAATTCTCATAATCGATTACCTATAGTTTATACGATTGGCTTATTTTGATACTAATTTGATCACTACCAATGATTGGCTTCTTTAGGTAGGAAATAAGTTGCTACTAATGTTTGGCGTAGGCATGAACAATAGTTACTACTCATTGCTCAGACCTACTAATCGTTCGGTCCCTATCGATGACTCAGTTCATACTAATTGCTCAATTTCTAATAACCACCTAGTTCCTATCGATCAATCAATTAGTTGCCATTGATGGTGTTGTTTCTACCAACCATGTAGACCAAAAAGTTAGCTTTAGGGGCTCTGAACTCTGGCAACCTTAAACCCTGTAAAGGAAACATTGCCTTGTTGACCGTTGCTGTTTGTCGAAGTCAAAAGAAAATCATGTTAATAAACATGTACTCTACACCTCCTAACTCGTATCAAAGCTAATTTAAATTTCCCTGTGGTCTTAAGCAAATATCAATAATAACCTAAATAAGTTGATGATGGTAAAATCACTAACATCAACTAACAAGCCTATGTGTTATACCCATCCGACCATCTCCCATCTTTCATCATTTAGTTCCACCCCATCGCAATATCACCATCTCCTCCCATATTTCACCCTCACCCCCACCATTCAACCTATACTATAACCATTTCTTACCATTCATCCTCTTTTCGATATTTTTTTTTGACATAATTGAATCGAGAGAGTAGGCTGAAGGATGCGCGGGACAATGGCACTTCCCAAATTTTTGCAAGATGAGGGATGGGGCGTAGTGTCCCCCTCTATTTCTTCAAGTCCACCTCATTACCTTGTATATCATCTCAAAACTGTAACAAATTGTCTAAGTATTTAGTTATGGGTGTTTAAGGTTTAGGATCCCAACAACATATCTCACCTTCCAGGATAAACTTCAAAGACGAACTGCACATGATATGCAAACTATTAGTGAAAATCATGTAAATTTAGGTTAAACATATATCATACTACCTTAACCTCCAAAAGATGTGAACTTTTGATTTTACGGTACAACAATAAGTAATAGAATTAGACCATTATTAATAGGGTAAACAAAAAACGATTTAGCAGTAGTGAAGCTTATCATATACTATTGTTTGTGACCTTTTACTTTTCGTGACATTTATATTGTATTATGATTTTAAGGAAATTTATTTGTTCCAAAATTTAGTTCAATGCATCGTTCATGAGAAAATTATCGGGTCACTGTTATGCAAACAATTTGACTCTACCAAGTATTGGATAAGAACTAAGAAGTGAACTTTTGTGTCATAAATCCCTTGTTATTTTGTTTATCCACTATATCAGTCACAAGTGGAGTATAAAAAAAGTTGATAATAATTAACATGCACAAAACCTATAACCAAAGCCTAAAACTTGGAAATAGACAATACAACTATTGTCAGAGAGCTCAGAGCTCATAAATCTTAGACTAATCTTGCATATTATGTGTAAATTGAGATTAAAAGTAACCAACTTACAAAGTTTTGGTAGAATGTTATTTAAGATAGTTTTTTAATCTTAGTTTAGTCAAATAGGTATCTTGATAAACAAGTTATTAGGCTTATAAATAGAAGCATTTATTTGTAAACCTAATTGTACTAATTATCAATAAACGAGTTTTTATTCAATACGTTTTTTGGTATACGATTCTAACAATATATAACAAATTCAAATTTGAAGACGACTTATATCTAAATGTTTAGAATCTTGTTGTATAGGCGGTTTGTTGGAAATTTGTATTTGGATATAGAGGAGTTTCATTTAGAGAAGAAATTTTATTGAAAAGAAAAAGAAGAAATGGTGCAATTGTAAAATATTAAGTAGCTTTTTTTTCATCTCATTTATTATATCTTTAACTAATTAATTATTCATAAATACTAGTATCATGTATATACACTAAATTTTTTTTCCCTACACACATAAAAAGTTATATACACATTTCGAAATTTATCCTACACATATTTAATTATCCTACACAACTCGTAACTCATCCTGCACACTTAGGAATTTTTCATACACTCTAATTTTATTTTTTAAAATTTTGAAAATAAGTTAAAATTTAATGAAGTTAACTATTAAAGAGGAAGACTAGAAATTAATTATCTATATAAGTTTACAAATATACCCTTATATTAAAAGTAAATGCAAATATTCAATGAAGTAAAATGAAGCATTCTTATTGGTCCAAATTTTTCTTTTTTTCTTCTTAAATTTTTTTTTCTCATTTGAACCCTCCACTTAGATGATAGACTCCTAATAAAAGTTTTTATGTTAATTTGTTAGTTTTTATTAGAATTTATATCTCTAATAAAATCTTTAATTAAGTGAGACTCTTTTTCACCCTGTATCTCTTGTATGCAAAGTAAGTTATATGCCTAACTTGATGAGGCTAGCTAATTACAAGTAGAGAATTACAAGAGGAATTATAGAAGAAAAAATTAAAAGAGTTTTTGGAGATACTTGAAGACCCATGTGTTAGATACTTAATCAGATAAGTTTTCTCTACTCGGTTCCATCACGTTCGTATCCTTATTTTTTTCAAAAGTTCTAACACTATAATTTTATCTGATGTAACCTTGGGCACATGACCATTTCTGGCTATACAGCTGATTCGATTATTATACCTTGGGAGACAGATGCGCCTTCTTTAGTAGAGGCGTGAAATCTACTTTAAGAGAAACATATTGAGCATGTGCCTCTGCCACAATCGTTAACACCTGTTTGTTTTTTCTTGCAGCAAGGGAGACTACACTAAAATCTTGTTGAAGACACACAAAGGATCGTACAAGAAGATGTGATTCATAATTTTGTTATAGACTACGGTTTGAATCGACTTGTTTACATTGTATTATATATATTATTTCATTTAGATTTGTTCATGGTAAACGTACCATAATTTCCCAAGATAGATAAAGAGAATTTCTTTAGTATTTTTTATTTATAAAATATTATCAATATTGTGACTCACGTCCTGCAATCTTAAAACAGATTTCCCGTGAGATTTTGTTACTACAATCTTAAAACCTTTTTATTAAAGATTTTGGGTTCATGAAAGTACTAAAATTGTTTTTGAGATATATATATATATATATATATATATATATATATATATATATATATATATATAGGGTGAGGTTCTAGAGTGAACACTAGTGTATTTGTGAACTGAGTGAACAAATCCTGGCCATTGATTTACATCATCAAATCGTAAAATACACTAGTGTATTTTCATCATCAAATCTTGATTAAATCCTGGCCATTGACTTACGCTTGTGTATTAATAATCAAGGACTAGGATTAGCTCACACAGTTCACTATCAAGGGGGTTGTTCACAAATGAACCTAACCCTATATACATACATACACACATATATATATATATATATATATATATATATATATATATATATAAGTTTAGAATCATGTAAAAAAAGATGAAATTTATGAGAAAGATAAGAAAGAACACGATGAGGACACATGCCATTATTTAATTTATTAGGATAAGGACACTTAAGTAAGTTAATAAGAAAAACCTAATTAAAGATAAAGATTATGTTGTAATCATTTTTTGGAGTTATTTTAGGAATTCAAATATTTTTTGTATTTGCGTTCAATATTGCTTTCTATGGTGTTTTATTTTAGGAATTCAAACAGATTATGGTGTCTTGTTTTTGATGGAGTGACTGTATACATTATATGAGATTTAATAAGATTTATGGTTTTTTTTGTAAAAAGAAAAAGTTAGCTCGTTGAATTTAATGATATTTTTTTATTGCTAATGGAATTGTGTCTTTATATATTTGTATCGTATCTTTGTATATTTGTATGGTGTCTTGTTTTCTATGGTGTTTTCTTTTAGTTTCATGGTGTTTCTGTATAAGAAACTGGTAGTTTGCCGAATTCAATAGTTTTTTAATATTACGGTGTCTTATATACGTTCATGGTGTTTTACTGTAAAACACAATGACTTGAATCACAATACAATTAAAATACCATTGTATGAACATAAACAAAACCAAGGTTGGAGAACTCGCTAGTCGGCCGGTGAGGTGGGGACTAGCAACTACTCGGGATTACTCGAGATAGTTGGATCGTGTTTTTTATATGTAATTTTTAGTTTTATGTACATATATACACATATATATATAGGTAAATATTTTAATTAGCTTGATTTTAACTATTACTCAACTCATTTTTTTAAGTATACAAGATCCATTGTTGTAATACACATAGTTTGGTTGGAAACTGGCTGGAATTTAGAGATTTCGGAATCTATAGGTTTTTGCCAGAATCTGGTCGGAATCGCCGATTTTTGCTTGTCTGACTAGGTCCGACTAGGTCCAACTAGGCCCGACTACCGATTAATGGACTGATTAACCAAAAGTTACCCAGTTACTGGTTGACTACCGATTAATCGCCACCTAGTCGTGATTTTTACAACACTGGACAAAACAACATAGACTAAAACATCCGATCAAAACGTAATTTTTTCTCTATAGCAATATGTTACTCATATTAAAGATTAAAAAATACTCATTATTATGGTGTAATTTTTTTAAAGTTAATTATTGACGTTTAAAAAAGACGGAGGGAACTTGCATGTGTATTGCATGTGACTTTCGGAATTTAAAAATGTTAAATTTACCTTTATATCATTAATCTAGAAAATTAATTATTTTAAAGATAAACAGTATTTACAATTTTGCCATTATAATCTCAACCACTAGATTATAGATCAAAGAGTGTAGATTCCTTCATACACTTCTCACAAAACACACCATATTTACAACAACCCTACCATATATATATATAGGTTCAGGTTTCTGTAAAAATGGTGAAGTTTGTGAGAAGTGTAAGAAATATTATGTAGACGACACGTGACATTATTTATTTTTATGGATTAAGGGTAATAAGGCAATCAACTTAAAAAACACACTTAATTATAAAATAGATTGTAACTGCTTTAGTAGTTATTTTAGAAGGTAATTCTTTATTTTACGTATCAATAACTGATCATGGTGTTTTAACATATGGAATACTTTTTTTGTTATTTTATAGGAATAAAACACCATACAGATTCCAAAAACACCACGACCTGAATCGTAATATAGTCATGGTGTTTTAACATATGAAATGATTGTATTGCTATTCAAGTCATAGTGTTTTCACACAATTTGGGGATGATTGTATTGCTATTCAAGATGTTAAAACACCAAGACTTGAATAGCAATAAAATCATTCCAGATGTTAAAACACCATGACTTGAATCACAATACAATGTTTTCAGATTTCAGATGTTAAAAGACCCTAACTTGAATCACAATACAATGTTTCCAAATGTTTAAAACATAACGCCTTGAATCACCATACAGTAACACCATCGTATGAACATAGACAAAACACCATGGATTAAAACATCTGATTAAAACGTAATTTTTTCTCTATATAAGTATAACAATATGGTACTAATATAAAAAAGAAAAAAGCTCGTGCTGTAATTAATTTTAAAAAAAAATTACGTATAAAAAATTATTAATGTTTAAAAAAGACAGGGCAAACTTGCATGTGCATTGAGGTTGATGACAATTTATTAATTTAAACAAAAAGACACTATTACCACTAATCTAGTCAAATTAGTAAAAAATAAAACATAATTTATATTTTAAGCCGTATTTAATCTCAACAATTAACTACAAGATCTAAGGGTACTTCTTACACTTCTCACAAAAGACCCCATATATATGTGTGTGCAAAGTATGACTTGTAGTGTTTGGATTTTAGAGATTGTGGTACAATCTTAAATTCCATAATGTGACACAAGACGAATGACTTATGGTTCAAAAGTTTGGTTTTGAAATGATTTTGGAATCGTTAATTTCTCTAACCTTTGTGTTAGATCGGGTTTATTAATGTAAACCATATGTTTATTTCTCTAACCTTTGTAAACGCTAATTTTTTAAAGTGCGTTTTAAACCGGGTATATTTTTATAAAAATACGTTTTTTGTAAACGTTTCATTTCTAACATGCTTGTTAAAAATGATTATATTATTTAAATAATACGGTTTAAAAAAGTTTGTCAATCGTCTCCAAAATGAGTGTTAGAATATATAAACTAATAAGCCTTATAATGATTTATGTAGTTATTTTTTCTATACCAGCGTGTTAGAATCAGGTTATTTATATAAATTGATAAGTTTTATAACAGTTTCTTTAATCATTTATTTCTAACGAGTATGTTAGAATTTATTTATTAATAAGTGTGATAATGATTATTGTAATCATTTATTTTTAACGAATATGTTAGAACCTATTTATTGATAAGCTTTATAACGATTTAAGTAATTGTTATTTCTAACAAACGCGTTAAAACCGGTTTACAAAACCGTTAACTTTTAAAACGATTTTTGTAATAATTTATCTTCTAACATGCGTGTTAGAAACGATTCACAAAAGTGTTAGTTTGGAAGCAATTTCAACGTTTGTATTAGAAATTACTTCTTTATATGAAACATATATATGTTTATAACAAATTGAATTAATGTTCTGTGGAAATGTTAATATTTCTAGCTTGCACTTTAGAATTTCTTTATTTTAACATGATTATTAAAAATGGTTAGAATAGAAATGCTTTGAAATGTTTTATGTAAACATTTTATATAAGTAATTTGTTGTAGCATTGATTTTAGTAAATATATTATATAATACTTAGTATGGTTTAGAAATAAAAATTCATATGTCGAAGTTGATATTTAATTGGCTTCAAGAATTAAATCACCGTAAAGTGACGCTTTTGTTGTGTGAGATTTATCATCAACTTTATTTTGTGATTTCTTAATCTAAATGGTCATGTTTGGACATATAAAATGACTTTATTTTTCTAACACGTGTATTAGAAAACATGTGTCACGAATACAAGTTTAGAGACTGTTCATTTTAAAAGCCATAATGAATGAAAATATTTTATGTGAACATTTAATTGCCTATGTGTACATTAAAAACAATTAGAAATGGTTTATTTCATATCGGTGTAAACAAGAGAATTTTGTATCAGGTTGGCCTATTACTTGGTTGATTATCAGATCAATGTTTAGGCATATTACTTGGTTGATTATGAGTATCAATGTTTACTTGAAACATTGAATGTTGCGAGTTTTTTTTAATTTTATCGATGTTTCTAATTGTCTAGTTACTATGTTGAAGGGAAGTAAAAAGTATCTATGATGTAACATTTTCTTAGTTTATATAAAAAATTTTGTGATCTAAATGAGGATTTTTATGTATTCAGTCGTATAAAAAACTAAAGTACGTAAATTTTCATAAACTGTTAATGCATGCCTTATCAAAATCATTGATACACAATTAGAAACTTGGCTTATAATTTTATTACGATTGTGCTTTGTTGTGTGCTATATATAGTGTTATATATTTTATTACGACTATGGTTAGTCGGGTTATTTTGTGTAATTGTGTCGAGTTATTTATTTGGTTAATTAAGTCGGATATTGGTTTGTTTACATAGGAGTTTTATAGGTTTACATCAGGTTTTTGTTGATTTACATTGAGTTTTTCTAGGCTTACATAAGGGTTTTGGTTAGTTTTACACTGGGCTTTTTCAGGTTGCACGTCGGAGTTGGGCAGTTTTCTGGGACGAAGATGATGAAGATTAAGAATGAAGAATTGAAGACATTTTTTTATTTTATATATGTAAAAATATATATTATTTTTGTGTATAAAAAACATGATGTAAAATATTTTTACAGTGTAAAAAACAAGAATGAAGAATGGGTTTTTTTTTAAATCTCACTTTGTTCTTTTGTGGTCATGATAGATGCATGTCTTGTTCATACCAGAAAAGTATATGTGTGTATTTTACCATTCTACCCTCCTGCACATATTTACATTTTATAAAAAAAGTATAATAAAAGTCAAAGGTGCAATCTCCGGTAATGGATCACATTTGGTTCTCTAGTTCTCACAACAAAACATGATTCCCATTTTAACCATTCCATAGATATATATATATATCGTAAAAATACGCGTGCAAAAATGAAAATTCTGAGGCAAGAACGTACTGAAACGAAGTAGTATAGGCGATACTAGGCAAGGAGCTACTCCATGAGCCTACTCCATAAGCCCAAGCCCAAAGCCAAGCCTAAGCCCATGGCCTAAGAGCCCTTATAAATACCACATCCTCTTCTTTTTTTCCTCATTTTCACTCTTACCTTTTCTTTCTACACTCTCACTTCTCTCTACTTTCTCCCTCCCTCTCTAAAAGACCTGGCCGGCCATCCGGCTGTGGTTTGACGATATTTCCGGCTACTTTTCCTATGATTTCTATAGAAGTTTTTTTGGAAAGTGAACCACCTTTCCCACTAATTTTGGACGTTCTGGTTCGCATGGCAACATTAGCTTTATTATATCGGAGCGGTTTAAGCTCTATAGCAACTCCAACGATAGTTCCAGCCAAATTTCGGCAAGTTTGTTTTCAAGTTTTCTCATTATGTATGTCAAGATTGGGCGCAAGTTTTTCGACAAATCTATTTTCCGGCGAAATTCTGGTAAGACCCTTATTTAAGATTCGTCTTGTTTTTGCTTTTAAATCTTGTTTTTAAGCAAAGTTTTTCACAAAACTAATGAGCTTTTTCATTAAATCAACTAAAATAAAGAAACACTTGGTTTGAATGAAAGATTTTTGTGGATAGTTAAAGTGTGTGGGTCATAGGTTTTGTGTGTATGTATGTGTTCTTGTCATTTGATAATGATGCTTGAAATGTGTTAGATTAAAGATGCAAACATGGTTTTATTATGGGACATGTCAAATCTGATTTTAGAAACATTTTTATGTTTGAAAATACTTTACTAAGTGCATGGATGAAAATCATGTTGTTTGGATGTGTTAGATGAAAGTTTGGTGCCCTAATGCTTGCAAATGATTAGATTTATACATGTAAGTGAATAATGGTTTAAAATCTGGTCATATGATGATATTTTAATGTTATTTCACGTATTAAAAACAGGTCTTACAGTATATTTAAAGTATTGTTGATTTAGGGATGTTTGGATACACGTGTTATGCTTATAACATGGAGAAAATGGTAGATTTCATCGTATAAATGAGTATTATTGTATGATCTAGAAATATAGTGCTATGAATGTGATATTTTGTATTATGAATTCATGTTATGATGTTAATTTGATGATGGTGTTGGGGTTTGCATATATAGAAATTCTAGGCTTAAAAAGTTGTAAAAACGACAATTTTCGTTATGTTTTTTAAATTGAAAATAACTTATATTTGTGTTTAATTGAATTAAATCTGTGAATTCACTAACCTTGTGTTGACACTTTTCAAGTGTGTTTTTTTAGAAACTTAACGACTTCGGGATTGGAAATGGATTAGACAAGCATTGCATTTCGGGCTTTGTTTTTTGGAAAATATCTTAGTTTATGAACACTTTAAATTTATTTGGAATAATTGTAGAAATTATTTAAACCACTTTATGGTCAGATACACTATATTTATGTTGCTTAACTTTGATTGGTTATCAACCTCCGTCACCACCATGCGCACCTTCCGCTACGATTTTTGGGCTGTGACATAAACGGGTTTTGGCGTTTCTGAATCCGAAAACTAAGTATACAATTTGTAAGGTAACAATTGTAGTGATGGGTTTGAAGCTATTATTTATGACAACCCATAAATCTTTGTCCTTTGCTCTTTACAACTAACGAGTCCTAAAAGTATTTTGTTTTGTAGACCACGATCAAGATAACTACTTTGGAAGATAGTTCAACCTAGAATCACCAGGTAGATCTAGACTTCAAGTACATTTTCCCATTCAACCTAGAATCACCAAGAAGATCCATACTTCGTGGAAGATAGTTCAACCTAAACATCTCTTTGTCCTCTGCATCCATGTTAACTTCAACGCTTTCTCCCTTTTTTTCCATGAGTTTCTTTTGGTGAAATTCTTATTATAACTGGTCCAAATGGTCTTCATATTTTCCCATTCATCAAATATTCTCATTGGATTTTAAGAATTGAATCTGATGCGGGTTATCGCAAGAGCATTTCTTTGTTAGTTGGACATATTTATTTATATCCTTAAGAAGAACGATATCATCATTCTTAGTAAGCTTGCAGGCTTGATCATCTTCCTCCCTCTCCCAACATTCCCCTCTCATCCTCATCGGGAACAACAGAATGGTGGGAAGACTTTAATCGGATCCATGGAAAGAAATGTTGATAACAAAAGAGATAGGAAGAAGATCAACAAATGGTGTGGAAGTTTTAGGTAAGTGAAGTCTTTTAAAGGAGGTTCATAGTGAAAAGTGTACGCAGGAGTGTTTATTTTATGAGTTAGCATGCATAAGTTACGTTTCCAGTATAAGAATATAGCAAATCACATTTACATGTACGAAGAGTCAGAAAAGGGTTGTTATTTTTTGAGTTGGCATGAATTATATGTGTTTCTAAATTCAATAAAAAAAACAATCAAAAGTTAGATGATAATATAAATTTTATGAGTGCATGACTTACGTAAGTTACTTTTGTTTATAATATAAAAAAATAAAACAAAAATATAAAATATGGTTGTTATATTATGATTTAGCATGAATTATTATGACCGTAAGCCATTACCCTTACATCCCAACCGATGGTGGAAAGATCGAGGCGAGACTTAATAGATTGCTCAAAGACAACATAACACTAAATTTGTGACAATAAACTAAAATTCAAAATTTCATTTCACTAAATAAAGCATTACATTGTTCATGAAAATGGAAAGTACGAAAATTAGAATTTCAAAACTAACAATATTAAAATGCATAAATCAAAACTAGGTGAGTATCTAATCCACCCTAAGTCTTTTCTTACGAAATAACCATCAAATATTTCCTACAACATGTATAAAATATCCATTAACAAAAAATTTATGTCGGTGAGCATACTAGTTTGTCTACATAGAATAAGTATGAGTAAAATCCCAAATCCACATGTTAATTGTATACTAAATCATATAATCACACTAGCATGCAAGACTAAATATCAACCCAAAGATTCCACTAGCGTAACTTTATCACTATAAAACCATAAAGATTGAATACTTAATCGCGGCCAAACAAACGGGGCGGTGTACTATCATATAGCGCTATACATGTTAAGAAAGGCTTTTTAAAGTTAATTATAGATAACATGCAAAAAATTTGTCCTAGTATGTATACACAAACAAGTAAGCATGTTTAAGGATTGAGTGTTTGCATAAGATTGATTGTATGTGTGATTATGATTTTTATACGGATACATGTTGCAACCCAAATAGTATTTAAAGCGTAAAATGGGTCAAATATGAACTCATGGTTTGTGATGATATTCCACAAAAAGCGAGTAGACGGTCTTGAAGATTGGGGTCACCAAAGTTTACCCTAAAATGGTAAACAAAGGTGTATGAGTATGAGAATTTTAGGATTGGAATATAAATGGGAAACTTATAGAATGAAAATCCATAAAACCAGTTGCCTAGATACTTATATGGACATTATTTTTAGTTTTTGTTTATTCATGAGTGTTACACCCATTAGAATTCCAAAATAAGGAGTCTAAGATTTATATATTTTATAACATTTAACCATGGTTTTGGTTAATTTTATGGTTTGATTTTAGAGTTAAGTAGTATAGGTATATACATAGATTATCATTGTTAATTGGTCAAGTATTTGTCATGTATTGGATATAGGTAATCCATTAAACTCAAGAATTCACCGATGCACAAATCATCAACATGGATGATTCGGATAGTCATGAGTACAATTATGAAGAACATAAGTAAAGTATCTAATTCACTAAGTAACCAAGTGAGTATAATTAGACGAGTGCTTCCGACATTGTTATGATCGAAGACTTGGTGTAGTTTGTTTACTTTAGTGCTTGGAAGTTACTTAGAGTTTTACAAGATTAAGGAAATGGAGGCGTATGACCTCGAAGTTTCTGGAATCAAATCCTCACATAGTCCCTCAACAATAGAACTTGTTGGTAACTTGGTTTGGTTTGCAAAAGTTCCAAGTAACAAAGTAAAGTTAGGACAAGTTTAAAAGTTAAATGAAAATACTAACTTGGACCTAAAAAATGGTGACATACCATCTTTGTTTACCTTGATAAACATGTGATAATGCTCCTAGAGGTTATCCAAGGAAGGAGAAGAAGAAAAACAAGAAGAAAAGTGTAAAAAGGAAGACTAAAACTCACTATTTTGTTTCTTGAACTTTCTACCCAAAGTGGAAGAATTTGAAGATTAGAGAGTGTTTGAGAGTGATTCAGAAGTGATTACGTGTCTAAAAGGTGTTAGAGGTTGGTATTTATAAGTGAGATAAGTGGTTAGGGTTTTAAATAAGTTGGTTGAGGTTTTAAATGAGTTGGTTGTGAGTTAGGAGGAGGGAAATTTCATTTTTGGTCTTTGCACTTGTGTGGTTTGTTATTTTATGGAATAAACTCGTAGTTATGCGTGTTTTTAGGGTTTTAAGGTGCAAGTAAACATGTGAATGATATTAACATGTACGGATAATATTTCAAAGACAATATAGTCTCGATGTATGTCTCGATTTTGTATAAAACACGTACTTTTGAATGTTTACGTATTGTGCAAGTATAATTAGGAAAAAGTAATACAAAATGTAATTTACATTATGATCAAGTCTCGAATTACAATGGATTGAAATGAAAATATGAATTACATGATAAAACGAAAAAGAATGAAAATTACAGAATGTTAAATTTGAAAGGGGTAATTAATTATTGTGATCGAATCATATATATACAGCCACACACACATATTATCTATATGGTAATGATGGTCGTATAAATATAGAATATATATATATATATATATATATATATATATATAGGATAAGGATAGTGTAAAAAGGGCCTAAAGTATGGGAAGTGTAAGAAGTGTTTTAAAGCATTAGATCTTTGATCTAATGGTTGAGATCAATAGGGACCAAATTATAAATTGCGTTTTAATTATTTGGGCTGATTTGAAAATTGTAAGGGTAATAGTGTCTTTTTATATGTTTCAAATAAGGTAACCTCTCCTAAATTCCAGCGATCCTTGTTCATCTTTATTCTACGAATCTAGAAACATGTAACTGCTACCAGAAAATATAACACTATATAATACTATACACCCATCATATACCTGTTACCAGAAATATATAACACTATACATCCACCATAGACCTGTTATAGAATACATAACACTATAACACTATAAAACCCTTTACGTCCATCATAGACCCGCTACCAGAAATATATAACACTATGTAACACTATACATCCATCATAGACCTGTTATAGAATACATAACACTATAACACTATGCATCCATTATTGACCTGTTATAGAGAAAATAACTATACATCCATCATAGACCTGTTACAGAAAATATAACACTATACATCCATCGTAGACATGTTACAGAATACATAACATTATAACACTATACATCCATCATAGACCTGCTACCAGAAATATATAACACTATAACACTATCCATCCATCATAGACCTATTACAGAATACATAAAATTATAACACTATATAACACTATACATCCATCGTAGATTTGTTACAGAGAAAATAACACTATGCATCCATCATAGACCTATTACTGAAAATATAACACTATATAACACTCTATAAAACCTTCATTCTGCAACCATCACTATATAACACTCTATAAAACCTTCATTCTGCAATCTTCATAAAATATAATTGATGAACGATAACTCACATAATCTTAATGGATCTTAAAAAAAAATACAAATTCGTATTCCCGTAATAATGGGTGGCAGTTATTGTCACACCCCAGATTTTCCAACCCAAATCCATACACCTGTGGGCCCGGGTAGGGAGTATCGTGACATCAGTTGATAATCATCATAGTCAATTAAACACGGCACAACGGAAGTCTTGGAGTAAAATTACTATTACAAACCAAATATTTGAAAATACAAAATAATATACATACTCGTAATAGAAGATCCACAGACGGATCATAAAATATACAAGAAAGAATATAAAACAGACTTTAGGGCAGATTTAAGGATTTGCAAGATCCTCTTATCACTACCGAGCAGCTTTCGACCTATTTCGTATTGTACCTGCAACTTAGCCTTTGGACGATACGTCAGCTTACGCTGGTAAATACACTCAACTGACTCATTTTGAAAACTTTAAAATGATTTTTAAGTGCAAAACGACACAAAATTTTTTATTAACTTGGGAAGGCTATTTTACAACCTTGTATCAGATTCACATGTTTGTCAATACATAGAGGGCCCAGTACAGAAACTGAGACATGATTAAATCACACCACTTAGAACTCATGAAGGAGTTATACCCAACGTCATGGTAATTTGCATATGAGCATCTGTTAGGTGTATGCCTACACCCCGTGCTACGGTCGTGGCCAATAACTAATGTATTGAGTCGAGGATATCCAGGACACGGTAATTTAACCCCTGATGTTTAAGTAATCAAACAAAACTGATTAAAATGGAATATGCGGGTTTACTAGCCACAAACGGGCATTCGATTGACCCCATTTTGGACCAAGCGGTAATAATTTACCATATCCCAAGCCCATATAGGGAAAATAAGTCGAGAGTATTTACCTGAGCTAGTCTTCTTCTTTTATTTTTAAATAACTCAGCCGTATACAAAAGTACCAAGTGCAGATATCATTTACCAGAAAGGCTCTAGTCTGGATTATGGCATAAGCTAGCCAATTAAATACTAACGGTCTTATAAACCGAATAGTGTATATGATCATTACGTGTAACGCTTGATTAAACGATGATTGGATAGAATGTAGTTTAATCCCGACAAGTAATTGACTTGTATAATATGGGTAAACTATAAACATTCTGGATTTTGAAACTTAAATGACAAGGTTAAACCCGTTTCGGTTAATTTTCGTAAACTAGTTACGTATATTCAACCGTACGCTTATAAGCGATATGGGTAACCGGATAAGTCATGGACAAGTTCTATATGCCATAATTTTAAATAAGTTAAGATATCAGTAGGATATCAACTTGTATGCCCGTTAAGGTTTTTAAAACGAAACTATGCCTTATAAGGGCACTTCGGTAATTATATGTCGTATAAAAGGAACTTGAATATATTTTAATTTTATGATCATGAGTATTCTGAAAAAATAATTTATTTATGATATAATATCAGTAGGATGTCAATTATATGTGTAAATTATCTTTTATGACCAAACAATGCACCGAAGGGGCATTTTGGTCATTTTACACATATTTTATAAATTATTTGGGATTCTGAGTTTATAACATGTACCTACTATAAAAATGTTTAAACTAAGTTTTAAAATCAGTAGGTATCAAGTCTTGGTCAATAATATGGTTTAAAAACATACTATGCGCCGAAACGGCGCTTATGTCGTAAAATGACGTCTTATGCGATGTTTAATGAAAACTGACATTAGGGTAAGATTAATATGTCTTAAATATGTTATTTAATATAGAATATCAGTAGGTAATTGATTTACCTTGAAAGATTTGATTAAAACCATTTTATATGCCACAGGGGCTAAAATCGTCATTTATCGACATTGTTTAAGGACCTGTTTGAAAATTCAGTTTAATAACTTGTTTTAACATCCCAAATAATCCTATTTATAATATTACATCAGTAGAAAACTCATTTTCATGTTCATTACTATTTAAAACCTTGTTTTATGCAAAAAAAGGACATTTCGGTCAAAAATGGCATAATTATGGAACTTGCGCATAAACTTGGGTTCTGATTATGATCATGTAATATAACCTCAGAGGGTTATGCTACATTATATTATGATCATAATGCAACTTTAGATCAGTAGGTAACTAATCTAAATCGGGTCAGAATCAAAAGTCAAAGCAGAAGTCAAACTTCGCGACTTTTCGGTTGCGAACCGACCCTAGAACTGAAATTGAAGAGCCGAACATGTTCTAATAATTATTACCAACTTGTTTAAGTGTCAAAACAGGTTTCATAACATATATAAGATCGTTTTATAATTTTTCCAAAAATGGCTTGTTTGACTTTTTAATATCATAACTTTGACCCGTCAATTGGTCTAGCAAACGTGATCTTCAGGAGGTGTCCTTTATAGGGATTAACACCTACCTTATTAAGATCACTTGCCATGTTCATTCGAACAATGGCTGGACCATAATGGTCTTAACCGAAAGTCAAAACGTTTTCCGTAAAACACTTGACTTTTGGCTATAAAAGCCTATAAACGAAAATGCAAGAGCAAGGAACACTTACAAGAGATTCCTAGAATGCAAGAGAACTAAGTTGGATGCTCCTTTCAGCTAGGAACTTCCAGAGGAGGGAGAAAAGTGAATAAATGAGAAAGGTGCAAGTTGGAATGTGAACTTAAGCACCTATTTATAGTTGGAGAACTCAAAAGATGTGAAGCCAGGTGTTTAGGGGTGTAAGAGGAAGCTTACAAGTGTCCCAAAACGTGGCATAGCCATTTGAAAAGCCATGGTTTCGGTTTTAATGGTTTTGGAGTTTTGTTTGGGAGCCAAGCAAAACTTTCTGCAGCAGATGTCCTCTGGCGCCCCGCGAGAGACACAGGGCATGTCTCTCGCGGCCCACGATCGCCCCACGGCACTTTCAAACTTTGACACTTTTAGCCCCTTAACTTATTAAAGCTTTTAAAAACCTTCTAAAACACCTTTTGGGCATAATTAGCCCTCGTAGCCAATATTTGACATACCCAGGATTATGCCCGGACATTGTCGAGCTCTCGGTTCGTTAAAAGGTCACTCAGAGGTATAAATTAACATGTTGACACTTTTAATCCCTACATTATCCAACTTTCATATATTATTGGATTTAATCACTCTCGTCCAAAAACAGAACATATGGGAGTTAGGACATCATAAAGGATCACTCAGAGGCTCAGTATAAACATGTTGACTCCGATGTCACTCAGAGGCTAGGCATGTTGACACAACGGTCACTCAGAGGCCGAGTTTAAGCATAACGACACTAATGGTCGTTCAGAGGCTACGTTTTATGCATAACGACACTAATGGTCGTTCAGAGGCTACGTTTTATGCATGACGACACTAATGGTTGTTCAGAGGCTAGGTTTATGCATGTTGACATCAGAAAGTCATTCAGAGGCTCAGTTTGAGGATGTTGTCACTTTTAGTCCTTTTTAGTCTTTTAATTGACTATATTAAAATATAATACATGTCACTATATTATTGGACATGATTTTTACAGGGTGTTACAGTTATGGAAGATTATCAATAAATTGAATCAATGAGAAAATTACTTGTTTATCCTTTTGAATTAATTTAGATTGAGAACAAATGTTATCTTCATAATATTTATCACACTTTGGGTCTTTTTTACACGATCCTATATATATATATATATATATAATATATATATATAAAATCTTACACCGTGTTAGTTTGTCATTTAGCTAACACCTGTGTATAACGAGTTGACGTAAACCCGTACGTTGCGGCGGGATATTGATTACTGAAGACATTATAATTAACATCCTGTCGTAACACGTGAGTTACCATTCATTCGTTGTAATTGATTTTACATATCCTAAATTGGATTATGAAGTTCTTATGTGTTTAAATGTTTCTAAAGTGGAAACCAATGGAGTTTACGTTAAATCTATACCCCGATTCTTTTTTAATAAAAGGACTATTGTGTATTAAAACAAATTATAGGGAAAATTCTTCATATCATTTGTTTTCACATAGGTCGTAGCATGTCCTATGATTTCTAATTCTTATTATCTCCCCCAGACCTGCATATTTATCGGATGTTTCAGATATATGTTGCATAATAACCCCAAATTCAATTCAATTTAACTCAATTCATTTAATCATTTAAAATTTTCTCATTCTTCTTCATTCCCACAATCTCAACCCTTAATCTTTTAAAAACGTTAAACTACGCATATAAGTTGCTGTGTGTTAACTTGTAACATGTAAACCGAATAAATCAAAAGAAAAATAAACATAAAATAGATATATAATTATGATTAATAGTAAAATAATATTTCCTTTATTTTATCAATTACCTCAGAAAATATACTTTCTTATATTGTGAAGTATGTTCAATAGCGAAAATAGCAGTGTTTTTTTACTGAACTCATAAAATACATACCTTTATTTCTTTCAGAATCATTTTATTTAAGCTCACACCATCTTAATTTTTTATAATGGATAAGGTATAAAAAAGTTATATTTAATCTGAATCATTAGACCTACCAAATCTTTTGAGCAGAAAATGAAGGCTCAAATACTACGCCTCATGAAATTTCGTAGGTTAAGTTTGACATTATATCAATAACTAATAGGGGAATTGGTAACAAAATATTAGCATAAAGGTGGAAGTTGTCTACAAAGTTTATTTTTCATATAAACTGTAAAGAGTCATAAAACATTATAATGTCAACCATAAAACACACTTAAAACCCACAAATAACATAGTAAAAAATACTAAAACACCATATTTGTGGGTTTTGTCTTATGTTTTGGATGTATAGCTTTCTCTTTGCTTCACTAACTTGTGCCTCCTTCACCGCCAACGATTTGCTCATGCTTCACCAACGCAAACCACCAGATTCCAACGTTGATTCACAACCTCATGACTGAGAAAAGAAAAATTGAAAATGTTCACGGGTGCTACCATGACCGGACATTTTCGGTGGTGGTGGGGCTATATAGGATTTGAAACGGTGGTAAACGATGGATGAATCGGTGGTTGGAGGAGAGGCGTTGGTTTGGTTATCAACCGGTAGGTCACAACGGTATTTGAATGATTTCGTTGGTTTTGTTATGGTGTGCGATTTGGTTATTAACTGGAAAGTCACGACGGTATTAGAACGGTTTCGTGGGTTCCTTACGGTGTGTCGGCTACCTATAGAGTTTGAGGATAGTGAAAGTATTCTCTGGTTACCAAGGCGTGCAACATAACGCTGTTTGTTCTCAGGTTATCCGAACGAAGATATAAGCAGTAACCGCTGTGCAACATAAAGCAGTTATGGTTTTTCAAACGACGGGATATTTTCCGGTTGCAGGAGCGTTTCGTTTGGGTAATTTTTTTTACAAACGGTGCGTCAGACACTTTACGGTTGTCGCCTCATGTATGTGAGGGAAACTGTGGTTATTTTTATTTTCAAACGGTGCGGCATGTACGCACGGAGTTCCAGTTACTAATTGTATCAATTGGGTGGACATGATGGTTCGATAGCCTATTAATTAAACATTGTGTTTGAATGGACATAACGGTTACGTTGTCAATGCTGACCGAAGTTGCTTTTTGTTTATTATTTTATATATATATATATATATATTTAATCTTATACCGTGTTAATTTGTCATTTAGTTAACAATTGTGAATGTTAGTTGTACCATGTTGCTAATTAGTATTGAGGTCACGCTTCATGACGGGTCATTAGGATGTATTTGTATAAAAATACGTAGGTTACACTAAAATTTATATAAAAATATGATATGTATAATAAAATAATTATAAAATCTTAATAAAAATCAATATATGAACCACACCAACGATGAAACAAGAACCGTTGAAGATTGAAAAGGTTAGTTAACTTTATATGGCTCTACACATGATCATCTAAATGTCACTTTAATATAAGCAATAAACAGTTGTACTATGTTGCATAATCTATTTGGCCACCAGATTGAAATATAATTTATTGGATCTTGAAACTAAAGAACACAACTAAGCCACCGCCAAAATTTATTAGTTAATATTCAGTAAATACAATATTTTCTTGATATACATATAAATATAACCATGAGAATTACTTCTTACGACCAGAAAAAAATGAATTTCATAATTACAATTAGTCAGAACAGAAATATAAATTATCATCTCTTCGTCTGTTTAGTTAACTTATTAATTAACCGGCAAAATGAAATAAAAATTTCGTAATTTCAAGATTGTGAAAGCTTCTGGTAGAGACCCATGTCAATCCCATTATATGCTATAGGAGCATACATCCACATTTCATCCGAGCTCAATAACTGCATGAATAGGGTTCAAGATTAGATGAAATTTAGATTATTTTTCGCATCAGTAATATCATTATTCAGATTATTAATATCAGAGGCAGAATCGGGGAAAAGAGTGCCTGTTGACTCTTGCTCATAAGAATTTATTTGACTTTTATACATAAAATGTGATTGTTCTTTTATTAAAAAATGTATCAAGTAGTTGACCCTCTAGTATGTTGTAACCAGTAGAGAAGAGAACCATATGATCTCTTTTGAATAAAAAGTTATAGTTCTGTCGCTGATTAATATTATTACTTTTAATTTTTAAATGATGGTATATAAGCTTAAATTAATCGTGCCTACCTTAATTTGAAGCTGTAAGAACTTCACATATTGGACGGCTTCTTCAAGCATTGTGCTTATGTCAACCTTGGTTCCATTTGGTACCAAATTCTGAAGTACTTTCAGTCTCTCATTTATCCTCTCTCTTCTTTTCTGTAACCAAACAAAACATATGTTAACTTCATAAGGTGAACACTCAAAATGAACTTTGCGAAAACAATAAAATCAAGTGATCCACACTCACCCTTGCATAGAGGCTTTGAGGATCAGTTGCTGCACCTCTACCAGCTCTAGTTTTAAAGTTCGAGTTTATCGTGATACCTCCATTCAAATCATCCTCAGAACTGCAAGAACTTGAACTTGCGATCGGCGCATTGCCATCTACTTTGTTGTTGGTAGTATCTTCTCCATCATTTCCTTCCGTCACCTTCTGTTTCTTCTTTGGCTGCACTTTCTTTTTAGTTTTCTGTCAAAAAGAGAAACATATTTTATTAAACTTTCTTTCAAGATTTGATTGAAGATATTAAAATAATTCCACAACCTCACAATAACCATTTTACTATATTTTTTTAAAGATGTGATTGAAGATACCAAAATAGTAAAATACTAATGCTCACATTATCTCTTGAAACCCTAGGTTTCTTCGGTTTCTCATGGTTGACTTTGTCTTCCACTACATTTGGTGATTCTGGCATTTCAATCTTCCTCTTGGCAGGTATATGCTCGAGTTTATCCGGAGTTGGGACCGACAATGGATCGGCTGAATTTTCGATATTGATATTTTGTCTCAAGCATAGAATGTCTTCCATTGTATCATTAGAAAAGACTTGTGCTAGTAATGAGGAATTGTTGTTAATCATTTCGTCGTAAAATTCGACGGGTTTGTGATCACACGCACCGTTAGTTGGTAAAGAATTAAGATTAGAAGATAGGTAGGGAAAAGAGGCTGCACTGCCATTACTTTCTTGTGAGAAATCATGGTAGAAGTTAGGGTTAACATTTTCATAAGCAAAACACAAACTATGATTGTTAATGAAGGATGGGTTAGCAATGATAGAGTCAGTCATTACAGATGAAACAATGGGTAGGAGTTTCAAAGCTCAAACCATGATCTTGCTCACATGAAAATAAACCATGGCCGGAATCTTGATCACTGGAGAATATATGGCTCAAACTTTCCCATTCTTCATCCAAAAAGCTTCCAAAAGACTCCATCTTGTTGGAGATTTTGGGTTCAAAGAATTATGGCAGAAAAGATTAATTATGTAAGAAAAGAAAGTATTTGAAATGTGGTTTGAGAGTTGGAGATGTTGAGAAACATATTTATACTCTATAAGAAGTATGTTAGTGTGGGTTGACTTGATTAATTAATAGCTAATTATTTGATTATTGGTAGGTCTTTTCTGTACATATATGTATTTTAAAACTAAGAGTCCACTGTGGGACATATAACTACCGAGTAAAGTACAACACAAACGGAAATTGTTATAATAATAACTCCTATTATTATTATCGTTGTAAAATTAAATTAATATTTTGCCCATGAGGTTTATATCCATTAAAATTAGCCATTTGAGATGACCAAGTAAAATGTACATATATTTTAAACATTATTTTGTTTCCCTATGTTTACTTCGGTTGCCACCTTTCTGTAAAAAAATGAAAGTCAATACTCTTATTTTCTAATGTGAAATTATTAGTAATTGACTTATCTTACATGTATTAATATTTAAATTCTTTAGACTTAAAACTAAACTTTTAGAATGTATTAAAAAAACTAAATTCTTTAGACTTAAAACTTAAAACTAAACTAATTTGAATCCACCTAGTTTATCTAAAAATTAAGGATATAAAAGGGGATTATTTATTTAGAAGAGGATTATACTTTTTACATAATTAGATTATATAATATGATTTTGGAGGTTTTGAGAGTCTTAAGTTCAACCATCAGATGGATGGTGGCCAAGATTTATTTTTTATAAATAATTCCTAATTTAAAAATTGAGTAGGGCGTTAAGATTATATATATATATATATATATAATATATATGGTTATCTTAAAAACGTTAAATATTACGAAAACCGTGAGAAGGAATAAAAAAATTAATCAAAATCAATTTTTAATACAAATCTCATTGTAATTGAGATACAACATTAAAAACATAATTTATGAAATTAAATAATTCATTTTTTCTTACACATGTGTAAATTTTCTTTATTTACGAATTCACATAAATTTAAACGTGTAAATTAAATTTTTAACATTGTATTCGAATAATAATGATAAGTGTAAAAAATATTGAAGTTGAATTGTTTTTGAATAAGTCTCATGGTTTTTTCATTCATTCTCACGGTTCTCACAACATTTAGCGTTCACATTTAGACCTTCCCATATATATATATATATATATATATATATATGGATGGGTTAAAATGAGAACCACCTTTAGTTGTAAGAACCGTGAGAACTAGACCATCCAAAAGATTTTTTCGAATTTTTTTTCTCAAAAGTCATAAAACAAAATCATTTTTTTCAGCAAAAAAAATTTAAAAAAATGCCACAAACCCACATTTACATGAGGCGTAAAAAATATTTATCACGTAAAATTTATGCTAGCGCGTAATAAGAACTTGCATCAATCAAAACTACCGACTCAACATCTTTTTACAAATGTGTTTATAATATTTTCATCTATATTTGTGCAAAAAAAATCTTGGCCCAACTCGCGCGTGAACAAAAAGTTCTCACGGTTCTCGCAATTCGTGGTGGTTCTCATTTGAACGGAGCCCTATATATATAGAATAAATATATCGTACAATATGCTTTAACGTACATTGAGTACGCTAGGCTAAATCGCACGTTGTGTTTTTAAAAACATAAAATCGCATGTTGTATATATATGTGAAATCGTATGTTGTTCTAAAACAACAAATTCGCATGTTGATTTTTGATACCAAAATCGCATGTTGATAAAACCCAGCGTACGCAATGTACGTTAAGCCCAATTGTACGTTAACCTCTCCCTATATATTTATATATACATATATATATATATATATATATATATATAGACTGTGAGGTTCATTGGGAACACAAAAAAAAGTGAGGAAGTGGGAACAACGCATTTAACATGTTAAGTATATCTTAAAAGTTCAAAGTAACATGTTAAATTCAAATTTTTAAAATTTTTTGTCGACGCTTTTCCTAATAAAAATGAGTAGAAGCTATTATAAAAAAAGTCATTTTTGTAAAAAAAAAAACTTTTAGCCTTTTCTTAACTGCTTTTAAAACTTTTTCTTTTATTTTTAGTTTCTTAATTTTTTTATTAAAATATTTTTACATGCGTTTATAAGGAAAATGCCGAATTTTATTTTAAAAATTGATTTTTAACATGTTAAGTTGATTTTTTAAGATATATTAAAATGTTAAATGTAGTGTTCTCCAGTTTTCTACTTTTTAGTGTTTCTCAGTGAACCCTTGGAGAAGGATAAAACGAAAACCCACTTAAATTAAAAAATCTAAAACTAAAAACCCTATGAAAAATTTTTATTTTTTAAAAAAACACCGAATGTAATATAAATATATTTGAATATATTTATAAAGAAAATGTTAAAAGAACAGACTAATTTTAAAAAATGTTCAAAATCTATATATAACATTTTTTGGACATATATATTATCTGACATGAAATTTTTAACATTCTTTAAAAAAATATACTCGGTTTTTTTAAATGTTTAAATATATTTATATTGCATTCCTTGTTTTTTTTTTAAATGTTCTGTAAGGTATTTACAAAGGTTTCTTGAGTTTTTCAACTCAAGTGGTTTTTCTTCCTATACTTCACCTATATATATATATATATATATATATAATATATATATATATATATATATATAGGGTTAAGATCATGTGAGAATTACTAAACTAATTGAGAAACTTGAGAACAAAAAAATCAGAGCTTTTTTCATAAGGTTTTTTTAATATATACACATATGTATATTGTCAATATTTAACTATACATATATGTGTATATGTGTTTAAAATTAAAAATAAGTATTATATATATTTATACATACATATATATATATATATATATATATATATATATAAAGGAAAATTAGAGTAAATTGCACAAAACATCCTTTATGTTTCCTCAAACTTGCAGGTTCCAGCCTTAATGTTTAAAAGTTGCTAAAAACAACCTTTAAGTTTATTTTTGTTGCGGGTTCAATCCTTTACAGCTAACCACGTTATTTTCTTCAGTTAAGTTTCCTCACATGATCAACCAAAATGACGAATATACCCTCACATGTTATGCATGTGAGGGAACTTAACTGAAGAAAATAACGTGGTTAGCTGTAAAGGATTGAACCCGCAACAAAAATAAACTTAAAGGCTATTTTTAGCAACTTTTAAACATTAAGGCTGTAACCTGCAAGTTTGAGGAAACATAAAGGATGTTTTGTGCAATTTACTCGGAAAATTATGATTCTAAATATGTTTTTTCTAGTGTACACATGTGTACATACGTTTTAAAGTTGAAAAATAAGTATCGTACATAAATGTTTCATCATATACACATATGTATAGTTTAAAAATTAAAAATAAACAATTATGTATATATACTAAAAACCTCTTAATGCATGCGATTAAAAGTAACAAATATTTTGAATTAGAGAAAATGTGTGGTCTAAAATCGTTCTAATGATTCTCAATTAGCATGTGTTTCTTTTAAAATCCCTACCATATATATATATGTGTGTGTGTGTGTGTGTGTGTGTGTGTGTATGTATATATATCTATATATATATATATATAGAGAGAGAGAGAGGCTCGGTTTAAATAAGAACCATCACGAGTTGTGAGAATCGTAAGAACTTTTTCTTCCCGCGCGAGTTGGGCCAAAATTTTTTTGCACAAACGTAGATGAAAATATTATAAACACATCTGTAAAAAAAAAGTAAAAAAATTGTCGAGTCGGTATTTTTGGCTGCTACAAGTTTTATTACGCGCTGGTGTAAATTTTGTACGAAGTTCAATATCTTTTTATGCCTCATGTAAATGAGGGGATGCGACATTTTTTATTTTATTTTTTTTGCTGAAATAAGTGATTTTTTATGACTTTTGAGAAAAAATTTCGGAAAAACCTTTTGAATGGCCTGGTTCTCAAAACTCAAGGTGGTTCTTATTTTAACCCATCCATAATATATATATATATATAGGGTGAGGTTGTAGAAAGGACCTTTTCAAGAGAAGGCATAGAAACTGACATGTATGCATCATGTTTTAAGCTTAGGCATGATGTTTTGGGTTGTTTTGGCAAGAAAAACACTAAACATAACAATTTAAAACATAACATATTATGGGCGTGAATTTTAAAACACTGATTAACACTTAAAACACACTACTTAACGTTCTTGGCATGGTGTTTTAAGTTTTAAGCCTAGAATTCATTGCACTATGTCTTAAATTGTTATGTTTGGTGTTTTTCTTGCAAAAACAACTCAAAACATTATGCCCAAGTCCAAAACATAACGCCTACATGTCAATTCTTATGTCTTCTCATACTTCTCATGAAAAATGTCCTTTTTACAGGATTATAAGACTATACACACACACACACACACACACACACACATATATATATATATATATCGATTTAAAGGTAAAACTCGCTTTGAAAATATAATTATGAAAAATGATTCCATGATATGCAAATGGAAGACTCGTATTTAGTTTTGAAAATGGTGCTTAAATTTGGTTGTTGCCTAGGGCATTATAGCCTAATGATATCTTGGTAGTGAAAGAATGTTTAGGGACCATTGGAACCTTGGTTCGATTCCCACAAGGGGGTTTTCCCGTGTTTATTGATTTTCCTCTTGAATAGGTGTATAGGCATTATTGCCTAGTGAAAATGGATATGATCGGCTAGTTCCGCTGGTAGCACGATGATACTCGAGTGGTCAGTCACTCATCCAAATTTGTCGTTCAAAAAAAATTTGGCTATAAAAATGTAAATTAGTTGATGATCAATTTTGATGTTCAAAATAAATTCTCAAGATTTTGTTAAGTTATGTAAGATCTGCTGATGATAAAAGCCAAAAGCCTAAGGGAACCATCATCGTTCTATGATAAAATAAGTTAAAATACAGTCACAAGTGTAGTAGTTTCTCTCCTATTGAAAGCTTCTCAAAACAGTTGCCCAACTACTGCTGCATCAAACTACAGCATTCAAAGATCAGACTATAGAAGAACAAGTGTTGTTTGTCAACGTGATAGTCAACAAGAAAACAATCAAAGTCAACAAAAGTCAAAGGCTAAAGACTAGATGACCAAGTCAACAAGTTAAAGACAGACATTATGGATTTCCAGAAGTGTTGATTCTCAACTAGTAGTTCTGTGGAAATCCAGTAGTTCTCACTAACTCACAAAAGATGCGGTAGTTCAATGCAACAATGTAACTATCTAGCAGTTTTCATAACTACTGGTAATTACTTCATTTAATGAAATTGTTAAGTGTTGCTTTCATGATGACGTCACTAGCAGTTCATTCCTCCTATATATAGTTTAGCTTGTTCATTTTAATAGTCAACAACTAGAGTTGAGAGCATAAAAACTAAGTGAGAAAGTGACTGCCTTGTCAGGGGCTTACTGTATGTACCTTTGTGATAGTATTACATCATTTGAATTTAATGGTTTTAGAGCCTGTTTCACTGAATTGACTTCACTGTTGATTCAAAAGATAAACTAACTCAAATTGATAAGTGATTAAGTGATCAAAGGGCATTGAGAAGAATTAGACCAATCAGATCAACAAATTGTTTCTGATACTCTGTTTTCCGAATTAAAATTCTATCCAAAGAGATCTCAATTACTCATGATCCTCATAATACTGGATCGGCAAACAAGCCTCCGATGCTCGTTTATCATGAATTCAAGATATGGAAACGAAGAATAGATTACCACTTATCACAACAGAACACTGGTTGCTAGAGATCAGTGGTATACGACCCTCATGTTCCCTATGTTCCGAGTACCGAACAACTGAATGTTAATATTCATAAGAAACCCACTGATTAGTCCATTCAGGATTGCCAAAAGTTGGAGCTTGATGCTAAGGCATTTGGGATACTGGCCATGGCCTTACCCAACAAAATCTATGCTGGATTGCTCCATTGTGAGAATGCTAAGGAGTTGTCGGATGCTTTGAACAAACAATTCAGTGGTACAGATGAAGTTCAGGAGAATAACAGAAAACCAACAATATTATATCAAGGGAGAATCTCTGACTTAGCTGTCTGAGAGATTTAACTACTTGATCAGTGAGCTAAGGCTTGCACATCAACATTTCACAAATTCTACTTTGAGTCACATATTCTTAAGATCTCTCCTTGATAAATGGGATTCAACGATATATGTGTTACGAAACTCTGTTGGTTTTAAGGAGATGACTCTGACACAACTTCGTGGCAAACTCCTCACTTACGAGAGAGAGCCTGACCAGGAACAAAAGCTAATATCATCAGGCAAACTGCTGATGATTACACATTTGGTAACACAACCCCGATGAGTCATTGTCATCAAACAAACTAAATCAACAAGGTTATGATCATTTTTTTGACATAACTACTAGTTTTAATCCTCATCACATATTGGAAATCCTAGTTATGCTTTGATGATGCATGATCAGGGACCAATGGATCCAATTGACCAGGAAAAATTTGATCTCCTTGACCAGCTTACACTATTGAGTATCAAATCAAACAATTTTTACAATAAAACTAGTAGGAGCTCTTCTAGAATGGAGGGTAGGGGTAAATTTGAAAAAGATAAATTCAAGGTTGAGTGCTTTAAATGTCCTAGGTTATGACACTTTTTTAGATAATGCAAGAAATCTACACAAGACATTTTACCAATTGTGACTTATCCAAATCAATCAATAGTTGGTCAGTATTCAAGTTTTCAAAATGGACAACATATTTTTTCCCAAAATACCCCTAATCTAACCACACAGTACACTGCACACTTAGTACATGGGCCAATTCAAATGATATATCAGTATGATAGTTAGGCACCTCAATATCAACTTATTCAAATTCACACACCTCAATCACATACTTAGTTGCCTTCACACCCACAGGCCACTTCACAAATAGTTTCTTAAACTACTAGTTGTCCTACACAAAAACCAAACCATCAAAGCTTCTTCACATAGAACTTTCTTGACTAGAGTAGTATGCCCGATGAGATCACAATGATAACTTGGTTATGTTCACAATTGATATCAAAGAACAAGCATTCTTAGGTGATCCCAATGATTCTGAAGATCATTTCAAAGAAAAAATCATCTATGAAGTTCCTTAGAGAACAACTGTCAAGTCTCCAGAAACAAAGACTATCAACCTAGCACTTGTTTCCACAAATGGTCTCATAAAATATGGTCTTCCATACTTTGACAGTTTGCGGTATGTTGACAGTGGTGGGTCAACGCATATGATAGGTTGTAAGAATCTTTTGTTCAACTTTAGGGCTTATGGGGACGCTGACATATCTTTGGAAATGATTCAAAAGGAAAAAAAACTTGGGCCAGGGGAAGTAAATGCTGGTAAATTGGAATTTGAAAATGTTAATATTGTTGATAACTTGAAGCTTAACCATCTAAGTACGTCACAAATGTGTGACAAAGGGTATGTCACATTTTTACAAAAAAATCATGCAAAATTGTTGGACAAGAACTTCCAAGAAAATTGAATGTTTAATTGCTAATGATGCTCAACTTGTAGCTAATAGGAATGGAAATGTATATGTTATTGATATGTTAAAAAATAACCCCATGCCATAAAGTGTATGGCTACTCTCTCTGGCATCACCAAAAGAAACTGAATTGTGGCATAGGTGGTTAGATCATATTAACCTACAAATGATCAACGATGTTTCCAAACAGGGACTTGTGAGAGGGATTTCCAAGTGTGATCAACATTGTGTTTCTTGTCTAAAAGGAAAACAACATAAAGTCTCTTTTAAGTCCATTGAATAATCCAAAACTACAAGATGTCTTCAGTTGCTTCATCTTGATTGTTAAGATAATGAGTTTAGCCAAGAAGAGATATTGTCTGGCAATTGTTGGTAACTATTCAAGATTCACTTGGACTTATTTCCTACACTCCAAAGATGAAAATGATGAAATCATTAAAAATTTTGTTGTCATGGTTGAGAAGCATAATGATCTTCCTGTCAAGATGCTCAGAAGTAACAATGGGACAAAGTTGAAAAATCACACTCTTGATTCATTTTGTGATAGTAAGGAACTGTAAGGCTGTATAGTGTGCTAAGGTCACCATATCAGAATGGGGTAGTTGAAAGAAAGAACAAAACATTAATTGAAGCTGCTAGATCAATGCTAGCTGACTCAGGTCTAACACTTTCTTTCTAGGCAGAAGCAGTGAATATTGTTGGTTATGGGCAAAACAGGGTCCTAATCAATCAAAGACACCAAAAGAGTGCCTATGAAGTACTAATGAAGATCTAATCATTGATTTCTTTCTTCAAAGTTTTTGGTTGTCCTTGTTTCATTCTGAACCTGAAAGATTCCATATAAAAATTTGTTGCCAAGGTATATTGTGTCTATTTTATTAGATACTCTTTAACTGCAAAAGCCTACAGAGTATTCAATTCTAGAACTAAAGTAATTGAAGAAACATCTAATGTAAAATTTAATGAAATGTCCACACTCAAAATACATGCCAATCCAGCTGAACTGTTTGATCTGGAAATCCTCAGATTTGAACTAGTAGAAACTCCAGTAGTTTCAAGTTCTCAACAAACTGCCAGAACTAGTAAAAAAGATTACAGAACAAAAAGTTTTCATACAACCTTTGTCATCCACAAAAGATAAGGACCAAACCACTGAAATCATCTTGGATTTTGGCAGAGTAGTTCCAACACTTTCAGAAGGTTCATATGAATTCTCATCAACCAGTAGTTCTGACTCACAAACTGCTGGTACTTCAAAAATTATTGATATCTCTGTTACTGATTCTCTTGGTCCAATCCCTCCACCATCACTCTACACTGATTAACCTGAAGCTTATTCTAACAATCAACACTTCCAACACTATCACTAATATCATTCCATATGTTGGGGGCATCCTTTCATGAAGTTTCACCCGCCAGAACAAGTTATTGGGGATATGAGTAAGGGTGTATTGACAAGAACTCAAATAGCCAACATTTTTTGTGTTTGTTAGATTCTTATCCATGAATGAACCCTTAAAATATCAAGATGCTCCGAAAGACAACAGTTGGGTAGAAGCTATGCAATAAGAGTTGCTTGAATTCAAAAGATAGAAGTCTAGGGAATTAGTGCCTCTACCTAAAGATAAATATTCCATTGGAACCAAATGGGTATTTAAGAACAAAACAGATGAAAGAGGCATTATGGTGAAGAACAAAGTAGGGCTTGTGGTCCAAGGGTACAGACAAGAATAAGGAATTGACTATTATAAAACCTTTGCTCTAGTGACCAGGTTGGAGGCAATTAGATCATTTCTTGCTTTTACTGTAACCAACAAGCTAAAGGTGTATCAGATGGATATCAAGTGTGCATTTCTTTATGGAAATATCAATGAAGAAGTTTATGTGTGCCAACCTCCGGGTTTTGAAGATGCTCATTATCTAAATCATGTCTACAAGCTTGACAAGGCTTTGTATGGACTAAAAAAAGTCCCCTAGAGCATGCTATAAAACTTTGTCATCCTTTTTAATAGAAAAAAAATCAAAAGGGGGAAAATTGACAAAACACTATTTTAAAATGGGAAGGAAAGGATCTAACAGTTGCTTAGATTTATGTTGATGACATAATATATGCATATACTAATTCAAATTTATGTGACGCTTTTCAAAATTTAATGACCTCAAAAATTGAAATGAGTGCCATGGGTGAGTTGTAGTGCTTTCTAGGCTTACAAGTTAAGCAACTTGAGAGAGAAACTTTCATACATCAAACTAAATATGTTAAAACCATCCTCAAAACAATTGATTTAGAAAACTGCAAAATTTGTACTACTCCCATGTACACATCTATGTCATTAGATTCTGATTCAACTAGCAAATATGTAGATAGACCTTGTACAAATGTATGATAGGGTCATTGATGTATCTTACTGCATCAAGACCAGATATCATGTTTGCCACTTGTGTATGTGCAAGATATCAAGCCTCGACAAGAAAATCACATCTAATTGATGTGAAAAAGATATTCAGGTACTTCAAAGGGTTTCTAACCTTGGGAATCTGGTATCCAGCTAATGACAATCTTGAGCTTGTTGGCTCTTAGATAGTGATTTTGCAGGTTGCCTCACTACAAGGAAGCCAACCACAGGTGAATGCTAGTATTTGGTGACGTACTTATTTCCTGGCAGAGCAAGATATAAACTGTTGTCTCAAATTCAACAGCTGAGGCAGAGTATATTGCCACAACTATAGTTGTAATGCTCAAATCTTGAGGTTGCAAAATCAACTAATTCATTATGGAATAACTGTCTTGAAAACTCCCACCAAAATGGACAATGAAGCTGCTCATAATATTATTAAGAATTCTTTCTAGTATTCAAGAACCAAGCATATCGATATAAAACATCACTTTGTAAGAGATTAATATGAAAAGAGTTTGATTTCAATTCAACATGTGCCCTCTACAAATGAAATTGCAGATGTCTTTACAAAACCACTGGACACACTGACATTTCAAGGCCTAATATCTAGGCTTGAGATGTTAGAATTAGAATAAAACCATTTAAAAAATTTATTCATTAAAGCATCACTCTTACTTTTCCTAAATTTTCAAATTTCAATACTTCTGGTCACATACTAGTTGTTTTAACAAAAATAGAATAAACTTCTAGTTATACACTAGTAGTTTCACAAACGACTAGTCTTTCTACCATTTGTTTTGAAAACATCAATTTCCATCTTCCACAATATCAGGAAAAAGTACAAAGGTAAGAACATGTATGATTTCTATTATTTTTCATCTCTTTGGGCCCACTGCCTCTGTTTATCCAAAGAAAAACACCTTCTTGTGGTTTCTCAAGATAGACATACTTCACAAAGAACATGTTGACATGTTACATCATTCCTCAAAAAACCCACATGTCTTACAAAGAGTGATACACATAAGATATGTTACTTTTTCACATCTAATCTTGATGATTCCCTTCAAACAACTGTTTCACTGATTAAAAATGCTATTAGTTCTTTTCTAATAGTAGTTTCAAATTTCATGATTCTGAAATTTAAGAGATAATCCTTTAGACCAATGCCCAGATGTTATAGAGCTCATTTCCTAACCAACATGAAGAAGAGGTTAAATACATCTCAAGTATATCCTGTTGATGAGATTGCATGTGTGGCTTCCACTCTTCTCATTGACCTCACTTGGTCAAAGATGGACAATGGGAACATAAGTAAGACCACCTTGCAGGACACAACACTTTGCTTCTTCAGGAAGATACAACAACTGGAAGTCCCTAGTAACAAGAAAAGGGGGCATCCCAGTTTTACAAAACCTGTGATACAACCACATTCTATGGGGGGTATATGATTTTACTAGATTGAATGATGCCAGAACTCTGAAACTTTTTGATTTGATGAAATAAGCTGAGAGCTGAGGTCTCCAATCTCAATTAGATGGTCACCAACATGCCTCAAGCTAAGACTAGCTGATCCATGAATATACCCAACAATTGGCCTCCGAAACGGAGCTCAAAATCTCATATCTGCTAGTCACTATCAATATCTTTCCAGCCACAGAAAGCCAAACTACTTGCAAGGAAATAACCACCTCATCACTTACCAATAGGGGTGACATTCCCTTTATCCAATCAATCCGCTGATACCAAAAAAAGGGAGATACTTACTTAAATGCCAAATGCCACATAATGTATTCATCCTACCTTCTAGAACATTCAAGAATCTGGAAAACTTTCAAGAAAAGTCAGTATTCTTCCTACCCTAGAAAATTCAACTAATATCTTCTAAAGGCTTCTTACCAATCACGGAGTAGTAGAGAAGAATCAAGATAGTAGGCAAATAAGGATTAAAATGACGATTCTTCTTCAAAACCTAAGGAGTTTGGGACTACCAATCTAATCCAGAAACTGCTGACATACAAACAACTAGAAGCTAAAAAACAGAACATCTAGGAATTTTCAATAATCCAGTACTTCTCACAAGTGGAAGCTGCGAAAACAGAAAATCCTTCATAAGCTTCTGAAGGTTTTAGCCTTATCAACTGTTCCTAAAAGGATCAATCATTTCTTGATAAAAAGGTTTTGAAAAAAAAACTTTCCACTTCTCAGAAGAAAGTAGTGATGTTCGTTCTTCAGAGGTCCAAAGGGTAGCCTCTAATCTTCCCTAACCCAGAGATTCAGAGACGACAAACTATTACAGATTAAAAGATGTGAAAAACAGAGAACCTTTCTCTGTAAAGTCAAAGAGGGTTGACTCTGATGAAGATAAAGGATTTGTCCATGACTTCAACTTCAACAAAACTTTTCAAAGGACCCTTCATCAACAAAATAAGAGAATAAAATACAGGCTTCAAATAAGTGTGATTTTGGCATCAACAGATCTAGGGGGAATTGTTTGGTTATGTAAGATTTGCTGTTGATGAAAGCCAAAACCCAAGAGAACCATCATCCCTGCCTAATGATATAAATTAAAATATAGTCGCAAGTCGAACAGTTTCTCTCCCTTTAAAAGCTTCTCAAAACAGCTGCTCCAAGTACTTTTGTATCAAACTACTGCATTTAAAGATTAGAGTATAAAAGAACAAGTGCTGATTGTCAAAGTGATGGTCAAAAAGTCGACAGTCAAAGTCAACCAAAGTCAAAGGATGAAGACTAGAAGACTAAGTCAATGAGTCAAAGATAGAAGTTATAGATTTCCAGAAATATGGTTCTCAACCAGCAGTTCTTAATAACTCACAAAAGAAGCAGCAATTCAATGCAATAGTGTAACTATCTAATAGTTTTCATAACTATTTGAAGTTACATTCTTTAATAAAGTTGTTAAGGGTCACTTTCATGATGACGTCACTAGTAGTTTCTCCTCCTATATATAGTTTAGCTTGTTCATTTAATAGTCAACACTTAGAGGAAAGAGCATAAAACCAAGTGAGAGAGTGTTTGCCTTGTGAGAGGGAGTACTGTATTTACCTTTGTGATTGTATTACAACATTAAATTCAATGAAATCATTCCCAAATCCAGTAGTGTTCGATTGGTGTGTTTGCTTATCACTGTTTAATTGAATTTTCAAACTGATTTATCAGAAAAAACACACGCTACATACACTCTCAGGTCCAACAGATATAAAAAAATTATATAAAATACCATTTAACATAAATAGCATATGTTTAGACTTTTATGTGTTAGTAGAATAAGTGTAGCACCCTCATGAGAGCATTTTACAAAATTTTCTTAAAAGCGAATAAGGGGGATACTGTAACTCTCATTCTTCAGAGAGAGAGAGAGTGTGTGTATTACCTTGATTTGTCGCTTGGAATCAAAGGAGACAAGCATGGTCTCATTTCATTACCACCTTCAAGTTTTCGTTGTGTGAATATGAGTTGGTTTTCAATTAGTTTAAGGGTTTTAAGATCGGATCTTGCTAAACATAATTTCAAGGTAAGCTTTTGCTTAATAAGCTCGTTTAAACACAGATATTTGTGCATGGGATCAAATTAGGTTTTTGCACAAAGAAGAAGTTAAGTTTTGACGTGACTTATCGCATAAAATGTAGCTTTCCGTGTGAAATGTTTAGTTTTCGCATTATAAATTTTGCTTGATAATTTGACACCAATAGTTTACTTCGCGCGAATAGCTACATGAAGTGTACGTGTATGAAAGGTTGTTGCATGCGAATTGTGTAGTTAGTGAAATGTCATATGAGTAGGAAAAACTTTTTCCATGCGGAATGTCACTTTTCACATAAGATGATTACATGCAATAACTCTACATTTTGCACGACCTGTGTGAGAAAAAGTGCGTTTAATATGTGAATCTTTAACCACATCGACTTATAGTCCAAGGGTCAAGATCAATCAACAATTTAAGGGTTAAAGCAATTGATCAGGTGAGTTTCTAGAAACCCCTTTGAAACTGCTTTGTAGCGACAGGTATACTTAGTATAGGTCTTAATGCAAGATTAAATGTTTTATGGGAAAGTGTGGTTTAATGATTAAAAACATTTTTGGCTGTTAAATGGGAATTTTTACTGATGCTCATCGTAATGATTTAGTGAAAGGATTAACGAAGTTTAAACTGATTAATGTAAATGCAATGGTAAAGTAATACAATGTTACATAAATGAATTGTCGTTTAGTTACAATTAACGATATATGTATGTACTATGAATGTTATGATATCTAAGATAGGTAATGGCTCGTACGGGACATGTGGAATGGAGTGACGGTGATCACTCGCCCTACGAGATTTATAGAATGAAATAACGAAGCTCATTGTCCGATGTGATGTATGGAATACGCCCTATTCCACACGTTCTTATGGTGGAATGAATTCGGTCCCACGGGACATGTGGAATGGAAAGAGGACATGCTATGTTATGTTAATGCTATGCCATACCATGCTATGATATGCTATGTTATGTTACTTCATGCCAAGTAATGATGTGTCACTTGTACTTTATTGTTGTTAATAAAAACTAAAACCCACTTAGCACAACTAAGCTTTTAGTATACACATTAGGTGAAAGTTTAGGGCATGTTAGGTGTTGGAGTGGCATGGATGGCAAGAGCTAAGGATTACCTGTTGTGGACCAACATCCCATTTAAAGAAGTTTTATTATCAAGACAATTGTTATATTTCGCTAAGACTAGGTTTTGTGATGTTTGAAACAGTTATGACATGTATGGAATGTTTCCGCTGCATGTTGAATGGAATTTATTCAATTTAAAAACTATGATTTAATGTGTAAGCTCAACCATTTAGACCCCTCAGTTTTTTAGTGTTTCAATAAGTTTATAGCAATAACATTATCGTGTGAAAATAGTACTGGGTAAATGTTAGTCAAAACCCATTATAACAAGACTTTTAATCATCATTATTAAGACATTCTTCATAATATCTCACATACAACTATAAACCATAAATATTTAATTGATCCTAAAATAGATTTATTTATGTAAAATTTGATTTTCTATTAAATATATTAATAGACGTGAGTTCACTACTATATGAATCAAAGTTTAAAGGTCTTATCTGATGATTAATCCCCTCTAATTCTGAATTCCCAATTTCTAGATGCTCGGTTCTGATATTAATCAAGGGTCGACTCTAGCATGTTTTTGTCTCATGACTTGATGGTTAGTTAGAATTGTTGATAACTAACTTGATAAACCCTTGAATTCTCGATCTTGACGTGTTTTCATTTCAAGCCCTATTATCTTAAGAAAATACGTACTTTAATTACAAATCATAAAATTTTATTCAATAACAAAAGTTGTCGTGAACAGTGGTTAAAATACCAATTGATGGTAATCCATTTGTGAACTTCTATGTAAAGTCGTGGGTAAAGGCTTCACCGATGATCATTTCACCAACTGATTACTACAATGGACTACAACAACAGATCATTAACGTTGGACTACACTAGTTAGTTACTACAGATCGACGGTCTTTCATTGGTAGTATTCCATTGGCATATGAATCATCGATACCTTTTAATAAATATTTATTTTTTGGATTTTGTTTGTTATGTTGTGATCACATACATATTTAAGTAACCTTTTAAAAGTAGTACTTTTGTATGTTTAGGATTTTGTTTGATGTGCAGTTGAATTTTTCTATGCTTTCAAGCAATTTAAGTTTTTTAATGTTTTTTAACGTTAAAAAAAGATTAAATGTGTATGGACCTAGTTAACCCATAACTAATGTCATATTCTTCTAATTTTTCATTATCTATGTTATATTATAATACATTTAGGCATGAATGACATTTTGAAATACTTAAAAGTTAAGAACTTTTTTAAGTTTAATTCATAAGATACAACTCTAAAATCAGGATAAATTAGTTTTTTAAACACTAATTACATTTTAATCCCTCATATTAATTATAGTTTAATTTCTTCATCTTTAACCAAATTATAAATAATTAATTTGCACTTATACTTTATCCCTTTATAAAAAAACTAATCATCCCCACAATTTATAAATGTCCATTACTTTTACGTGTGTTAATATTTTTTTAAAAAGTATACCATAAAAATAAACATTTTATTCTCTTTAAATTGGGTATAGTATTACTTTAGTTTTTTAGTTAAAAACTGATATGAATCCTTAACCGAAACCAAAAGGTTCACAGAGGAAACCGAACCGATACCAATCAAAAACTGAATTAACTGAAAACGATTAGTTTAAAAAGCAAAATTAACCAAAACTGGTTATAGTTTTTTTTTGTACCATCATTTAACCAAAATTAACCGTTCATACCTCAATTTCATTTATTTATACTTCAATTTCATGTATTTATATAATATTTCATGTATTTATACCTTACTTTAATGTATTTCTACGCAAAACATTTATCTCAAGTTTGGTTTTGGCTATTAAACGAAACTAAAAGAACCGAACCAAAAACTCTTAATCTAACCAAATAAATCAAACTGATTAACTGAAAACTGATTGATTAATAATATAGACTAATCGATGATTCGGTTTCGGCTTCTGTTTCGGATAAAAACTGAACCGACTAAACTATGCACACTTTGCTATGTTACCGGTCACATCATCGGGGCACCATCTACTATATATGTACACACTAAACTTAAAATTGTTTATTTGTATTGGTGTTGTAGTTATGCATAATGTAGGAAACTTTGTTATTTTTTTAATGAGTTTCGTATAAACAAAAGATTAAAATCCTAAGGGCGGCTTTATTCCTAAAAGTGGGACATTATAACAAAAAAGAATGGTCTGTCCCCTAGGATGCTTATAATCCAATCCTTGTGTAAAAGAGATTCGAGATATTTTACAAGACGTGTCTTCTATATTTGTTATTAGCTAACAAAAGGCTTACTTTGACATGAGAATTTGCCAATATATAAAAAACACGTAAATCAGAATGGACAAAAATTTATATTATTTAACCACGTCACTACTCTTTGGATTATCTTGATCACATGGATTACAAAGTTGTTAATGTGAGTAGTTGGCTGATGTCCTTCATTGTAGATCACCTTAGAAACAAATACGTACCCTTGAACACATTAGAAACAAAAACACAAATCAGATCGAGATTCTAGGTATTATCGTTTATGAAAATAAACAACACAAAAAACATATATATCATTTGATCAAGTAACATAGGAATGTGGCCTAATAAAATAATAAACAAGTTAACGAAAATATAAATAAGCATTATTCCATATCGTTTTACCATCTTATAACTGGCAATAGTAATGATAAGTTGACGATTTAATTATTTATCCTAAAATAATCAATAGTAGAAATGATTGGTGGTGAAGATCCAAGGCAGTCGGCATACATAGATCGACAACAAGTAGCTGTGATATCTTACTAGGAAAAACAAACATTAATTTCTAATTCCCATTGACAATCATTTTAAATTTATTTTTATCTAACTAGCTATCCGAGCATAAAATCATAGATTCACTAAAAAATCATATTTTAAACCTTAACTCATCAAACATTCAATCATAATCCTTCAAAGTTTATAGATTTCTAATACAAATCAAAATTAAAAGATAATAATTCAGACATGCATTTCATATCTTTTATCTTTTTAACGTCCAACAAAGTTTGCCACCCAAGTACAACCATAGGCGATATGCCATTCACGCCTGTAGTCATATACAACGCTGGTGACCCTAACCCGTCATCAATTCCACAGAAAACCTATTACGTGCAGACTTACTTTGATAAAACTCCTGATTTACGCATAACATTTTGTCACAAATAAAACTCCAATCAGCAACCTCCCTAGAAAAGTGATTTGGTATGCTAAAGTAGCATATTTCATCTTAATCACTTTATTTCAAAATTAGCTTTTAGGAGGCCTTAATTGACCATTCACCCATTCATTCTGCCGATTTCTACGGCTCAAAATATATTAATAAATATATGTTTTATGCTTCACATTTGACAGGTTTTGTAACTTATTGGGAGCTGCACCGCACGATCTCCACCCTCTCTCTATGTCGGCATTTTTTTTATATATTACTTCCTACGTCCAGTGTTTTTTATTAATAATAATGTTTTATTTAACTTTCATTTTCATATATAAAATACCATTTTAGTAGAAGCTTTGTTGGGAAAGAAACGTACATTGGGTTTCTGTTTATAAAATTATTTAGGTATCTCTTATTCTCATCCAGGGAAACATTGTTTGTAAATTTCTCTCAAACTTAAAAAGTGATAAAACTTCTTAATTTTGCCAAGTTAAGTGTTAATGAGTTGAAAGACAAAAGTTAGGGATACAGCTAATCTTGTCTCAAGCTACCAACGATCGTTTGAATACAAAAATACACGTATCTTAACAACCAATATCAGCAACGTGGGTATACATTCCCAAGACACGTATCATATATTTATTCATATTATGTATATGTATGTATATGCCCAAGGTAAAAAAACCGTCAATTTTTATTTCAGAGAAAAAAGATAATGGTAATCGTTTTACTTAAAAGAAAATAATGCAATATACCATTTATACATAATACAAAGAGTTTGATTTGGATCTCCATAAGACATGGACTAATTAGTTTAAATACATGTAATGAATGTATAAATACATGAAATATATATATAGATATGAAATGGATGTATAAATAAATGAAATAGAGGCATAATTGAATGAAATGAATGTATAAATACATGAAATAAATGTTTAAATATATAAATAAAGGTATAAATACATTAAATGAAGGAATAAATTAATGAAATTGAGGTATAATTACATGAAATGAAAGTATAAAACATGAAATGCAAGTATAAAAGTTAGAAATATATAAAAAAATAAATGGTTCAGTTCGGTTCGGTTAATTTCGGTTAACCGATAGTAAAAAAATATCCGTTAACCAACTTTCGGTTAATTCGGTTAGTTTTCAGTTCGGTTTCGGTTAACGGTTCGGTTATTGCACACCCCTAACTAGCGTGGTCTTTAATTTTTCTGAAACTAGATCTAATTCTTTATATATCTAGAAATTAATGACCCAAAAAGAAAAGTAGACATGGAAAGAAAATCTTGTAAAAAAATCAATTGTATTAAGGGAATTCTATTATGGTCAAATGATAAATAGAATGAAACTTTCATTTCATTTAATGTATTAAGGTCAAATGATAAGGAGAATGAACCTTTCATTTCATTTCATGGCAACCGTTGCATTCAGACGTATCTTAAAACAATATGTCATCCACCATACAGTGAGCATCAATATTTCATTAATGTTAGTTTCATTTTGGACACATCTTGAAGCTCTTATCATATAAGCACAAACTATGAATTGTATAAACACAATTATTTGTGACCAAAGTAAGTAAAAATTTCAGTAGTTCCCCACATGTATAGAGATTGATAAGACACACGAAAGTCTGATAAGCCTCGAGGTTTGAATGCCACATAGCATAGGTAAGTGTTGGCCTCTTTTCAACTTTCTATTGTGAAAGTTTATTTCACATCTTAGTTGTTAATAGACATGGTTTTCTTGAACTATCTTTTTGTTAATGATAATACACTTCACACATGGATCTTTAACGAATCCTCATAGATTTTATTTGGTGATAAATAAGCCCATGTTTTTGGTTAACATACTAGTTGATAGTGTACGGTTCTCGAATGGCATGGACCAACTTACATAAGGTGGAGGGCTTGACTTAGTTCACACAACCTAATTTGATGCTTTTATTTGAAGCGTTGTTTGGTTTCTCCACTTACATTAATCCATCCATTGTCACTCCATGCTTCACATTTGTATCAATGTAAATTTTGTGGAACTCTCATTGCCCTCAGTATATAATATATATATATAAGTGAGAGAAGGATAAGAAAAAATCTAAACCATTAGATATTTAATCTAATGGTTGAGATATTGATGACAATCTTGTAAATAGTGTTAACTATTAAACTAATTAATTTTCTAGATTAAAGGTATAAAGGTAAATTTAACATTTTTAAATTAAGAAATTAACTTTAATTCACATGCAAGTCCATGTCCCTCTTTTTTAAATGTCAATAACTGTGTATACGTAACTCTTTTTTTAAAAAAAATACACCATAATAACGAGTGTTTTTTTATCTTTAATATGAATACCATATTGATATATTTATGTAGAGTTATTTCTGTTTTTATATATTTAGGGTGTTATTTCTGTTTTGATTCTGATTAAAGTGTTGACTGGTGTTATATTAGGGTGTTATTTCTATTATATTCAATGTTAATGTGTTCTTTATAAGATGTGTGCCTTCAATATAACTGATGTGGTGTTTTTATGAGTTAGGGTGTTATTTCAAATTCGAAAATCCTCACAATAACTGTCAAAAATCGGTTGCATATATTCATTCAATAATTAGATTTTATTAGTTAAATTACACTTATGCCCTTAAATTATCAAAATAAAAAGGGACACATGTCACCTCCATAATCTTTCTTATCCTTCTCACACTTTTAAATTTTTCATATGAACTTCTATATATATATATATTTCAGTTAGAAACTTATAGGTTCCGGTGTTTAATTAACTTTTAAGAACATACAATACGAATTCAAACAAGTCCAATCGACATGTTTGTAACGCAAATAAAATATATAGTTGTGATAAACATCAAGAATTATAATGATGAAAAGTTATGAAAGTTTCTTTCTTCTTAATTTTTTTAAGAAAAACGCACGTAAAAGTGTTTTTTTTTTTTTTTAAGAATTTTGATTAAATGTATAAATTGTTGTATCTTATCTATAATAATAATAATTAATCTTAGAATACAACCCTTTTTTTTTCTAAAAAAGCGCTTGTCAGACGTATCTTGTATTATACGTACTCAAATTTCCCTAATGCAAGTTGACTCTTGCAATAAATTTCCCTAAACGTATTGTTTTGTTTATTACTTATTCTAATTCAAATATATAAGCATAATCACGATTCAATAAATTAACTGACATGTTTATAATAATTTTGTGCATGAAAAGGGCCTCTTAACACTAACCTGTAGATTTAATATTCACCGGTCCTTTTCACATAAAAATAATTGTGATTAGAACCTACAGAAACATATTTGACTTCAAAATATTGATAAATGAAAGAAAACTTATTAGCCTTGTCATAATCAAGCAAAAACTAACATGTCATTATACTAAAATGGGTTGACTTCAAATTCCGTTAATAGCTAATCAACTACAGCGTTTTAATTAATGATTAATCAATTCATTTTAATAATGATTAATCAATTCATATGCAGAATATGTATACCAGTGGCGAAGCTAGCCCATTAATTTAGGGGTATCTCGAAAAATTTTTTGTTATCATGCAATCATACAATAATAAAAAAATGACAATAATAAAGTCTTAAACCTAACAAATAACAAATATAAGAATTACTAAACTAGAATTCTAGAGAAACTGTAACATCATCATACAAGAAATCAAACTATCAAAGATTCAAAGGACAAGAAAACTTACAAGAAATCGAACAGGTCTGTTGGTCAATGCGGTCAACGCGACGCAGCAGCAAGTTGAATCGACTTTCAGGCAGTGAGGCGTGAGCAGGGCTGAATCGCCGATCCTCGGCTTCTGTCCTGTACTGCTGTTTGTGCAATGTTGAATGTTCGACACTTCAACGTTTGGGTTTCCTTCCGTTTCCAATTGTCGCACATGCCCATAATCAATGTTTATTTTATTCTTTTGGGCTTTATTATAATTTAGGCTTAGTTATCATTTTTGCTTAATTATTAAATAAGTTTTGGGCTTAATTAATAATATAAGTTTCATATTTTTCTCTTAGGGGTATTCTCGTATATGTTTAGGGATATCCTATGTATAAAACTGAAAAAAATATACTGAGAATACGAGGTTGAGCCATGGCCCGTGCTACGGCTACATGCACATTAGTTCCGCCCCTGCCAAACAACCAAAAGTAATGCTCATTGAAACATTCATAACTTTTCCTAATAAAGTTGATAGTAACGATGAACCGTGGTTAGCTTGAGTTGTGTAATAGACGACACAACTTAATTAGGTCAAATTATATGATCAACATTAACAACACGTTGTGGTTTAGTTCAAAACGGGTCAGATTAAGGCACGTACACCCATTATTATTTGTAATGCCTAGTTGCAATGTCAAAGATAAAAGGGTAGTAGGTTATTTGGACTAGCTTTAAGTATGCAAATTTTATGAGACCGACTCATTTAGATTCATTATAAAACCTAATACATTAAATTAATACATAAAAAAACAAATTACTGAACTAAGTCCATCTTTTGAAGATGAATCATAACTAGTGGTAAAAGATGCGCTTCGCGAGAGGTTTCAAACCTACTTAACACGGGTATTAAAATTTGTGTCACTTGGTTTTGATGACTTTTACATTAGCTCGCGAGAAAGATAAAGCGGGCAGCTGAGCTTACTTGAGAGTCGAACCCGCGTCTCTCCAATAGGATGGTAACATGCGAATAACCAGATCCTCTTTTGTTTTATGTCCACTCCAATTATATATGTAACATTACAAATTTGGAAAATACTATAAACCAATCATTTTTTATATTTTTTAAGTATAAAATTAGTATTGTAAAAAAATAAAAAAAATATATATGTAGTTTACGAAGCTAAATATATGTGGTTTGTAAAGTTACATAGATGCATCTCATACATACATACATACATACATACATACATATAGTGGAGTTCTAAAGTAAACACTAGTGTATTTGTAAACTGAGTGAACAAATCTTAGCCATTGATTTACATTATCAAATCGTAAAATACACTAGTGTATTTTCATTATCAAATCCTAGCCACTGATTTACACTTGTGTATTGATAATTAAGGACTAGGATTAGTTCACTAGTGTTTACAATCAAGTGGATGGTTTAAATGAGAACGCTGAATATCGCGAGAACCGTGAAAACAAATGAAAAAAACCACAAGAACTTGGTCAAAAACAATTCAAATTCAAAATTCTTTATACACTTATCATTATTATTTGAATACAATGTTAGAAATTAAATTTACACATTTAAATTTACGTGAATTCGTAAATAAAAAAGTTTACACATGTGTAAGTTTGTCATTTACACATGTGTAAGTTTGTTATATTTACACATGTGTAAAAAATCTAGTAAGAGTGATTTTGAGAGGAGAATTGAATTATTTTATGTTGTAAATTCTTTTTTCATGTTCTATTTTAATTATAATGAGGTTTATATTAGAAAAATCGATTTTGATTGGTTTTTTCATTCGTTCTTATGGTTCTCGCAATATTTAGCGTTCTCAAGATAACCCTCCCCTATATATACATATATATATATATATATATATATATATATATATATTATATATAGGGTGAGGTTCTAGAGTGAACCCTAGTGTATTTTTGAATTAAGTGAACAAATCCTTGCCATTGATTTACATTAACAAATCCTGGTTATTGATTTACACTTGTGTATTGATAATCAAGGGCTAGGATTAGTTCACTAGTGTTCACAATCAAGGGGGTTGTTCACTAATTAACCTAACCCTATATATATATATGTAGAGGTTCATGTAAGAAAATATAAAAGTGTGAGAAGGATAAGAAAGATTTTGGAGTTAACACGTGTCTCTTTTTATTTTGGTAGTTTAAGGGTATAAGTTTAATTTAATTAATAAAATCTAATTATGAAATGAATATATGTAACCGATTTTTGGCAGTTATTGTAGGGATTTTCGAATTTGAAGGCATACATCTTTAAAGAAATAACACATTAACTCATAAAAACACCACAACATGTATATTGAAGGCATACATCTTATAAAGAACATAAATATAACAGAAACAACACCCTAACTCATAAAAACACCACAGTATGTATATTGAAGACACACATCTTATAAAGAACACCCTACACATTGAATATAATAGAAATAACACCCAAATAAATCAAGGACCTTTGTCCTCACATTAAATATAAAAGGAATAACACCCTAACTAATAAAAACACCACATCATGTATATTGAAGGCATACATCTCACGAAGAACAAAAATATTACAGAAATAACACCCTACAATTAAAACACCATTGTATTAACATAGAAAAAACACAATGGACTAAAACATCCAAGCGAGAGGTAATTTTTTTCTCTACATAAGTATATCAATATGGTACTCATATTAAAGATAAAAAACACTCGTTATTATGGTGTAATTTAAAAAAGAGAGTTACATATAAAAAGTTATTGACATTTAAAAAAGAAGGGTGGGGAACTTGCATGTGTATTAATGTTAGTTTCTTAATTTAAAAATGTTAAATTTACCTTTATACCCTTAATCTAGAAAATTAATTAGTTTAATAGTTAACACCATTTACAAGATTGTCATCAATATCTCAACCATTAGATTAAATATCTAATGGTTTAGATTCTTTTTATTTTTCTCACACTTTTATATTTTCTTACAATAACCTCACATATAATATATATATATATATATGTAGAGGTTCCTATAAAAATCTAAAATTGTGAGAATGATTAGAAATATTTTGGTGGTGACACGTGTCCCTTTTTATTTTGGTAGTTTAAGGGTATAATTGTATTTTAACTAATAAAATAGAATTATGGAATGAATATATGCAACCAATTTTTGGCAGTTATTGTATGGATTTTTGAATTATAATTTGATTTTGAATTCTGTGATCAATTTGACGCTTTATCAGAACCATAACTTATTTATAGCTTCTTCAGCATTTTTTCATTCACGGTATATGAGATTTACAGATCATCTTCGACACCATATACACTGATATCTCAATAGATGGATAACGATGAACTAGGTATGAAGTTTAGGGTGGTTTTTGTTTTTTGTTCGATCGATGTCTTTTTCTTTTTGCTGATCGGAAGGTTTCTTTTAAAAGGTTTATAGTGTTATCAATCAGGAATTTCAATAGGTTTCTGTTTCCTTCAATAAAAATGCCATGGTGTTTTTAAGAGATTTATGGTTTCTTTTTAATATATTGATGATGAATGGTGATTTCAGTAGGTTTCTAGTGTCTTCAAAGAGTTAGGGTGTTTTTTGGGACCTTGCATTGTATTCGGTAGGTTTCTAGTGCTTTTTCAAAGGGTTAGAGTGATTTTTTGGTGTCTTCAATAGATTTATGGTGTTATTTCATAAAAACAAAAATAACACACTAACTTATAAAAACACCACATCATGTATATTGAAGGCATACATCTTATAAATAACTAGAAATATAACAGAAACAACATCTTTACTCATAAAAACACCACAACATGTATATTGAAGGTATACATCTTATAAAGAACATAAATATAATAGAAATAACACCCTAACTCATAAAAACACCACATCAGTTATATTGAAGGCACACATCTTATAAAGAACATCTAACATTGAATATAACAGAAATAACACCCTAATAAATCAATTTCTAAACACAATACTTTAATCAGAATCAAAACATGAATAACACCCTAAATATAACACTAGTAAACACTTTAATCAGAATCAAAACAGAAATAACACCCTAAATATATAAAAAATAGAAATAACACCCTAACTCTTTGAAGGCAACAGAAACCTACTAAAGACACCAGAAACCACAGCAATGCAATGACCTTTGTCTTCACATTAAATATAACAGGAATAACACACTAATTCATAAAAACACCACAACATGTATATTGAAGGCATACATCTTATGAAGAACATAAATATAACAGAATAACACCTACAATTAAAGCACCATTGTATGAACATAGAAAAAACACCATGGACTAAAACATCCAAGCGAGACGTAATTTTTTTTCTCTAGATAAGTATATCAATATGCTACTCATATTAATGATAAAAAAACACTCGTTATTATGGTGTAATTTAAAAAAAGAGTTACGTATAAAAAGTTATTGACGTTTATAAAAGAATGAGGGAACTTGCATGTGCATTAATGTTAGTTTCTTAATTTAAAAATGTTAAATTTATCTTTATATCCTTAATCTAAAAATTAACTAGTTATTTACAAGATTGTCATCAATATCTCAACCATTAGATTAAAAATCTAATGATTTAGATACTTTCTTACCCTTCTCACAAAAAACATTTTTTTACAATAAGCCTCACCATATATATATTATATATATATTATATATAGGTAGTGGATCAGGAGAAAACTACTTAAATGTGAAAAAACTAAAAAACTATTAAATAAAAGCTTAAAAAACACACTAATTTTTACTTTTAACTTTTTTTGGCTGTAGGTCTAACATTTTTAAGATAAAAATTTTAAAAATAAAATAAATTAGTATTAACATGTGCAACATACGTTATGTTGCACATGCAGTTTAGCCCTAGGTTTAAGTTTTCGGATTAGTTTAGCTTTTAGGGTTAGGTTTTTGTGGATGTAGGTTTACGGCTTAGTTTTTAGGTGGTGGTGGGTGGGGGTGTTAGGGGGTTTAGGTTTTTTTTTCAGTGTTACACATATGTAATACTAATTTTTTTCAAAAATTTTCTATTTAAAAATGTAGATTTACAACCAAAAAATATTTAATAAAAAGTTAGTGTGTTTTTAAGCTTTTCTGGTTGTTTTTTAGTTTTCTCATGATAATGTAAATATTGTGAGAATGCTAAATATTATAAGAACCGTGAGAACGAATAAAAAAACCGCGAGAACTTGGTTAAAAACAATACAAATTCAAAATTTTTTACACTTATCATTATTATTCGAATTTAATGTTAGAAATTCAATGTACACATTAAATTTTCATGAATTCGTAGATAAAGAAAATTAACACACATGTGTAATTTTGTTAATATATTTACACATGTATAAAAAATCTAATAAGGGTGACTTTGAGAGGAGAAATAAATTATTGGAGTGGTAATTTTTTTTGATGTTTTATCTTAATTACAACGAGTTAACGTTAACCCGTGCGTTGCAGCGGGGTGTTTGTTTCACCATATGAGATGCAAATGTGGTGAGATCTAACCGATTACATGATACAAAATCACTAAAATAAACTTCACAATTCGTACAATTGAAACAAAATAAATTTTCTCAATTGGAATTCCAGTGACATGAATGTTTCCAAAGATTTTATTTTAAAATTTTCTATGACAATAAACGCATGCAATCCGAGAAACCGCAGAAACTCACAGCAACCCAAGAAATCCCTTGTTACTTCTTCGTCTATCTCAAAAAAATACACAAACAAACACTAATCACATACTATATAAATGCATGCTCTTTTAATCAAAAGATATTTGATTGTTGTAATGTGGCGTAAAAGTTTGAAGTATAACAATCATATGCACAGAAAACCCATCGAAAAATTCACAAATAAAATCATCAATAATCAAAGGAGTATTTAATCATGATGAATGAATAACACGTAAAGAAAAAAATCAATATTAACTTTGCAAAAGTCAAACTGGTTTTTATATTTTTTTTTGTTGAATAACGATTTGAACTCAACAAATGGTTTTCCAAAATTTGATCAAATTTAATCTTCTTTATCACTTGATGAAGATTTTTAATTAAGTTTGTTTCGGAAAAACTGAACTACACTTGCGTGATCGAAACAGATATCGTCGTTTGCACCAAAACTTTATGCTTGCTACGACAAGAAATGAAGAGAAAAATTTATAACAAAATGAAATTTGATTAATATATTGACAAACAAATCAATACAACACTTACATAAAAGTTAAAAGATGATCCATAATATTTAACTCAAAATTTTACATGTTAAAAAAACACAAATAATGCTTAAGTGATCGAAACCGTATCTTTTAAATTCATAACTTTTTTGTTGAAAACGCATTTTGCAATCAACAAATAATCAAGTTTCGTCAAATTCATTCCTTTTAATAAATGTTCAAAAACACAAATAACGTTTAAGTGATCGGAAACTGGATCACGGTTCTTCCCGGACATATCTGTTTGGTACGAAAAGTTAACGAATATCAGAATCAGGATCACGATTGAACAATATTTAAAAATAACAATAAGCATGGTAACAAAATATAACTTAAGTGTCTGAATTGGAAGTTTTACCCCAATTGCAAATTGAGAAGGAAAGAACGAAAATTATTCAAAAACGTATATGAGTGAATCGATTGATTTGATTTAAAAGTTGGCTTTTTATATATAACTTAAAGACGGGAGCGTGTAACCCAAAGTTGTGTGTGGACACGTCGATTCACAAAAGGATTTCACCGTTTGGATTGATTTAATTTGTCATGGCCAAAGATGCGGCTCTTGTTTCCGGTTGCTTTTGTAGGTAAAACTTAAAACATATGGGTTTGCCTCGATAGTCAAGCTTTGTATAGCACTCGTTGGTTGTCAAAAAAAACTTTAAAACATATGCAACTTCCGGTTGTTTTTGTTAGTTTAGGGTAAAACTTAAAAGACGTGGCTTCATATGGACACGTCGATTCATAGTAGGATGTAACTGTTTGATATACTTTATGGCCACATTAATAATTATAACTTTAAACTTATCCATCACAAACAATTATATCCGAAGGTTTGAGATGTCCCATCGTTTTATTATTTTATTTATGAAACCATCGAAACTCTTTTATTTACAGAAACATTAAACGGGTAAATATGTAAATTATTTAAAAAGTAGGGTAGAAGTTAGTAATATTGTTTCATCAATTTACTAAACATCACATCTCTTCGGTTAAATTGGATGAACAAATGGAACAGAGGTGTGCATATGCGAAACAACGTATCTTTCCAATCATTTCATGCAGTAATAGTGTTGCGTATAAGGTTAGCGACTTTTTAAAAAGTCGTGATATATTTAAAGTTGTGAATATTTGTAAAGGGGTGATATATTTAAATGTATTTGGAACGGTTGTGATTTTTCGTATGATTTTTCGTATATATACGAAGGTTCTGACCTTTTGCAAGGGATGATACATATTTAAAAGTTTGAAGGGGAGATATATTTAAAAGTTGTAACTTTTTGTAAAGGGTGTGATACATTTAAAAGTAGTGTGAAGGGCTTGTGATTTTTTAAGGATTGTTATATCTTTAAAAACCTTTCTTCCAAACCATTATGTCTTTATTTAAACCATTGTGTCCAAGTTACTTTTTGTATGTATATGTAACATAACATATATAATATAAGTATAGCAACATGAAAGGGCGTGAGTTAAATGAACTAAATGGTGTGACTTTTAAACAAATGAGATATATTCCAAGTTGCAAATTGTATAATGGTATAATGAGGTTTCTATTAAAAAATTGGTTTTTGATTGGTTTTTTATTCATTCTCACGGTTTTGCAATATTTAGTGTCTCAAGATACCTCTCCCATATATATATATATATATATATACACACACACACACACACTCTCGGCCTTCCCTTGCAAGTTTTGCCCTATTTTTTCACACCCATAGATTAAAATATTTAGAAGGATTGCCGTAAAAAATCGAAGTGGTGTTTGTCGCATCCTTATAGCAGCTGTAAAAAGTCGATGACATAAGTATAACATCACTTTTTACATCATTATGGCTGCCGTTTTATTTTTCTAGAAAAGTAGATTTTTTTAGGATTTTTGATAAACAAAATTTGAAAACACATTTCATAAGACCGAATTCTCTAAGTTTTCACAAATCGTATACATTTTTATTTTACCCTAACCCCCTATATATATATATATATATAGGTTAGGGTTCAAGAGTAAACCTAGTGGTTTTTTAACAAAGTGAATCAATCTTGATCATTTATTTTTTTTTTTCTTTTTTATTAATAAAATAGAAAGGATATAATAGTAAAATTTAAATACTTTCTCTCTCTAATTAGAATTAAATGTTTTCTCTCTTTGATTATACATAGGTGTATGAAAAATATATGTAAAATAATTGTATTTCTTGGTCGTTGTGTATAAAAAACGGTCATTATATATATGTGTATTAAACTCAATTTTTTTGCGAACAACAAACAGTTACATACACATGTGTATAAAACCCAAATTGTTCGCAAACAACAATTATACACATGTATAAAAAACTACAAACGGTCACTATACACCATCGACATTTTTAGTTTTTTTAACTTAAAAAACTATAGCAAGATCATACTCAAATTAAAGAGAATAGAATGATCGTGTTTTTATGATGTAATTATTTAAAAAAATATAAACGTATGAAAAGGTTATGATCATTTAAAAATTATAATGGTAGTTTATTTAAAAGTCAAAAAACAATTAAGGAAAGAATATTTTTTACTTCCTCCAATACCCTTTTGAATAAAAAATAAAAAATCAACAAAATGAGTGGTTTAGATTGGTTCATTTAGTTCACAAATAACAATTATACAAAAAAACCGCATATTAGTTAAGAAAACTAAAAAACTCAAATGAATGGACTTTATTTTGCCATGTATTATACCTTTTTGCAGACGTGTTACGTATAACAATCAAAGACTGTCACGTGTTATGTAGCAACTTTTACTTTTTCAGAAAAAGCTGAAAGTCTGCAAAAGCTGTTACACGTAACACGTGGTAGCCTCTAGTTGTTACATGTAACATAGTTTGCAAAAAGGAATAACATGTGGCAAAGGAGGGTCCATTCATTTGGGTTTCTTAGTTTTCTTAACTAATATGGGTTTTCTTTCTATCTCTCTCATATATATATATATATATATACATATATATAGGGCTCGGTTCAAATGAGAACCACCACGAGTTGTGAGAACCATGAGAATTCCTACTTCTCGAGTGAGTTGTGCCAAAAAATTTTCCACAAACATAGATGAAAATATTATAAACACATATGTAAAAAAATTGCCGAGTCGGTAGTTTTGTCTGATGTAAGTTATGTTTACGCGCCAGTGTAAATTTGTTACGAAGATAAATATTTTTTTACACCTCATGTAAATGTGTTTATACGACAATTTAAAAAAAAAAATTGGTGAAACAAGTGATTTTTTTATGATTTTTGAGAAACAAATTTTTTGAAAAAACCTTTTGGATGGCCTAGTTCTCACGGTTCTCACAACTCAAGGTGGTTCTCATTTGAACCCATCCCTTTATATTTACTAGGAGTTGCATACAAAGTCCAAATTTCCTAAAAAGTGTAAAAAATATAAAACACTATAATGCCAACTATAAAACTCACCAAAAATACACAAATAACATAATGAAGATTACGAAAACATCATATATGTAGGTTTTGTGTTGTTTTTTGGATGATAAGGCTCTGATTATGGAATGAAAAATATTAGTGTATTTTATGTTGATTAGCATGTTGTGTTTTATATTCATAATTCTACAATGGTGTGTTTGAAGTTTTTATAGACTATTAGCGTTTGAATATGGTGTTTTAGTAATCTTCATTATGTTATTTGTGAGTTTTAGGTAGGTTCTATGACTGTTTACTCCCAAAAAGATGGTTAAATGCCATTTTAGTCCCTAAGGTTTAGGCCATTTTGCCATTAGTCCAAAGGTTTCGTTTATCGCCTGTGAGTCCAAAAAGTTTTTAACATTGTCATTTTGGTTCAATTGACTTAACTCCATCCAAAGACCCTAGTTACTCAAGGGCAATTTATCTTTTTCCTGTTATTTAATTTAAAACTTTTATTTTTCTCTCCCCTTTAATCCTATGGAAGGAGATATATAACTAAGGAGATATATAGCCGTCTACATAATACAAAACAAGGAGGACGCATCCCCTTGTCACTAAGTGAATAAACACAAAGCCAATAAGGCAGTGCGTCTCCATAAACAAACAAGGAGGAGTCATCTCCTCGTAAGCAAGATAACAGTTGTAAGGCGTGGAGATCGAGTCAAGTCAGAAATCTCATTAGTCAAAGACAAAAGGTTAAAAATAATATGATTAATATGATACAAGAATACAATTCTAGATTTGTCGGCATCAGTAGGAGTGGAGTAAAAGGATTACCCGATATGCTAGGGAAGAGAAGAATAGAGGTCTGGAACAAAGGAAAGGACCTTGTTGCATTTCCTCTACGGAAAACGCGAAAACGCTAGACGGTTTATGGTGTCTGAAGATCAATCACGCTCCAAGAGTAGAAATCAAAGTGAGTTAAATGTGGTGCAATTTATCAAAGTTTGTGTGAAAAATGTATAAAGTAACTTGTGAAATATAATGCTTGTGTGATTTAAAACGCGAAAACGCTAGTATATGATTACAGTGAGCCTTGTAGATGTATACATTGAGTGTTAAGTATATAAACACCAAATAAATGCTAATTTTGAAATTCACAGATGTAAACAATGTTATATTTCGAAAGAATGTCATGAACTCCATGATCTTTAAACTTTGATTTTTTATGGAGATTAATTGTTGTCGATCTAAAACAAGAAACAAACGCCAAAAATGGTGTGATCTAAAATATTAAATAAACGCCAAAAAGGTGTGATTGAGTGGACTGGATCTTCGCAACATTACAAATACATATGAATCGTAACCATAAAGAAAAAAAATCTACGTCAAAATTTCAACAAGACAAAAATACGTCAAAAAGAGAAGCAAAACGAATGATGATGATAAGTAACACACCACAAATGAGCGTGGAAAAAATAGAAAAAAAAACCAAAAATATAAGAAAGAAAAGGAAAAAAAAAGGTGGCACGTCCCTCCGCTTGAGTTATGGCGCGCGCCACGTGTCGTTACAAGAGTCGTTCTCACTGTTTTCACACTTTATAACATTGTCTCCAGAATCCGTCTCTCTCTCTCTCTCCCTCTAGCTATATATATAGGGAATTATAGTGAGAAAACCTACTTAAGTTTAGAAAACCAAGAAAGTCTTAACTAACAAATTTGTCTTTCTAAAAAAATTAGGGAATACAAGTTACATGTTATCGAACGTTTTGTATTAAAAGACAAAAAAAAGCGTCAAAGGGATTTTTTTCTAATTTTTTTTTAAATTTAGTGTTTTATATATATGCTAAAAACTTATTTTTAAAATTTTTTATAAAAAACTCCACCGGGCGCTTTTTGTTTTTTTTTTGTTACAAAACGTTCGATAACATCTAACTTACATTCACTAATTGTTTTAGAAAAAAATGTTAAATGGTTTTCTTGGGCTTTCTTAACTCAAGTGGGTTTTCTTTCTATCCCTCCCATATATATATATATATATATATATATATATATAGGGAAGTTATATTTAGAATACTAAATATTGCGAGAACATGCAGAACAAAATGAATCACTCATTTTTACAATTTTAAAAACCTAAAAAGTAAATGAAAATGTTACAAAATAAAATTGATTGTTTTTCATACTAGAATTCAAAATAAAGAATGAAAAATTTTCAGTTTTTATATAACCTACACATTTGTAGACAATGTATAGGTTAAATTTCTTACATGTATGTAGGCTATGTGTAGGTAAAAATATATGGTTTTTATGTATATATAATACACTTATGAATGTAAGAAACATAAAATTTAAAAAAATATTAACCTTGAATCACAAAATTTAGTAATTTAGAGTTGTTCTTTTTGTTTTCACGATACTTAGTGTTCTGTAATGATCCTTATCCTATATTAATATATAGGGTTCATTTGAGAACCACTCTTATTGTGAGAACCACGAGAACCAATGTGAACACAAAAAAAACCTAAAAAAAACACAGTTTTTCTTTTTAATATTTTTTAAAAAAAATCGATATATTTCGTCAACTAAAGAATATTCAATTAACAATTATCGATGCACATGTATCATTTCTTTGACAAATTTCGTAATACATTTCCAGTAATATACAATTGCACTTTCATTTACACTACCATCCATAATACACTACTTTTTACATTACCAATACTAAAAATGCACATGTACATCATTATGTATAACCATGATATAACGTGTTTTGGTAAAAAAAGTTTGTGATTTTGAAAAATGAAGTAAGCCCATATACATGATTTTGGTTAGTTATATTTAGTGATTGATGGTTTGGTTATTTTGTCACTTTATAATATAATATGTTGTTTGGATGGTACGAAGGGTATTGATGTACATATGCATAAAGTGAAAATATTATACATATTGGTAATGATATTGTATTATAGATGGTAGAAGGTAATGTTATTGTATTATTTATGGTAGGAGGTAATGTAGTGTATTATGGATGATATGATAGATGAAAGGGAAAGTGTATTTAAAGTACTATAGTAGTGTACCAAAACACGTTATATCTTTTAAATATATCTTAAAAATTTAATTTAGATATTAAACTTATTTTTTTCCAAAACGTTTTTAGAGCTTAGCATATAAAAATATATAGAAGCTATTCTAATAAAATATATTTTTTGTAAAAAATATACCACTTTTTACTTTTTTTATTTTTTTAATTGTTGAAATATTTTTATTAAAAAGGTTTCTACATGTTTTTATATACAAAGCTCTCGAAAAAACATGAAAAAATCGATTTTTAACATGTTAAGTTGAATTTTTAACATATTAAATGCATGATTCCCCACTTTTTTAATGTTCCCTCATTGGACACTCATATATATATATATGGCTCAGTTCAAATTAGAACCAGAAGAGTTGTGAGAACTCCTTCCCACGTAGGTTGAGCCAAAATTTTTTTACACAAACGTAGATGAAAATATTATAAACACATCTGTAAAAAAAGCAAAAAAATTTGTCGAGTCGGTAGTTTTGGCTGATATAAGTTTTGTTTACGTGCTAGTGTAAATTTGTTACGAAAATAAATATTTTTTACACCTCATGTAGATGTGTGTATACTGTATTTTTTATAATTTTTTTTGCTGAAATAAGTGATTTTTCTATGATTTTTGATTTTTTTTTTGGAAAAACCTTTTGGATGGCCTAGTTCTCACGGTTCTCACAACTAAAGGTGGTTCTCAATTTAACCCATATATAGGGGTGAGTGTTGATACAGTTTTGTGTCTGTTGCTTGTTCTTAGTTACAGTTGTAATTGTACGGTCTTTGCTCAAGTGTCTGTATAGGTTTTGGTCGTGTCGAATAGATCGAGATATCATTCTATCTTGATCTAGTACGACATCTTAGCTTGTCTGTGTTAATCAGTTGTATGTGTGCATACTGATAAGTCTTGTGTACATCATGTCTACACACGTTCTCCAAGAGTAAGGATTCTGTGCGGATGACTTGAACCGTATGAAATCACTCATTGATTCGTACTACGAGCAAAGTATTTCGTACGAAACAGATGTTCTGTACCAAATTTCTGGAGCTGTGTCTCGTGTGAAATAGTGTGTTCCGTATGTCTAGATTCGTGTTTCGTACGAATGTCTAAGACAAACACTATATAAGCAGACATGAACCTCTCAGTCAGGGTTGGTCCAGAGAGCTAGTTATCCCTTCAGTTAGACTTGCAGCTGTTTCAGTTGGTTATCTCTGAAGACGAAGACACAAGAACACAACAAGTTTGTTTGAGTCATACGAGCATTGTGTGTATATGTTTGTACTTGTTCTCAGTCATTAATCAAGATAGTGAATCTTCGGTTACCCCGTGTTCTTTACTTTGCTTTGGTTGCATGCACACTTGGAGTCCGCACTTGTGTGTGTGTTATATGAACAAGGAACAGGTTTAACACCATCCGCAGGGGACCTACAAGTGGTATCAGAGCTTTGGCTCTTTTCTTGTTCAAAACCGGGCTTAGTTGTGCCTGAGCTAGTTTGAAGATTTCTAAAGTGTTCTTGAATCTCCAGCAGAAAACATAAGTTTTGGATAGTTAACTAACTTAAAACTTGGTTAAAATCTGTTACATGCAGAAAATTTTATGGTAAAATTTTTCTGAAGAACATCCTTGAAGAAGAAATCTGCAAAAATTTGAATCTGATTAGTTTTGGTAGGGTTGCCATTTTCTGACTTGGATCTGGACTTGGACCGTTGACTGTTAAAAATCTGTGTTTTAACTAAAGTGGGTAAGACAACAGGTATTTTCGAAAAAGCAGGTCTACACAAGAAATGAAATTTTTCACCAAACCATTTCTGAAAAGATTCCTCTGTAAAACGCTGACAAAACAGTTTGTGCGACTGAGTTAATTCGCACGAAACAACTGACACGCACGAAACAACTGACTCGCACGAAACGTCTTTGTTTCTCACGAAAGACTCACCCATACAAAACTTGTGTTACTCGTACAAAAAGATTGTTTATCCGCACGAACTTTGGTTCGTACGAATAACTTTTGTTACTGTTTGTTTTTCGTGTTTTTCAAAGCTTTGTGATTTTCAGAATTTGTCATATTTTCAGATCTGTGAATTTTAAAAGGTAATTATAATTTTGAAATTTTAAAAACCTTTAAATTTTCATAAAACAAGAAAATATAATGAGTTCTAACCCGTGGGATTGGAGTTGTTCAAGCTCAAATCAGGAGCCTTCGCAAAGCTCCGCAACATCATGGGTAAAACCTTTGATGCCTCAACATACAACAATGATCTCTGCAAATCAATGGGCATGTGTTGCAAATCAGAATCAAAGCATCCAAACTCTGTTAATGAGCGAAAGTGAAACAGGGAGTAACACCCGTCCGCCCAAGCTAAATCATATGAACGATTATCCTTCTTAGAAAAGTCGTTTTCATACATACGTTCTTGGACAGAAAACAGAATTATGTACGTGTTTTACTATACCCTACAAGGAATCACTTGAAGAAGCTGGATCAAATCCAACCTCATTGGCCAATCTAGACGAAAGTGACAAGAAAGCTTATGATCTAGAGAAGAAGGCGTTTGCTATCCTCAACAAGCTCTTCATAAAGACATTTATTATCAGTTTGTGTATTGTATTACAACGAAAAATTTGTGGGACACTTTGGAAGCAAGAGGTGAAGGTAACGCTGCTACCAGGAAGATTCGGATGATCTGCTCAAGAAAGAGTTTGAAGGTTTCATGTTCATGGAGAACGAAACCTTAAATGATATGACCACACAGTTTTATCATCTTCTTAGCGAAATTACTCGTATAAAGTGTTAGCAGCACCACAAGAAATTGTGATGAGATTTGCTGATGCTTTACCACCAAAATGGGGTCAATTTATTGATATATTAAAACATACAGGTGTTTTGAACTCAATAAGTATTTATGAATTTGAGTGGAAACTGGAGAACAAGAATGAAGAAGAACTCCGGAAGGCACAACGAGTCACCGTTCCACAGAACCCTGAAATGTATTTTGAAGGTATAAATGCAGGTACAAGCTCAAGTCAGCAACCGAAGCTGCAGCCGCGTTTGTGTCAAACGTGAACCCTTTTCTACCCCAACCAGTTTAATCAAGTCAGTCTACAGGTTCGCGTAATCAAGCCTATGGACAAGCTTTTGATCCGAAAGCCTTCCTTCCACAGCCAAGGGACTTAGCGCATAAAGCTCCACAGCAAGCTCCTCAACAAGTCTTCTATGGAAGCAACAGTCAATCTGCAAATCCAAACACTGTCAAACTTGACACGTCAAATCTCTCCAAAATCAACGTAGAAGTTGAACAGGAACATTCAGAACTTCTAAATATCATGGTCAGTGCGTATTGTGGTTTAGTTGCAGGTCAAATAGGGAACATCAATTTGACAAACGAAGACTATGAACAAATTGACCGAGATGAAAGGGAGCTGATGGACATCAAATGGGCATTTGCAAGCGCTATGAGAAGAGCGAAGGATTATATGAGAAGAACGGGTAGAACCAGTTTGGAAAGCCAGAAGGATACAAAATACGGATTTGATAAAAAACGCCGTTACTTGCTTCAACTGTGGAGAAAGAGGTCACTTCAAGCGGGAATGCACAAGACCCAGCAAGGAAGGAAATCACAACCCCTTTCGAAATCAGTCTCAACCATCCAACACAGCACAATACAACAACGAAAGAAGAATGGTAGCTGTTGGCAACTCTAACAACACCAATCAATCAGGACCTTCAAACACGCATAGAGCTTTGGTAGTTCAATCTGATGAAGGATGCGATTGGTCAGTCAGTTGGGAAACCTGCATGCTATGCGAAGATCGTGGATCAAATCAAGCATGATCACATCATCAATACTCCAAATAATGATGATACATCTGGGGATGCTGGTAGTTCTGATGAAGAATGTTCAAGTTCAGATGGTTATGGATCTGATTCTAGTGAGAAGAAAGGAAGTGATGCTGAGGTTGAAAAGTTGCTGAGTGAAGCTGAGTTGTTAAAAAGTGAAAAGGTAGGTATACCAAGGAATGCAGAAGCTGCGGTAAAAGAGATAGAGACACTCTCTACAGATGGTGCAACCTTTCCTCATCACACTGCCTTTATGGAAAATGTTGTAGGTTCTTCAAAACAGGTAAATTCTGACTCTCATACTGTTTGCAATGACTGTATTGAGTTGAAAATAAAATATGAAATCGTCAACAGTCATAATCAGAATTTAGTTGTTGAATTATCAAAATGCAAAGAGGCGAATTTGGCGCTAACTAGAAATGAAAAAGAATTCAAATCTATAATAGAAACCCTTAAGAAAAGTGTTTCTGAATTGACAAAAACAGTTTTGAATAAACAGACATGAATTAATAACTACATTAATCTCCTAGAAGAAACAAAGAAAGAGTTAGCCATCGCCAAATGCGAATATGATTAGATTAAACGCAAATTGGAAAGTAATTCTAACTCCCAATATGTGCTTGATCATATCATTGATGTTCAAAAACTAAATGGATATGTTCAATGCATAGGGTATAAGTCGTGTCCACCCCTAATGAAACACAACTATACCAAAATGCCTGATGAAGAGGAGATGCCTCGTTTTGAACCCTCTGTACCTTTGAATCCTGAGGAATTCGCAGCAGGATTAGGTTCAAATTAGACAAATCCTCTCAAGAACCATGCAAGCAAGAAAATTCAACGTCTGATGTTGTTCAAACTCCATCTGTTGAGGAGGAGGATGATACATCAGATGATGAATCAAGAAATGAATGATCAGGACCAGTCTCTTGATGAAAGGAAAAGAGTAGAATCTTCTGTTACTCCTAGCACTCAATCTGTTGAGAATCAAGAGACCGTTCCTAAGAAATCTGTGAAGACAAGTGTGTCTACACAAGAAGTAGATAATGTGTTGTATACCTTGTTGGAGATAAGAAAATCTATTCAAACAAAGATTTTCCACTTAAAAACGTAAATCCAACCTCTATAGATCAGGTTTTTGAAAAGTCAACAACCAAACCTTTAGAGAAGAAAAAGTCCACCAAATCACAACCATTATCTGCTTTAATAGAAAAACAGTGGAAGCAGTTGAAAAGCCTACAGTTTCTCAACCGAAGGTTGAAGAAAAAGGCTCTCGCTACCAGAAAAAAAGCCAAAACTGTTAAATTTGTGAGTTCTAAAGGTACCGATAAAGTCGAAACTTTTCAAGGAAAATCTAATGTTGATTTTGTAAAGAAAGTTAAGATTTTGAAAAGAAATAGTCAAAACAATTACACCCAACACACTGATGGATATAATGAAAATGAACCTAGTACCTCAAAACCCACAAGTTCAAAGTCAAACCGAGAAACACGATCTCCTAGATTTGTTGAAAGGAGAACTTGTTTCAAATATGGAGAGTTTGGCCACATTATAAAAGATTGTCAAAATCCAGCCAAATCAAGATGTATAGAGAAAGCCCCTCATGAACCAACTTGCAAACGTAAATCTGTTTCTCTGACTCAAGATAAACGAATCATTAAGGATCAAAAAGAGAAACAAAAACATAAACAAGTAAAAGAGTTGAGAAAGCTTTAAAATCGGAATCTTCAGAAAAGGATCAAAGATCTTCAAATTTAATAAAACCAGACACTGTTAAATCTGTAAATAATAGTAAAACCTGGTAATAAACAAGGATCCTGGAAACAGAAGACCGGTAATGGTTCAAAAGGAGGTTCTCAGTTTGTTAATCATCAAGAAATTGAATTACATTTCTCAATGATAAGGGACAACCGAAGACCACTAAGGCTTGGGTCCCCATCTCAAACTAATCTTGTTTGTGGAATGTGCAGGGTGTTCCAGGAGGAACTGTAAACAGTCATTGGATTGTTGACAGTGGAGCATCAAGGCACATGACGGGCGACTTGCGGCTCCTATATGATTTGAAAAGTATTAGGGATGGTTATGTTGCTTTTGCTGTTGACAAAGGTTGATACATCATTGGAGAGGGAATGGTCTCCAATGGTGTTGTGAGCTTCGACAAGATCAATTATGTGCGGCAAATTGATCACAATCTTCTTAGCGTTTCTCAAATCTGCGACAAGAAGTTCACGGTATATTTTGATGATGCCGGATGTTATGTGCTGAAGCCTGGATTCAAGATCCCAAGGAATGGATTCTTCTGTCGGCTCCAAGAATTAATGATTTGTATATTCTTGATATGAGCCAAGCTATTACAACATCTGCACAAGTCACATGTTTTGTCTCTAAAGCCACCGAGAAGGAATCAATCTCTTGGCACAGACGTATGGGACACATTCACCTGAGAAAAATGAACTATTTGGTGAAGAACAATCTAGTGAATGGTGTACCAGTGAAGAATTTTCATCTTCAAGACGTTTGTGTATCATGCTTAAAAGGGAAGCAAGCAAGAAAGTCCCATCCCGTGAAGAAGATCAACACTATGAATATGCCTCTGAACGTCTTCATATGGACCTATTTGGACCTATGAAACACAAGACAACATTTGGTGATTCTTATTGTCTGGTAGTTACTGATGACTATTCCAGATTCTCATGGGTCAACATGCTGGCGCACAAGAGTGAAGTTCCTACTATCCTCAAGAATCTCTTAACTCTGCTAGAACATTTATACAATCTGAAGGTAAGGAGAATCAGAAGCGACAATGGCATGGAATTCAAGAATCAAGTTATGAATGGTAATGTTCCTCAAATGGTATTCTGCATGAGTACAGTTCTCGCTACACTCCACAACAAAATGGCGTCGATGAGAGCAAGAATAGAACTCTTATGAAACTCAAGAACCATGTTAGTAGAATCAGAACTTCCATTCAATTTTGGGGAGAAGTTGTTGCTACTACATACTATACGATGAATAGAGTTCTGACGGTGAAGAGACATGGGAAGACATGTTTTGAGTTGTTACATAAATGAAATCCGGATGTTTCTTTCTTAGAACCTTTTGGAGCTCCATGCACTATGATCGACCCACATGGAAAGTTTGGTCCAAAGGTTATCGAAGGTTTCTTTCTTGGATATGCTACTCCAAATTTCAGGGTGTGGAATTTGTCTTCGAAGAAGATTGAAGAATTGGGTGAAGTCAAGGTTGAGAGATATACAGAAGCGGTTAGAGCTCCGGGTGCTCCTTGGATGTTAGACTATGATGGGCTGTTTGACTCCTTTAATCTGCCAACTTTTGATGATGCAACAGCTGCTGCTCAGATACTTTTGGAAAGTGATACAAAGTAGACTTATCACTGGTTCGACCAATTATTGTTAACCCTCAAGTGTCGACTTCGGTTAACAATCTTAGTTCAAAATGAGGAATTCGAAGACGCTGCAGATTATAATGTTTCATCAGAAGATGATGAGTTTCACGATGCAAATGAAGCTACCTTTGGTGCGGTTCCTGGAATTTCAGATGGTACGTCAAATATTCAACCTCAAGAAACGACTGAAGGTCAGGCATCTACAACGTCATCAAATCCAGCTCTCGATTTAACTGTTGATCTGAATATCAACAATTTGGGTATCAATTCTCGAGTTCCTGATATTCCAGAAACTCATATTCATAATACCCATCCTCACCAGAATATTATTGGAGATTTCCAGAGTGGTGTGTAGAAACGTAATCAACTTCGAAACAACCAAATGCTGGATTGTATTCGGAAATCAGGGAATCAGGTGAACAGAATGATTGATCTTTTGCCTGCTATGTGTGCCAAGTAGAACCAAAATCTTGGAAGGAGGCAATGAAAGAAGACTCTTGGGTTGAAGCCATGCAGGAAGAACTTCAGCAGTTTCATATATAGGCGTCTGGAAATTGGTTGATGGCCTAACGGCTACAAGAAGATTGGTAGACGATGGGTGTACAAGTGCAAGAAGGATGACCGAGATGTTGTTGTGAGAAAGAAAGCGCGATTGGTTGTTCAAGGTTTTAATCAGGTCGAAGGCATTGATTACAATGAAGTTTATGCACGGTTGCACGACTTGAGGCCATAAGAATCTTTTTGGCTTATGCTTCCTTCAAGAAGTTCACCGTTTATCAGATGGATGTGAAGAGTGCATTTCTTCATGGTGTGGTAGAAGAGAAAGTATATGTTGAGCAACCGCCAGGTTTTGAAGATCCACTCCATCCTGACAAGGTTTGGCTTCTCAACAATGCGTTATATGGTCTTCATCAAGCTCCGAGAGCTTGGTATGACACGTTGTCCACCTAGCTGTTGAAGAATGGTTTTTGACGAGGCCTGATCGACTGTACTCTCTTCATCAAGGAACAAGACGAGGACTTGCTGCTCGTACAGGTTTATGTTGATGATATTATATTTGGGTCCACTAACACTCGAATGTGCAAAGAATTCGAACATGTTATGCAGGAGAAGTTCGAGATGAGCGCTATGGGAGAAATGACTTTCTTTTTAGGTTTGCAGGTTCAGCAATCAAAGGAAGAGATTTTTATCCATCAAACCGAGTACGTTAGAGATATTCTCAAGCGATTTCAGATGGATGACTAAACCTTTGGGAACTCCATTAGCTCAAAATAATGGGATTACTCCAGACGGAATGGGTGAACATGTAGAACCATCTCTCTACCATGCTAGATCGGCTCTCTCATGTATCTTACTACTTCAAGACCCGACATAATGTACCCAACATGCCTTCTGGCGTGCTATCAGTCTAGTTCGAAGGTTTCTCACTTGATGGCTGTGAAAAGGATTTTTCGTTATTTGAAGGGTCGCCCTGACACTGGTCTATGGTACCCTAAGGATGATAACTTTGATATGACAGCATTCAGTGATTCTGATCATGGCGGCTGTAAAATCGATGCAAAGTCAACAACAGCAGGATGTCAGTTCTTGGGAAATCGCCTAGTCACGTGCAATGCAAAAAGCAGACTTGTGTAGCTACATCAACATGTGAGGCTGAGTATATATCAGCTTCTAGTTGCTGCTCTCAAGTTCTATGGATTCAACAGCAAATGCGCGACTACGGTTTTGAATTTCTTACTACTCCTATTTTTGTTGATAATGAAGCTGCTTTACAGATCACTCGGAATCCTGTACAGCACTAAAAAACAAAACACATTGAGATTAAGTATCATTTCATACGAGATTGCTATGAAAAGAGACTTATCAATGTTGTTAAAATCGACACTGATCACCAACGTGCCGACCTTTTTACCAAAGCTTTTGATAAATCATGTTTTGATTATCTACTTTTGGTCAATGGCATTAAGATGAAACCCGAGTAACTCAACCATGGCTAACTATTTTTGTATATCCTTTTCTAAAAATCTAAAACTACAAAAGGATTTTCAGTTTTATATTTTAGAGGGAGTTAATTTCAAGAAAATACAAAAATATGTCTTTTATTTACCTTCTTTGTTTAAGGGGGAGAAAATTTCAGAAAAACACAAAAACAATAGAAAAATAAAAAATGAGTTTCTTGGATAAGTTGAAGATGATAAATTCACCGGTAAATCTGTCAGAAATGGTTAAAAGCATAAAAAGAAGATCGATAAGTAGCTTTACTTATGATGTATCGGTAGGCTCACAATCAGACTAAAATGTGCAAGTTGATATAAACTTAACAGACAAAACGCCAGGTGGGAACCATTTATTGGCATATGGTCTTGGTACCGAAATTTCGTTTGATAGAGTGCCGAGGTTCTGAGATATACGATCTTTATGCTTGCTTATCATCTGGGTATCATGGTTGAATCTTTTGCCGAAAAATAACAGTGGCGCAAGTCTAGAACTTCCATGATACCATACATACGTGTAAATGTTCGACCAACAAATAAGTGATAAAAATATCACATCCCAAAATAAGCGATAAAATATCACAGCTTTATGCGGGAGCTAATTCGTCTCTGTCGGTACGATGGTACTACCTGTTCACAGACTTACTCCTGTGCCCTGCATACATATGAAAATCAAGTTCCTTATCAATAAGCGATTAAATCACAAAGGGCTTGTTTTCAATCAAAAAATAAATGAGTATCTCACATCATATATATACGTCAAAATAGATGATAAAGTAGTTTACTCACCGGTAAATTTTCTCTCATGCATATCTTGATACGAGAGTGTGTCGTGATGTGGTTGAACACCGGCTAGTAAGTATAATTCATACCTTAATCATATCTCCTAATCATGATTACATCTGATAAATCTGAGCTTACATGGACAACAATACCGATAATCATAGTTGAATACCTATCTGTTTAATTTTGAAGTTTAAACCAAATATCGTTTTTGACAAAGATTAAAATGCTGGTATGATTCCTTTACCTTGAAACTCGAAAAAGATTGTTCAATAGATATATAGTTTATCTGTATATTTTGATTTTAAGTCTAGTTTACTTAGTTGCTTATAAAATTCCTTTTTGAAAGTTAGCCAAAGTTGATACTCGACAATTTTCTACCAAGATACGCCAAAGAACCTTTTATTTGATATCGCAACTTCATAAAGTAATATCTTGCAACAAGTAACTCATCAAAAGAAATCCAAAATCTGAAATTCGTTTGAGTGTGTGTATCTCATACGAATGAACCTAGTCATTTGATTTGACTTGGTCACTTATTTTTCTCAAAACTGCTGCTGGAATTCATACGAGTGTGTGTATCTTGTTCAGGGAATACAATCATACGAAGAAATTATAATAAGTCTTTCGTGTGTACTCCCTGAGAAAGTTGTGTTCTAATTATATTTGTTTTATGAGTACAGATTGATACAAAAAGAACATGAACAAAGACCAGCAACGAAAAAATCTGACAAGTAAGAAGAGGAAACAAGAAAGATTTGAAGTTTCTTAGAAATTCGAAGACCTGATGCTCTAATCATCGGATAGCAGATCTATCAATGGATGGCAGATCTTCAGGGGGAGTTTGTTGATACTCCAAACCATTCATGTGAAGACCAACATATGAAGACCGAAGACCGAAGACCGAAGACCGAAGACCAAGCAACATCCAAGCGGGAGTTTGTTGATACAGTTTTGTGTCTGTCGCTTGTTCTTAGTTACAGTTGTAATTGTACGGTCTTTGCTCAAGTGTCTGTATAGGTTTGGTCGTGTCAAATAGATCGAGATATCCTTCTATCTTGATCTAGTACGACATCTTAGCTTGTCTGTGTTAATCAGTTGCATGTGTGCATACTGATAAGTCTTGTGTACGTCATGTCTACACACGTTCTCCAAGAGTAAGGATTCTGTGCGGATGACTTGAACCGTACGAATCACGTGATTCGTGCGAATCACATGATTCGTACGAATCAATGAGTGACTTCGTACGAGCAAAGTATTTCGTACGAAACAGATGTTCCGTACCAAATTTCTGGAGCTGTGTTCTGTATGTCTAGATTCGTGTTTCGTATGAATGTCTAAGACAGACACTATATAAGCAGACATGCACCTCTCAGTCAGGGTTGGTCCAGAGAGCTAGTTATCCCTTCAGTTAGACTTGCAGCTGTTTCAGTTGGTTATCTCTGAAGACGAAGACACAAGAACACAACAAGTTTGTTTGAGTCATACGAGCATTGTGTGTATATGTTTGTACTTGTTCTCAATCATTAATCAAGATGGTGAATCTTTGGTTATCCCGTGTTCTTTACTTTGCTTTGGTTGCATGCACACTTGGATTCCGCACTTGTATGTGTGTTATATGAACAAGGAACATGTTTAAGACCATCCGCAGGTGGATCTACAGTGAGATTTGGGGAAAACGCCTAAAAGTGTGAAAATGGTGAGAACGATTTTGGTGTTAACATGTGGCGTTTGTGCTAACTTACACTAAGGGTAATATTGTCAAAAAGTCCATGCACGTGCTACTCACATGCCAAAAAACCATCCATATGCAAGTCACATGGATATTCCACCATCTTTTTTAAACTCTTGTAACTTTTTTATACGTGATTATTTTTATAAAAAATTACACCATAAATTTCGAGTGTTTTATTATATTTCCAACTAGTATACCATTGCTATACTTTTGAAATAAAAAAATGACATGAACGGGGCCCCGAACATTTGTCAGATGTGTCGATATCAATGGTGACTCATTATTTCGATGAATCATTTCTTCGGACAGAAGAAGATTATGGAAACACTTACTTGAAATCTCACTTATCAGATTCCATTGTGGAAGACATAAATTTTTTCTTAAGAATTCGCCATGATATATCTCATCCATGCATAATATCATGAAAATGGCGTTCAAATAAAAACGCTATAACACACTCAGTTCAGAAAAACACAATGAAAATACCCAATTGAAAACGCTATAAAACACCCAAAACGCCATGAAAATACCCAGTTGAAAACGCTATAAAACACTCAATTTAGAAGAAAAAACATGATATCACAGTTGAAAACGCCATAAAAACTCTCAGTTCAGAAAACGCCATAAAAATTAGTTGAAAATGCCATAAAAACCATCAAAACTCAGTTGAAAACGCCATAAAAAAACAAAGTTCAAAACACCATAAAAACCCAGTTCATGTTTTTCCTCGAAAAATATATCAATAGTATACTCGTTGGAAAGATAAAAAAACGTTAAGTTTTATGGTGTAATTTTTTTAGAAAAATAATCACGTATAAAAAAGTTATTGGCGTTTAAATATGATGGGGGAAAATGGCATGTGATTAGCATGTGCACCCTTGTTTGGATTTTCCAATTTTACCCCTCTTGGTAGTTCTAAGATTCCCATTATTTACAAAAATGCCCCCACATCACCTTAGCCACAAATCACAAAGATCTTATGACTGAAAATCATTCTCACCGTTTTCACACTTTTAGGCGTTTTCTCCTGATCCCGTTTATATATATATATATATATATATATATATATATATATATAGTGGAGAGTTCAAATGAGAAGAAAAATCTTGTAAGAATAAAAAGAATAACTTTTAAACCAATAGAAATTCTCCATTTACTTCACTTAATGTGTGTATTTAATGTTATGAAAAAGGGCATATAGGTAAATCTATAATTGTCATTAATTAGCTTATTAATTAAACTTGTAACTCATTTTTTCATATAATCTTTTAAGATAAAAATAATTTATGGTGTAGGATAATTTTCGACATGTGTAGAATAAATTTTAGTAAAATCTTGTAAGAATAAAAAGAATAACTTTTAAACCAATAGAAATTCTCCATTTACTTCACTTAATGTGTGTATTTAATGTTATGAAAAAGGGCATATAGGTAAATCTATAATTGTCATTAATTAGCTTATTAATTAAACTTGTAACTCATTTTTTCATATAATCTTTTAAGATAAAATAATTTATGGTGTAGGATAATTTTCGACATGTGTAGAATAAATTTTAGTATGTGTAGAATAAATTTTGAAATGTGTAGAGTAAATTTATATGTGTGTAGGGTAAATTCCGGTAAAGGTAAGACATATGTAGGATAAATTTTGAATTGTGTAGGATCAAATGTTTTTGTTTTTTTAATGAGAGATAACATAATTAATGAGATGAGTTATAAACTATTTAATGTTTTACCATTATATCATTTCTTCTTTTTCTTCTCACATAAATTTCTTCTCAAATGAACCTTCTCATATATATATATATATATATATATATATATATATATGTGTGTGTATATATATGTATATATATATATATAGTGGAAAGTTTAAATGAGAATGCTAAATATCACGAGAACCGTGAGAACGAATGAAAAAACCACTAGAACTTGGTCAAAACAAGTGAAATTCAAAATTTCTTTTACATTTGTCATTAGTATTCGAATACAATTCTAGAAATTTAAGTTACACATTTAAATTTAGGTGAATTCGAAAATAAAGAAAATTTACACATGTGTAAGTTTGCCATTTACACATGTGTAAATTTGTTATATTTACACATGTGTAAAAAATCTAATAAGAGTGATTTTAAAAGGAGAAATGAATTATTTAATGTTGTGATTTCTTTTTTTGATGTCGTATTTTAATTAAAATGATGTGAGAACTGTCAGAACTAGGCCATCTAAAAGGTTTTTCCGATTTCTTTCTCAAAGGTCATAAAAAACACTTGTTTCGGCAAAAAAATTAAAAAAAAATGCCGCATACCCACATTTACATGAGGCGTAAAAAATATTTATTTTCGTACAAAATTTATACCAGCGCGTAAAAAACTTGTACCAGTCAAAACTACCGACTCGACAAATTTTTTCACTTTTTTTACAGATGTGTTTATAATATTTTAATCTACGCTTGTACAAAAAAATGGCCCAACTCGTGCAGGAAGAAAAGTTCTCACAACTTGTGGTGGTTCTTATTTGAACCGAGCCCTATATATGTGTGTGTATATATAGGGGTTAGTTAATGTACAATTGATCTTAACGTATGATGCGTAGGCGAGGAGAATATAAGCGGATTTAGTTTACAACATGCGTATTTGGTTTCATGCGACTTTGGTTTATAACATGCGAATTTGGTTTATAACATGCAGACTTAATTTACAGCATGCGAATTTAGTGTATAACATGTGGATATAATTTTATAACATATGGAAATCTCATCACGCATGCATCGTACACTAAGGGATGTTATATAGTACACTATATATATATATATATATATATATATATATATATAGTAAAAGAGAGAGAGAGAATTATACAGTTATACTTTATACATATCAATCTATCGGGCTATTATCTTATCATATATGCTATTAAACTAGCTCTATTTTCAACCCAAATGTGCAACCCAACAAAATAATTGAATACTAAAAGTTTAAATGTGTAAATCGCTAGCTGAAATTCAGATACACGAGTTTGAGTTTGACCCTTAGCGTTCACTCTGATCATGCGTATGGGTCAATGATATTTTTTACAATCTAGCCTAGTTCGTCGCATATCAAGACTTTACAATCAAAGATTCAAAGGTAAGTACAACTCGAGTCACTAGCAATCATCGATTCCTATTTTATATTTCACAATGCAAAAGTCGATTCCTATTATACGATTGTTCAAAGGTACATTGCCTACTGCTTGCTCGTGAATACCCTTATCTTCACTAAAGGCTACTCGAGTTTATGTCTGAGTCTAATCGCTTAGTTTTTTTTTATCATACCCCATCGCGAGGGTGGGTACTAATGAATGCTTATAGCTGTAATAATATGTATAATTTGAGATACACAAATTAAATCAATAAAGTTTTACCCAAAATCGTCGGATGAAAAAAATGTGTATAAATTGATTTGTATGAATCCATCACTTGTGGCCTAGTGGTAGGAAGACTTGAGTTCACCAATAGAGACTTAAGTTCAAAACTCCACTTGTGACACTTTGATGAATTAGGCAATGATGGATAGAAACTAGGCTCCTTGCAAAGGTGCCGGCTCTATTCTAAGCCACCCGGATTTTCGTCTCACCCTGTGTTACGCCAAAGAGTTCTGCTCTTGTGGTGGCACAACGACTGTCAAGTGTCAGTTGGCGGTATGGTTTTCTAGAGGAACGTTCAAGCCAAACTCTGAAGCCAGCGTAGGCCTAGTTAAGACAATATAGTCTGACCGAAATTATGCAAAAGGGCTCTCCAATTTAAGAATTGCGATAGCCTAACGTAACAAATTCACCGTTTCAAAAAAAAATTGATTTGTATGAATGATGAGTAAATAATTTTGGTTGGTAACACACCCCTTGAGACTCGAGTTCAATATAATACTCGACGGTCAATATATAATGGGTACTTGACCCGTACTTCCTGTTCATAATTAAAGGTCAAATACTAATTTATTGGCTTTCAAGTGTACAATTCAAAGAATATATGAAAATAACAAAAGGTAAAATGTATCTTCCCATACATTGTTATGATCTTCTAGAAATTGTTAAAATCACATCCAATCTCTAAAGTCAAAAGCAGATTATTAATAAATCAAATACTAAATATAAATGTTGACTTTGTATATTGTTACATCTGGCATCGGTTCAATTTCGATCTTTTTGGTTTAGTTGTACAAGATATACTTCGATCTTTTTGGTTTAGTTGTACAAGATATGGTGTAACGCCAAGTGTTAAAGAGCTAGGATGCAACAGTTCACTGGCAGAATATCATACCCCAAAGGAACACATGAGATCACAAACAAAAGATCACTCAAGAATCAACATGTGTCAAGAAAACGACCATAAATTATTTGACACTCTTTTCTGGATCACCACGAGACTCCTTATGCAGGAAATTACCACTTGTGAGCAAAGCCGTCTCGAGAATCTTCGAAACATTTAGGGCTCAGGACGAATAAAATAAAGCGGACTGTATATAAACTCAACAATCATATATATAAAAAAAACATGACAAAATGTTATGAATGTGTAATGGGATTTAATTATTGGGCTTTTTTTGTTAATTGTTTAACAACTAGTAGAGGTACTCCGTGCTTCGCGGCGGAAATTCGATGAGTATCATTTTGCTCCTTTAAGGTACCGACACTTGTTATAGTAATTGAAATGAAAAACCAAATGCTAGAGTATTTTTGTATCAAAAGGATACAAAAAATAAACAAATTAATAAAAAAAACACCTTATAACCAAATATAAAAACTTTCCTAATAAAATTTATCTTAGAATTAGATAAAGAAAATAAAGTAAGTTTAAGATTTGAGATTTAGAATTAGATAAATGTAAAGAATACAAACTTAATAAATCAAAATAATATAAAATTGTAACGCCTATTCAATTCCGGATCTTTACTATTTCTCATGATACCATATAGAACAACCTTGTTCAAAAGAATTTTAGCTTGGAAGCATCCCTCCGTAAATCCAGTTTCCCTTTCTTCTGGTAAAGACAGTGGATCAGTATTGATCTGACATAAAACTAGAACTTGCTGAGGCTCCCTCTGAGGAGTATAACTGATTAATCGAGTTTGAGAATAGGGATCTCCTGATCCGCGAACTCAAACATGAGTCATTAACCCCTTTGAACAAAAAGCTAACAGAGTATCCCGTTACGGGAAAAGGCCATGAGGGTTGTGAGAAGATTATAGTGAGTTTGGTAAATCTCGAGCGCAAAAAAAAGAGTATAAAGTAACATAACGTAAGAGTGATGGAAAGAAGTGTAATTGGTATTCACTTTAAGTTATGAAGTTTGTAGTACACAAAATGGAACGGAACAAAACAGAAAGACTTACGGAGAGAAACAACCTAAAGCAGAGTATCGGTGACTGAGAGACTTGGACTAGATTTGAAAATAATCACAAAAATATGCATTGGGCCAAAGTAACGGTTCGGTTATGGATTTGTTTTTAGCCGTAACCGAACCGATTTCTTCGGTTATCATAAAAACGGATAACCCAACCGTTGGTTAAGGCTTGGTTCGGTTATATTGGTTGCTTTAAGAGGATAAAACCTTTGTTTTCTATAGGAGTTGGTTACAACTTACAATGAGCCCGACTAAAGCTCTGGGTGGGCCAAACACTCTTCATATATATTTGGTCGTTTGGCCCATCAATAAAGCCCACATTGTATTATTTTGATAAATATTAAATATCCACCCTTAATGTTACTTCTATGTTATATGTAGTGGAACAAAATCAAACATAAAAGCTATATGCACTTTTAAATATATTATTATATATTAATGATCAATGCCTTGATCTCAAAATTGCTATAATCATTTTCTCACCAAACACAAAAATAACAAAATTCATTCCCTATTATGATGAGCAACCCCAAACCCATTTGAAAGTGCATGAACACTTGAATTGAAGGCTGAACTTCCTAGAATACCTTGTTTATATGGCAAGAATGTTTTCTTCTTCATGTCATTCGCAACCGCCCGGTTGACCTTATAATGTAACTCGTGAGCCGACACCGATCCCCTCCTCTTCGGCCCCGACTCATACCCATGTACCCTAGGCTCCATAGACTTCACGCTCGATCTCATAAACTCCTCATCATGTTTTCTAAAAATGGCCGAGCATTTCTTCAACGGATCGCGGTCCATAGCGCGCCCATCCGAAGCACTTCTAAACAAAAACAAGTTCTTGAAGCTCCATCTTTTCGACCCTTTCCTAAATGAAGAAGCCGAAAGAGTGGAAAACGACGAAACCAACCGAGGTTTTATGTTTTTTGTTGCTGGTAATTGTTGTTTGATCTCCTTTTCTTCTTGTTCATCCCATGGAACCTTCCATCTCCTATGAGTAGACAAAGACTGTGTTCTTCTACTTCTAGAAGAAGCTGGTAAATCACCAACAGACGAAAACTTGATCACACCACCATCAAATAACTCTTCAGCCGGAACTGAAGCACTAACAAACTCTTCGCTAACATCAAATGCAAAATCTTGATCAAGAAAAGTATAGAATGGGTTGGGAACACCGGGTTTGTCCTCCCATGCAAATGGGATGGTGACCACAAAGGGCTTTGACTTTGGTTGGGTGGTCAAGGGTGATATGACCTCCATGTTGTGTGTTAACTAGAAAACTGATACGGTGGTTATTGTTATGAATGGAGGAAGAAGAAGGAGAGTGGACTGAGTCCAAGAAACCAGCCGGCTTCTTGTTTAAGGCTTTCAACAACATTAATTTATTTGTCAACAACATGTGTTAATGTCAATGATTAAGGTGCCCTCACTGTCTTTTCTTGTAGACTTGTCTTTTTGGCAGCTTCATATTTTTGTTTCATTAAATGTCAAGTTTGTAAGTAATTAAATACATTAATTCTTTTTAAACACTTATTAAGAAAATAAACTAACTAAAACATTAATATTAAATTTAACCTTTTTAAGCATTACATGGTAACTAAACATATGATAATTATCGGTTAAATTTGGTTGATATAGGCATAGATGTTTGATCCACATCATGTAAATGTTGTATGAAAGAGGGGAGTCGATGGAACACGTTTTTACCTCTTGTGAGATTGCAAAGAAGGCTCGGATAGATTTCCAATGTCTAAAAGGCCAACTGGTTTAGTAGTCATTGGATTAAGTCATTGGTTTGACGACGTGGTGGGTTATATGGCGTTTCATGTCGTGATCAGATCTTTGTGGCGATTAACAAGCTTCGAGATCTCATTTAGTCTCTCTTACTTGTGGTTAGTTTATAGGAAGCCTAAAGTCAACATTAGTTAGGTTAGTTGATTAAAATACACTCTCATAGTTTTATAATTTATGGAGATCCTAATTTTTTTATCATATAGTGAGTTTCTCTTACTTATGGTTCGTTAATAAGAATCGTATAGTCGATATCAGTTAGATTAGTGGGTTAAAAGCACTTTCATGATTTTGTAATTTATTTCTCTTAGCATGTCTAGCTTCTTGTTAGTTAGTGTTTTTATAAAGTTATGTAGTTAAAAAACACGCTCCAAACGACATCATACTAACACTAAACACTATATTTTCCCTAATTTCTTGTTTCATCCTCTTTGGGAATTCACGATCCTGCCCCATCAAATGCTTGATGTAAGCCCTAACTATTTTCATCTCCGCTCTCTTTTACTTAATCTCGAGCCTTTCTAATTGAATTTCGTTAGTCTTCATCTTTGATGTCGTATCCAAACTTTGAATTTCAATGTATAAATATAGTAAGAAAGAAGGAAGAGTATGAGAGTTTTTGGTAAGATAAAAATTAGGGAATTCACAACTTTACAGTGATTTTTAAATGTCGTTTGACAACGGCTTGATTCTCTCAAAATGCGGCACAAGTGTCATCTGAGTCCTCTCATGCTCATGATGGTGAACCTGCTATTGCCCCGCTGGCTGGTGTTATGTGAGTGTAGGTTTGACGTGACGTCCGACTCACGGTCATGTGTGCTCTTAACTTTAGGGTGTTGTTTATATTCTGATTGGTTAGTTTTTTTTAGATTTGAGTTGTAATTTTATTAAGGAAAAAGTATATCTTCTTAAATTTAATCAAAAGACCCTCTAGATAATTTAAGTAGTCAACGTAACTATTTACATGATTTTCCCTGCTTGGAAATTAACATTGGTTTACAAGGAACAACAAGATTCATATAGGCTTTGATGAAGGTGGGAGACAGGATTATATACAATTATGTATCATGTATTCAAAACCGACTCTTTTCGCTTTTTTTGTTATGATTGTGAAGGGATGTAAACGATCCACTTGTAATTCGCTTATTAAAAGTTCAAATAGGTTAAGTTTTTAACACAAGTTTGATATCCATGTTTAACTAGTGATACGAAACAAAACTAGTTTATCATGCATAAAAATATAAAAATTACTTTTTGTTTAATATCTAATCATTATTTATTTTAATACATAAGTTTGTTAAAAAATAATTTGTGTTATAACAATAAAGATATATAATTTTTTTTTGCATATGTATGTATTTAAAGAAAAATGATGCGAACTCAAGACTCGGAAATTACTTAATAGTCGTGCTTGAGTTATAAGCATATAGCTTGAGCTCGAATACTCTTATGTAATTTGAAATGAGTTTTGAGTTTAGATAGGCTCAAATTGGCTCGTCTTAGTTAAGTTAGATGAGAGTTACATCCCTAATCGTAAAATTTCATAGTTTACCTTATATATATATATATATATATATATATATATATATATTTAAATTCAAAGTTATGAAACCAATCAGATATTGTGAGAACCATAAGAACTCCTAAGAAATCAATCAAAATCAATATTTATTATGAAAAGTATGTAAAATAAAAATATATTATATGATTTATCTCTCTAATTAATTCCTATCTCCTTTGTAAATCATCTCTTTAATTAATTCCTGTCTCCTTAGTAAATCACTGTTAACATTTTTATATATGTGTAAATAATAAAAACTTATACGTGTTTAAATGGTAAGCTCACACATGTGTTAATTTTTTAATATACAAATACACATAATTTTTGAGTGTTCTATTTTAATAATAACAGTAGTATAAAAATGATTATTATTGATTTTTTTGTGAGTTTTCATGGCTGTAATGATATTTATGAGATCTTATTTGATAATGAGATCTCGTAAAAGAAATAAAATTATTATTTATTTAGAATACAACATAATTAAAACACAACACTATTATATGAATTTATATGTTAATGTTGATATATATTCGTATTTATCTGTGGTGTATGATTTTTGCTGATGATATTGTGTCAGTTCCGAAGTCTAAACATAACCTGAATGCGAGGTTAAAGGATTGATGAGCAACTCTAGAGGGCAAGGGTTTAAAGATTAATCAATCTAAGATTAAGTACCCTTAATGTGATTTCAGTAGTGTAGAAGACTACAAGGACACTCAGATCACTATTGAGGGTCAAGTGGTTCCGCAAGCAACTAACTTCAAGTATCTAGGTCCGTATATACAAAGACAAGGGGAGATAGATAGAGAGATAACACACTGCATCAAGATTGGTTGGTGTATGTGGAGAGCAACCACTCAGGTATTGCATGACAAGAGGTTCCCAACTAAACTAAAGAGGAAATTTTTATAAGGTTGCAATTAGACCGGCTATGATATATGGGACAAATTGTGGTGCCATTAAGAAGACACACACCTGCAAGATAAAGGTAGCAAAGATTATGATGCTGCGTTGGATGTGTGGGTACATAAAGTTAGACTAGATTAGAAATGGGGTTTTTATAGAAATGTTACAAGTAACTAGTATCTCAAATAAGATCAAAGAGTGGAGATTGATATGATTTGGAGATGTGAAGAGGGAATAAAAAATGGCTCCGGTTAGAACAATGGAAACCCTTACTATGGAAGGAAGGAGTAGAGGCATGCCTAAATTGAGTTGGGATGAGCAGATTAGACATGATTTGATATCTTAAGTTTATATATACGTTTTATAACAAACAATGCTTTTGATTGGTTTCTCGCAGTTCTCAGAATATTTAGAGTTACCATTCGATCCTTACCCTATGCATATGCAAGCGCACGGGAGCACGCACACGCACACACATAGAAAGAGAGAGAGAGAGAGTTTAGATCAAATACAAATGGGCTTAACCTACTATACGTGCAAAAGGAAAACAAAAATCAGGCGATGGCATAACTGTATAATATAGTTATACAGATCGAGCAATTGAAGGTTTGCGAATTAGATTGAAGCGTTGCAAATCATTAATTGCTCAATTGAAGCTTATGAAATGGACTAATTAATCAATTGAAGCTATAGAGATTGAGGTTCATAGGGTTTTTACAAATCATTATTGATTGAAATTGTATCAATTGAGTAGGTTTTTACATACATTGATTGAAATCACATCATCGTTTTGTGTTTTTCATTCGAAGTGAGTTTTGTGTTTTTCATTCGAAGTGAGTGCTACACAGTAATTATTGATTGAAATCGTATCAGCTTTTAGTATTATTCATTCGATTCTAATGCTGCAGAGTAATTGCAAAAAATTTCTTTACTGCATATAACTAGTGTAATTAGTATGTATAACTACTTTTGTTAAATATTTATAGTTGTAGAAAAATTATTTTATAACTAGCATAATTATGTAACTATTTATGATTCAACTCAAACATATAACTATAGTAACTATCACCAACCTCATAACTAAAGATTACTATAATTACTTTAGTCATATAAAATTGACAATATTTATTGTTATGCCATCACACATTTGACTCTATACACACAAAACATTATATTTATTATATTATATAGTTGAAATATTAATGATGGCCATTTACTAAAAGACAACTAAACAAAGATTGCTTAAATTAAAATTATATTATAATGAAAAAAACAAAATGTTATTATAAATCTTTTACAAAGTTAAAAAAGTTCACATATGTATAATAAAGTTTACATAACTTAACAGAGAAACCTTTTCTAAAACATTAATAATTGTTTTTGTAATATATTAAAAGTTATATTATTAAAGTTGGCTGTGAGGAGCCAAATTAAACCCATGGACCCTTTAGAAGACATGAAGTGTTTCGTCTCTTTGAAGAAAAAATTTTTGTGACTAAAAACATGATATGTCTACTTATATATTTTTTTTTATTGAATAAGACTAGCTAGTTTTAGCCAGATAATTTATACACATATAGTCTAAACAAGAATTATCAAATAATTAGAGACCAGACCAAACCAACCACATTTTAACTCTTGAATTATACTTCAATTGAGTTGAAGGCTAAAATATGTTTTATTTAGTGATCGAGATTTGAATATTTGTTTAAAGAGAAATTAATGTATTTTTAGAAAGTGTGGTGAGAATTTATGAGTCTATTTTATTATTATTAATGATAAAAAAGTTAAAAAGAGTAAATATATGTGTTATTTATCCTCCTAAGCTACACTAACAATATAATATAATCACGATTGTAAAACAAGGTTTCTAATTCCAAGTATGTTTTGTGTAATCGCTCCAATAATATAATCATGGTTGTAAAATAAGGTTTACAACGCTCCAAGGTAAGCTGCCGATGCGACTTTTTTCAGTTTCGCTAGAATCAGATCTAGTAGATCAACTCAGGCCGAGTCTGGCTTTAAAATAATAAAACATAATTTCTCTGTCTATGATGATAAAGAATGAATATCATTTTCACATACTTTGTTATAATTATTAGTAAATTTATGTTATTTGACATATATTTAATTTCCGAAAACTAATTTCTTTATAATTTAGCATGCCCGAGTATTCCCTAAGTATTATTCGCCTAGACCGAGTACTCTTAACTCCCCACTCGACCGATTAGGAAGCATCTGGCGACTTTTACAACCATATAATATAATATAATATAATATAATATAATATAATATAATATAATATAATATAATATAATATAATAAATAAAGTGTGAGAAAAGAGTAAATACAAATTTGTTTTAATTGTGAGACTGTCCTTTAGTTGAAGAGAATGGTGTAACGGTGGTCTTGGCCTCATGCCCTTAATAGCAATCACTAATCAACATAAAGGTATTGGTTTGGACTTACGATCACTATAACACGTTCAACCTTACTAACATAAATGTGTAGTGTGAGAAACACGTTAATAGATTATTTTCCACTTTGTGTTACTTACAGTTGAAAGTATTATTCTTGATCTTGTGATTAATCTGAATGTTTCAAAGCTTTTAGTGAAATCTATTGAGCTAGCAAACATACCACTAATTTCTACAACTGTTTTGGGGGCAAAGCATAAAGGGATCTGAAGAGGTGTTTATGTAAAAGAAATGGAGAAACATATATTAGGGTATTGGATTTGGGGATGAAACACCCCTCAAGTATCTAAGTCGTGCACAAGAATATGCATTTGCATTTGCCAACATTAGTGAAAGACCAAGGACTAATACATGGTCTTGTTTGCTATTTCTAGATTGTGTGAGGAATGTGACAACCTCAAATCCATATTACTTGCACGTTTGTCTCCTTTGAAATTCAGTGAGTTGTATGGACTTCTTGCTGATCATGATTACATGGTGACAAGGCCTCCACAATCTGTTGTAAGCCTGCAACAAGCGCTTTTGTTGCCTCTTTAACTCCTGATCAATCTCTACAATACCTCCTAAACCTACAATAAATGGCTTCTCAACTTGGCTATCATCGTATGCCACGTATTAATGATGGCAATTGTGGATGCTAGGGTTTCATCATGGTTACACCAACAACATTCACAGAAGTCGTAGTGATGTACGTAGTCAATTCTCTTAAGCATCTATTCAAGATACAATATATGGCATGTTTAACAGGTGCGGAATCAGTCACATTCCTTCAGCTTTCCTTAATCGTGCTCCAACTACTATTCGTGCTCATCTATTGGCCCATTATGAAAATATATGACCTACTACAGGCTCCACATGGTATCTAGATACAGGAGCTACTAGTTATGTGACACTAGACTTGGAAAGTCTCTAAAAATTCCGTGGTATATTATGGTACAGATTTTCTTGATGTTGGTAATGGTAAAGGTCTCTATATTCATTATATTGGTTCTTCCACAATTCATTCCTCACAATAATCTTTTAATATATTTGACATTCTTCATATTCTAAAATAAAAAAAAAGAATCTTTTATCTGTTCAAAATTTATGCTTGGAAAACAATTTGTTCTTTGAATTCCATTCTTCCTATTTAGTTTTGAAGGACGATTCTACATGGAATGCCACACTCACTGGTCTAGGAACATAGTCTCTACACCCTTCATGGTTCCCAATTTCAGTTTATCAATAAAATTATCTTTTTTTGCCATGCGCACTTCATCCTCTGTTTGGCACAAACGGCTTGGCCATCCACATCATCAGCTCTTCAACTTTATGATTTCAAGCTTTTCTCTTCCTCTTACTATAAACATATCATCTATTTCTTGCTCAACTTATCCTTTGGGCAAACCCACAAAGTTGTCTTTACTAAACTCTAATTATTGTAGTTCCAATCTTCATGATTTAGTTTTCTATAATGTTTTGGGTCCTTCACTAGTGTTGTTATATGATGGACATCGTTATTTCCTGTCATGCGTCGATCACTTCTCTCGTTATATGTGGTTTTTTTCTCTTATCACAAAAATTTGATGTTTATCCAAGATTCAAAAACTTTGTAACCATGGTTGAACGTCATTTTATTACCAAAATCAAAATCGTTCAAACTATACGGGGAGGTGAAATTCCACCTTTAACACATTTCTTCACATCTCTTGGAAATGTTCACAGATTATCCTGCCCACATACAAGTGAAAAAAATTTCCTATGTCTTTGAGCAAGAAACAAATGATATGCTTTTAGACATAACCATGTCGTTGAAACTGGCCTCACACTTCTAGCTCAGTCTTCTATACCTTAATGTTTTTGGCACTTTGCTTTAGACACAGTTGTCTATCTCACCGATTGTATGCCATCTCGCACATCTTCCCATGTATCACCATTTGAACAATTCTTTCAACACTCACTCGACTGCTCTTTCTTATGAGTGTTCAATTGTTAAAGATTCCCATCTTTGATCATACAATCCACACAAAATGGATTTTCGTTCATCCTCATGTATCTTTCTTAGTTACAGTTCTAAAAATCAAGGCTGTCGATGTCTAGTATCTACAACATATCACATTTATATTGCTAGACATGTTCAGTTTCTCGAAAAATAACTATCCTTTTCAAACTCCTACTCCGTTAGTTCCTCATGTGTGGCTTTCTTTAAACACTTAACCATCATTTTCTGATTTCATCGTTCCACCTAATGACATTCCTAACCAACCTCACCAACACCTTGTTTTCCAAACACCCCTCCTACATAACCAGCCACTCCTTTGACACCAAAAACTCCTCAATCTCCTACCACTCATACTCCTTCCACTTCTTTATCCAACTTACAATTTTTTCCTCCTAATCCTCCTCCTCGTCAACATCCTTATAACGTTTGACAAAATCCAAAACCTCGTGTCGAGTATAGGCTATTTGATAATCAAGCTTCGGTGTCTTCACAAAATCCCTGCTGAACCGACATCCTTTGCCCTTACCAACAAACGTCCGGAATTGGTGTCAAGCCATGGCTAATGAATTTTAAGCACTTGTCAAAAATGGTACTTGGACTCTTGTACCTCCTATTCCGAAAACTAACGTTGCTGAATGTAAGTGGATTTACAACAAATAGAAAGATCAAAATAGTGTTGTCACCCATTACAAAGCTTGACTTGTGGCCAAAGGTTTTTGTCAACCGGGTATTAACTTCAAGGAGACATTTAGCCTAGTGGCCAAATCTACCACCATACGTGTGTTACCCCCACTTGTGGTCACTCAATGGCTTATGCATCTGTTAGACGTCCAAAACACATTCATATAACAATCTTACCGAAACAATTTTCCTAAAGTATCCACATGGCTTTGTTGATCTCAATATACAACTCATATTTGTTTATTACACAAGTTATTATACGACTTAAAGCAGACGCCACAAGCATGGTTTCACAAACTATCTCACTCTCTTCATACAATGAGCTTTAGTGGGCTAAAACTACTCCTTCACTTTTCACCAATAAGTTTCTGAACACCCTTTTGTGCATCATAGCTTATGTGAATGACATCATCATCATCATCATCACTAGCAACAACTCCACGACAATTAACAAGGTTATATGACTCATAAATGACTTTGCTATCAAGGATCTTGGTAAACTTGACAATTTTTTGGCCATTAAGATTGCTCCACAAGGTCGTGACATAATACTCTCTAAGAAGAAATACATCTCTGACCTACTACTAGGTGTTGGTTTTTCAGATTGTAATCTCGTTTCATCTCCTATGAGCACTTCTCAGATGTGATCTCTTGGGACAATCCCCTTATATATGATACAGTCAAATTTCGTTAGCTTGTTGGTGCTCTTCCGTATGTCACGCTTTCATAACTGGACATCACGTTTGCGGTTAACAAATTATGTCAATACATGGATGCTTTTTCTGAAATTCACTCATCTGCTGCCAAACATATTATACAGTACTTAAAGGGCACAACTGATCATAGGCTTGTCATTCGGCACAATTATGGGTCCTAACTTCAAGCCTTAACTAACATTTATTGGCAGGGTTCCTCAACCCTACGTGTGGTCTTCTCTGATGCTAATTGGGCTAGCTTCCTGGATGATCGTCAATAAATGAGGGTATTTTCTATATATGGGTTCCAATCTCATCTTCCGGGTTGAACGAAAATAGAAATTCTCGGTCGTTTAGAAAATCCGAATACAAAGCTCCAACTAATACTAGTAGCTAATTTAACTTGGTTAGAGGCTTTACGGAAGAAATTGGGGCAGACACAACTTTGTTCCAACTCTCTAGTGTGATAATCTTGGTTAGAGGCTTTACCGAAGGAACTTGCAACCTATCTCACTGCAGATCTAGTCTTTCACGTACACCAACAAAGCATGTTGAAGTTGATTTTCATTTTGTTCGTGAAAAGGTTTCTCAAGGAAAACTACATGTGCATTCTATATCTACCAGATATCAAATCTCATAAATCTTTACCAAACTGTTGTCAACACAAATATTTCTATTTCTACGTTCCAATTAGCTTTAGGTCGCTCCCCGCCCTTAGCTTGTGGGGGAATATTAGACACAATGGAAAAGTCTACAGTAGTTTGTGTAAAAGTCTATCTTCTATATATTCATCTTGTACGAAGCCTAAATTACAATACAATCATAAAAGTTACCAATTTACCTTTACATAGGGGAAGGTTCATTTGAGAAGAAATTTAATATGAGAAGAAAAAGAAGAAAGGGCATAATGGTAAAACATTAAACAGTTTATAACTCATTTCATTAATTATTTTATCTCTCATTAATAAAGCAAAAACATTTTATCCTACACATTTCAAAATTTATCCTGCATATGTCTTACATTTACCGGAATTTACCCTACACACATGTAAATTTACTCTACACATTTCAAAATTTATCCTACACATGTCGAAAATTGTCCTACACCATAAATTATTTTATCTTGAAAGAGTATATGAAAAAAATGAGTTACAAGTTTAATTAATTAGATAATTTATAACAATTATAGATGTACCTATATGTCATTTTTCATAAAATTAAATACACACATTAAATGAAGTAAATAGAGAATTTCTATTGGTTTAAAAGTTATTCTTTTTATTCTTACAAATTTTTTATTCTCAAATGTTCATTTGAGAAGAAATTTAACGTGAGAGGAAAAAGAAGAAATGATATAATTATAAAACATTAAATAGTTTATAACTTCTCTCAATAGTTATGTTATCTCTCATTAATAAAACAAAAACATTTTATCCTACACATTTCAAAATTTACCCTACATATATATTATACTTATCGGAATTTACCCTACACACATGTAAATTTACCCTACACATTTCAAAATTATCCTACACATACTAAAATTTATCCTACACATGTCGAAAATTGTCCTTCACCATAAATTATTTTATCTTGAAAAAATATATTAAAAAAAGAGTTACAAGTTTAATTAATTAGCTAATTAATGACAATTATAGATTTACCTATATGCCATTTCTCATCATATTAAATACATACATTAAATGAAGTAAAAAGAGAATTTCTATTGGTTTAAAAGTTATTCTTTTTATTCTTACAAAATTTTTCTTCTTATTTGAACTCTCCACTATATATATATATATATATATTACCCGTTCAATTCCATATCCTCAATGTAATGAAAGGGTTCATGAATGAAATATTACCTCTTGTAACTTTTTTGTTCACTAAATACCTTATGAAAAAAGTCATAACCAATGCTCCAAGAAAGTCACATTTAATTAACATAATTTTATATAACCCAAAATTAATTCATATGATTGTGTCACAAAACACATGTAATTAGTGCGATGATTGGGATCATCTACAGATTTATATTTTCTATACAGATTTGTATATCAGAAAGTCTATAAAAAGCATATACAACTTGATCATATAACGATTGCCAAAATTATTATTTGTATAAAAGGTACCTGAAATGGAACTCGTAAGGGCTAACCCGTACACGATCTGAGAGTGTTTTACTCGTTTTTCTTTCAAGACACTTCATTGCAACTTTCCCAACTTCACTAGGCAATTGTAGGCATACCCAGTGAAGAAAAGACTCCATGTCTTTAGCAAAATCAAACATATACCAATCCAACAGTTTTGGTATCATTAGCAGTTGCTTTGTGGTTGAAATCCCAACTGCAGCCTGTAAATACTCTCTTTTTGCAACTTCAAGTTCATTTTCAACTTCTGAAGCAGTGTACACTCTTACCTTAATTCAAAAAAAAAAATCAAATAATTATATGAAGTGATTCAGAAAGAAAGTAATAATATAAATCTGTCTTTTCTAGTAAATCTAACGGGTTGTATAGTGTTTAAAGGTGTAATTGACCTGGGCTGCTTGTAGGATACTCACGATGGGCTCGAGAAATGTTTGAATTGAGCAGAGCATAAATTAAACAAGCTCGAGTATAAAGTGAAGCTTATTTAGTAAACAAGCTTGAGATAGAGATTCCTATACTGAGCTTGATTAGGTTCGCGGGTCCAAACAAGTTTAGTATCCATACAAATATAACATTTTTTATTAGAAAAATACAATCACACAATTAATGTATTATGTACAAATTTAAGTAAAAATAGTAATATAGATGTTGTAATATATTACTTTATATATGTATATAAATATATAAAAATAAATAATGGATGACTCAAGCTCGAGCTTGAAAAATTATTAATTAGCCCAGCTCGAGTTTGAAATATAATTAATGAGCCGAGCTTGAGTTTATGTGTGCTCGGGCTCAGCTCAGCTTAGCTCGGATACAACCCTTATAGTGGTAATCAAGTAACAAATTCATGAGATCGGACTAGGGTATACAGTAACATAGTATTCTTTTCATTCAGGAAATTCACTAACTAGTTTTTTTTCTTTTAACATGTGGATAGATAACTTACAGCAGGAGAAGACCAGCTTCCGCATGATAATGCAAATGTTACTAGTGGTTCAGACAACTCCAACCCAAATATGCTTCTTGCGATTAATTCATCGTTCTTGAAACCCTTTGGCGAAGTCTGAGCATTAAGAACAAATCATGTAATGAATATCACATTTCATAGTTTGTGGGTTAAGGAAATAGAAGAGTATGAGGGGTTTCACTTACATATTTTGTGTGACAGGGGAGTCTCAATATGAAATGCTCAATGCTAAATTCATTTAAAAGATGACCCCCAACATTTATTTTTGCCTGATGAGTAAGAGTATGGTCACAATCATTATATATCGTTACTTAGAGCGAGGCGACAATTTCAGCCCATTCACTTCATGGGTCTTTTGGGGGGGTTGTGTTTTTATCTCAAACAGGTCAAATCCGAAATAAATAGATCGATACAAAATGGGTCAAACACTCAAATGGGTTAAAAGTTATTCAAATGCTACATCTTATACATACACATTCTTAAACTGGTTTATTGTTTTTGTAACCGTAATAGAAAAATTAAGATTGTTTTTGCAATCATATTACACGCATTAAGTACTTTAAGTTTTCCTAATGGGAAAAATGTGTTTGTTGGTTGACCCGTCCCTAGTCGTACTAAAAATGACCCATTTATCATGAACCTGACTTGACATCTTTCCACCTCTAAATTCATACTCATTCAAAAGTAGAAGTGTGTGTGGCATTACCTCCTGCATTAGTTCAACGACTCTCTCAGGTGTCTCTGGTATACCATGTTCAAGAAACGCCTGATACCATCGCACGAGATATCAATACCCGTTTAAACTAACACATAATCAGTACATGAAACAAATGACTCAGAAAGTTAATCAAATACCTTCATCATGCACGAATTATATATGTTAATCCAGAAAGCAAGCTTCTCTTGATGTGTGAGGTTTGTTAAGTTGACCAATGCAAGTAATTCTAGTAAGATCCTGAAATATCAAGAAACAACATCACATATGTCCAAAAAAGAACAAGAAGTTATATAACCATCAAGTACTTACTTCAGTCGTTGTTCTAAGAAGATCGTTGTTCGATTTTTATTGATATTGGTTGCTTCCACTTCATACAAGTACTTATATGGACCAATATCGGTGTTCTCAAATTCATAAAAGATATCATACGGATCCTTAAAATCCATTGCCCATGGATTCTCACACGATGCTAATGTAGGTAGCATTTCTGTCATTTTCACGGCTGGATTTGAGCTTATTCGTGCAAAAACAAACATTAAGCATTTCAAGATACTTTCTGAAATCTTATTCGGGCTGCCATCTCCTGAAAATCCCTTTTCAAACTACAAATAGAATAAACAAACGGACACCGTATGAAATAGCTATTGTGAACAGTAAACTAACTATCAATACGTCTTTATAAAAGATATAGAATAAACACGTACCTGTAATTTTCGTGTATCCAGATATTTTTCTGCTGCCACCTGGTCGATTTGAGATCTTTTTGATAACATTTTAACCAGTTGGATTTTTGGATTTGGAGATTGACGATTGTTCGTAGTGGGATTTATGTTTTTTGAATCTTTTGTAGGATGATTTTCTTGAGAACCAGATGAATTTTCAAGAGTCTTCTTTAAGAGGGACATGTAGATAGCTTCTTCATAGTGATTTTGTCTAAGCTGAACCACTTGTTCTTCTAGCTTAACCACTTCTTCTTCCAAAACAGCCACTTCAGCTAGGAGTTCCAATGTCTGTCAATACACAGAATAGATCAGACTTTGGTATGCAATAAAACCTATATAACCCAGTACTTATGCTTGATTACCGATCGGTCCCTATAGAATCTTGACACACAAATCTACCTCCATTTTGTTCATTAGTAACAGAATGATTTGTATCAGAAAGTATGCATTTTAAGTCATTCATTCATATATTTAGGAGCATGATCAACAAATAAACATGAACACATCGCATAACCATCTACGAAACAGCAAAAAAAATAAAAAATAAAAACAAATAGTGACTCAAAATATAATGCAACTGACTATAAACGAAACCAGTGTCCTACCACCGGAGAGAGATAAGAAGGAAGGCGAGGAAGAGCCCCTAACGGTCGAGTCAAGGCCCGTTCTAAAGCCCTGTGGACATTATCTTCGTGCGTAAGCCGCTTTTTAAGTTTTTCTACCTGAAAACAGAATTGTAATAGATTTAAAAAAAACATAAATAAAAAGTCAATGGTGACAGCAAAGTACATCTTGTTGCAATGCCAGTTTTCTATCTTTCCCAGAACATCCTCTGCTTGTGTTAGTCTTCTCAAACTCTACTTGCATTTGCATATCAACCATTTTCTGTAGACATCAAAGTCAGAGACATAAAATGCAATAATAAAACATGCACAAAGATTTTCATCAAACCCCTTATATGCATAAACAAAATCCGATTACCTTAGAATCTCTGAATGCAGGCCTCTTGGACTGTGAATTTCTTTTTGATTGGTTATTCATCTTCACAGATGCTCATAGCAATTTGACACATATGAACGCTGCAAAGTGGGAATCAACAGAGCAAAAAAAACAGAATAGAAAAAAAAAACAATTTTTATGAACAAAGTGCCTGTTTTGATTTAAGAAGCTAACCAGTAAGACAGAAGTTGTCGTGCGTCACTCATACTGTTAAGTGGGAGCTTCTACTTATAATGCAAGCATTCACCTTCAAATCTAAATATTCATTATTTAATGTTTTTAAAAATAATAATAATAATAATAATAATAATAATAATAAAGATGTATGTTTTTTTATCATATCTTGTTTCCGGTAAGGCTATTGGGTGTGGTATAAAGCCCCTAGAGGTTTTATTACGCTACCTCATCGCCACATCACATAGGGGGCTTTAAAGCCACTTCTTTTAACTTGCATGCAATGGTTTAAATCCCTCAATTATTATTACCTAATTATTTTTTATTTAAAATTAAAGCATTATATAATTTTGATATATTAATTTAAAACTCATAATTTAAATAAAAAAATAAAATGCCATAATTTAAAAAAAACAATGTCATAATTTAAATGAAAAATACAATGTCACTAAAAAAACCACTCGTCGTCTCCTCCTTGTTTACGATAAACCCATAGGTACTCAGTCAGATCAGCTCGAAAGTTATGGCGTGTGTCTCTGTCACGTATTCTCGCCGGATAACTTCTTTTTTAGCGTATGTGAGTAGTGGTTCATCAGTTGGTTACTTTCATCATAACTTTCTCCACAAAAGCTCTGCCCGAGCCTCCAATATCATATTATGCAAGATGATGCACGTATACATGACGTTTCTCATTTTACTTTTTTCAAGTATCCTCGACGGCTAGGCAATGATAGACCATCTCTTTTTTAACACACCGAAAGCCCGCTCGATATCTTTTCTTGCTGGCTCTTGTTTCTTCTTGTAATACATTCTTTTCTCATCATCTGAACATGAAAAAGTTTTCACAAACGTCGCCCACTCCAGATAAATACCGTCTGTGAGATAGTACCCATACTTATACTCCATGTCGTTTGCATAGAATGAAGTATCTGGTACAACACCATCTATGACATCGTCTAAAAGATTCAAAGATTGTAAAACTGCGATGTCATTGTTCGCACCGGCCATGCCAAAGTACGCATGCCAAATCCATAAATCTTGAGACGCGACCCCTTGTAATATTAGGGTAGGACCATCGTGGTCACCACGATGGTGTTGCCTTTTCCAAGCGGTTGGACATGTCGCCCATTCCCAGTGCGTGCAATCTAGACTACCCAACATCACAGGAAACCCGTATATCCACTGGTAGGCCTCGTATAAAAGTGGAATGTCGGCAATAGTTGGCATCTTCAAATATCGCCTCTCGTAAAGAAAGGTAACACCTAATATAATAGTGTTAATAAACTATAATAATAATTAATAAAATAATAATAATAATAATAATAATAATACCTTTACAGAAAATTTCAAGACAATCATGACAACTTCTGGACGACATCCTTAAATGTGCATCCCACGCATCACTCGTTGTGCCGTACGCTAGTTGCCTAATTGCGGAGATACACTTTTGTATTCCAGAGAAACCAATTTTACGACTAGCAATTTCTCTTTGTGTGAAAAAAGGGAATTCGGCCGCAAGATCATTAGAAATTCCTAAGAAAGACGACGGCTCATACGAAACTGACGCCTAAATTGTGCATCATCGTACAACGGATTTTCACAAAAATAATCGTGCATTAAACGTTCATGAGCACCTAACCGATCTCGTTCAAGAGGAGCTTGTCTGATACACAATGTAAACGATTGGGATTATTCTCGCAAATAATTAATCGCATCCTTCGTAACCGCGATAAGCATATCGTCAAGAACACCGTCAGACGAAGAGCTGGACGAATCGGATGACATTTTTAAAAATAATTGGAGAAAATTTATATGTTTCTTTTTGTGATTGGTGTGTGTTTTAGTTTGTAATTAATGTGTGTTTTGTTTGTGATAAATTTGTATATATATTAGAATTTAGAAAACATTTTCTTATATAAGTGACCGTTTGCCAACGGTCAAATTGACCAAATGCCAAAACAACCTGTTAGCACCGTGGCGGACAAGGGATAGCACCGCTATTTTAACACGTAGGGGTGGTTGATGGCGTTCCGGGACGCTATAGATGTGGACGTGACATGGTAACGCTAAGCCACACCCTATGACTTAATAAGACATCTGGACATGTTCTACCATGTTGGGGAACAATTTTAGTATCACTCATAAAAAAAATTTAATTTAATTACTTAAATTTTTCTGATGATTTGAATACAAATAGAAAATTTACATCTTATTAATATTGTTGGATTTAAAAAAAAAGATAAAAAACAATTAGATTTCGTCATTAGATACGAGAAATTACAGTTATGGGCCACAGTATGTGCTCGACTTCACACGTTTTGTCCCTAACATGGATTTGTGCCATTTTTAATACCATTTTAGTATTTTACCTAATTTAAATAAATGAAACAGAAACAAGCAATAAACAAAAAAAATACCCAACCCTGTCTTACTTTCGTGGACTGCCCGATTTTTTTTCAATCTAGAGTTAGTTACACATATGGATTCTGTGGTTTATAGCAAGTTTTGTCTTTGGGTACTAACTTTTTTTAACAGTTTAGGTTTCATGGTTTCAATTTTGTAACACCTTTGGGTACTAACATCCATTAGTTAATTTTTATGTTAAATTTCAGTAAAATGACTAAAATACCCTTCTATTTTAAAAGAATCATTTATGTCAATACTCTATTTTTAATTCGAAGAACCCTTTGTGTAATAACCCAAATTTTTTATTTAAATAGTTACTATATAATTTAGCAATTATTTATAATAAACATTTATTAAATTCCACAATTTTGCATGTAAATTAGATAAATTAGTTTCACCAAACCTGTTTCATAATTGGATTTGGGTCGGGTCGGTTCAAGTCAAAACTGGTTCAGTTCATAAACCGGTTTTCTGTTCACCTCTACATTTATAATAACCATCTTGAATAATGAGATGAGGTCTTATGTTGTGTTATTCTCATGTGAATTGAAACTCTGGTGAGATTGAGGAGGTTTCTTAGAGTAACTTCCCTCTTGCTATTTGATCCTCTGATCAATTATGAGTTGTTGCTCTTATCTTTTTTCTGTTGGTGGTGACGGTGGTGCTAATTGCTTGACAGTACGAGGCAGTGATGATAAATGTAGCCTGAACAATGTGGAGGTTGTGGGAGTAGCAGTATAATTTTATAAACTTATTTGAAGGTTGTGATGATCGGTGTATTCGGAGGGGACATCGAAGGTTTAAAACTAATTCATCTAATTTACATGCAAAATTATGCAACTTCAATAAATGTTTATTATAAATAATTGCTAAATTATATAGTAATTATTTAAATAAAATTTGGGTTATTACACAAATGGTCATTGAAATTAAAAATAGAGTATTGACATAAATGGTCCTTTTAAAATAGAAGGGTATTTTAGTTATTTTACTAAAATTTAACATAAAAATTAACTAAGTTTGGTGTTAGTACCCAAAAAAGTTACAAAATTGAAATCATGAAACCTAAACCTATTAAAAAAAAGTTAGTACCCAAAAGCAAAATTAGCTATAAACCATAAAATCCATCTTTATAATTAACTCTTCAGTCTATCCCCTATTCTTTCAAGCCAACCATTAGAATCAATCACCATTCCCATTTGATCTAACCAAATCACCATCGTCAATGACGAAGAGCTTTAAGAAGATGACAACATCAAAGACGATCATGTCACGATCGTTATCGATGATACCATGAGTAGAGTGTGTGTATGTGTTGAGTTGGGGGGTTAAGACATACGCGATAGATGAATAAAGTGATATCTTTTAGTATTAAAGGCAAGATAACGAGTATTTCTTGCACATATCCATTCAAGAGACAAAAGGTTTGCGGGTTGAGTGAATCCGTATTCTTAAAATGTTACCAAGTCCAAACTTGTCACACCCCGACCCGTAGCGGAAAAGGTGATCGGGGCATGATTGGGTTTTCATCAAAGCTCGTGACATTTATTATAACGTTTCATATTTATTATCACAATTATAAAGAAGATCATACAATCATATCATACAAGTTCAACATGTCCTATACATCTTTCTAGGCTTCATTATTTTTTTTCTAAGGCACTTTCCTATGTTTTCCATGCTTCATCCTGTTCACTTGTATCATGTGTAAAAATGGTTTTTGGATCAACAAAAAGTTGGCGAGTGAATCCTATGAAAAACATTTAAACAAGTTTATTGAATTGATTATAAAATAAAGTGCATAACCACATATGAGTAAATATAGATGTAAGTTTATTGAATTGATTATAAAATAATGCACACACATACAATAATAGATTGTTTTGAGGCACGAGTTGTTCAACTCGTCTCCCACGAGGAACTGATGGGCCTAATGAATGAGTTTTGAGGCACGCGTTGTTCTACGAACTGATGGGCCTAATGAATGAGTTTTAAGGCACGCGTTGTTCAACTCATCTCCCACGAGGAACTGAGGCCTAACAAGTAATTTGCATACAACTTGACAATATGTAATACATAACTACAAACAATATTTACATTCTAAGTTTAGATCATAATATGGTATAGCACGAGTTTGAATAAATGAATATAGTTTAAGCGACACATGATACACCCCAAAACGTGAATAAAAAGGGGATTTGTAAGAATTCACTCACAGTGGTTGCGTTTCTTGGACTGATGATGAATGCGCACGAATTTGGATTTAACCACGAGAGAAACTAACCTAGATAATAACATAACGGTTCGGTAAATAAGCGGATTTTATTAATCAATTTTAGTAGAATTTTTGAATATATTTTTGTGAGTTTAAGGCTATTTTCTAACTTTAAAAACGTTATTTTTAAATTAAATAAATAAATAAAATAATAAAAAAAGTTGACTTTTGACCGTTGACCGTTGACCACGACTGTTGACCGTTGACTGTTGACCGGTTCGATTGTGAATATTATTGCACTGAGTGAGACTCGAACCCGTGACCTCCCGTAGGCGTGCACGCAGCTCTACCAACTGAGCTACGTGTCTAACCCGAAATATTTCTGTTTTTAATTATATTTATACACTATTTAAGTTAATCCGAAAATCATTTGTTTTAAAAGGATTTAATGGTATCGACTCGGTGCCCTCCACAGGTCTCGAACCCGGGACCTGTGGTTTAGTTTGGCACACAGTCCACCGCTGGACTGTGTGTCTAACTTGGTAAATATTCCGGTTTTTATTATACTTAACATCTTACTGCGTGTGGATTCGATTCGGTTTAAAAAAAAGAACATTTTTATTACAGCGAGTGTGCGTGTGTCAAGGATCGAACTCGGGACGTATGCGTATTGTTTGCACACAGTCCACCGCTGGACTGTGTGTCTAACCCGTTTATAATACCGATTTTAATTAATCTTATAACATACATGACTTCGTCTTCTTTGTTCAAAACACAGACAACGGTTTAAACCAACTGTTTCTTGTTTAATTCGGTTAACGAATATTATGAGCAATTGAAAGGTAATGAACGGAGAGGGTTTGGGGAAAGAAAGTAGGTCGTCCTTTTCAGAACTCCGACAAGGATCGCCGGCTCTGTTTTGTGAGCTTCCTCTGTTCGGGTCAAATAACAGTTTTGATTGATTAGATATAAAATTGAATTACTGAGCAACGATTATCAGGATGTTTAGATGATCATACCGATTAACAGCGAGATTCTGGAAATTCCAGAAGTTTTCCGGCGAAAACAGAAAATCCGGCAATGTCGTCTGGGGTTGATTCTGAGTGATGGAGTGGTGTTAGACTTTGTCTAATAGTGGAATGAAACAGAAAAAGTCGAGGTATTTACCGTGTAGATGAAAGTCTCGGTTTTCCGGCGACTTGCAGAGATTTTCCGGCGAGTGAAATTGATTCAAGAATCGGTGCGATTTTGAGCGAAAAGTTCACCAGAGGCTAGGGTGTGCATTTATAGGGAAGAATCAAGTTGAATTTGGGTCTGTTTCTCGTCTCGATTCATGGTCAGCCGTTCTCCGGCGGTTACGACGGATGTCGCGGAAATGGACATCGGTTATAACCGATGGCGTCGTTAATATGTACGTTAAAACAAAAGTAACCGACGATAATTAGCGAAATCGTCGGATTTTCCGGCGTCTGCGGATTTGGGCGCGCTGTTGACTGGGTTTGATTTCCAGATTTATTTTATGTATTATTTGTTTCAATAAGTTAACAAACAACACAAGTGGCGGAGTGGTTGGATGTGTGTGTGCTAAGACTTTGAGTTCCCGGCTGACCCGGGTTCGAAACCCGGCATCAGTATTTTAGTTTTATTTCATTATTTTTAATAGATTTTCAATTATAAATTTTATATTCTAATATATTTATTAATTATGTATCGTTTAAAATTAATTTGAGCATTAAACGCAACGAAATTTTTAACTGGATGTTCGGTTGATAAACGAAGCGGGTTTTGTTAACCCGGTTTTTGACGGATGTTACAGTATCCCCTACTTTTAGAAATTTCGTCCCGAAATTTAAGTAGTGGCATGTTTGACTCAAAAGGATGGTGTTTTAATTTGACAATTACATACTTAGAAGGGAGTAAGAGTTTAAATTTTTGCTTGAGGCGGTAACGTTCCTTGTAAGGGTTGAGTACCCTGCTACAGGAATCGCTTTTTGTTGCCTACGGTAAAGAATATTTAGAAATAGTGTTGATTGACCAAGTATAATTTCATGCGCAAGAGTTTGGATACGTTTGGAAAGATAAGGTATATCCTAAAACAAAACTTCTACTACTAAAACCTACATGGAACTTCTCATAACCGCCTGACAATGCCTCTGATCCTTTGGCAAGACTACTTATATATAGAAAGTACCAGCGGCGTATCCACCATATTCTTGTCAAATTTTCATTGGTTTTATCAGTAAGTTATGATTGGTCCTATGATGTGACTCTAGAACATAAATAAACACAACAACCAATGCCTGAGTCCTAATTCTGATAGTATACATGTTTGAATGGTGACAGTACCTCTCTCGTTTGTTATGATGGAGAGGTTAGTCTATGTAGGAATAGAACACAATCCAACTTATTTAAATGATGAAATGATATGAATGCTAAATCAGTGAGTATAAAACAAACTTCAACCAAGACATTACTAAATCCTACATGGAACTTCTCATAACCGCCTGACAATGCCTCTGATCCTTTGACAAGAATACTTATATATAGGAAGTACCAGCGGCGTATCCATCATATTCTTGTCAAATTTTCATTGGTTTTATCAGTAAGTTATGATTAGTCCTATGTGACTCTAAAACATAACAAACACAACAATCAAAGCTTGAGTCTTAATTCTGATAGTATACATGTTTGAATGATGACAGTACCTCTCTCGTTTGTTATGATGGAGAGGTTAGTCCATGTAGAAGTGAGACACAGCTCAACTTCTTTAAATGATGAGACTGAGATACGTCGTGAGGTATGATGATATGAATGTTAAATCAATGAGTATAAAAACAAAACTGAAGTAGTAATTCGCATTAAGATCCTTGGATAAATTTCCAATTTATATCTGGGATACGTGAAAATTGAGATAACATAAAGAAAAACATAAAAACTAAGCGGTTGGAGTTGAATCTTGATTTTTGGTGAAAGAGCCTAGTTGGGTGGTTCATTTGGGCCGTCATTATCTTCAATAGGATTGGAGTTGATGTTGAAAACTCTTCCTCTTGCCGGTGGCCTAGTGATTAGGTTTTCTTGATTTGATTGGTTAACTGGGTTTGCTTGAGCTTGGGCGTTTATGATGTTAACCAATCGAGGGCACGTGTTTCTATAATGGGTAGGGTCGCCACAATTAAAACAAGCTCGAACATAAGGTAACATGGGGTATTGGGGTTGTTGATATGTTTGGATCATGTTTTGAGTAGGGGGTGAGATTTGGGTTTGAGGGGTGCGGCAAACCTTGCTCAAATGACCATAGCGTCCACAATTCGCACATAGTCGACAAGGTAAGGTAGATGGATGGTGATAAAAACAGGTGTTACATTGAGGGTGATGTCCAAGGTAAGGTTTCTTATTTGGGTAAGTTGAGTTGGGTGCTACTTGAGTGATTGGGATACCTTGGAGGGGTACGGCTTGTGAGGCTGGTTGGTTACATTGGGTGACAGCGAAAAGTTGCCCATCTCGTTTTCGCTTAGAAATGGGTTGAGAAGGGGATTCGGTTTGGGTGGAGTTTGAGGTTTCAGTCGATGCTTTATCCTTCTTCTTCTCCTCCTTGAAGTCTTTATTCCGTATGCGGTTCTTGGTGAGCTCTGTAGCTAATTCCATTGCTGCTTCCAAGGTTGCAGGTCTGGTACTTATTACAGAGTCTTGAATTTTCGAATGAAGACCTCGAATGTAGTGCTCGATCAAACGGTAAAGAGGAGTGAACAAGTTGGGAATCATTTGATTTAACTCGAGGAATCTCTTGTTGTATGTGGTGTGGTCGCCTTCCTTTTGTTTCAACGAATAGAACTCATCCTCTAATTTCTTGATTTCGCTCCTTGGGCAAAACCGTCTTGTCATGATTTCCTTCAACTCTTCCCAAGTCAAAGTAATAGCATCTTCAACGCCTCGTTTGGCCTTCTCTGTATTCCACCAAGTAAGTGCTATTCCAAGTAAACGACCAGTAGCATATCGCACTTTGCGATCATCGGGGCAATCGCAATTTAGAAAAGTGTTTTCCATTTCTTCAAACCATGGAGGAGAGCGGTGACACCTTCAGTCCCTTCGTATTTTGGAGGGTCGCATGATTTGAAATGCTTGAAGTGCATTTAGTGGTATTTGGGGGAGGGTTTATAACATTTTGATCTTCTTGGTTGACGGGATTATCGGTAAGGGCTTGCTGAACTTAAACTACAATGTTGGGTATTACTGCAGCCATTTGTTGAGCGATTTGGGCAGCCATGCGCTCGCGGGCTTTTCCTGATCTCATCTTCCTATGAGCGAGACTAGAAGACATCTACAAGGAATACATATCAAGAGTATGAGTTGGATGTTTTAGGGATCATGTGTCGTATTTAGGAATGAACATTCATAAATTAAATATAGAATAATAAATCTACTACATCCATAGGATGTCTTGGGCTTTGCTCGTAATTGGGCCTTGCATGCCGCCATACTTCACCTTCGTAATCATGTGGGCCCCCATGATTACCGGGTTTTTCATATGGTTCGCATGTGTTAGCCTGGTTACGTACACTAAAACCCGGAGAAAATCGAGAAATATGTATGTAACGTATGATATTCGGAATGTATCCAGGTGTGGACACGGTGACACCTCAAAGTGGGGTTACTTCGAACGACGTTTGGTGTGGCATGCTTTGGCCTAATAGGTCCTTTGTACCCTCATCGTTAGTCCCCAGGTAGGCAAACTGGTCCGTTATATTGGATTTATACGAATGCCAACCTACCGGTACTGGTACCCTTACAGTTACTACATGCCCGTCGCAGAACTCACTTTGATGAGATTTGAAAATGAAAAATGCGACAAAATCTTGAATAACGGAAGTATGAAGATGATTTGAATATGTGAACATTGAAATATGTATGATGAATATGTATGTAAGTATGTATGTTTGACTGTAAGTATAATTCACTATGTATCACAAAATGTAATATTGGTAGTGTTTGCATGCGTTTGTGTATGTAATAAATATGAAAGAAATAAACATCATGAGTTTGCATATAACCACATAAATAATTAAAATCTAATCAACTATAGTATAGGCTCTAAGGGTCTAATAACCTATCCTATATCCCTATAGTCAAAAGCTCTGATACCAATCTGTCACACCCCGACCCGCAGCGGAAAAGGTGATCGGGGCATGATTGGGTTTTCATCAAAGCTCATGGCATTTATTATAACGTTTCATATTTATTATCACAATTTTAAAGAAGATCAGACAATCATATCATACAAGTTCAACATGTCCTATACATCTTTCTAGGCTTCATTATTTTTCTTCTAAGGCACTTTCCTATGTTTTCCATGCTTCATCCTGTTCACCTGTATCATGTGTAAAAATGGTTTTTGGATCAACAAAAAGTTGGCGAGTGAATCCTATGAAAAACATTTAAACAAGTTTATTGAATTGATTATAAAATAAAGTGTATAACCACATATGAGTAAATATAGATGTAAACTTATTCACAAAACACTTAATATTAAATAATACACACATATACAATAATAGATTGTTTTGAGGCACGCGTTGTTCAACTTGTCTCCCACGAGGAACTGATGGGCCTAATGAATGAGTTTTGAGGCACGCGTTGTTCTACGAACTGATGGGCCTAATGAATGAGTTTTAAGGCACGCGTTGTTCAACTCATCTCCCACGAGGAACTGAGGCCTAACAAGTAATTTGCATACAACTTGACAATATGTAATACATAACTACAAACAATATTTACATTCTAAGTTTAGATCATAATATGGTATAGCACGAGTTTGAATAAATGAATTAGTTTAAGCGACACATGATACACCCCAAAACGTGAATAAAAAGGGGATTTGTAAGAATTCACTCACAGTGGTTGCGTTTCTTGGACTGATGATGAATGCGCACGAATTTGGATTTAACCACGAGAGAAACTAACCTAGATAATAACATAACGGTTCGGTAAATAAGCGGATTTTATTAATCAATTTTAGTAGAATTTTTGGATATATTTTTGTGAGTTTAAGGCTATTTTCTAACTTTAAAAACGTTATTTTTAAGTATTTTTAATTGATTTTTAAATTAAATAAATAAATAAAAATAATTAAAAAATGTTGACTTTTGACCGTTAACCGTTGACCACGACTGTTGACCGTTGACCGGTTCGATTGTGAATATTATTGCACTGAGTGAGACTCGAAACCGTGACCTCCCGTACGCGTGCACGCAGCTCTACCAACTGAGCTACGTGTCTAACCCGAAATATTTCTGTTTTTAATTATATTTATACACTATTTAAGTTAATCCGAAAATCATTTGTTTTAAAAAGGATTTAATGGTATCGACTCGGTGCTCTCCACAGGTCTCAAACCCGGGTCCTATGGTTTAGTTTGGCACACAGTCCACCGCTGGACTGTGTGTCTAACTTGGTAAATATTCTAGTTTTTATTATACTTAACATCTTACTACGTGTGGATCCGATTCGGTTTAAAAAAAAGAACATTTTTATTACAGCGAGTGTGCGTGTGTCAAGGATCGAACTCGGGACTTATGCGTATTGTTTGCACACAGTCCACCGCTGGACTGTGTGTCTAACCCGTTTATAATACCGATTTTAATTAATCTTATAACATACATGACTTCGTCTTCTTCGTTCAAAACACAGACAACGGTTAAACCAACTGTTTCTTGTTTTATTAGGTTAACGAATATTATGAGCAATTGAAAGGTAATGAACGGAGAGGGTTTGGGGAAAGAAAGTAGGTCGTCTTTTTCAGAACTCCGGCAAGGATCGCCGGCTCTGTTTTGTGAGCTTCCTCTGTTCGGGTCAAATAACAGTTTTGATTGATTAGATATAAAATTTAATTACTGAGCAACGATTATCAGGATGTTTAGATGATCATACCGATTAACAGCGAGATTCTGGAAATTCCAGAAGTTTTCCGGCGAAAACAGAAAATCCGGCAATGTCGTCTGGGGTTGATTCTGAGTGATGGAGTGGTGTTAGACTTTGTCTAATAATGGAATGAAACAGAAAAAGTCGAGGTATTTACCGTGTAGATGAAAGTCTCGGTTTTCCGGCGACTTGTAGAGATTTTCAGGCGAGTGAAATTGATTCAAAAATCGGTGCGATTTTGAGCGAAAAGTTCACCAGAGGCTAGGGTGTGCATTTATAGGGAAGAATCAAGTTGAATTTGGGTCTGTTTCTCGTCTCGATTCATGGTCAGCCGTTCTCCGGCGGTTACGACAGATGTCGCGGAAATGGACATCGGTTATAACCGATGGCGTCGTTAATATGTACGTTAAAACAAAAGTAACCGACGATAATTAGCGAAATCGTCGGATTTTCCGGCGTCTGCGGATTTGGGCGCGCTGTTGACTGGGTTTGATTTCCATATTTATTTTATGTATTATTTGTTTCAATAGTTAACAAACAACACAAGTGGCGGAGTGGTTGGATGTGTGTCTGCTAAGACTTTGAGTTCCCGGCTGACCCGGGTTCGAAACCCGGCATCAGTATTTTATTTTTATTTCATTATTTTTAATAGATTTTCAATTATAAATTTTATATTCTAATATATTTATTAATTATGTATCGTTTAAAATTAATTTGAGCATTAAATACGCAACGAAATTTTTAACTGGATGTTCGGTTTATAAACGAAACGAGTTTTGTTAACCCGGTTTTTTACGGATGTTACAAAACTGAAGTCTACATTGACTTAATAAACGTTGATACATGGGACACATGGGATTAGGGATGGGATTGGTACAGTACCCGTACCGGTATCGAAAATATCGGACTTGAACAAAACTGGATACCAAATACCATACCAGATATATAGATATGGTATGGGTACGAGTACGGTTATCGATACGGTTCGGTATGGTACCCACTTTGGTACCGTTTTGTTTTTATTTAGTTTTTGAGCATTTGTACGGATACTAAATAGGTAAATTAACATGAGTACCAATATAGTACGAGTATCAAATAGGTAAAATTGGTACGAGTACCACTACGATACAGGTACCATATAGATAAACTCAATTCTAGTACTATAAGTACCATTATACGAAATACAACATAATATAAAAAAACTTTTAAAATTCTACGTAAAAGTGTTAAAAAAAAGTTTGTGAAACTTTTAAAAGTCTACCTATATGTCAATTAATTTTTACCCTAAAAGATTAGTCAAATTTTCTAATATTATAGAATAAATGTTTTTTACAAAAATGTTATATAATAATACAAATAATATTAAAACTTTTAATTTTATATACCACCTCAGCACAAATCTTATAAACAAAAAAGGAATTGAATTTATCATATGGAAAATTTAAATAGTATTATAATTTATGAAACAATTGACATACCTATCAACAATACACATATTCAACCGTGAGATAAGATTACAATACTATTAGAATTTTTTAACCGTATTACATATTTTTATAAGATTATAATTTATATTCCTCAACCTGTGTGATAAAATTCGTGGATTATGACTGTATACTGTTATAATGTTATTACTTTTACACAACTGGTAACTTTACACAATTGGATTATAAAGCAAACTAAATGGCCAATATGGTAATTTTACACAACTTCTTAGATGGGATATAAAGGGCCTTAAACACTTCAAAAGTTTTATTTTTATGTTTCATCAGGTAAGCATAACCATATTGTAATCGTTAGTAAATGTAATGAAGTATCTTTCACTAGATCTAGACATTTTTCTGAGAGGACCATATACATTAGTGTGTGTGTATATATGTATATATGTATGTATGTATGTATGTATGTATGTTTGTATGTATGTATGTATGTATGTATGTATGTATGTATGTATGTATGTATGTATGTATGTATGAGACCTAAACATCCATGGCTCTTTTATTGATACCGAAAGGATCTTTGCTAGTTTGTTACTTAAGCATGATTCACATTCATTGAAAGTTTATGTATCTGTAGATTATAATATTCCATCAATTTAGAGTTTCCTTATGCGTCCATTGCTTACGTGCACAACAATGCCATAGTACGTTCTATTGAAGTTGGGTTTATTTCTTTTGGTAGAAAGATTGTATATAGCATTATCAATGTTTGCATCGTGAACATTAATTTCATATATACCATTTTTAGGTTTAGCCATAAAATAAAACACAATATTCAAGTAAGCAGGAATTAAACACCGTTAAAACCTTGTTGACGTAAATGAGAAATTGAAATAGTGTTTCATAGTCAAACAAGATAGAAAGCAGACATTGTCCAAATAAAGTCGAACAAGATAGAAAGCATACATTGTCTAAATAAAGATAGAGACCCATGGTAGGAGTAGTACGTTCTCATATTACCTTGACTACAACTTTTGATCCATTTTCAACTTGGAGTTCCAAGTCGCCTACCTTATTTCTCTTAATGTATTGAGTCCCCTTTACAGATGTGAGAACCATGTTCTTTGTTAAAGACCCATGACTTACATAAGAAGGAATAGATTTGACAACGAATATACCTTAAGTACCAACCCAAGAGGCTCTGCTCTTTTTCGGCTCAGTAAGATACTTTAAGCAATTTCTTTTCCAGTATTTAGCTCCACAACAATAATAACAAACATCATCTGCTGGAACTATTGCTCTTTTCTTACCTTAGCTTTGAGGTTTTGTTAAAGGTTCACCTTGAATTTCCATGTTTACTTTAGTAGTAATAAGTATTTCATGTAACTTTAAAATGTTCCTCCAGTGACCCTCATGTTGTACTCCTTTACGAACTTTTTGTATGAGCTGAAAATGACATGAGTATATAATCTCTAGTCATGTATGGGTCTAGGGGACAACCTAGCTTCTCAAATTTGTCAATGTAGCTTTTCACTTTATAGATGTATGAGCTAATCTCAATTCCTTCTTCCATTGACATGTGGATAGAGCTTTGAGAATCTCCAAGCGCTCGTGACGAGTATGTTAAAACTTTTTCTTTAACCCGCATATCATGTTGTAAGTATAGCATATTCTACATCAGCCTGGAGCTCTTTCAGACATAGTTGTCAGGATGAGGACATGAACTTTTTTCAAAAGTTAAAAAAGTGAAACGAAATAGAACATGATTCGTTCGAAATACAACATTGAAAAAATAATTTACACTTTAAATTATTCACCTCTTCTCTAAAATCATTCTTAATATTTTTTTACTAGAACCAATTTACACATGTGTAAAATTTTCTTTATTTACAAATACATGTAAATTTGAATGTGTGACAACCGGCAAAATAATAGTAAATTTCGTACAACTTAATAACTTGATTATACAATTTATTGCGTTCGTTACGACTTAATTAATGCATGATTAGGTCGTTTAAAGTCTAGCAATCATAGGACATGGTTAATTATGCCAAAAAACATCGTTAGCTTCTTCACGTTGCGAGAAAACAACAAACCATGTCCAAATATGTTGGCAAAATGTTGAACACACTATTCATGCCAGCAAGTTTCTGAAAACTGTCGGAACGAGCAACGAATGGCATGAAAGAATTTTATGATTGAAATACAAATAAAAATCCCTAATTAGGGACACTAAATACAAAAACACTTTAACTAAATACAATAAAAATCGCGTTAAAATATAACAAAGTAAATTGTCCTAAACGCCAAAACTCAACACTTTAAGGAACATAGGACTCATATATAATGTTATACACCCTAAATAAGCTTGGGGATATCAACGAATATCCTAAACATAATCTTCCGACGATACACCATAACGGATACAACTTGTCCGATTCCGATCCGACGAACTATAGATAGGACTTGTATATAATGTTATACACCCTAAATAAGCTTGGGATATCAACGGAATATCCAAAGCATAAGCTTCCGACGATACATCATAAACATATACAACTTGTCCGATACTGATCCGACCAACTATTAGGAAGCATCCTTACCATCCTAACACCTAAACAGATCATCTAGTGAACTAGTTAAGAGTATTTCATGTCCGAAACAACGTTGGTGGTGCCATATAATAAGCCGAGATGATGTTTCCGGTACTAAAGCACACTTTCCATATATTGTCCGAAAGTGACCCGACGACCGATCTAATAATGTTTTTACCACCCGAAACTAACACCAACTAGTCAAGGGAATTAATTAATACTAATTAACATCTAAATCCCTTAATTACTCCCTAATGATGCAAGACCAATCACTAATCAATATACTTAACTAAATTACCTAAATATCTAATATTTATACACATGTTTTAAAAAAAAGTTACATTTAGCCCCCTTCAAGAATTCGGTCAAAAAGTGGGCCCCACCCACTTGTTTCATTGTTGAAAATGTAGGACACAAGGCATGGTTGCAAGATTTGATCATGGTTGAACTTACTCTATATAACCTAACTTCATCATCAACTTCTATCACTTTTACACTTCAAAAAAATTCAAGAAACATATCCCTTCCCCTTCCATTTTCGGCAGCCCCAACCCCCAAAACCCTTCCTTTTTGATCCACAAAACCCACCAAAATAAGCTTATAAAACCCACCTCAAGACCCCTCAAGGAAGGTGAAAGCCTGGAGGACTTTTAGAGCTTCATTTGGAGCTTAATCTCTTCTTAATCTTTATCATAATCATTGCAAAGTTGTAAGACTTTATTTCACTAAATTTAAGTTTGTTATTATGTGTAGTTAACAATATACATGTTGATCATCTTGAATCTCAAAGAAAATAAAAGCTTAAAACCCTAACCCCACCTTAAAAGTTCACTAAAATAAGATTTAATGTAGTGATTATGTTATTATGTGCTAGATGATACTTTTACATATGTTGATCTTGTTCAAGTAGGTTGTTTAAGTATATGATCTTGTATGATTAAGAACAAAAATGATGATTTAAACATATTAATGTTTAACTCTAGAAAAGATCATCCATCCAATGATCCATGAACTTTACTACAATTTAAAAATGAGTTATAACTTATATGTGATTTTTAAAGAGATTAAAACCATAATTTTCACTAAGAGCATCTTAAAAAGTGGTTTAAATAAGTTGTTAAATGGAAGAATAAGATGGAAGTTCATAAGAAATAAGTTGGTTTTAATGATCTTGCTAACTAATATAAAAGTGTCATCATATATATATTAATTATTAAATGTATATATATATATATATATATAATATATCTTAAAAGTGTAACTAGAAAATATATAAAGTTCATGGAGTATGAGGATATTTATGTGCAAGTTTATGCATGCAAAGTTGATAGATTGAAACTTGAATTGAGTTGATTGTGATTAAGGAATTTAAACATGCTTAAATACGTTTTAAAAATGTGGAAAACGCTATAATTTTGGGGAAACTATGGAGAAATTTTTCTAAAATCTTATCGCGATTTAGTATGATTAATGGACTAAACGCGATTAGTGACATTAATCGGTAATTAAGAAAGTTTAATGAAAAGGGTTAAGCCCCAATCTTACAAGAACTTCTATAAACGGTTATATATAATTGTAAGTTAAAATGAGTTATAAAAAGTGATATGGAAATTTTATAAGTATAAATATATTCTTAAATGAAAACATATACATGTTTAAAATACACCAACTTATGTGTATAAATACTTGTGTACAATTATGTGTATGTATTAGAAGTTAGGAAGAATACTAACTAAAATACAAATACACTACACAAACAATCTCAAAATACGCGACGGCAAAAGAGTAAAAAAATTAAAATACATAAGGAACTAAATACATGCACAAAGTCATATTACACTTTGACACGAAACGCGGATGACGAACAACCGGACATCGACAAATCGTTATACAACCTTATATTACGGACAATATATATACACACACATAACCAAAAACCGACATAAATTATCAAATAAAACGACCCAACGAAGTAAATGCGTAGGCATCCGCAACAGTCGCCACATCATCACAACACGGGGTGAATACCTATCACGAACAATGCTTGGGCGTTCCAATAAGAAAATATATAGCAACAAGTTCTACGACGAACTCAAAAAATAATATACGTTTGGTTAAAAATCTACATATATTTCAACACTTAAAACTCCGGAAGGATAAAACGAAGAGTCACTAATTATACCCATGTAAAACTATATACGTATAAAATACGTTCGAAATATGCTTATGATAAATACAAGAATACTTGGATTTGTAATGGGCTAGTAAAAGCATATTAATATATATAATAAGTTGGGCTAGGCTTACTAACATATAAAATGGGCTAAGGATTATTTTAAAACATAACATAGGGCTAGGCCCATTAACACGTCGAATGAGCTAAGCCCAACATCATATAATACATTGGTCTAGGCCCACTTACATAACTTTATTGGGATGGGCCCATTCATAGACAATTCATTTGGTCTGGGCCTATATACACAAAGACACCAAATAATACAGTATACAAATATGTATAAATACAGTATAAATACCTAATAATACGGTATACAAATACGTATAGATACAATATAAATACCCAATAATACAGTATACTAATACGTATAAATACACAATAGTATAGTATAAAAATACGTATAAATACAGTATAAAATACGTATAAATACATATGGAACGGTATACAAATACAAGTACGAATTCGGTACACATACACGTATAAAAATACGTAAGTACATAGTGATGTACTCATATACACTTGTTAAAATATACTCACGCAAAGAATAGCATGCAAATACATCAACGTATTTTCGATGTTAAAAATAAATATTTTTAACACTTATAATTATAAAATGCATACAACATGAAGAACAAATAGTCATACTTAAGCCGAACATGTCGTTACGAGTGAACGACGTTCACTAGACTCAAGATGTATATATATATATATCACATAACGATCGTAATCCGTGCGTGGCACGGAGATTCTCATAGGCTAGGCCCACTCATATCGTGTGGATCACGGAGACTCAAATGGCTAGACCCATTCTCACTTGGGCGAGGCACAAAGACTCTTATGGGCTAGGCCCACTTATACTCGTGCGAGGCATGAAGGCTCACGAAGGGCAAGGCCCGTTTGTACACTTGATGGAAACGATATATATATATATATATTATATATATATATATATATAATATATATATATATATATATATATATATATATATATGTAATATATATAAAAGAAGTGTATATGTATAGCAAAATAAAAATACGAAACAAATGCCAACATATTTAAAATACGTAAGGGATCCAAATACTTAACTTATACAATAACGTTCAAGATGAACAACGTGTACGCATTTAACATTAACTCAAGTGTCTAATGAGTTGAAGCACTTGTAGGTTGATACGCTCTTTGGGATACCCGAATTGCTAGCATAAATATACGGACGCGAATCAGTGAGTTCATGTCCCCCTTTTTTCTCGTAAATGTTTTCGGTTTATAACTCTCAGGGGAAAATACATGTTTTTGATGGTATGGTTTAGCTATGGAGTGAAATATTAGATCATGTGCGAATAGAGTGACTCTTAAGTGCCATTAATCTTTATAAGACCGAGGAACAAGAGTGGTAGATCAATCGGGTGTAGCGAGCCCCACTCATGGGTCCTTGTGTGGCCACATGTAGTGCTTTTGTTGTCCCAGCCGGGTGGACTGGAAAAAATCGTTTAGGGTTAAGTATTTCCTATGTCGTCACACATATTAATGTCCTTGCAATACATTAATGATCATCAAGTTCATTGACGCTTTACATACCACATATTTTCATATATGAACTCTCAAATGTTTTTAAGATTCATTTGGCGCGCGCACAAAACACATGAACTCGCCAACTTTTGTTGATATTTTTAAACTTACATGTATTTCAGGAAATTGAAGTGGATCTTGGCGCAGTCGTTTACAAAGTTTTCAAGGTTACAAGTAGTCGATGTCATCCGTATTTTGGAGGGTTTGGTCTATATATTCCATCTTCGAACATAATATAGGATGCAAAGCCTTAATGTTTTAAAAGTTATTTTGAACAAGCCTTTTGTAAACTGTAAATCACCTATGATGTCTTTTATCTCCAAACAACATGTGGCTTGTAATGTTTATATATGGTGAATGGATGAACATCATACATGCTTCTATTTCATATAGTAGTTTACTCATAACGTATGCGATGAAAACTACTCAAGTTCACACCGTGTGCTTCCGCCTATGAACATGTGTGACAGAATGTGTAAATTTGAGTTCTAATATTGTATTCGAATAACAATGATAAGTGTAATAAATGAATTTGAATTGTTCTCATAGTTTTTTTCATTCGTTCTCACGCTTCTCGCAATAGCGTTCTCAAAATACTCTACCACACACACACACACACACACACACATATATATATATATATGGAATTATATAGGAAAAACCAATTTGTTGGATCTAGTGTGTGTGTAGTGTGTATTTTTCTTGATTAATTAAATTAATTATTTAATCAAACAGTAATTAACAAACACATCAAACTATCACAGTTGGATTTGGGGATGATTGCAAATGATTATATTGAATTTAAATGATGTAATACAATCACAAGGTACAATAGTACTCTCTCTCACCAGGTGAACACACTATCACTTAGTTTTTATGCTCTACGCTCTAAGTGTTAACCTATTTCAAAGATCAAACAAAACTATATATAGGAGGTGTTAACTACTAGTGACGTCATCTTGAAAACGACCCTTAATAGCTTTAGTAAATGAAGTTACTACCAGTAGTTGTGAAATTGCTGGATTGTTACACTGTTACATCGAACTGCTGCTCTTTTATAAGTTCAGTAAGAACAACTAGATTTCACAAAACTACTGCTTGGAAACCAACAATTCGAGAAATCCTACACTTCTGTCTTTGACTTGTTAACTTGGTCTTCTAGTCTCTAGTCTTTGACTTTGGTTGACTTTGACTGTTGACCAGCACTTTGACCATCAACATTTGTTCTTCTAAACTTGATTCTTTGAGTGCGGTAGTTTCATGCAGCACTAGCTGGGCAATTGTTTGGAGAAGCTTTCATAGGGAGAGAAACTGTTGGACTTGTAGATTGTATTTTAACTTATTTAGACAATGGATCCTTTGGGTTTTGGGTTTCATCATCAGTAGATCTTATATAACCCAACACTTGTAACCATATGTTAAGACGATCTAACACATAACACTTTTTGTTAGGAGAGAGAACGAGAATATGTTACAACTTCACCCGTTTACATTATATGTAACATTACATGTTACACTTTTTTTGTTTTCAACAGCAGATATTGTAGGGTTATGAAATGTAACATGTTCGAACTTAGAAATTACGAGTTTTTCGATGCGTAGTGCATGTAAAAAGTATGTTACATGATATTATAGAAAGATTTTAGTGTAACAGATAAACCTGTTACACCTTTTTGTGTCAGACATGAAAGAGAAAAAGCAAAGCTGTTACATACTGTTTTTTTAATCTGTAACACATTTCAGAAAAGTAGTTTTTTGTAACATATTCCAATCTCAACCATAGATGTTTGTTTATGGATGGTGGAGATTGAGTTTCTTAAACTTACATGGGTTATATATATATGTATATAAGGATCATTTGTGAACAACTTCTTGAAAAGGAACTGAGTGAACTAATCTTGATCATTGATTATTTTTTAGATTAAAGGGTAATATTAACATTAGCTTTCTCTTTCTCTCTTAATTAAAATCCCTTAATTTTCTCATCTATTAATTCTCTCTCTCACACACAATTTTAATTACTTCTCCATTATTTTAAACTCGTGTAGAATCAGATGCTAATAACGTATATGAAACTCCCAACAGAATTAGGTACTGGAGACCAATTGTCCCTCTTCGGATTCAAACCGTATATGAAACTCCTAACGGAACTAGATCGTGGACTACAAAATACACAGATGTATCAAAAGTCTGTACACATCTGTATAAACTAACAACTGTGTATCTTGTATAAACTGATAGCTAGCGAGACTTTACACATGTGTATAAACTAACAACGGTGTATCTTGAAAAAAATTATAGTTAGCGAGACTGTACCATGTGTATAAACTAACATTTGTGTATCTTATATAAAATGATACTATCGAGACTGTACACATGTTTATAAACTAACATCTGTGTATCTTGTATAAACTGATACTATCAAGATTGTACACATGTGTATACACCAACAACTGTGTATCTTGTATATACGAAAACTAGCAAGATTTTAGAAATTTTGATTAATTGTTTAATAAATGCAATTTACAAAAGACGCAAATACCCTTCTGTCAATGAATTTAAAGGGAAGTTACAACATTATAATTATAATCTTGCCATTGTTTAAAAATCTCTAGATGATAAATCCAATGGCTCAGTTCACACAGTTCACTCTCAACTAGTGTTCACTCTAGAACCTTACCTATATATAATATATTATATATATATATATATATAAGAGAGAGAGAGAGAGAGAGAGAGAGAGAGGAGAGAGAAGAGGAAGGGTAAAATGAGAATCAACTTGAGTTGCAAGAACCATAGAAACTGATATAAACCATTGATCAATGTAGGATGGATGGTTGAAATTGCTTTTTGCTTTTCGATTTTTCGTCTAGAGTGCATGTCTTAAAAAAATTATATGCTACAATGAGGGTTTTGGATGGTAATTTAAGACCTGATACAAACAAACCACATAAAGAAAAGTCATATACTTGACCTAAAAATTTGCCAGCCCTGAAAATTTATATGGAACCCAAACAATAAATTGTATTAACCAATTTCAAGAAGTATACAACAACTTTTTAATGTAACGATTCTCAGAATTTACATCCCCATCCAGCCCTTAAAACACTTGGCTTTATAGATTTACATCCATGTAATGAGACGATACAATTAGACGGTCTCTTAAATCCAATTGCTCGCTACCCAACCATTTCTTCTTCATATTCCATCCGGGTCTCTTCGTTGACCTTGTCTCCGTAATGGCCTTGTTCGCCACCCTCCAACAACTAGGAATGTAAAAAAACCAAAAAAACAAATGTAATCAATATTCAATGTAAAAAAACTAGATGAAGTTTATTTACATGTATGTGTAATATCGAATTTATCTTTAGGTAATGTTTATTTACATCATTGTAAAACATTTCAAACATACACTTTCACCCAATTTACACACCCCATTCAACATTTAAAACATTTCTAAAATAAAAACCAAATGAACAAACATATATATTTAAACTCCCATAAAATTAGTTATTTTACGTATGGTGTCGAATGTCAAAAACAATTTTACGTACGGTGTCGAATGTCAAAAAAGTTTTTGCGTACGGTGTGGAATGTAAAAGTTTTTTTAAATGTGGAATGTAACCTCATATGTAAATGTTTTTACGTACAGTGTCGAATGTCAAATACAAAAATTTACGTACGGTGTCAAATGTCAAAAACATTTGCGCACTTTGTCGAATGTTAAAGTTTTTTTCTTAAAATATCGAATATAAACTCACACGTAAAATGTTTTTTACGTACGGCATCAAATGTCTTTTTTTGCATACGATGTCGAATGTAAAAAAATTGTGCACGGTGCCAAATGTAAACGTTTTTTTTTCTAATGTCAAATGTACATCACACATAAATTTGTTTTACGTACGGTGTCGAATCTGAAATAAAAAAACCATCTATGTAAAAAACATTATATGCTACAACGTATTTTATAACTGTGTGATTTTACAATCTACAAGATATTTAAAAAAAACCATCTATGTAAAAAACACGTGTGTGATGTTTAGAGAAGGTCGGGCCGGCGATAGGGGCGTAAGAAAGAAAAACACTTTTTTTACATTTGACAACGTTAAAAACATTTTTAGCATGTATGTAAAATGTTTGTGCAAAAATTTTTTACATCGAAATAACAAAAAGGCACCAAGCATAAATCTAAATTTACGTAGCCGTAAAAACAACAAAATAGGACATTTGGAAAAAAAACCATTAAGCCTAATTACACTATTGTGAAAACCAATTTACATCATCTTCATCGTTACCATAAACATTTTTATGCATGCAAAAACATCATTTACAAGCAGTGTAAAACCCACTTACATCACCGTAAGCCCAATTTTCTTGCCAAAGATTTAAAGTTGAACACAATACCTCATTTCTTTCGTAGCGTCCATTTTTCAGAGTTGTAAACCTAAAAATTAACGAAACCGAACATTTCACAAAAAGAAGCATAAAACCCCAACTTAACCTCTTTCAAATGTTATATGATAATCGTATCAAATAAAATAGAAATTAACAACATAAAAACCAGATTCAATTGAATAAAATAAAATACACCTCTTTCAATCATCTCGTAGGTTTCTATAGTTTTGGTTCTTTTCAAGGGTAATCGACGTGGTGGTTCTTGACGGGGATGTTATGTGAAGGTCGGATCTGGAATGACCAGGGACGTTGTCACTGGTTGTTGACGACATCGTCTTCTTCTCCCCTATGTCTGGGTCACCGAAGCCCTAGAACGTCATCTCTATCGACCACCATCATAAAACCACCACATCGACCACACCGTACATCTCCATACCTCCATGTCGTACCACCGACGTTCACCCCCCCCCCCTCCTGGTTGACCACCAACGTACGCCCCCACATCGGACCACCTACCACCATCGTTCACCTACCCACAATGATCAACTATCGCAAAAGGGATGCTTCTATTTAAAGAGATCTGATACGACCTCATCAGAAGGCTGCCTTCAAACCCTAACACAACCAGCATACTGCCACCATACAACCCCACACCTCCACGTCGTACCACCTACAACCACCGATTTTCACCACCACCGCTGGTTTAGCCCAAATTTGCCACCCTGTTTTGGCGTTTGAGATGTGGTGGTCCGATTAAACGCGAAGACGAACTAAGGCATCAGATTTTAGAGTTTGGTGTGTATGAGCAGCGGATATGGCGATGGTTATCATTAGCGTGGAGGGAAAGAGATAAGGATTTAGATGCAGAGAGATTGAAGGAGGGAAGGGGTGTGGGTTTTGATATTTTGAGCTGCAAGATCTGTCTAAGATCTTCTTTATGAAAAAAAAAAGAGAGAAATAAGATGTGACATGATACAAAAAGACCAAATTGCTCTTTTGAATTAATTTGTGTTTGAATGAGGTGTTAATATACTATTGGTTTAGAGGAGTTTCCTATATTTTTCGCAAGTGGGATTAGTTCTTCCTTTAACTGAATCATATATATATATATAAGAGAGAGAGATCTTAGAGTTTTAGGTTTGATGAATAAGAAACCCTAATGGGCCCTTTAAACAACCAAACAATCGAGCTCAACGATTTCACAAACAACAAAATCATTTCTTTTTACCACGGTAACAATAATATAAATATATTTATACACCACAAAAATTGTTTATATATTATGCATTTTATCTTTTACATTGAGGTTTATAAACTAAACTTTAATTGTGTATAAACACTAAGAATATACAAAAACGTACACACTTTATCCAAATTTGTACAAAATGGCTTCAATCATATCAAGTTTCAGATAAGAGTTGTATATATTCTTGCTTCTAGTGATAGAAAGACATGTGCATCATGAATTTTAACATATACAAGTCCAATTAGTTTTTCCTCTTCCCTAGAGTCACCCATTTGAAAAAAATACAAGTACTTTTGTTTCCATTATTTGGCAACATTGAAAGAAATCGTTCATTACCTTCTTTAAAAAAGTTAAGGTATCAACACATATAGAAATAAAGACAAATTCAGGGTGTCGTGACAAAAACATATTAGGAGATACGGACCCAAACAATTGTGACATACATTCTTATCGAGAGAATTAAGTACGAGAAATAAAAACAACACTTGATCGATGTGTTCACCCTATGTCCACGGAAATATATAGTGATAACTTTTTATTTATCTAGATTATGGTTCAAAGTTTACAACTACATGCAATTATTGTTAATGTGGGGCTAGCTTACTTGGTAAATACTCTTGCCTTTTAGTGGAAGATTTTGAGTTCAATCCTAAACAAATAGTAAATTATGATTTATTTAGTGTAATTTAAGAGTATATAAGCATTGCCATTAAAAAGAAGACACACAATTATTTATATAAAAATGAGTTACACGTAATGGCTAAGACTCCAAGACATGGCTAAGACTCCAAGACGTGAAAATCAACTAAAAACCTTGACCCCGTCCATATGTTACACCCTAAGGCTCTAGCCACTGTAGCAGTGAATGGATCAACTCGTAGCATAAGCGCTTCGCAATTAGCATTTGCGTTAAGCAGCACTCGTAGGCATCAATGTTCCGTAGCAAAATAAATGGTATGAGGTTAAAAGGAATTTGATCAAAGTTACTCTTATATTATAAAAAACTTAGCATAAGAATTATTCTAATGCAAATAACCATACTTCGAAGCTTAAACTGATTTTTCCTAAATCCGAGTGACCTCTACTGAAAGACTTTGTTAGGTCAAAATTGTAAAGAATTATTTAAATTATGGGCTGCTTGTTTAGCTCTTAATGAGTCTTTTAAATGTTCAGATCTCTTATTGATCCAACACTTAATGGTTCAGACTGTTTGTTTCGTGAACAAATCTCTGAATGGTTCAGACATTTGCCTATAAATGGTTAAGCATTATACTTAGTCTAAATAGTTAAGACCTTTAATTTGAATTGGTCAGACATTTACCCCTGAACGATTAAGCATTATACTGGCTTTTAATAGTTCAGATTGCTTACTTGTTCAGCAGTTAATGGTTAGACCTCTTACTGGTTTAACATTTAACCATTCAGATATCACCAAACAACCCGTAAATCTGATTATTAGTTGTTTTGACCCGACACACTTGGAATATCTAATTTATTTATGGATTATAAGTATTCATATTCCAATTACAACAGTGTAATATTCAATAGATTAATAATAAAATGTAATTAATTAATACTTAATAAATGAATAAATATAATGTTTGCATTGAAAATACATGTTAGTGCACCTCTAACAAGGAAACCGTGATTGTATGGTAAAGTTCTAATATATATATATATAGGAGGGTTTATTGAGGAATACTAAAAAACTAGGGAACCGAGGAAACTCTTAAAAATCAACTTAACATGTTAAAAATCAACTTTTTCTAAATTCTTTTCGGCAATTTTCCTTATAAATACCTGTAGAAACATTTTTAATAAAAAAATTAAAAACTTAAAAATATAAGAAAAAGTTTAAAACAGTTAAAAAATATACTTATAGAATTAACTTAACATGTTAAAAATCAATTTTTAAAATTTTTTTCAGCGTTTTTCCTTATAAAAATTGGTAGAAGACTATTTCAATAAAAAAATCATTTTTGTAAAAAAATATAGCTTTTTTTTTAATTGTTTTTTTATAGTTTAATTTTGGATTTTTTAACTAAAAATTCTTCTAAAAGTATTTACAACGAAAAGCGTCGAAAATATTTTAAAAAAATGATTTTTAACATGTTAGGTTCAATTTTTAAGAGTGTTTTTCAGTTCCTCACTTTTTTAATATTTCCCAATGAAACTCACCCTAACATATATATATAATATATATATATTCTGCACAACCGGCTTAGATTTACTAAAATCAAATTCTGCAATAGTAAAATATCATTTCAAAGATGATTGCATGATATATATATATATATAATATATAAATAAAGCAATATATTCGCTTACATTGAGAAGGAGAGAACAAAAACGACAATAACAAAATAGAACCAATGGATAAGACCTATGCATGCTACACTACTTGTTCCATGTATAATTAATGACCCTTCTATCTCCTTCATCGTTCTTTACCTACAAACAAAGCTTGCATGCATATTGCATGCAATTATATATGAAATGAAATAATAGAATATATAGTAGTTGTATTAGGATCAGCAGCAAGGTCTTTTCAAGGAATTATTAGGTGGTTGGGGACATCCACCAATTGACGACCACAAGGCTAATTTTCCAGGTATTTTGTGAGATCTCCTCACTTCACCAATCCTTCTTGGTCCTTGGTATTCTCTAGACTCATGCTCTTCCTGTCCTGAAGTGGGGGCTGTACTTGGTACTCTCAAAGTCAATGTCTTCTTCAGTGTGTGAAGTGAAAAGGTAACGTGCGTGATTAGTAGTAGCACAAACTAAAGTTTGAGTACTTTCATGTTTAGTGTGTTGCGGGGGAGGGGGTAGGTCGATAGGTATGCGTGGATTATAATAGATGCAAAACTAAAGTTTGGTTCTTTTTTTTTGTGTGTGTGTTGGGGGGGGGGGGGGGGGATGGGATTGTGATTGGGTTGTAGAGATGTATATTGCTTGCAAGTAAGAGATGCCTATTTAGGATATGTATATATAGGCAAATGAAAATGAACCAATTTACAAGGTAAATCAATTCATATACGCAAAAACAAAGAAATATGTAGTGGATTCTTTTAAATGTCAACTTTACAGCTTTACTAGCATTTCTTGTTCATCAACCATACTTCAATAAACATACATCACATACATGCTTAAACATACGTCTCCCAACATAAGCTTTACTAGTATATATAAAACGATGTTTTGATTAAAAAAAAGATAACTACACACGATTTTATATATGCGTTTTATGTAGTTTTTTTAGAATTCTTGATAAGTAGAATGTTTACAAATTAAGAAATCTAAATTAAAGTTAATAATAAGAATGAAAAGGCATTGGTAAAAAAATAATTTGGGACTTTTAACTTTAAATTTTTGGAGTTTTCATATTAAATATTTATCAGTACTAAAAAACAAAAAAAAAAGCACTTCACAAGAAGATAATCTACTTTATCTTTATAATACTTTTCAATGTGTTAATTTTAAAAAATAGGTTTTATCAATTTTGTGAAGGTGATGATTTTTAACCAAATATTCTAGAAACTATTTTTATTTAATTAGTAAAGATTCAATTTAGATCAAGCTAGTTGATGTCCCATTCGTGTTGCGCAGCGATAGAACGATATTCCTCAACCAATTACAAAAAAACACTATCATAGTTTTATAGAAAAAAACTAAAACGATAGAAAGACTGTAATTTTGAACTCGGAGGCAAAACTGTAATTTATCAGGATTAACGAGCGAGTGTTAAGCAGCTGCTTGACACGAATAATAAAATTACATCGAGTCAACCAATTAAAACAAAACACTATCTTAGTTTTGTTAAAAAAACTAAAATGATGGCAATACTGTAATTTAAACTGGGGGCAAAATTGTAATTTTTGGTTGGGAATCATAATCTGTCAAAAGTTAAATCGGTGACAATACTATACTTTTTAACCAGGGGTAAAATCATAATTTTGAACAGGGCAAATTTATTTAATGTGGGAATCTATCACACTCGCAAGGGGGTGTCAGTAAACTCATATTCCCCACTTTAAAAAAAACTAACGATGACAATACTTGTTTTTAACTGGGACAAAATTGTAATTTTAAGCTAGGGTAAAATCGTGATTTTCCAAAAGCTAAAGCATGATAATACTGTAATTTTTAACCAGGGCAAAATCGTAACTTTGAACACGAGACAAATTCGTAATTTTTAATTGGGGGTAAAATCTTATTAACGGAGGAATGCCAGACAACCCCACAATAGCTTTGTAGTATATATAAATATAAATATAGATTTCAATTTCAATTATTAGAAATCAAGCATAGTTTAAATTTGATATAATGTATACATGTTTATAAACTGACGAATTTTCACCTATCATATTATATATGCAATGAATACATGATTCAATGCCATTCGTCTAGGGTGTCAATGCCTCAATGGATTTAAGATTTAGTGGGAGCCTTCAAAGACAAAGATGCAACCCAATCTTAGATCGATTCATCATCGACATGCAACCGACTCGATCATATTAAGGTATAACCCACTTATCGACATGTGATTTGGTGCCGAAAATCACTCGTGAGATCCTTGGATCGTTGACAAACCCCTACATGAAAGTACTGCCAACACAGAGAACCACTATGAAATGCTTCCTCGAGGTTGTACTACGTGCATCAATAACTGTAGACAGAGGTCCACAAGAACCATGGTGGTGCGTTGGTTTTATTTTTTGTTGGTGTACAGCAAAAGAAGCTCTTTTATGATAAACACAAGTTGCAATACTCAAGATCCCACGTTGTGGGATAGATATGCAATTCTTCTAAGTTGCATACACTTTTCGAATTTTATAGTAAAGCAATTATGGAAACGTGTTATCTTTTTGGATTTTATAGTAAAGCAATGTATGGGTACGTGTTATCATTAAATTAGTAATCATATTGTTGTAATATAATATTAGAGCTAGTTTCTGGGACCCGGGCGATGTGGCGGGACTGTTATACCAGACAAAAGGTAACATAAAAACCTTAATCTATGCACACGCGTTATGACACGTTAATTTACAAAAAAAAAGTCTGAAACATAAAAAACAGAAAACAATAACTAACTCGACTTAGGGCACACGCGAACGACGGGGCTTTTAAACCAGAAAAAAAGATAGAAAATGTTGAACATTGTTTAATTGTTATTTTTTTGTTTGATATACAAAACACATTTGAAAGTGTGATCATAAATTCACAATTAGCTTATAAAAATAGCATTTTTTTTCTTTCAAGTTAGTTCTTGCTTGACAAAAAAAAAGGAATATAAAAGAAAGAACCAAGAAAGAAGAGTTAGAAGTGAGAGACAGCATAGACCAGTTAGCTAAGGATACAAGGAAGTAGGAAGTGATGATCAATAAAAACAAACAAAAATTGAATAGTAAATATATGAGATCAAGAGTATATTTTCCTAAATAATAGAGGGTTAATAAGCCGTTTCTACTTTTGTATAGGAGAATTTTAATTATAGTTATTTCACTTTTAAAAAATACATAAAATATCTAATATTATTAAGATAGGCTTAGTATTTGCATGCAACCTTATTTAATGAGAAAACCTTATGTAATAAAGTAATTTTTGGATTTTTTAGGGCAAGTAATATACGTGTTTTCAAGCGTTTTGAACAAAAGAAATTAAAAAGGCGCGAACGTGTTTTTTATGATAAATAAGCTTTTCTGTAACACTAAACACATTGTCTGTTACATATGTCACAAAAAAACTTGAACATTAAAAAAAACAAATTCTCAATGCGTTTTATTTTTGCCCAAAATGCTTAAAATCTTGTATGTTACATGTTCTATTTTTTTTTAAGTTTGTTACACAAAGTTTTCAAAGTTTTCTCAATAACTATAGATTTTATTTATATCCCATCTCTATTAAGGTGTTCACACTTATAAACATATATATAGTATGAATTATATGACTAAAAATATACTTAACAATATGAAAAAGTATATAAAAAAATTGCAAAAGCTTTCCTATGTATATATCATTATTACATCTAAAAATGTGGCTCTTGATCATTCTTTGTTTAGTATTGACTAGGTGAAGAACGAGCCTAATATTCTTTCTTTGGAATTGACTAGGTGTGGAACTAGCCTAGCCATGTTACTAAATATGGAAGCGTAATGGTGATGGATTATGTGTCAGCTTTAAGTCTCATAAATTCTGTTTTCACACGATCTATCTCATTTTAAGCACAAAACTTCTTAATCGCCCACTTTTTCAGCTCATCCTAAATCATACTCTTGAGGTCTTGGCTTGACATAGTCTGATTGATAGTTTCCCACCAGAATAAAGCCCCACACGAACAAGTGTGCAATGAATTTGATAGCTTGATTCTTGCGACACTTACTGATTTCGATAACAACTTACATCTCAAACACCCATTGCAAGGTGGCAATAACATCTTTCTTACCATCCCACGGAGGTGGGTTGCAGCCCTTGAAGGATTTATGGGAGCAACCACGACAAGCATTCCCCTCATCCTTATAATTTTCATCGTGTTAACATCCTTTGACTTGTTGTTGTCACCATATTCCTTTCTGGCTATTTTCAGAGCCTCAATCAGAATCGCTAGCAAGGAGAATGCCTCCTAGATTTCCAATTCCAGATTGATGTTCCTCACGTTCCCCCATAGAAGGAGTCTTGTTGTTCTTATTAACGCTACTCTCGTGAAGTTCTTTAGTTCATCTATGGCCAGTTGGTGGCCTACTGTGTCGCCTAATGTGAATGGCACTATGCCTACCTCTTTTTTGACAAGCCATACTATAAATCTTGAGAAATGGGAGCACATAAGTTATTATGCCGGGTAGTATTCAGGAACACTATGAATAAAGTAAACAACTAATGGCTAGTTGTAATTAAATATTCACATTACCTTTCGGGTTCTTAACATCACTTGTCACGAACACATCGGTGCTCAGGTATCTATCCTGTCACGTAAGGCATACTATACTCTATGTATATTTGTTGGACCTACAAAAAAACAAATGATATTCAAAAGTCAAAGCATGATCAAATGATCAAAAAATATATAGAAGTTTGAACCAGATTCCTTCCAAGATAGTGAATCTTGAAAAGCATAAATCAGAACATTTGTTGAAAACAAACAAACCTCTGTTCAAAGCCTTGGAACCGCTGTTCTTGAAAAAACAAGGTCTGTTCAAGTCCTAAAGTCTGTTGAAGCAAATGTCTGATAAAGAAGACCAAACATCTGTCTGGCCAAACAGATGTTTGGAACGAAGTAACAAAGGATAGCTTAGAAGATGTTTCCAATATAACAGTATTTACTTTTTAAAGTGTTTTAGCTAGTTAGATTAGTTGTTTGATTTGCATAGAATCTTTTCTGTTAGAAATGTTAGATGTTATTATCATGGTGATATCAGCCAATCACAAACATAGCTTTCGTACTTATTATAAATAGATCTCACCTATTAGAGGTCTATTCATCACTACACATCACCTTTTCTTTTGTACGAACATAATTGTTTAGTGATCAGTCTGAGGAGGAGTCTGTAAAGAGTCAATCTTCTGTAAAACTATGTAGTTTGATTAATATATGAAAAACAGTTGTTGATAATGATTTCTCGTTTGTGATTACTTATCTTTATTTACAATACAAAATTGTTTTAAGCTTAATTGTTATTTAATCACAAACTAGTAAACTCATACTTAACAATATCTATACTATCATGGCATCGGGCTAATGATTCTAGCATCTATAACTTGGTCCCATTTACACTTTAAGTCCAGGAATTTGAGAATACTTGAATATCTCAAACTACAACTGTAATACCAATTAAAACTACTAATCTTTGGCATATAATTCTTTGATGTAAATGCCATTAATACACATCGAAAAACTTTGAAACATGATATCCAATGAAAAATACAAAGTCATAACTGAACCAATCTTTTTAGCAAATACTAAACCTAGAGAATGCTTACCGGGATGTCCTTCTTTCAGTGGGAGCCTTCACAAATCAATATCAAATAGCACTCGAATAATCTGACTTAACTTGATGTGAATACTGAAAATCAATTACATTAAGAAAATTCTAGTGTAACATGGCAACTATAAACTTTAGTAAATATGAAAACAATGCATAACATATCATATCATATATACCACTTCATCAGATACCATAGCAATACATATCATGACTAATGGCGGATCTAGGAACCCCTTGGTTTGAAAAAAAATGGAAAAAGGTTAGAGAAATCCTTGAATAATTTTGAAAAATTAGTTATACCATACCAAAAGAAACTCTCTAAAAAATCCTGAAATCCGCCACTGATCATGACATAAATTAACTATAGCAAACTCTCTTGAGGTGGAGCAACGTGGACTGACCTCCAATAATTAATTGTTTATATATAGTTTCTACGAAACAAAATTTTAACTAATGGTTTTGATTTTATAAAAATATAAGTATATGTATATTTTTAATAAATTGGATATATGGAGAAGAAAATACATGTGACAAAATAATTTTCCTACAAAAAAAGTAGTTACAAATTCTTTCTGCTGTGGAGTACTTGCAATATTTGGGAATAAAGGGTGGTTGATATTGGCTCCTCAAGTCGTGGAAATTTCTTTAGTCTATTATACACTTTTGATACCCATTACACTATTGCAAGTTAGGTAATTCATACTTTAACTTTATCTCACCTCTTTTGAGTTAATTAAAATTTAGAATGCAAATATCTAAGATTAGAGTATAGTATACTGATGGTTCATGTGGTATATCAAAATTTAGATTTGGTCTCTCGCTTTTTAAAAGTATACGGACGGTCTCGATAATTTGCAATTTGTAACAAATTTAGTTTCTAACTTTACAAAAAGTACACAGATGATCCATAATGCTTACGCTTTATAACACATTTTGTCCATGACTTAACCTTTTGAAAATGGTAGACCCAGAATGGGTGGGGAGAGGAGGGGGAGGGTATTTTTAGATGTGTATGCAAAAATATTAAAAAGAAGGTTTTCGGGTTAGATCAAGTTAGGTTAGGTCACATAACAAAAAGATAAAATTAAATTAAATTTCAAATATATTATAAAAATTCATTAATTGTCATTCGAAAATCATAATAAAACTAGAATAACCTTAAAAATATAATCTAAAGAGAGATAATAAATATTAAAATTATAAAAAATCACTCAGCATAAACTTTACCAATTAAAAATGATAATCCAATAAAATAAAAAGTCATAAGCTACTATGAATATTAAAAATATAAAAAAAGTCATTGTACATAACTTCTACTAATTTTATATATATTAATTAAAACTCTTGATGAATAGTGTTTTGGGTTTCTAAATTATTTATATATTTATTTTTATTATAATTTTAGGCATTTATTTGTATTTTAATGGTTTCATAAGTATTTATATATTTTTTTATTCTAATTTTAAGCAATTATTTTAATAATACATTACTCTTACATGTGACGAGATCTTATATATATTAATTAAAACTCTTGATGAATAGTATTTTGGGTTTCTAAATTATTTATATATTTATTTATTATAATTTTAGGCATTTATTTGTATTTTAATGGTTTCTTAAGTATTTATATATATTTTTATTCTAATTTTAAGCATTTATTTTAATAATACATTACTCTTACATGTGATCTAAACCAATCGATATCATTCAAATAACATTGATGCTGGTATCGGTATTTATTTTTTATTTTTTTATGTCGATGTAAAATACGTGTTGATTTCTTTATCAAACTCGGTGTTGGCACTAATGTTCGTTTTTATCATTCTATGTGGATGTAAAACAGGTATTGTTGTCTATATCGAACATGAGTGTTGGTGTCACCCGACCCGAAAAGATACCGATCCAATGCTTACGATAATGTTCCGCCACAGCGCGCAGACTATTACCCTAGTTATATATTAATAGAAATTAATTAATTAACATAATTATATCAATAATCAATAATATAAATGAGCATTTCCTATATATATTATTATTTTATATATATTAACCAAACAAATGAATAGCATTATATATTCATTTGTTTTACTTTTTTCTTAATAATAGTTTAATATACAATTATATAAAATACTATTGTTTTACATAGTTGATTTATATTTCTTTACTTAATTTATAATTCTAACCTTAAAATTTAATAGATTTATCATACGACTCCTAAACTCTAATAATTTTTTTATAACTGATTTACATATATTTCTGAACTTTGATAGAATTATCATGCGAAAGTTTCAGAATATATTAATGATTTAACTTTTGACAATTAAACTTTGATTAAGTTATCATACGACCCTTAAAGTTTAATAAAGTTATTTATTTTTTTAACAAATATTTGTTTTTATCCTTTTATTTATAAGTTTAATTCTTTTTTATTTTACTTAATATTTATTTAACTTATTATAACTAAAAGTAACTTTTAACTCTAGGCATTTTTATGCAATTGTGTCGGTTGCTTAATTTTATCATCATTTAAATTAAAGTCTGCATAATCTATGATAACTCATCGATATATCACCAAAACTAGTACTAGTACATACTTGCCAGCAACGTCCTACGACCTTGCTGCGAAGCGCGGCTCAAATAGTGGTTAGTTACTAAGATTTGAGTGGGAGGTCTGTTCATTTTTATTTGAATTTTTTTTAGTAAATTGCAGTTTTGGTCTTTATGGTTTATAGCCTATTGCAATATTTTACAAAATCCAAATGTCTTGCAATTTATATACCAAGGTTTCTCTTTTATTGAAATTTCACTCTACAAGACTAATTCCATCGATCTTCTAGTTAAATCCTAGTCACATTAGAGACAAGTGATAGGCATATAAGTAATGGGAGAATCCGTATATACCCTTACAAACATAATGAAATATCATATGTACCTATGTAAAATTAAATATATCATGTATGCCTAATTTTAATGAATATTTAACTTATGAGTTATGATCAATTTACCCTTATCAAGTATATGATTTTTTTAACCTAATCCTTTTAGTTATGCTGGTTCGTTCTATTTCTATAACAAAGAAAGAGCGAAAAGTAAACAATTCGCAGGTATAATTAATCAGGTTTGTTATCGTTTCAGCCTTTGCTAGAATTGGAGGTTTGATTGTAAGATATTAAGAGAGAAGTAAACAATATGCAGGGTTGAATAACCAACTTTGCAGTTTGCTACACTATATCGATTTTGATGTGTTATTTTGGTTTTAATTTTGCCTTTTGTTCTCTATCTATCCAAGTATCAATTACTATGAATTCTGACATTGAAATTAGATAATCGATAAAATATTGATGGTTAAATGAAAGTACTATTCATATTTTTATTTTTTTGAATGGCAAGGGGCCAACCATCGTGACACAGGGTGTTGTGGTTAAGGTCGACTATCGACCGTCATTTGCCCCTTGGCTCTCTTTAGATGTGCGGAAACCCGACTTTCACCCGTCTGAAGGCACGACAGTGGAATAATCGGTAAAACATTGCCTCTTATCCAAGTCGAACCGGCGCCACCCATATTAGCTCTTCACCTGGATGCCATAGAAAATAATGAGGAAAGTGAAAATCAGACCTATATCATAAGGAACATCAATTCTTTCCTCAACCATTCCACCACTACCTCATTAGCTCTTTATATTTTTATTTAGTATGTTATTTTGGTTTCAAGTATCAGCATCAAAATCCAAATTATACATTAAACTAAAATATATATTTAAATGGATCGTTCATTAAATTTTTCCATTGTTTTATTCGATTGATGATAAAATTAATGTACACAGTGAACAGATGGACGAATCTTACCGATTTGGGTAATTATAAAAAAAAGAGAAAAATTAAGCTAAAAATGGGTAAAAATAATTGATGTTAAAAAAGAAAATTTGATATTTTAAAGTTTTAGAAAGAAGTGGGTAAAATAGTCAATTATTAAGTTGTTTTAGTGAACCGAATAAATTTGATATTTTAAGTACTTTTCAAGGATATATATAATATTTTTAGTTTTACATGGGTATGTATGATATTTTTGAAGTTTGTAAGGATATATATAATTTAACTAGAAGGTCGACGTAGTCAGTTTAATGGAGTGAAATCGTAATAAAATAGAAACCTTGATATGTAAATTGCAAAACATTTGAATTTTGTAAAATACTGCAATGGCTTATAAATTATAGGGACCAAAACCGCAATTTACTCTTTTTTTACTTTTAAATTCACTCTTTACACTATATATAAATATGTTTTATCTTGTTTAATTTCTAATTTGTTTTTCTTTGATAACTTTCGTTTGTTAACCTTTTTTATAAAAATACCTTAATATGTGGTTGTGTTTGATTTTTGTTCCTCAACATTCCGGTATAAGAAATGTTGTTAAAAATGGAGTCATATGCGAAACAAATCATTTTTGGTATTGTAAGGTATAGCAAGTGCCGATAAATGTATCACTTGGGTTTACGTCAAGGTTTAATATAGGTACTAGTATCGATATTCGTTTTTATCTCCTTCGATTGCTATATCGGGTGTCGCTCACAATGAAACGAATCAATACCATAGTAACCGAGAATTAAACATTTATATTATACCGGGCTCAATCTCGGTTAATTTTGGGTCCTGTTTTTGGGTAACTTCAGTCGGACCGAAATCTGCTCACCCTGAAATCTAACCAAATAAATTGTACTGATTAACTGAAAACTGATTGGTTAATAAAATAGACTAACGGATGACTTTGATTTCGGCTTCGGTTGAGAATAATAACCGAACCGACCGAGCAATGCACACCCTAATAATGTTTGTGTTTCTCACCATATCGTGCAAACACCCTTCTAGTATATATTCGGCTTCGATTGAAGATAATAACAGAACCAACCGAACAATGCACACCGTGACATTGCCTAGTTCGGTTTGAGTTTCGGTTTGAGTTCGAGTACCCTGGTTCGGATACTCGAATCCCTCAAACCTTGGCTCTAATACCAATTTGAAATGCCCATATTCCATAGAAAGTCAAAACGCCAAAAGATTTGATGCATTACTTTCACAACATGAGTTTTTGACCAAATTACCCTTAAAATTTGTTTTCGCATTCGTTATCGTCAAACCTTCTTCATAACATTAAAAACTAATTTACCAAACCACACATATCAATTTATAATACTTACAAAAGACCATGTACAAAAATTTACGTTTTTAAATTCTAAAAGAAGTTTTGACCCGTTTGACGTTCAAACATAACCGGAAGCGCATAAAGGGCATTAAGGTGTGTTCGTCCCAAGCTCGCCAATTTTAGACATGCGATTTACCTATCATTCACATTAAGAAAACATAATCAGTAAGTATGTTTCAATAATCACTTAACTACATTAATTATTGTCTTGGATAGTTTGACCCATTCGTATAAAGTTAACATAATGACTATCTAATTCTTATAGTAATTCATTCGCCCTAGCTCATTTGACAACGAATCATACTATTACCAATAACAATGTTCAATTATCTCTATCCATTCTTATCCGTTAGTAATGGATCCAAACGTATCTTTTACTTTCTCATTTCTAACGAATGTTTCAAGCTCAACTCATCAATTTACTATATCTATTCTACCACTTTTGGATAGAATCAATATAATGACAGTGTTATCTTAAATCACATTAAGAGTAGGCGAAGTTCATATGAACTTACCGCGATCTTGTGCTTCAAGTGTTTTCAATTGGCTTGTATCTCCTTCTTTCTTCACTCCTACAAGGTGTAATATCACATCTTTAGCTTCTTCAATATTCATTACATACTCATACTTCGACTTTCGATTATAATGTTAATTAACCGCATATAATCCCATTTCCATACTAATTCATCGATTTAGCAAGTTTTAGCGTTAAGACCCATCTAATTCAATTCAAGGCATTTTATCAAACATGTGGTGTGCGTACCGTCACTTAAGCATGACATACAAGTAATTTAAGCACATTCTTCCTAGTTCTTCTATGGATTAACGTAACTATTCAATCCTCATAAATCATTATCATAACCATGTACCTTATATTTTATATCAAATTATCCACCAAAATACTTTCCATAACACTACTTCAACTTCAACATTACTCTAATTTAAGCATGAACATAACTAATCTTTTTCTTTCTTCAATTACTAAGGGACTTTATCCTAAATCATCAATATACTCGAATTCAAGCACATAACATTTCTACACATCACTATTAACTAGCATTTATGTTCAATTTCATACTACATTCACAGATTACACATAATCCACTTCCTCATTCATCACTAGAACATAAAATTCAACTTACTTGGTGTTAAGAACACTTAGATGGTCAAGAATCTCAGCTCATGCATTGACTTTAGCTTCAATTTTCATTTCAATTTTGCAGATTTGTAAGATTGAGAACTTGTTCTTCTTCACCTAATTGTATTCGGTGCACACACACATATCAGTGATGTGTGTGTTTGTGTTTTGTTTTTAGTTTTTATTAATGGAACATTCCTTTTATTCAGTATTGGCCCCTCAAGTTTGGTGCTTACTATATTAATGGCTAACAATTATTTCTTACTCATATATCTTTATCTTTTATTAATTAACATACAAAATTTGGGGTGTTACAAATCCACCCTCCTTAGAGAAGGTTTCGTCCCCGAAACTGAATACAAAACCAAATAAAGCCGGATAATACTTTTGCATTTCATCCTCTGGTTCCCAAGTAAGATCCAATCCCTTCCTGTGTTGCCATTTGCTTAATCTCCTCTTTGGGTCTTTACTTTGGAATCTTTTATAGCTACCGGCCTTTCGATATAATTACTCTTTCATCCACCACAATGTCTTCAAGTGGTATGTGAGAGGTTTCATCAGTAAGGCACTTTCGTAGTTGTGACACATGAAAGGTGTTGTGAATGCCATCTAGAGCTGGAGGTAATTCTAGGCGATATGCTACCTTTCCAACACGTGCTAAAATTTTATATGGCCCAATATAACGAGGACCCAACTTTCCTTGTTTACGAAATCGAATTACACCCATCCATGGGGTGACTTTTAATAATACTCGATCTCCCACTTGGAATTCAATAGGACGCCTTCTTTTGTCCACATATGACTTTGGTCGGTCCTGTGCCGCCTTTAGTCGAGCTTGTACAAGATCAATCTTTTCATTGGTTTTTATCACTACATCTTTAAGAGCAAGCTCTCTTTGTCCCCTTCTCCCCAACATACAGGGGTTCTACATTTCCTTCCATACAACATTTCGTATGGTGCCATCTTAATACTACTTTGGTAGCTATTGTTATACGAAAACTCTACCAGTGGCAAATGATCATCCCAGTTCCCTTCAAAATCCAAAACACATGCCCTTAACATATCAACCAATGTTTGTATAGTTCTCTCTGATTGACCATCCATTTGAGGATGGTACGCGGTACTCAAGGTAGTTTGGTGCCCTTATCTCCGTGAAATCTTTTCCAATAACGAGAAAAAAATCCGACGTCTCGATCCGAGACTATAGATACAGGTACTCCATGACGAGAGACTATTTTATTCACAAATATTCATGTCATTCTTTCTGAAGAGTAAGCCTCTCGTATTGGTAAGAAATGAGCACTCTTCGTGAGACGATCGACAACCACCCAAATGGCATCATGACCCCTTTTGTCTTGTGAAGTTTAGTTATCAAATCCATGGTAACATTTTCCCACTTCCATACTGGAATCTCCAACGGTTGTAGTTTTCCATACGGCTTTTGATGTTCCGCTTTCACTTGAGAGCATGTTAAACATTTGGATACATACTTGACAATGTCGCGTTTCATTCCCGGCCACCAATAATTTTCTTTCAAATTCCGATACATTTTGGTGGCTCCCAGATGAACCGAGTAGCGGGATTTGTGCGCTTCTTCTAGTAATAGAATCTTTATATCACAATAGCGTGGTATCCAAGTCTAGCCATACCTTGTCTTAATTCCACTTCCATTCGTTTCAAGCTTGTCGACAAACCCTTTCGTCCTTTCTCTTTTTGGATCATTCACATTCAATGACTTAGTTTGGGCTTCTTTTATTGTTTCGATAAGGTTATGTGTGACTATCACTCTCATCGAATTTACTCGGATAGGCGGCGGATATTCCTTTCGGCTTAAAGCGTCTGCTACGACATTGGTTTTACCTGGATGGTAATGCTACGACATTGGCTTTACCTGGATGGTAAAGAATGTCGCAATCATAATCTTTAATCAATTCTAGCCACCTTCGTTGTCTCATATTAATGTCTTTTTGTTCGAAGAAGTATTTGAGACTCTTGTGATCTGAGTAGATGGTACATTTCGTCCCGTACAAGTAGTGTCTCCAAATCTTCAAAGCAAAAACTATAACTGCCAGCTCTAAATCATGAGTCGGATAATTGCTTTCGTGTTGTTTAAGTTGTCTAGCATAGGCAATAACCTTGCCTCGTTGCATCAAGACACATCCTAACCCTTGGTGTGAAGCATCCTTGTATACCACTAAATCTTCTGTTCCTTCTAGTAAGGTCAGGATCGGAGACCTTGACAGTTTTTCCTTTAGCATTTGAACGACTTTCTTTTGTTCAACGCCCCATAAAAAATTTCTTCCTTCTTGGTCAATCTGGTTATAGGCAGGGCTATTTTGGAGAAATTTTGGATAAATCTCCTACAATAACCAGCTAAGCCTAGGAAACTTCTTACTTCATTAAATTCTTCGGAGGCACCCAATTAATCACAGCTTCTACTTTAGATGGATCTACTGAGATTCCTTTCTCATTAATCACATGACCCAAGAATTGCACCTCTCTGAGCCAAAACGCACATTTAGGAAACTTAGGGTATAATCTTTCCTTACTACTCGCAAGTGATGAGCATGTTCGAGTTCGCTTCGAGAGTATACGAAAATATCATCTATAAATACTATGACAAATTTGTCTAGCATGTTTCGGCTATATTCTATTCTTAAATCCATAAATGTGGTCGGGGCGTTAGTCAGCCCGAAAGACATTACTAAGAACTCATAATGTACGTATCGAGTTCTAAACGCAGTTTTAGCTACATCTTATTCCTTACCCGTAACTGGTGATATCCCGGACGCAGGTTAATCTTTGAAAACCAACTTGCCCCTTGTAATTGATCAAAAAGATCATCTATTCTCGGTAAGGGATATCGGTTTTTCACCGTGAGTTTATGGAGCTCACGATAGTCGATCCACATGCGCATCGAACCATCCTTCTTCTTTACAAATAGGATGGGTGCTCCCCAAGGGGATACACTGGGATGTATAAAACCTTTGTCAAGGAGCTCTTGTAATTGGACCATTAATATTCGTACTTCAGCAGGCGCTAACCGATAAGGAGCTTTGGCTACCGGTTTGGCATTTGGTTCCAATTTGATTCGAAATTCTACTTCTTGTTCAGGTGGTAATCCTGGTAATTCATCCGGAAACACATCTGGATATTCATTCACAATTCTTGTACCATATATTCATGGGGTATCTTGTTTAGTGTTGATCACATATGCCAAGAAGGCCTTACTTTCATTTCTTACATGTTTAATCGCTTCGACAATGGTACATGATTTAGGTTCTACCATTTGCTCCCCATATATACTTACTTGCTTCCCTTTAGGAGATATAACACGAATAACTTTGCTTTCACATAGAATTTCTGCATGGTGTCAGGATAGCCAATCCATGCCCACTACTACTTTGAATTCTCCCAAAACCATGGGAATAAGATCAATATCAAATTCTTCATTTTCTATGGTGAGCTTACAATTCCTAGATATCTCATGTAATAAATAACTTTTACAATCGGCTATTTCTACTTCTAAGGGTATGGGAATTCTTTCTATCACAAACGAAGGGAATGAATAAATTCATTTGAAACAAATGACCTACTAGCTCCAGTATCAAACAACACATATGTAGGTATAGAGTTTAACACAAATATACATGATATAACATTCGGGTGGGCCCTTGCTTCCTCCGACGAGATCTGAAACATTCTTCCTCTAGCCCTTGGGATTTCTTCCTTCTTTCCTTACTTCTTTGTTCCTTGCTTGAGTTTTGGGCATTCAGCTTTCACATGACCTGATTCGTTACAGTTGTAGCATACCCTTTTTGGATCAGGACAGTTGTAGTATGGATGTCCCTCTTGACCACAATTGTAGCACCCCTTTCTTCCCATTAAACATTCTCCCGTGTGAAGTTTCCCACATGTCTTGCATAGTGGAAATCCTCCCTTAGAAGTCTCTTTCTTACTATGATCATAATGCTTGGGCTTCTTGGGAGTACCTTGAGTTGTTCCCTTTTCAATTTGCCTCTTCTCCCTTCTTTCTTCTTGTCTCTTCAATTCAATTTCTCTATCCCTTGCTCAATTGATGAGTTCATTTAAGGTTTTGCATTTAGATGGGGTAATGAACTCTTGGTACTTGGCTTTTAACATATCGTGGTAACGGTTAATTTTCATCCTCTCTGTCCTCGTGAATTCCTTACAAAATTTCATTTTGTCAAGGAATATATTAGTAATTTCATCAGTCGTTTCATTCTTCTGTCGAAGACGGAGAAAGTCTTTTTGAATTCTATCCATGGCTGATTGTGGACAATATTTCATGAAGGGTTCCTTGAATTCTTGCCATGTAAGAGTTTGAAGGTTATCCTCACCTATTTCCTTACTGTACGTATCCCACCAATCCTTCGCTTGTCGTTGAAGTTGCCCCGTGGCAAACATTCCTTGATCTTCCTTCTCACAACGGCTTCGAATGAAAACCCCTCTATATTGGAGATCCATCTTTAACACTCTATGGGGTCTATCTCTCTGTTGTAAGATGCAGGTTTACATGCCATAGATTCCTTGTACGTACACCGACGTGTTTCTTTCTTGCCTTGTATCCCGCTTATCATTTGTTTCAGTTCATCTATCTTGCTTGCCGTCATAGTTTCTACTATGTTTAACATTGATTTTCTACTTCTTGTGCTATACGAGGGAGATTTGCATCAAGTTCCTTCCCTACTTCTTCCGCAATCAGCTTACTTAGTTCATCTTGAGTTATTCGTTCTGTAGCACTTGGACTTCCTTCGTCAGTCATCTACATTTTCATCCTTACGTTAGTTGTCATACCATTTATTTCTTTCATCATTCTATTGTTTGTATACTTTCTACATTTCATTCTCATAATTTATGGGCTCACATAATTCTTATCACAAACTTTCTCGAGGTGCCATTTGTGTCATACTTTCATCTATACATGCAACTTTCTATTTATTCATACATTCACTATTAGTATTTAGGTAACCAGCTTGTAACCATAGTTCCATTAGCATTACAGTGCCTTTCTAAGGATTAACGAATGTTTAAGACAGGTTTGGAAATCTTGGCACAATAAGTAACAAAATATCAAATCTTATTTGCGGAGTGGCGTCGGCGACGGCTCTGAGCTGGGTCACCGACGGGTTTTAAATTTGTGCATCGCTGGAGTTGTTGCGTAGACAATAGATTTATGCGTGGGGAGTCAGAGGTGGCGTCGCCGACGCCATAAGTGACCGTCGTCGGTGCCCTTTCTGTTTAGCAGATGCTGTAACAGCATTAACAGCTTAAAAATCCACTTTCGAACCCCATTTTGACCCCTTTAGTAGCTTCGTATTATTCCATAACATTCGTAATATTCTTACTCAAGCTATTCTAGCGAGACTTTCACAATTCCTTTCTATTTCCAAATTTTAAAAGTATAACCGTTAAAACTTTTAAAGAACACTTACCAATTTGTGCTTCGGAACGAACACAAACTTTCGTGAGCTTTCGGTTTGAGTTCGAGCACCCTAGATCGGATACTCGAATCCCTCAAACCTTGGCTCTGATACCAACTTGAAATGCCCATATTCCATAGAAAGTCAAAACGCCAAAAGATTTGATGCATTACTTTCACAACATGAGTTTTTGACCAAATTACCCTTAAAATTTGTTTTCGCATTTGTTATCGTCAAACCTTCTTAATAACATTAAAAACTAATTTACCAAACCATACATATCAATTTATAATACTTACAAAAGACCCATGTACAAAAAGTTACGTTTTTAAATTCTAAAAAGAGTTTTGACCCGTTTGACGTTCAAACATAACCGGAAGCGCATAAAGGGCATTAAGGTGTGTTCGTCCCAAGCTCGCCAATTTTAGACATGCGATTTACCTATCATTCACATTAAGAAAACATAATCAGTAAGTATGTATCAATAATCACTTAAACATTAAATAATGTCTTGGATAGTTTGACCCATTCGTATAAAGTTAACATAATGACTATCTAATTCTTGTAATTCATTCGCCCTAGCTCATTTGACAACGAATCATACTATTACCAATAACAATGTTCAATTATCTCTATCCATTCTTATCCTTAGTAATGGATCCAAACGTATCTTTTACTTTCTCATTTCTAACAAATGTTTCAAGCTCAACTCATCAATTTACTATATCTATTCTACAACTTTTGGATAGAATCAATATAATGATAGCGTTATCTTAAATCACATTAAGAGTAGGCGAAGTTCATATGAACTTACCGTGATCTTGTGCTTCAAGTGTTTTCAATTGACTTGTATCTCCTTCTTTCTTCACTCCTACAAGGTGTAACATCACATCTTTAGCTTCTTCAATATTGATTACATACTCATACTTCGACTTTCGATTATAATGTTAATTAACCGCATTTAATCCCATTTCCATACTAATTCATCGATTTGGGAAGTTTTAGCGTTAAGACCCATCTAATTCAATTCAAGGCATTTTATCAAACATGTGGTGTGCGTACCGTCACTTAAGAATGACATACAAGTAATTTAAGCACATTCTTCCTAGTTCTTCTATAGATTAACTTAACTATTCAATCCTCATAAATCATTATCATAACCATGTACCTTATGTTTTATATCAAATTATCCACCAAAATACTTTCCATAACACTACTTCAACTTCAACATTACTCTAATTTAAGCATGAACATAACTAACCTTTATCTTTCTCCAATTACAAAGGGACTTTATCCTAAATCATCAATATAGTCGAATTCAAGCACATTACATCTTCTACACATTATTATTAACAAGCATTTATGTTCAATTTCATACTACATTCACAGATTACACATAACCCACTTCCTCATTCATCACTAGAACATAAAATTCAACTTACTTGGTGTTAAGAACACTTAGATGGTCAAGAATCTCAGCTCATGCATTGACTTTAGCTTCAATTTTCATTTCAATTTTGCAGATTTGTAAGATTGAGAACTTGTTCTTCTTCACCTAATTGTATTCGGTGCACACATACATATCAGTGTCATACCCCGTATTTTCAACCAAAAATGTATAACAGACTTTGGGCAAATTAAGGATTTGCAAGATCCTCTTATATCACTACCAAGTAGCTTCTAGCCTATTTCGTATTGTACCTGCAACTTAGTCTTTTGAAAATACGTCAGCTTTCGCTGGTAAATACACCCAACTGACTCGTTTTGAAAACATTTCAAAAATGGATTTAAGTGTACAGGGCACAAAAAAAATCTTTTATAACTTGGGAAAGTCAGCTTTGTGACCTTGTTAATAGCTTTATATGTTTGTCAATACATATGGGGCCCAGTACAGAGACTGAGACATGATTAACGTACAAACCACTTATGAACCCATGAAGGAGTTATCCTCAACTTGTGGGTAAAAATAATTTAGCATTCGCATCTGTCGGGTGTATGCCTATACTTCGTGCTTTGGTCATGGCCATTAACTAATGTAATGAACCAAGGATATCCAGGACACGATCGTTAACCCCCAATGTTTAAGTTATCAAACAAAACTGATCAAAATGGAATATGCGGATTTTCTAGCCACAATCCGTCATTCTATTGATCTCATTTCCGACCAAGCAATAATAATTTACCGTAACCCAAGCCCGTATAGGGAAAATAAGCCAAGAGTATTTACCGGGGCAAGTCTTGATTTAAAAATGCAAGATTTAATATCTCAGCCGTATTTAAAATGAAATAAGTGCAGATAGCATTTACTGGAAGGCTCTAGTCTGGATTATGGCATAAGCTAACCAATAAAAATTCTAACGGTCTTATTTAAGTCTTAGACTTAGACCGACTAGCTTAAAGGATAAAAAACGGTACGATACGCTAGATTAAACGATGACCGGATAGAATGTAGTTTAAACCAACAAGTACTTAAGACTTATATAATATGGGTAAACAATTAACATTCTGGAATTTTAGATTAAAATGATAAGGTTAAACCCGTTTCGGTTATTTTTCGTAAACTAGTTACATATACTTAACCGTATGCATATAAGCGATACCGGGTAACCGGATAAGTCATGAATAAGTTCTATATGTCATTATACTTTAAATAAGTTGTAATATCAGTAGGATATCAACTTATGTGTCCATTGAGGTTTTAAAACGAAACTACGCCTTATTAGGCGTTTTCACTTTTATGCGTCGTATAAAAGGAACTTGCATGTATTTTGATATTATGATCAAAAACATTCTAGAAGAATACTTAATTTGTGATTTATTATCAGTAAGAAGTCATACATAGGTGTGATTAATAGTTTAAGACCAAACTATGCACCGAAAGGGCATTTTGGTCATTTAAAAGTATAGTTTACGATATTATACTAAAAGTAGTTTATAATCAGAATATTAACATCATAATATGTTAATTACATTAACATATCAGTAAGTAATTCATATGCATGTTCTTGTTGATTAAAACCTTGCTTTATATAAAAAGCGCATTTTAGTCAAAGATTGACATTTTACGGAACTTGTGCATAAACTCAGATTATGATTAACATCAAGTAATATAACCTCAGAGGGTTATGCTACATTGTATTACGATCATAATTCTACTATAAGTAAGAAGTTAACTAATCTAAGTCGGGTCAGAATCGAAAGTCAAAGTAGAAGTCAAACTTCGCGACTTTCGGTTGCGAACCGACCCTAGGACTGAAATTGAAGGATCGAACATGTTCCCACATGTTCTAATGATTATTACCAACTTGTTTAAGTGTCAAAACATGTTTATAACATATATAAACTCAGATTATAATTTTTATAAAATCTGACCCGTTTGACTTTTTAAAACATAAACTTTGACCCGTCAATTGACCTAGTAAACGTGATCCTTAGGAGGTGCCCTTTTAAGGGATTAATACCTTCCTAATTACGATCACTTAGCCATGTTCATTTCGAACAATGGCTGGACTATAATGGTCTTAACCGAAAGTCAAGGCATTTGTCGAAAATACTTGACTTTTGGCTATTAAAAGCCTATAAAAAGAAAAGAGCAGAGATGGAACACTTACAAATGATTCAAGGGAAACTTAGAATCAAAGGGAAGCTTCTAAATGGTCAGGAACTTCCAAGAGTGTAATAGAGAGGAGAAAGAGTGAATGAGCAAGGAAATGAGGTGAACTAAGTGGCTATTTATAGTGCAAGAAGGTGTGTGAAGATGAAGCCAGGTGTTAGAGGTGTTTTAGGATCTTCACAAGTGTCTAGGAAGGTGTCAAGAGCTGCAAGAGTGTGGCATTTTGCAGGCGAGGTGGCATCTTGACAGAATTTTGGGGTTTTGACACTTTTAGTCCCTCAAAAATAGTTTTTGTGGATTGTCATGAATTGTCCATTGACTTATATTCAATGACATAATGATACAACTTGGTCTTTTCATTCAATACGAGATGTATTGAAGAATAGTACAATAGCCGAACGTTAATGGGTGTCACACTAGGTTTCTTACGACTTATAAGCGTTTACTAGCTTAAACGTGAAAGATACGAATACTTATGGTTTCATGGGTTAAATTACCCAAACTAATAAGGTTAAATGTTCGGTGATGATGTGTGATACTCAAGAATGGTGAATCAAAAGATATCACCTTAAGCGGGAGTCGTTCGGGTCGAAAACTGACTTAGTTATGCTAGGTAATTAATAATTAAGTCTAGGGGCCTTTGGGTTATTATTTAAAAGTTAAAATGTTGTAAAAGTGAAGCTCTAGTGGCCCGTCGTAGGCTACGATCACCGGACCATAGCTTACGGTTGGTTTAAAACCAAACCAGAAAGCCTGGACCGTAGTTAGGCCTTACGGTCAGGTTAAAAAAAACTTTTAGATTTTTGGCACGTTTGAGGAGTTGAGTGGCTAACTCATTTGAGGTATTATTCGAGGGCATGTACACGTGTCGGTATATTATCGAACACGAATTTAAAGAGGTGTTATGTGTGTTTGTGTTTTGTTTTTAGTTTTTATTAATTGAACTTTCCTTTTATTCAGTATTGGTCCCTCAAGTTCGGTGCTTACTATATTAATGACTAACAATTAATTCTTACTCTGTGTTACAAAAATTAGGTCAAAGATAGCTGGAAAAGAGTGGGAATCTTGGTGTAAACTCAATTTTATGTAGTTGGACATTGTATTATGTTCATGTTTGGTGTATGTAATGGGTCGAATTCTAGCTAGTTAAAATAAACTGATTTCGCTATTAAAAAAAAGTTTAATTATTTGTTCCTTAATCCTTTACCAATAAGGTGCAAGACTTTTGCCACATCTTTTAATGTTAAACAAGGCATTATAACTATGTTATTTTTCATTTACATATACTTGTTTACTTTTATTATTTTAGTTTTGAGTTAATTCTCATTTTTGTCTCTATGGTTTGTCTAATTATGGCAGTTCAGGTCAAATTTTAAATTTGTACCATTTTTGTCCCTGACATTTTTGAATCATGCCAGTTCTGTCCAAAAAACATGAGTTAACTGCCATTTTCGTCTTTGGGGTTTGTCCAATTATTCGATTCAACATTAGTTTTTTGGATGGAGTTGACATGTTTCAAGAATGCTAGGGACGGAAATGGTACATATTTAAAATTTGCCTGCAATGGTATAATTGAATAAACCATAGGGACGAAAATGACATTTAACTCTTTATTTTTTAATGAATTTGTAACACCCAACGCTAGTGAGATGTAAAAATCATATAATGAAGTTATAATATTTGTCATGAAGAAAAAAAATTGTGACTGATTCATTGTTGAAGCTAAATGAATGGATAAAAGTGACTAGTCATTTACCCGCGCGATGCGGCGGGAGTGGCGATTTACAATTGGATACACATTTACCGTTAGTTTATCAGTTGTCTCGTGATATATTATATAGTACTTAACTTATTTTACCGTTACCGTTAGTTTACCACTGCTGAGTATAAACATCAGTGGTTAGTGAGTTGTGGTTGAAGTAGTGGTTTTTCTATACAACTACTGTTGGTGTGTTAGCTGTGGTTTGTCATCCGTGGTTTGCATCAGTGGTAGTTTGGAAGGAGTTTGGAAGGAATAACATTAGATATTAGGCAAACACTGATGATGTTAGACAAAAACTGATGATGTTGCTAACCTCTGATGGAGTAATAACATTGGATGTTAGGCAAACACTATTGGTGGTAGCCAACCACTGCTGAGTATAACATCAGTGGTTTTGCTATACAACTACTGTTGGTGTGTTAGCAGTGTCTTCAGTGGTTTGCATGAGTAATTTCTAATCAGTGGATAGGATTACAAGTTGCAGACTTAACAGACAAAGCTGAACAAACAGTAACTTAATGATGGGACATGCCATCTTTAATACTGAACAAACATTAACTTATAGAAAATTCCTGCCCAAACTACATGCCAAAAATATCTTATACAAACAACCTCAGGCCCTTCCATTGATTACACCAAAAGCAAACGCCATAATTTACTAAATACCATATGGCAACATTTGTTTCTTAAAACATCAGTTTTGTTCTCCATAAAGTTTCACTGAATGATGTGGACAACATTCTTAGGTCATTATTAAGTGAGCATAACAATGTTGTCCATCTCGTTCAGTAAAATTTTATTGATATAAACCTCACCTTGTTCATATTAAAACGCCAAAAAGTTCAAAATAACAGATGGCAAACCTGTAAGCTGTGTGTTCTAAAAGATTTTGCTGAATTAGATGGACAAATCCTTAAGACAAACAGAATGATGATTGTGATATGTCATTTTGTTTGCTTTGTTCTTGAGGAAGGCTTAGATGAGAGGGAGAGACATATGCCAGTGTAAACGCTACTTTAGACTTCATTTGAAATGATGGAGAGTGAGATGAGCATGATGATGATGGCCAAATATCATCAAAGCGAAAAACTCACTCACAATCACACCCAAAAGAATAGCATTTATAAAAAACGGCATCAATCTATGTCTCCACCATCCACAAAACCACTTCACAAATCAACATCAAAAGATGGCACCAAAAACTAAAACACCATATTTTTTGTTAATTAATCAGCTTCGCCTAGAGCAGGGCGTTTCAGCTGTGTAGGGAAATCGGCACCCATCTAAGGAATTCAAAGGTTCAGGCGACAAAAACTTCAAGAATAAGAGACCGATGGCAGTGAAGATTTGGATGAGAAATTGGATTAGCATTTTTTAATTTTTTTTTCTTTTCTGTATCTTTTTTGGTGTCATTTTCTGTGGTTTGTTATCTAATTTTCAGCTAATAAAATACATTATTTCTCTAACTGCTTATAAAATGCCAAAATGTCACAAACGCCAAACACCAAAACTATAATAAAATTCCTTTAATCACGTATTATTATTAACTCTAAATAATTACTGAAATGTATAAAACAAGGTGCAAGAGAATAATATCAGATGTTAGGCAAACACTGATGATGTTAGACAAACACTGATGATGTTACTAACCTTTGATGGAGCAGCAACATCGGATGTTAGGCAAACACTATTGGTGGTAGCCAACCATTGCTGGACAACCACTGTTGAGTATAACATCAGTGGTTAGGCTATTGCATTACTGGTTTCTGATCAGTGGTAGTTTGGAAGGAATAACATCAGATGTTAGGCAAACACTGACGATGTTGCTAATCTCTGATGGAGTAATAACATCATATGTTAGGCAAACACTGTTGGTGGTAGCCAACCACTGCTGAGGTGTACAACATTCTTAGGTCATTATTAAGTGAGCATAACAATGTTATTACTCCACCGCGTGCCATTACACTGGCCATGTGATGGATCGATATTCCGTAACAATATTATTGGGCATCCAATTTTTAAATGAAGCTTCTAAGGTAGCAAATCACTAACATTTAGCGAGTTTAAGAACCACTAACATGATTAAGATGCTTTGGTTTTCCATTATTCATTGTAAACTGATAAAGTGTCAAATACCTTGCAAATTAAATAAAAGATAGTCATAATAGATGATGAAATAAAGTGCCAAACCTCTGATGAGTTTGCTAACCTCAGATACAGTAATAACATTAGATGTTAGACAAACACTGATGATGTTGCTAACCTCTGATGGAGTAATAACATCAGATGTTAGGCAAACACATTTGGTGGTAGCCAACCACTACTGAGTATAACATCAGTGGTTAGTGAGTCTGTGGTTTTGCTATACAACTACTGTGGTTTTGAAACAATAAATCTTTAAACTCATAGAAATAAGTATTAAATACTAACAATAACATATGGAAAAGAAAAATACTTAGACATTTAAACTCTAATAGCAACATTCAAGAAACTTTAACTTCAACTCGATCGAGCACTAAACCTCTCGATATATGTCGTTTATCTGTGTCATGAACCCTAGATCTCTATCTCCACACTCAATATTACTCACAACACACAGGCCACGAACGGAAGTTGTCGGCATCGCCCTCAGGTCTCTCGAAACCTGTGTCACACCCCCATGTTATCCCATCCGCATCAGAGCCGGGCGTGAACCGAATGGCATCTTCATCACACAGCGGAAGCAGACGTGATGGCTAAGGTTTCTAGTAAATGAACACCCGCTAACTACTCGAATCCCCATGGGTTCCACTATTCCAACCGTGCCATACGTGTAATTATAACCTGAGCATGAACATGCGAAAAGTCAACATAAAGTTGGCGAGTTCATAGTTTGTCTGTTTTTGTTTCAAATGAATCATAAAGCATTTGAAAGTCTTGCATTTGAAAAACCGGTTTGTGGGATCATAGTATCCCAAAGCATTTGAAATGTCATGTCTGTATAACAGTATTGAAATGTTTTCCATGTTGTTTACAAATCCATGCATATAACTGTTATATTTATAAACCGGTGATAAAATGTTTTCAATCGTATCTGTAAATAAACTGATATTGAAATGTTTTCTGTTATCTTTGTAAACCGGTGTTAAAATCGTAGTATGTAGTTTTCCTATGGAATCTAAGGATCAATCAGTGTGTAGCTAATACAATGACCTATGTGCCATAAGTAAGTAACCAAACCGAGACTTCTTTGACATTTTGGGATCACAAAAGCACTCCTAACCGGTTATCATACCAGGAGTGGAGCGTGTCTCAATACTCGATCGATCTATACCTTTTGCACCTTGGTCACTACGTGATTAATGGTTACTATTGTTATCTTCCTACTTACGCACATTGATCTGTTATAACCTAATCACATAGCTACATACAAATTGTTATAAATTTGTGTTATTGGGCCTAGCCCATGTTTTCTTGTTATTGGGCCGCGCCCATGTTATTTTGTCATTGGGCCTAGCCCATGTTTTCCTGTCCTTGGGCCTAGCCCCTGTTATTTTGTCCTTGGGCCTAGCCCATGTTATTTTGTAAAGTTTTGGGGCCTCGCCCCCTAGTTGTGACTATGACAATCCCGTCACTAGTCATAAAACTCATGCATGTTTCGAAAAGCTTTGTATAGCTGTGAAAATCGGTAAGTTTAGTATAAACCTTTCGTAAACCATTTGTGTTTATTGAAATCTGTTTGTAACATGGTTTAGAAATATATATGATTTTCGTTTTTCGAAACGTTGTGTTCTTTTGCAAAACTTGCATGTCTTTCCACCCCCGAAAACATTTATAAAAATGTAAAACGGTAAAAAGTGGGGGTTATGAACTCACATGGATAATCCGGTGCAAAGCTAGCTTAATGTGATTTCCATAGTGTGTCTCCACAACTTGACTTGCTAGCATGCAATCTAGGGTATTCCTAAAACGGAATAACTCGTAAGTTTCTAAGAATGACTTAGCTGTAATACGTGATACCGAGCTCTACCGAATCATTACTCATACGATTCTATGAAATTATTATTAACTTAACTCGGTTAACCAACCTATGGTTTTCTTAGAAACCATCTAGTTTTCGAGAGACTTGAAATATATGTTTATATCTAAACATAACTATATTTCATCAAAATGATATTTAGTCGTTATGTACGTTGACGGATAATATTAGGACTCTTCGTAGTTTTCGTAGATATAATGTATATATACTCGAAAATATATCCGTATAGATAATACATTTCGTATTCGCGCAATAGTCTGGCGTATCGATTTAAAATAAATAACTGTGTCGTCTTACGCTTGTTATAGTCTTGCGGAGTTGCGTCGTACTTCGTTTGGCGTTTGAAACCGAGTATGACCAATATATATATTATTGTCATATAAATCCTTCGAAAATATTCGTACGTGTTCGCGTCGTCGACGTTAGAAATAAATATAACTATATTTATTTATAAAAGTATTCAACGCCACGACATTTGAATATATATAATATTCTTGTAATACGATTTCCGAATTTGTTTGTTTGAACTAATCCGCACCTTGTATTCGTCTTGTAAAAGCGTGTGGAAAATTTGGCGTTTCGAAATAGATATAAACAATATACTTATTTTATGACATCGTTTGAATAATTTTATCGAGGTTTGAAGTCAACTTCCTGAATTCAGCTTTGAATTAAACATAGATAAATATCATTTATCTTGTAGTCGTTTGCCGTACGTTTGTTATCTTGAAATCGCATTCGTGGAAAGGTTGTCGGCTCGAGTTTTGAACGTTTAAATTAGCGTCGTCAAATAAATGTATCTATATTTATATTTTTTTTAGTTATCGCTTGAATCGAATGCTTTGTCTTTGAAATACTACGCGTTTCTTATTACATGTTTTTACAAAAGTCGGGCAGAGGAACTGAACCGCCGGTTGCCGCCGGATTCCGCCTCAACCACCTCCACTGCCGCCGACCGCGGCTTGTTGTTGCCGTTAACACCCAACCCTGACGTGACCCGAGCCAAAACAGCCACCATCGCCTTCATCGCCGCCGCCTGCGGCGGGTTTACCGCCGATAGCGGCGTTCCCGGTCGCCGGAAATACGCGCCGCCGCTTCCTTCTCTCTCGCAGCTCTCTCTCTCCCCCTAGCAGTCTCTCTCTCTACAATCTCTCTCTCTTCTCTGACTGTCAGTATGTATATATATGCGGGTGTGTGTGTGTGTGGTTTGAAAGGAGAAGGGTAAGGGGTGTCGGTGGTGTGTGGTCGGAGAAGATGACCACCGGAGCTGACCGGACCTTCGCCGGAGTCTGGCGACCGGAACAGAGGAAGGAGAAGGAGCAGGGAATTGAATCTTGATGGTGTGCTAGGGTTAGAGAGAATCAGAGAATCAGGGTATGAGTTGTTTATATACTAGGGTTTCTTTGGTGGGTTGGGCCCGAGGCCCGTTATCGTGAATAAGCCCAAAATGAATTCCCAAGCCCGTTTTCGTTTCTCGAACCTCGTAAAATATCTATTTGGAGTCGAGAGTGCTTAAAATTTTATCGGAGGTCGGGTTTTGACGCGTAATCCGTTCGTTGCGTTAAAATTGCGTAGAATTCGCTACGGTTGTCGTTTTTATCCGTTTTTCGATCCGGTTTCTACCACGGATAATAAAATTCAATTACGAAGTTAAATATATGATAATATATTAATATCGAGGCGTAACTCGAGTCCGTTGCTTCTGTTTTGTTGCCGGTGCGTTCCGGTTTTCCGCGTAACTTTCGCGTTGTGCTTTGCGACATTCAACGATCAAATTTTATCGCATAATCGTAACTGTATGATAAATACAAGTATAAAATTCATATTTTTAGACGTTGTCAGTATTTGCTCGGCATTAGTTCGCTTATCGTTCGATTTCGCGTTTAGTGTCTTCGATTGTCGCCATATCACGTAACGTAAATCAAGTAGACGTTCCTAGGCTTTCAAAAGGCCTGATCAAGTTAATTTATGTCTAATTACGTTAATTATAATGGTATTATTGTTCGTTAAGCGCTTAATTAAGACCGAAAATTGCCGGTTGTCACAACCTGGTCTCTCGTCAGCAGACCAAGTTGCAGTCCGTTAAAACACCTCTTCAGCTCTTGAAGAGTAGTCCTATCCGCATAAACCTGATCTTCAATTTGTTTAATAAATCGTTGTTTTAATTCGTCAGATTGTGCAGAAGTATAAGATGCCATTTTAATGTATTTATAAAAACTGATGCAAAACAATAACAATTGCTCTTTTATTTCATGAGTGAATCGGTGTATGATGAAACAATATTTGAATTGGCAAAGGTATTATAAGTGAAATATCTACCAGCCCAAAGGTCAGATTTAAATGCAAGCATTAAATAAAATTTTTATTAAAAACCATGTCTTTATTTAATGATTTAAGAGGGAAAACGTGTACATCTATACTATAAACATGTACATTTATATTAAAAAAACCCTATGCATTTAATGCAAAACCTTTCAAAAATGAGTTTTCATGGGAAAACAAGTAAAGGTATATATCTAGAAACCTAAAAGACAAACTTTAAACCTTCAAAAACAGGTTATCATCATTAGGAGTAATCTCTTCATTTAACATATCAAACATTTTATACACTATAAAAGGCTCATGATTAGCTTAGCTGAAAAACATCAACAATTCACTTTTAGAAATTTGTTCATCCAAAAACCATCCAAAAACACTTACACTATTTCTAAATGGCAAACAGATCCTTCTACCACTGGGCAGACACTAACGCTGTTAAAATGGAATTTTCAAGATGGTCACTCCAAGAACAGAAGACAAATGAAGAAGTCAACCAAAAGGTTGTTATGCTGAGTGACAATTACTATAAGCAAACCTGGAGTAGCATTGCATTGCTTGATTAAGTTGTCCATTCTCCTCCATCAGAGTTCAAAGATAAAGCAGAAAAGTTTATCATACAGCTGCTTAAACAGGATTAGAAGACTTATGATATGCTAGCAGATCTTCAAATTAAAAGAAAAAAATGAAATTGCTTGGAAGAAGGCGAGAGTCATAGATATCCTAGGAAGTGTTAATTGTAGCGTGTAATTTTTAATATTTTTCAAACTCAAAATTCTATAATACTATTTAATATCGAATGAAGAAAATTCGGATTTTACCCTTAAATTCCTGATATAACTTATTAGTGGTCAAAATTAGCAAACAAAGTATAACATACACAAATAACATATTGATTTCAAACATCCCATCTATCAAATGTTAAAATTTAAACAAATTAAAACGAAAACATCGTACCGATAGTCAAAAATAAAGAATCCGCCTGGTAAATGAAAGAAGACAGATCATCTGTGCACGTGTAAACTCTGTTGAGTAATGGATGACAGTTGTTTGGCAACCTCTGTTGGAGACCAGCAGTGGTTCTGAACAGAGGAATGAACAGTGGATCCGTTAGTTGGACCAAAATCTGCTCACCCTTAAATCTAACCAAATAAATTGTACTAATTATCTGAAAACTGATTGGTTAATAAAATAGACTAACGGATGACTTTGATTTCGGCTTCGGTTGAGAATAATAACCAAATAGACCGAGCAGTGCACACCCTGATAGTGTTTGTGTTTCTCATCATATTGTGCAAACACCCTTCTAGTATATATTCGGCTTCGGTTGAAGATAACAACAGAACCAACCGAACAATACACACCGTGACATTGCCTGTGTTTCCCACCATATCATGCGTACACCCTTCTAGTATATATATATATATATATATAGGGGAAGGTTCATTTGAGAAGAATTTTAATGTGAGAAGAAAAAGAAGAAATGACATAATGGTAAAACATTAAATAGTTTATAACTCATCTCATTAATTATGTTATATCTCATTAATAAAGCAAAAATATTTTATCCTACACATTTCAAAATTTATCATACATATGTCTTACATTTACCGGAATTTATCCTACACACATGTAAATTTACCCTACACATTTTAAAATTTATCCTACACATTTTAAAATTTATCTTACACATGTTGAAAATTGTCCTACACCATAAATTATTTTATCTTGAAAGAGTATATTTCTCAATTGAACTCTACAATATATATATATATATATAATATGAAGAAGCTCTATGGTCTCAAATGACCTTTGAAGTCTGATATGAACTTTGGGTTTGTTAGAATAACCTACAGATCCAAAAATGAGCTTTAGGGCCTTCTTAGAGAATGATAGGATAACCCACAAAGTCAACTGTGAGCATTGGGCCTTTCTTATGAGACAATTATAGGAGCCTTTTGACAAATGCCTAGTCAAAGTTGAACTCCGAGTCGCCGAGATTCATGATTTTGGGTTCGATCCTATTTGAAACTAGTTCTAGTTACACCAATAAGTTTCCCTCAGGTCAAAAATAGGTCAAAGATAGCTAGAATAGAGTGGGAATCTTAAGGGTAAATGCACGGTACCCCTGACCGCGGGAGGGTTCTCCCTCCCCAAGCTAGCTTAGCCCCATAGCTGCCTGGCGGTTACTACCCAGCAGGATTATTCGGGCCGATCTGGACTCGAAGCCGCGTCCTCCCGTTTGGAATGGGTGAGGCTGGCCACTGGCCTGACACCCCGTGGTTAATAGAGTGGGAATCTTGGTGTAAACTCAATTTTATGTTGTTGGACATTGTATTCTGTTCATGTTTGGTGTATGTAATGGGTCGATTTCTAGCTACTTGTTAGTACCGACTGAATGTAAGTTGAAATAAATTGATTTCGCTATTAAAAATAAAGTTAAATTATTTGTTCCTTAATCCTTTACCAATAAGGTGCAAGACTTTTGCCACATCTTTTAATGTAAAACAAGGCACTATAATTATGTTATTTTTCATCTACAAATACTTATATACTTTCATTATTTTAGTTTTGAGTTAGTTGTTATTTTCGTTTCTATGGTTTATCTAATTATGTCAGTTCAGGTCAAATTTTAAATTTGTATCATTTTTGTCCATAACATTCTTGAAACATGTAAGTTCTGTCCAAAAAACATGAGTTATTGTCATTTTCGTCTTTGTGATTTGTCCAATTATTCGATTCAACATTAGTTTTTTTGATGGAATTGACATGTTTCAAGAATGTTAGGACGGAGATGGTACATATTTAAAATTGGCTTGCAATGACATAATTGAATAAACCACATGGACGAAAATAACATTTAACTCTTTATTTTTTAATGATTTAATGAAGTAAAAAGCTGTCACGAAGAAAAAAATTGCGACTGATTCATTGTTGAAGCCAAATGAACGGATAAAAGTGATAACACGAACAATGAGCAATATAAAAAGGTCAACAACATAAGTGCCACATTAAAACTAGATGAGATATGGGGTAGGGATTCAAGCTGAGGTCATCTGGCGTACTTGGATGAGTGTGTGTGGGTTTTTAATTAATTTAATTATTTAATTTCTATTCTCTTTTTTTACAATACATATTAATTTTTTTAAAAACACTTTGCTAATAATTTTTAAACAATAAATATCAATTATCTTTTCAACAAGTATTTACTAAATAAAAATAAAATTTTATATTATTCAAATTGTAAAAACATTTACTGAAAATATACTCTATTTTGAAAATAACTTGGTTTTTTTTAAAAATAATGCAGGAATGTTTGAAAAAATAATAATCAAAGCTGAGTATTCTATACTTTTCTTTTCAGGAAAGCTAACGAGTTTAAGTTATTTGAGAAAAACTAAATTAGATAATGAGATATTATAAAAAAAAAGAATTTGTCTTGTTGTCACCATCTTATTGGCAGAAGCAAGATGAAGTTTTGCGACTTACACACTGTTAGTGTGACTCCAGAAAAGACTTTCACACCCCTCTCAACTCACCTGATGCAGTGTTGGTTGCATCAGGAGCCGACGTTGAGGTGCTCCCACACCTTCACAAGAGTACGTCATATGCTCTAAACATCCACATGTTACACTATCATATAACAATGGCAAAGGTACCTTTTGAACACATATATCATTCAATGTGGTTTGAACTCATGGTCACATAAGCTTTCATGTCATTTATAGAAGACGATGTACTAAGACCCCCCCCCCCTCCCGTTTCATGAATTGTGTGGGGGACACTACATTGGTTTGCGAGGTGTTAGGATACGAGCTACCAACACCAAGACATTACCCTCCCGTACCACTAGCTGCCTTCTTTTTTTTGTTATGGTCTCTAGTACCATAAATATTGTTCGTTTCATCCACAAGAAACTCAGAAATTTGTTTTTTTGTTATCCAAATTCCATTAATGAGATCCACAATCAATGCATACAAAACTTGATAATTTTCGAAAGGTGACATTCCTTATGACCCAGCATCTATTCTTGGAATGATGTAATAAAACATAGCAACGATATAAGTCATTTGAATTAGAAAAATCTAGTTCAACCAAATAAGAAAAGAAGTAAAAAAGGTAAGATAGGAAATCAGGTGATTAGTCGTTCGACCTGGTTGACGTCGAGCATGCAATGTTTTTAGTCTTATGGTCTGCGTGTTCAAATTGTTGTCTTCATAACCACGTTATTCCCGATCATTCTTCACATTTTTCTTCTTTTCAATATCATCACCGACCCACTTTCTCTCTCTAAACCCAAAACAACCCAAAATCCCATATATATTCTTAAAAACATTAACTGAAACAACAACAAAATACGCCATTTTCCGAAACTTGTTTGTCCCAGACACTCATACACCTCAATAACTCACCCAATTCTTTTAATTTGATAATACCCACTATCTTCCTCTGTTTCTTCACTCATCAAGGTACTATCTTTCTCTTGAATTGTCCTTAATATGTATTTCTTCGCACAATTACTTGATCAATATTGATCCCAGTGTTAAACCATGAAAAGGGTATGTTTTGATTTCTATAATTCACCTTTTTTCGCTTCGAATTTCGAATTTTTGTACCTGGGTGTCGTTCTTGAAACCCTAATTTTGTACTTTCTAGTGTAATCGTTATCTTTTTAATTGCTATGATCATTATCTTGACGAATTGAGCTATCTTCATACTCTGATAACCTGTTTAACTGTTAAAGGTTATTCATTTGCATAAATATATCATTGTTGTGGATGCTTTAGGGTAGAATCAGATAATAAGATGATCAAGAATCAAGATTTTGATCTGATTTTGAAATTCTGGACTGTATTCAGGTCTCTTGGAGCTGTTTGCTACATTGGTTTGGACTCTGATCATTAACATGAAACTGTTGTAAATCATCTGCTTTGAGTTGCAAATCAAAGGATCAAGAACTGGGCCTGTTAGGTTAGGATCATAGTGGTCTGGTGGATACTGTTAATATGGAGAAAGTTAGAACGATTCTAACACATACATACCCTTACCCGCATGAGCATTCCCGACACGCCATAATTGCAGTCGCGATTGGTTGCCTATTTTTTATCTCATCAGACAACATACATACACTCATCCACAAGTTAGACAACAACATAAAATGGTGGTCAATGTACGCCTGCTTGTTAGGGTTTTTCTATTTCTTTTCATCTCCTTTTGTAGGGAAGACAATTAAGCCAAGCTATTCAAATTTCAGTAGATGGTAAGTTGCTATCTTTAAAATAATTATTTTAAGTTTTGAATTTTTTTATAATTATTAATATAGTTTTTTTGCAGGTATATAGCATGGATATTAGTGGCTGCTGTATACCATCTTCCCAGTTTTCAATCAATGGGAGTGGATATGAGGATGAATCTTTCGTTGTTTTTGACGATATACATCTCATCCATTTTTGTACTCATTGTTTTCCACTTAATTTTTTATGGTCTTTGGTATGTGGGTCTTGTTTCTCGAGTGGCAGGAAGGAGACCCGAGATCTTGACCATTGTTCAAAATTGCGCGGTACGTCCTATAAGTTAAATTGATAGGTCTTTTAGAGGTGGAAAAATTGGCAGGTTGGGTCACTTATTCGGGTAAAAAATGTAGCTTCGGGTTGGGTTGACCAAAGACACTTCCTGTTGAATTTTCATATATAGTCAAAATGTCAAATATTGTGTATCATGCTAGGTTATTAATTTTTTTTCAATTATACCCATTTACCCGTTAGAGACTAAAAAAACACAACCCAAATTGTTTTTAGTTTTCATGGTGTGATTGTTTGTGTAGGTGTTAAGTGTGGCGTGTTGTGTGTTTTATAGCCACTGTGGCAATCAAGTACTGAATGAAAAAACGATTGGGCCGAAGAGATTCGGGCCTGTTTTCACTTTGGAAGAAGGGTGAACCGAGCATATGGCTGTCAAAATTCCTTAAAATGTATGAACTAAAAGACGAAATCTGCAAATCATGGTTTGCGCCCGTTGGGTCCGCTGGTGATTATCCACTTCTTTCCAAGTGGGTTATATATGGAGAAGTATGCCTTTTGTTTCTCATTTTGTACAGTTTGTAATTAAGGTTTTATTTATGTATCAACTTATTTGTTCCTTTTTTTTCTTCATTTCAGTTTTCTTGTAGTGGCCCGTGCGAGTCATCAGATGAAATATCTCCTATTTACTCATTATGGGCAACGTTTATAGGCCTTTATATGGCTAATTATGTGGTTGAAAGATCAACAGGGTAAGTTGGTTGCTTTCAATTTTTACACCAAAAAATTAGAAAATTAGAGGGTTTTGAATTTTTACATTAATCATCAGATGGGCTCTTACTCATCCTCTGTCGGTCGAAAAAAAACCCAGAAGTTGAAGAACAAGCAGATGAAACCTAACTTTCTCGACATGGTTCCTTGGTATTCAGGGTATACTTTTTTTTTCTTTTATGTATATGTGTGTGTATATATATATATATAGGAAGATGATCATGAGAAAACTCTTTATAAATGAGAAAACTAAAAAGCATGCTGCAGACTGCAAGGAATTGTGCTTGCCGTCCGCAAGGGCGTTTTTTTGTATTACATATTACACGTGTGTAATAGTACATTTTTTTTGTTTTTTATTTCAATTTTTTTATTTTTTGGATATATTGCATATATGCATTATACGAAAAATGAAAATTTTAGAAAAAAAAAACGTAGTATTACACATGTGTAACATATCATGTATTACACATGTATAATACATCGTTTTTTGCCTTGCGGACCGCAAACAATTTTCTGTTGCGGTCTGTAGCGTGTTTTTTTTTAATTCGGGATGTGTGTATTACGTATGTGTAATACAACTTCGGATGGAGTTTTTTAGTTTTCTCATTAAGAGGAGTTTTCTCATGATCTGTCCCTCTATATATATGTCATGTATGCATCTTTATGTATGTTAACGCATGCATGAAAGTATGTATTTGTGTTGGCTGTCGCAGGACATCAGCTGATTTATTCAAGACCGTGTTTGACCTCCTTGTATCCGTGACTGTATTTGTCGGAAGATTTGATATGCGAATGATGCAGGTTCAACATCTTTACAAGTTGTAATGAATCTGTATATGTATAAATTAACCGATGTTTTACGACCTTATTTTCTTCCTTCCATAGGCGGCAATGAGTAGGGTCCACGAAGGAGTAAAAGAGGATTTCTTATACGATCATCTTAGTGAAAAAGATCAACTTTGGTTTGATTTCATGGCTGATACGGGTGATGGCGGGAATTCATCGTACTCTATTGCCCGACTTCTTGCACAGCCTTCACTATACGCTTTAGATAATAATTCTTTACAACAATTACCTCGTGGAGACCTCCTTCTTATCGGTGGTGATCTTGCGTAAGTTAATTACTTTATTAATTGCATTTACCCTTCCTTCATTTATGTATGTATGTACGTTGCAGGTAAATAACGTCGGTTTTGTAACTTGCGTTTCAGGTATCCTAACCCATCAGCATTTACTTACGAGAAGCGTTTTTTTCGTCCTTTTGAGTATGCTCTTCAATCACCATCATGGTATAAAGACGTGCATATTGCGGTTGAAAAACCTGAACTACCCTTCGGAGTAACAGATTTAAAACAATACGATGGGCCCCAGTGCTTTGTTATCCCCGGAAACCATGATTGGTTTGACGGGCTTCAAACGTTTATGAGGTATATTTGTCACAAAAGTTGGTTAGGTGGATGGTTAATGCCTCAGAAGAAAAGCTACTTCGCGTTACAGTTACCGAAAGGATGGTGGGTTTTCGGTCTTGATTTAGCTCTTCATAATGACATGGATGTTTATCAGTTCAAGTTCTTTGCGGAGTTGATCAAGGAAAAGGTAAAACCCCAAAACTAAATTTATTAATGTATGCGTGTTTGTGTGTATATTCAATATACGTCATATTTCTTTGTTCTAGGTCAAAGAAAATGATTCTGTGATCATAATGACTCATGAACCCAGTTGGATTTTGGATTGGTACTGGGATGACGTTACTGGGAAAAACGTTACACATCTTGTTAAAGATCATTTAAAAGGAAGGTGTAGACTTCGAATGGCTGGTGATCTGCATCATTACATGCGTCATTCTCGTGTTCCAACCGAAAATCCCGACTCTATACAACATTTACTTGTAAACGGTTGCGGTGGGGCGTTTTTACATCCTACACACGTGTTTCGTGGTTTTGATAAAGCATATGGTACAGCTTATGAAATGAAAGCCGCTTATCCAGAAGTTGAAGAATCAAGCCGGGTATGTTTTGTTTTGTTTTGTATGCATGATTTGTTACTCAATCATTAAACGTATTCTCGTGTTATACAGATTGCCCTTGGAAATATCTTGAAGTTCCGGAAGAAAAACTGGCAGTTTGATTTCATTGGCGGGTTCATTTACTTCATATTAACGTTTTCCATGTTCCCGCAGGTATGTGTGACCCATCGTATAACCCGCTTGTATGAAATCTCAATACAATAACATGTAATGTTCGCTTTTTCAGTGCAACCTTGGTCATATATTACAAAAGGATGACACCTTTTCGGGCCACGTATGGAGCTTTTTGAGCACCATATGGGACGCTTTTATGTACATGCTCGGGCAATCTTATGTATCATCTACGGGTGCTTTATTATTATTGGTGGCTGCGGTATCATTTGTTCCTCCAAAAATGTCACGGAAAAGGAGACTACTAATCGGGCTTTTGCATGTTTCGGCTCATCTTTCTGCTGCTTTAATTCTTATGTTGTTGATGGAATTAGGCGTTGAGATATGCGTTCAACACAACCTTTTAGCAACTTCCGGTTACCACACATTATATGAGTGGTATAGACAAGTGGAAAGCGAGCATTTCCCTGACCCGACCGGCCTTCGGACCCGTATAGAGCAATGGACTTTCGGCCTTTATCCCGCATGCATCAAGTATCTAATGTCAGCTTTTGATGTTCCCGAGGTTTGGTTTTCACAATCTTTGCTTCCTTTTCGTGTGTGGTGAATGTTAGTTATTGTTAAAGAGTTCTGAATTTCTTACACAACATGAACCTAATACATAATTCAGTGGTTTAGGTTTTTAGACTAAACATGTTCAGGTCGATTTTAGGTCAACCATTCTTATCTAAACATGTCATGTTCTGTTGACCGGACGAGTTTACAGTTTGACCTGTTCAACCTGTTTAATTTTGCAATTATTTCTTTTGAAAAGGCCATCGAGTATTTTATATGAAAATATAAAATCAAATGGTCATCAAGTTATAGTTTAAACACAATAATTTTATATAAAAATGTATTTTTATTGTAAAATTGTAACTTTTTAAGTATTAAGATGAGATGTAAATAAAATAAAATAAAACTTTGGTTGAATGGAATATTATCATGTCATGTTCGGTTTCGTCCCGCCTATCCGCGTACATGACCTGTTTAACAACGATAATCATCTTATAATCAGGTGATGGCTGTGACACGGAGCAACATATGCAAAAACGGGATGATTTCTCTCTCGCGAGGCGGTGCAACGATATACTACGCATCAGTGTTCCTTTATTTCTGGGTGTTCTCAACACCTGTGGTTTCACTTGTATTCGGAAGCTATTTATACATTTGTATCAATTGGCTTCACTTACACTTTGATGAAGCATTTTCCTCCTTACGAATCGCCAATTACAAGTCATTCACACGGTTCCACATCAAGACAGATGGCGATCTCGAAATATTCACTCTGGCAGTCGACAAGGTATGACATTTTCTCCATTCCTTAACCTTAAAACATGCTAAATAACAATCTAAACTTGTCGTTAAAACAATTTACAAGGTCCCGAAGGAATGGAAGCTGGATGCCGGGTGGGATAACGAGGTGCGACAGCCGCATCAAGCAAGCCATCACCGAAAGTTTCCAAGCAAATGGAGAGCAAGTGCTTTTCATCAAGATCCTGTAAATACTGTATGGATTGTCGATCATTTCGTCATTCAACCTACTCACAGACTGCAGGTAGCGGCAGTAAATGGGTCAGTGTCTCACTAACGGTTTAGATCATAGTTGTAGGGTTACTTGTAATAGAAGTTATATCATACTCATGCAAATGACAGTTCATTACAAAACTTTAGAAGCAATACATTGATTAACTTTTCGGTTCACCGCATGATAATTAGACGAACTATCGTTCCCATATACATGAAACACTTGCTTGTTTCTTTTAAGCATTTGTTCTTCTCGTCTCTCGACCAATGCTGCAATGAAAGATTATATAAATTAACATCGTAACATATAAAAAGGTTAAGAAACATTTATAATAAAACTTAAACTAGGTTAAGACCTGTGCCAACGCGTTAAGCTTATCTCGCATGCCCTTTAGTAACTCTTCGGGGTCCCCAGGCCACTGGCAAATCGCGAGCTCTTTTCCTTCTAGCAACTTTTCAGATACCTAAGTCCAGTATCAACGAGTTATTTATAAAAGAACACAATATATATATAGATGGTAAACAAAAAACACATCTTACCTTTCTCGCAATCACTTGCCCACCTGCAATGTGTGAGAAGTAAATATTGTAGAGATGACAGAAGAACAAAGGAGGACTTTGGGCTGCAAGTTCTTCCAAATACTTGACATACTTCTTGCTTGTAAACAGAGGTTCAGGTATGGTTGCATCGTGTTGGCCAAGCCATTCTATATCCTTTGCAAAACTTTCAGATCTTTCTAATCCACTATTTCTGAAGTATGCAACTGTAATAATCAAGTTCAAATCCATCACCGCACTTCATGAACATTGTGCAATAACAAAATCACAATAACAATTAACATCAAATCCATCATTAAACTTCATGAATACGCAACTGTATAGGCTTATCATGCATCTATATTATTAATTATTAATTTAATTGATTTCGTTCTGTTAGTATTTTTTTTTTCTTTCGTAAACACTTTAATACTCGAAACTTAAAATGTTTTTTTTTCTATTTTTGAACCTACCATTTTACTAAACTTTAGAAGATCCAATGGTATGGCTTGACGCTACCGAAAAAAGAAAAAAAAACCTAACCCGGTTCAATCCAGCAAACCGCGAAAATTGTATCATTTTGACCGGTTTAGCCGGTCAATCCGGCCAGTTCGGTTTTAATTTAAAAAAAAAGATTGTACCTATCGGTTTGGTCTAAAAATTCTGTCGAAGCCGACCTGAGTGGACTCTGAACACCCACAATCAACTGATTTCGCTCAAACTTTTTTTTTCTTTCGTAAACGCTTTAAAACTCAAAACGTTTGAAACTCAAAACGTAAAATATTTGTTCTATTATTTAACCAATCATTTTACAAAACTTTCCAAGTTACGGTTTGCCGCTAAAAAAACCGGCTTAATCCCACAAACATCCAAAACCGAATCGTTTTGATCACAGTTTGGCTGGTCCATCTATCCCAATCAATACGGCCAGTTTGGTTCTAATTCAAATAATAAAAAAATTTCGGATTAACGGTCCTGCACAAAGTGCAAGTTCTGAATACTAGTTAGGTATGTTTTTTAACCTTACCATTTAAATAAAGTTTTGAAGATCTAACGGTACGGTTCGCTTTAAAAAAACCCGGTCCATCTGACCCAACCAAAACGGACACATCGACTCGGTTCAGAAATTACGTCTAAAACCGAAATTCAATCAGGGTTTGCAAAAAGGAGAAAATGAAGAAACTTACAAGAAACATCTTGAGATTCATCAACCATACGCTCAACCGTTCTAAAAACAAATTCACTATCAACCAAATACCTCAAAAACCCATCCAATTCAGGCTCCCACGTTCGATCATCAGAGTTTTCACTGGCATCATCGGAACCGTCACTTTCTCTCTCATCCAATTTATCAGTCTCAAGCTTCAGCTTCTTCTCCCGTAATTTCATCGCAACAAATCTCATTTCTTCAGTAATCCCTTGCGCTTCCCCTGGCCGGAGCCGCCGGTACGCCTTCCGCTTCTTCTTCACCGGCGGCAGCAGGTTGCCTGGCGAAGATTCTTCTTTTGGTGGTGAAATTGTTGAAGAATCGGTGGTGGTTGATTTTAAGCAGTAGGAGATGAATGGAACCCTAATTGAATTTGTTAGGGTTATTCGTGTGGGTATTGAGTGGAGAGGATAATGGAGTGAGGTTCGAGATGGTTGTGGTGAGGGTGTGAATGTCGGTAGGTTTACAGTTGCTGCTGCTATGTGTGGTGGTTTCATGGTGGTGTTTTTCTGGTTGTTATCCGGTTAATCGGAAAATAGAGTTGTTGATAGTTGCAGACTTGCAGGGCAACGGTGTGTTCTATCCCCCTTTGAGAGAATTGTAAATATGTTTTTGAGTAAATTACAACTTCAGTCCTTGTGTTTACACATAGCCTCTTAACCTTTTCTTTTTCTTTTTTTTGAAATATGAGTTTCTATGGGTTACAATTTTGCACATACCTACCATTTAGTGCGTAACTGAAACCTGTTACACCCCGTAATTGCGTTACATGAACCCATACCATATAAAATGAGGTAAATCTATCGTGTAAAATGTGTCAAATGCATTACAACTTTCAACTTAATGTTATTTTTAACAAAATTATACTGTCTCAAAGAAAATAAAATTCTTAGATTTTATAGTGTAATTTTTTAAAATATTAAAAATTCATCAAAGTTACATGATATCACAAATTATTATTCAAAAAAAGTTTAGAAACCTACGCTTTTCAGAAAATAAATATTATAATCGTTTTCAACTCGCAAGTACACATAAGGATATATTAATTCTTTTAACAACTAACTCATACCCTCACTAAACGTATCCTTGAGAGAAAAATAATTTTTATATTTATTTTCAACTTAGAAGTAAACATTAATTAGGGGTATATGCTTTAGTGGAGGGTTAAAATAAGAAGAAATTTTTTTATAAGAATAAAAAAGAAAACGTTTCAACCAATAAAAATGTTTCATTTTACTTGATTTAATATTTGCATTTAATTTTAATCTAAGAGTATATTTGTAAACTTAGATAGATCATTAATTTCTATTCTTTCTCTTTAATTTTTTTTCAAAAAATAAGAAGATTTTTTAGAGTGTATGACAAATTACTAGCTAAGTACATAAATTTGTGTATGATAAATTTAAGTATGTGTATGATAAATTTCAAAATGTATAGAATAACTTTTTATGTTTGTAGGTAAAAAAATTAGTGTAGAGAAAAATAGTCTTTATAAGTAATTAATTATCTAAAAACAATAATAAATAAGATGAAAAAAAAAACTACTTAATATTTTATAATTATACCATTTATTATTTTTCTTCACACATAAATTTATTCTCAATGAAACTTTATATGATGACATACTGTCATGCTGACATTCATGTTAATGAGAGGTGATTTGCATAAAAAAAGTTTTTAAATAAAGTTGGATAATAGACTAGGGTAAATATTAAATTTCGAAAAACTGACTTGTATCTTATCAGTAATTTACGAAGGAAATGTTACACACAGAATCTGAAAATTAATACTAAATCCCTAAACTAATGTATTTCTAACCGTTGAGATTAATTAATCAAAACGAATCAACTCAAATCATCATAATCTCAACTCTACCATTTATTTAACTCATCTTTTACTTGTATTCCAAGTTTAAAAAACAATATAATTACCCCACTACTCAATCTTCTTCATTTTAATTTCATAGTTTTCATCAAGCTCCATCAATGGGGAAACTCACCGAAACCGAGTTAAAACAACAAAAAGGCACACAACACATCGCCAACATCTTGGCTGCCATGAATTATCATGATGATGATCTTCAAACAACCATCAAGATCATGCGCAAGAAACTTCTTGAGATTCAAGAAAGGGAATCATCTGCTATCAACAAACCTCAAACAATTGAAAGGATTATTTTCAACTTCGGTGGATCAAAAGCACTTCTTCATAAACATGATGACATCGAAAAAGATTCAAGAAACGCGTTACATTCCGAAGCCCTAATGTGTAAGCGACAGAAGATCAACAACATCAATGGTGGCATTGATCATCCATTAACATTTACATATAATCATTGATCGTCCATTAACTAATATCATCCGTGGACATCATCACAAATAACACGAGTACAATATACATCATTACAAAAAAACCAGGGTAGAACACATCATTACAAAAAACTGGGGTTACAATAGATCATTAAAAAAACCCGATATAGTTAGTTACCCGTTAAGAATCAAAGTACCCTACTCGATTCTATCACCTCGGGGTCGTTCAAATTGATGTCGAAGGTTGCATTGTTCCAAAACCTAAGAATGACCATCAAATGAATGACAAGGTGGATCAGGGATGCGTTAAGCCGAATTCCAGGTACACATTCAAGTTCAAGTTCAAAATCTTGATTTATTTTTGGTTAATTTCAAAATTACAAGTTTACAAGATATAAAACACTTGCATCTGACACTTTGCGTGCCAACAATAGTAGCCACATTTAAGAAATGGCATGATTGGTGAAGAAGACCGGCGTCCGAAGTGATGTTAAACAAAGAGGTAAGTGTTGTTGAACGGAGTGATGTTGAACGTTGGCGGCTTGACTGATGATCAGTGAAGATGGAGTGATGGCTTGACTGATGAACGGAGAGGAAGACCGACGGCAGTGACCATTGGTGTATGTGAAGTCGATGACGACAATGACTGGGGGGTACCCTCAATGTTAATTCTGGCTAGTTGACTAGTTAACGGAATATTTGACTTCAAACCAACAAAAGAACTGATGGTGCAAGAAAGTGTAAACCAAGCGGACTCAGATTACCCAAAAAAGTAAGGTTCAACATGCAAAATTGTGTAAACCACAGGGACTCAGATTGCAATTTACTTATATGTTTTTTTTTTGGTTTTTACTTTAGTTCTTTGTTTTAAATTTTCAAATTTGGTACTTTTCAAAATTAAATATGTGTTGTGAAACAACGGTCTATTAGAAACAAATATATATGTATATAAACATGAGAGCTAAACTATGAAATTATGTAGAGAATAGAACATGGAGAATTCTTATTCATTCATCTAACATCATATACAAATGCCATTATATATAGGCACTCACATTGGTACAATAGTAAACAAGAGAAATGGGTTATACATGTGGAATGTCACTACATAATGGATGCATTCGTAGATAGGGTTATATATGTGGAAAGTCACTACAAAATTGATACATTCATAATACTCTCCCTTGACTATCCATATGATGGAATACTATTCTTTAATACGCTTAATGATGTTGCCTCATTAAAAACCTTGCTAGGAAAACCCAATGGGACAAAACCTCAGATAAGGGAAAAAGAGTGCAACGCGTATTGATATGTATCATTTCAAGTAACAAGTGTCAATCTTCTATGAAAGTTGTTAAAAAACTTTTATAGTAAGTGATTTGCCGCTTGATGTGCAATATATTAATGAACTTGATGTATGATCTTCATGTAAAACTTTAATTACCTCCTTTTGTAAGTAGATACCATAAGATCAATGAATGTGTTTTGTTATAATCCCTGCATTTACAAAACTAACCAAACTTGTTGAGGGGTTAGTAAATATCAACCCATACCTTTCGTACCTTAAGGTATAGAAAATAAATGTTTTACTCATTACACGATCTCCTCGTCGTACACGAGTTAAATCTTACCAATGAATTTAATGGTATATGTTCGTGTATTGCCAGCAAGATATATTAATACAAATTGTATTGAATTATGGTACTTTATGACCAATTTGCTTCTTTGGTAGAAGATGATAAAAGTCATTTTTATCTATATTAAATATTTGAACATCATTAAATGTACTTACACCAAAAGCTTTGTCCATATGAAAAGTCCAACATTTTCTAGATGTATTATGATTGATGGATTATAATATAAACGTATGTCCTATGTATCGAGCTATAAATTTGCAATATGGTATTTCATTTGCAAATTCTTGCTTAAATGTTTGAGCTCTTTTTTTTCTCTTCGGGAGATTCAATGACATCATCAACATATATTGCAATACTTGTAAACCTCATATCGTTCTTTTAATGAAAACAAATGGACCAACTTCACCATATGTATTTCTCGTTTCGAGCTCACTGGTGAGTCAATTATATCATATTTGACTCGACTATTTTAGTCCACACATATTTTGTAAACTTCATATAGTATGTTCTTGAGGTTTTGACATCAATGCTTCTAGCATTATCAATCCATGAGGGAATTCGTTCCATCTTATCCATATATGCATGTCTTTCACTCTTCAGGAGTTTTGCTATATAAATTTGCCCATTTAACACATAGATATCTATATCATGTAAAAGTGTCATGAACACTTGCTTTTATCTCCAAAATCCATATTGTACCATGCGTGTACACTATTTATTAAGATATCACAATCACTGAGTACAAGTTTTCAATGTATGTTTATTGGTGCACAAGAATTACATCGTTAGATATTTTGATTCACCTTTAAAGAACTCAATTTCTTTAAGAAACTCATCAGGAGTTCAATCGTATTCAAAAAATGAATCTGCATACAACGATCATATTGTTCTCGAGAACTTACTTTACATGAATTACATAATTTAAATCCTTAAAGGACTTGCATGTAAACTTTATTATCTAAATGATACATAACATTTATAAGACGCATATCAATTTCTCTTTATTACCAGACTAATTAAATACTTGAAATCTATTGTATCCACAACTGGAGAATACGTCTCCTCATAATTAATCATAGGTCTTTGCGAAATCCATGTGCCATCAATTGTTGATCCACATAAAAGACCTAATTATATTAAATATATTTTACAACTTTTTTTTATATGGACTACTGGCCCGTAAGCTTTCCATTTCAGTAAAGAATTCAACTCTGCCTCATTTGCGTCTTTCCATTTTGGCCAATCATTTCTTTGTATTTATTCATAGGCAAATTTTAAATCTTGATCCTCATCATTTCATCTTTTCAAGCGCTATATATACAAAAGTATAACGACGTCGATTTTATTTCGATTCCATACACTCCTAGACATATATAATTTACTAAGAGCTATTTATTTTCAGGTACCTGAGGTTCTCCAGAACCATCATGTCTAATGTCTCTTCAAGAAACATTTTTTTTACTATAACCTCGACTTGACCATCTTCTTCATTACCTGCTCCAATTTTTTGAGGAATTTTTATTTTCTTGGAATCGACTAGTCTACCATGCTTCATGCGTGCAATAGACTCATTAATATATGGTTTGCCCTACTAGGACAATTAACTTAATTGGGGCATTAGCAGTTGACTACGTGACTTACTTAGTCACTGTATTCAGGTCAGTTAACATGTCTGGTGATTGATTCTTTAATCTAGGTAACGAATTATCTTTTGAACTTCTTGTTCACACAATTTAGTTTGAGGATCAATGATAATTCATGCATACCTATTCCTTTTTTCAACTGCCATTAATCTCCCTAATGTTGAAAATGTTAATTTACTTAAAGTAAGATTTAACGAGCCATAAATAAATCTCTCGTTAATTGCTCTAAATATGTAATCATAAATAGTATTTTCATCCAACATATATTCCCAACATTTTTGAGTTTCAATCTTTATGCGTTTGGTGGATCAATTCCAATGTATACCGCACATAAAAAGTTTGATGGGAAATATTTGGTTCCTGACCAAAACCAACTATAATGGGGAGAAACTATAACAACATGTTGGCTTGATGTGAAATAATGTTACTGCATGTAAAATCACATGTGCTCAAGTATGAACTTTTGCTCTCTTGATTATTGGTTTTGCAATCAATTTGTAGACATTTGATCACCGTCTTCAACAAAAGCAATTTATGTCTTAAGCATTTAGAAAGTTCAATACTTATTCCAATAATCATTAGTAACATGGATACTAAATTCAATGTTATAACCACCATAAATATGATAATATGGAATAATATGCTTGCTATCTCATTAGCTAAGCTATACACAACTTCAAGTTGTAAATTTGATGACCATTTAGACGATGCATCGATTTAAAAAACACTAAATGGTATCATGTTTGGATATATACATCCTTCATTAATTCCATAATATTTTAGGGATTTATACTATTAATTGGCAAATAAATAATTTCCCTTAAGAGCAAACATAATATGCTATCAACTAGAAGAATCTTCAAGTTCTTCATTATATTTCACATCATCATTGACTCGGTGTGGTCTAACCGGTCATGCCAATAAAGTAAATAATCATGATCCATAAACTTATGGTTTATGATATTGTATATGTATGACTTACACGTATGTAGTACAAAACATAAGATATGAAAGAATGTATTATAACTTTAAAGTTCAAACCATCGTGTTACGTAATCACTAGTTTACCACTTTTGGTGGTCGATCTCATCATGACTATCATTATAATATTGATATTCGATCTCATTATTAGCTTGACTATCTTATAATTTCTGATAGTTTGATCTCTTATTAACATGATGATTGTTGCACTTCTGATGGTCAATCTCATTATTAATATGATCATGATTACAACTTTCTCAATGATGCCACTGATCAATATATATTCACTTCATGCATCAGAGTAAAACCATACAATTTTTACGGTTTTTCATTATTTTCTCGAACATATAGACATACAGTCGTTTCGACATACAGTCGTTTCAAACCATTCATACCCTTTAAATGATATTGCTTTTTTAGGAGTATATTTGAGGTTTGACAAACAAAATTTGTTTTATCCGATTTCCCTTATAAATAAACTTCTCTTCGTATAACGTCAATTGAGAAGTAATTATATGTCCGAGTCATATAATATTTCTTTTATACTTGATAATGAGATACAAGGAGTATGACACTTTGGGTGTCAAATCGAAGCATATTTCTACTTTTTCATGAGAATGACAATAAACCACAACTTTGATTTAGTCCTTCTATTTGGTATTATCAATGCAATGGAATGATAATATATAGAATATAAGGTATAGATAGCAACAAATCATACAATACATGACCTTATAGCATGTCATCATATAAAAACAACTTATAATGGGCCTTTATAAAATAAGAAACCTTTTTATCACTAATAAGCAAACGCATATAATTTATGTAATAACTTATTATGGTATAACCAAAATAATATCTTATATATTTTGAACACTTACTTTAAAACTTAAACATATGTCTCTTTCAAGTTCTCAGATCATTTATTACTTGTATTTGAAAATTTTATTTGAAAACTGTAAGACTGATGAATTACATAACGTACTCATTTTTTTTCTTCTCAAATATTGATATTTAAATAACTGATGACATCATATAAGCAATCTATACGTTGTACATATGAAGCAATAACAATAGTCACCATTTTATACTAGCAATAGTAATAGTTATATGCAAATATATTGTTAAACATTATGACATGGCATAATGAATTCATGAGAGTTACCAACATCGCTAGAAAATGTTTCTCTAAAAACAACTAATGATATCTAGCAATATTAATCTATTATATCAATTTCTTACATGCAAAATTGGTTATAGCATTAACCTTAGTATAAGTACCAAATGATATTTGCATAATCATGTTATAACAATAATAATAATATATTGCATTATAAGTTGTATAGTTTATTTAAAACTAAATCAATTGATGTTTATAAACATAATATTTAATTATGTAAAAGTCTTTTGGCATGCTATGTATTAACAATGACTAACGAAAACAATTAATTACAAAATTCATATCCATTTAAGTTATAAACTATACAAAATGAAAATCTAGTACATACATCATGTATATATTACCACCAATACAAGCATATATACCTAGTACAATTGCATTGTTTAGTCCATAAATATTGAGTTCCATACTTTTTAATATTGAATATTTAATTTAATTGTTTTTCATGGATTCTAAAAGCACATATAATATTCTCTAGATTGTAAATTAACTTCCTCAAATCAAAATAATTCAATAATTTTATTTACAACTTAATAAGGTTAATAAAGAAGCATAAATATATGATTATGTGGCTCAAAGAATATGTAGATGAGTATCACTAGATTGTAAGAGTCCAAACAACATATATAATAATTAAATTAACTAATTAAATGATAATCCAGTCAATTTAGAATAATAGAAGAGATCATTTGTAAAAGAGAAAAATAAAATAAATATTCGTAATGTCGTTGTCGTCAACGAAAACTATAGTTATTCAATTAATAATGAGTATTAGAAAAAAGATGATTTAGTCAATTGTAACGTCATAATTTTTGATGTAACATCTAAATCCTTATGAATACCAACATGCCAATATATATATAATAACTTCTAAAAGCAAATGGAAAAATATATAGATAAGAGTTCAATCATGAGACTACATTATAGAATTTATAGTAATGATCAGTTTAAGTTTATATATGTATATTAATAAGTGTCACCAGTAAAATTGATGTATCATCATCAAATATAATATGAATAATCATACGAAGAATCATACATTTATTAGTAGAGATAGTTGCATAATGCACATGCGAGATTGAGTTAGGTTGAAAAATAATGCACATCAAAGGCAATGAAAAGGGATACCAAGGGTGGCAAAATACATAGAGCATGTTCGTGCTGATAACGTGTTGTGAAACAACGGTCTATTAGCAACTAATATATATGTATATAAATATAAGAGCTAGACTATGAAATCATGTAGAGAATAGAACATGGAGAATCTTATTCATTCATCTAACATCATATACAAATGCCATTATATATAGGCACTCACATTAGTATAATAGTAAATAAGAGAAAGAGGTTATATATGTGGAAGGTCACTACATAATGGATGCATTCATAGATAGGGGTTATACATGTGAAAAATCACTACATAATGGATACATTCATAACAATATGAATAATTTCATGTTATTCATTAATAACGCTTTGTTTTATTGGGATAAAAATGAAAAAAAACTGAAATTCATAACGAATATACATTAGAATTGGATTCGAATTTCTAATATGGTTTCGAATAAGGTTTAAATGTATAAAACTGGGATTTGGTGATAAACCTTATTTGAATTTCAATTTACCTTTAAATTTTCAAATTTGAATAAACCAAATACCACGATGAACACTTTGACATCATTCACTGATTTAACTAGGAGTGGAGTGTCGTACATCTCTTGAAGAATTAAATAACAATACTTTAAAAAATAATAATTTTGATGAAAGATAGCAAACATAATATAAATAAGAAATGATCTGAGCTCGAGTAGACTCAAACTCAAGCTCGTTTAACTTATGAAAATTTGAGCTTGGCTGGTAAGTAGTTTTTCAAGTTCGGACTAGATTCATTTATTTGGTAATAATAAATTTATATTAATTATAATTATCAATTAATATAAGTTTTAATATATAATTTAGTTATTTTTTGTCATTTTATAATAAGCAATAACTATTATTATCTAACTATTACCTTTTTGAGAACTTCTCTCATTAAAGAGGGTTTTAAATGGGTTTGATTAGAGCGGTAAACGAGTCAGTCGAATCGAAATAGGGTGGGTTAAGGCTCGATTCATTTAAAATTCGAATTAAGCCGAGCCGACTCATTTTTCTTAACAAACTGGAAAGTTGGGCTCGGCTCGTCAAAAGCTAAGCCAAACTGGCTTGTTTGTTTAAAAAAAGTTTATTTTTTGTATTTTTACACATAAACAATAAATAAAACATTATTTAGGCTGATAGAATATTAATTTTTTGTAAACTATAAATAAAATGAACAAGAAAAGATTTTATGTTACTTACTTTAATATATATATTTTTAAATCAATATTACTAATTAAGACTATAGCTTAACAATCTATTTGTTTCGATAAAAAAATAACCATGATACTAATTAAACAATATTTCTTAAATATATTTGAATATACATTCACACACACACACACAACATAATATGGGGTTTAACTTAAACGAGCCAAGCGAGCGAGCCAACTAACGAGCGAGCCACGAATCGAACCTACCTTGGCTTGGGCTCGGCTCGTTTACAAATCGAGCCAAGCCAGGTCGTTTAAAACCGAGCTGACTTCAAACGGAGCTCTTTTCAAACTTTTTTGAGCGATACTCGAGTCACGGGCTTTTTAAACGGCCCTAATTTTGATATGAATTAAATATTTATTAACCTTTTTGAGAACTTTTCCCTAAAAGTGGGTTTAGAGAACTCTACACTAGTTTGGTAGCAAATGCGCAATTGGCTTTTATTTACAATAGGAATATAGTCGACTATCCATTAGTTCTAAACGAAATGGTGGCATGGAAAAAAAACCAAAAGCAAAAATATTATATTTAAAGCCGACATTGAAAAGACGTATGATACGGTAAATTAGAACTTTCTTATCTTGGTTTTAAAATACACGGGCTTTCCATCAAGATGGCGACAATGGGTAATGGGGATCCTGTTTTCGAGGAGGGCCTCGGTAATTATAAATAGGTCATCATCTGGGAATTTCAATGTAGAAGCGGTTACGTCAAGGAGACCCGTTATCACCGTTTCTTTTTATGGTGGTAATGGAAGGATTATATGTAATGATGAAAAAGGCTATAAGTAAAGGGTTATTCAAAGGCATCCAATTACCAATGGGGTGCCAAATTTTTCAGCTGTGTTTTATGCAGGTGATGCGGTATTCATCTAAGAATGGAAGCAAGACAATGTTTTGAATAGAATTTTGAGATGCTTTCATATAGTCTTTAGGTTGAAAATGAATTAAAAAAAACTTGTATGGGGAAGGCATAGACGAGGGAGAAGTCGGGAATTGGGCAAGCTTACTAAAATGTAAACTCATTAATTTTTCATTTACTTATTTGCGTTTAAAAGTAGTGGCGTAGATGAATTGAGTTTCAAATTGGAAGTAAGTCATTGATAAATTTAACAAACGTTTATCAATGTGGATGGCGAAACTTTTATTGTTCGCTCAGAGAATTCGGTTAATAAAGTCAGTATTCGGAGTCTTATTGAATTATTATGTCACTTTACAAAGCTCCAGTGATCGTCATCAAAACTTTAGAATGTATATATGGGGAGGTAATAATGAGATGAAGAAATAAGATGGGTAAGATAGGATCAAACTCTAGCATCTAGATTAGTGGGTGGTGTTGGGGTTAGGTGAATAAAAGAATTGAACCTAGCACTATTGCTAAAATGTTGGTGGTGACTAAAAGATGAACCAGATCAACTTTGGGTCAAGACAATATAGGCAATACATCACAATACTTGGGTGTACCGTATGGCTCCAATAAAAAAGCTCAGTGATAGGGATTTGGAAGGCTAAAGTGAACATACAAAATGACTTTTCAAATATGGTGTAGATATAAAACAAAATTTGGTCAGCAATGTTAGAAGAGGCGAAAACACACTATTTTGGTCAGACTACTGGTTAGAAGGTCGCAACCTAAAAGAGAGATTTCCAAGGTTATTTCGTCTGGTGAAAGATAATGGAGCAAGGGTCGTTGATTGCTATAAAGAAAGTAGTTTGAAAGAATATGGGATCGGGCTTGGTGCAATGTACCAACTGATGAAGAAGAGAAAAAAGAAATGACTGAGTTGAAAATAATACTATCGCAACAGGATGATGACGTATGATGATGACTTATGCTGGGTATAATGTATTTCTGCTTGAATTTTGGTTTGTTAGGGTTTAAACTTTTTGTGATTTTGATTATTATTGTATATAGACTGATTTTTGGATAAAGTTTTAAATTTTTTTTTGTTTGTTGATAGTCTTTAGCCCGAGATCAAATCAAAGTAGGCGATATAGACTTATGTTTCATGATCGAACTTCTAGCTTTTCGTCATAGAATGTCGAGGTTTTGGAGGAATTAATGCGATTACATGTTATGTGTTAAAGTTGTGGTCTCAAAAAGGCTGAGTCCAATGTCGCATCGCTGCATACACACATACATGTGTATATATATATGTACGTAATGTCTACATTGACACGAGTCTCCTACGGTTTTAGTTTTGTTGATTATTTCAGGAGAAAATTATTTTTTGAGTCCTTTTCTTTTAGTGGTGTTAACCACTTGAGTCCAAAATCAAAATGTTTAACACCCTTATTAGGATCTGAGTTTGAAACTGTTTATGAAGGTTCTAAAAATGATAAATGAAAGAAGATAAATCAGATGAACATGCAACAGAATTATAAACTTTAATTCATAACAGTGATCATTCTCATGCTTTTGTAATTATAATTACTTGCATATAACTCACAATCTCCCCCTCAGCCTAAGATCAATGATTTGTTCGTACAGAATGTAAGGAAGATATGTTATATTAATAATTGATGAAAGTGACCCAATAGAACAGTACTGGCACTGTTCTATTTATACTACAATCCTAACCACTGAGCATGTTATGATGATGTCAGCATGAAAGTGACACTTAACAAAAATAACAAACTAACAACATCTGCTAAGCTAGCCACTGCTATAAACTAAACATTACAAAGACTGATAGAATACACTGATGAGACATCCGCTGTTTGTCTTCAGCAGAACTTTGCCTTGGAAGACCTTTAGTTTTAATCTTCAGCAGAGCTTTGCGTTGGCAGACTTTTAGCTTTAGATTCTAGCATAGCTTTGTCTTCAACAGAGTTTTGCTATGGCAGATCTTTGACATTTAGTCTTCAAGAGAGCTTGACTTGGTCAGATGTTATATTATTAGTAGGATTAGGGTTGTAGTATATTTTGGCTTTCTATCACCTGTTCTTTTGTAGGGTTCAATTCCAACAATCTCCCCTAGAACAGATGATGCCAAAACAAAAATTTATTACTGATCTTCATTCCTCGTCAATGATTCCCTTATTTGGCCTTTGAACTGAAATTTAAAGTCCAGGGCAATCATGTCATCTACATCCCTTTCAAGTTCAAGATTCAGCAAGTCTTGGAGATCAGCTGCATCAGACCACATGCATCCTCCATCTTTATCTTTTGAACTCTACCATCTGACTTGAGCAATGTCAATTCATGGTTGTCTTTGTTAGACTTACATTATAGATTTTTTGAGTCAGATGGTTTTCTTGGGAGTAGGGTTATTTGTGATGAGTTGGGTGAAGTAGGTCTGCGTACAAGTGTAGAAATTGAAGCTCTAAGCTTGTCACTTGCAGCATCTGTGTGATACAAAATTTGATATTTTTATGCCCTCCTTTCTCAATTATTCATGCATCCTTTGATCTTCTTCTTCCATATGCTTTTGCCTCTTTGATTGATTTAAGGCAATGGTAGATAAGCAAGAGGTTAAAGTTGATCTTTTAGGAGCAAGGGCCTGTTTAGGGGCAGATTGATTGATCATAGATTGGCTTTCTTGGGATAGAAGGATCTTTCTTCCTTAATTCTTCCAACCTTCTGTAGGTATCTACCACTTTTGATTCTGGCCATCTAGTAATCTGCCTTGTTGTTCCATATCGAGCATCAACAAGTTCGGCTTTCATTCTTTTAATTTTGAGAGCATGGTCTTGGCTTTCAAGTTTGGCCTTTTTCCAAGCAGGAGGAGTAGGCTTCTTTGAAGGATCCTTGAGCATATAATGAATTCTTTCAATTTATTCCTTTAGCTCATTTGCCGACCAGTCTTTATATTGTGCCCTTGTTGCTTTGTAAGGCTTGTGCTTCATGACATGATCAAGATAATCTTCTTTCAATTCAGGAATCATTAGTGGTTGGCTGTTCAGACATAGACTTACTTAACTCCTTAGCAAATTATTCAATGCTCCTCACTTTGCTCAGTTGATATTGTAAGGAGATTTGTAAAGCCCTGTCATCTTTATCTTTTGACTTGTCTTTTGCAATGTGCTTAACCTGTCTAGCCTTTAACTTAAGATATTCATCAAGGCTCTTAGGCTTTCGATACCCCAACAAGGAAGGAAATTCTCTCTATTTCGGATCCTCTATCTTATAGAAAGCTTCAATCTCTCCTTTAACGGCAAAAATTTCCAAAGGGTAGAGTGCACCCGTAGGAAGAAATGAAGATGATAAGTGCATGATTGGAAATGGGGAACTAGGGTTTTAGAATGTGGCAGTGATGAGGATGGTTATGAAGTGGAATGTGATGAAGCAGGGAGTGGTGATTGGCTCTCTTCATCATCATCAACAACAAAAGTTTTTCTTTTGCGTTGGAATTTAATTTTTGAACAACATCGGTTTTGTTCTAGCATCTGCTATCACAACATCTGTGCTAACATCTGCTGTGGTTAGGGTGACAAAGGATACATTAACAGTGGCTGTAGCAGTGGTTGTAGAAGAGATGGGAGTTGGTTTTCTTGCATTTCTTGCAGACCTTCTTTGCCTTGAAATACCAACATCTTCCCTTTCCAACTACTTAGCCTTTTCTTCTTTTATGAGCCTCAAAGCTTTTCTTCGAGTGTATCTTGTCTTTGTTGCTTTTCATTTGCAATCTTTCAACTTCTTTGTTTAATGTCTCATCAATTTCTTTACCCAAAGTAGCTTCGGATGCTTCAGTAGTGGTTGTAGTGGTTGCTGGTTGTTGTTGCACCTGTGATTTAACTTTTGAATCAGGCTGCAACTTTCTCATGGAATCTTTCTCCCCCTTTTGGCATCATCTTCTTTGTCATCTTAAAGAATGATAACCAGGCCAGTAGTTTTGAGCAAGTGGTCTTTAATGGCTTTAATGTCAGCTTATGTATCTTTATATCGAGCCCCGACCATATTGCGGATCAGTTTCATATGAGTTTCATGCTGAATATCGGCTAATTGACTTTGAGCTAGGATGATTGGTTGGACAACCTTCCATAGCTCATCAGCATTTTGTGTGGGAGATGGTTGAGGTTGGGAGTTTTGTAGGATTTGCTTCATCATGGTTTTGACGTCATCAATTGATGATTCCATGGAAGACATCCTCTCCGTCAATTCTTTGTATCTTAATTCATCACCTAATTTAATAGGATCATCTGAATTCCTACTAGTGGTAGTTTTATTTGGATCTTCTACAGGAGTAAACTCCATAGTATCAGAACCAAATGCCCCCTGTTCTTGGTTCTGGGAACTTCCAACTGGCTCAGAGGATACAATTGTAGCCTCAGTAGTTATTGCCTTTAAGGAAGTCTTATGTATGTAACCACTGTCCAACTGAGCCACTGTTGTAGCAAAAGTTGTAGTAGTTGCTTTACTTGAACTACCACCAAGAGTTACATGTAACTCTTGGGGTGTAACCTCCTCAATTGCTTGTGGGCTAGCAGATAGAGTTTTCTCAGACTCAGTCAAATGTGGAAGTTGACTCTCTTTAATAGGTGAGTGAGAGGGACTGATGAGTGTTTGAGTTTTCTCTATTGCTTCAAGCAAAGGTATAAATGTGGATGGTATTGGAGAAGTGGGTAAAGGAGTAGAAAGAGACATAGCCCTGGGAGAGGGGCTTGAGAACAAATGTTCAATTGAATCACCTGTCTCATAGTGTGGTGTCCCTGTGCTTACAACTTGTCCTTTTGTGAGGAAACAAGAGGAGCTTGTGATAATGGAGATCTTTGAACCAACTGCTGTGATGAAGTAGCCACAGTGGTTGTAAGTGACTTTGGTGTTGTCACAGGTAAGACATCTGGGACCTCATCTTCCAAAGCTACCTTTTTCGGGTGTTTGATGGGCTTTGTGGATTTGGTGGGTTTCTTTTTGGGTTTAATTGGTGTGAGTTGCATAGCACTAGTTGTAGTGTCATGTTCACCAGGAGCAGTGAGCTCAGCAACAGAGGAAGGAGAAGTGGTTATAGAAGTAGTCAAAATTTGCTTAGTGTCTGTTGCTTTAGGTTTTTCTGTTGAGAGTCTAGTAAAAGTTTCATGTTTAAGGCTACCAACTTCACAGATGACACTTTGTTGAAAATCAGATTCAGAAACTTGTTTTTGTAAATAGAAACTCAACAACCTAGGGTGTACAAAAAAGCTTTACCATTTTTAAGGTTATTAAAATTTGCAACCAAATCAGAAACAATACCTGAGAAAAGTTAAATTTTGATTTGGTTAAAATAGCATAACCCAGGTATTGAATATTTAAAGGTATTTCGTTAAAAGCGGTTGTTTTGGCTGACAAGCATAGTAAAAGGGTGTGGAAAAAGAATTTCATATCAGCGGGAAATTCAGGTTTGAAGATGGTAATACATGATAACGGACCTTCATATCCTCGCTCGATGAATTTGGTGTGTAAATCTTTTTTGAGAAAGAAGTGGGGTCATCAAGGTCGTTAAGACCAAAGGTGGTGGAGATAGTAGATGGAGAGATTTGAACAAGTGACTATCCAATCTTTGAAGTGATGGCAATGGATTTTGTTTTGAACTTGGAGTTCAACATTTGCCCAAAATTGGCGAAGGTGTCGATATAAATTGGAGCTTTAGCTAGTAACACATCTTTGTATGATGATGTTTGTAAAGCATCAATCACGGAGTGAAATGCAGTATTATTATTAGTTGTTACGAATATAGAAGGTAGTTGTGAGGAGTTTTTATGATAAGATTCATGGTGAAAGAGTGAATATTTAGGGTTTGGAAGAAGATGAGAATAATGGATATTTTTTATGGAGAATTTTGTGTATTTGAAATTGAAACGACAAGTGGAAACTCTGTTTGGATGAAATAGGGTTTATAAAGGAAAAAGTGAATGCTGACGTGGCAACGGTTTCCAAAAGATCTGATGGCTAACATTTGTGCACGTGTAAACTCTGTTGGATAATGGATAACAGTTGTTTGGAAACCTCTGCTGGACACCAATAGTGGTTCTTAACAGAGGAATGATCAGTGGTGATTTTACACTATCAGATGATAGATTATCAGTGGATTTAGAAAATAGTGGTTTCACTAACAGTGGTTGTAGAACAGAGGATACACTTTCAGTAACGGATAGATTTTCATGCCAAGCAGAGGTTTTGAAAAACAGTGGTTGTTAACAGACTTTAGAGATTTATTGAAAAATTTCAATTTTAGCTATTTTTAAGGATGAAATTTTAATTTTCTGAAAACATTTAAATGCTATTCACACATGGAAACCAAAATTTGTTTTTATTCCATGTTTAGCATACCAATCTTAGAGATCAGACTTTCAAAAGTAGATGTATCTAATGCTTTTGTTAGAACATCTGCCAGTTGATCTTTAGTTGGAACCTGATGCAGAGAAATCAAATCTTTTTCATAGCAATCTCTCAAAAGTGATGTCTGATGTCAATGTGCTTTGTGGTAGAATGAGATACTAGATTTTTAATGACGTTTTTAGCTGCTTGACTATCTAACATGAGAGGAGTCTTTAAAGCAGTTACACCAAAATCCAATATTTGATTCTGAAGCCATAGGAGTTGAGTAGTGCAGCTTACAACAGCAATATACTCAGCCTCTGCTATGGATGTTGATACTGCAGCCTGCTTTTTGCTCTACCAAGACACTAAGCAATTGCCTAGGAATTGACAGCATCCTGAAGTAGACTTGTGGTTTTACATCCAACAAAATCACTTTTTGAGAAACCTGAAAGCTCAATATTCCCATTAGCTGGATACCGGATACCAAGTGTGGGAGCACCTTTTATGTATTTGAATATCCTTCTTACAGCAATGAGATTGGACTTCGTAGGTGCTGACTGGGATCTGGCACAAACACATGTTGCAAACATGATGTCTGGCCTTGGTGCAGTTAGGTACAATAAAGAACCAATCATGCCTCTATAAAGAGTTTGATCAACCAAGTCATCTTTGTCATCAACAATGACAAGCTTTGTGGTTGCCATGGGTGTGCTACATGGTTTGCAATCATTCATATCAAAATTTTTAAGTAGTTCTTTGACATACTTACTTTGATTAATGAATGTACCATTTTGCAACTGTTTTACTTGGAGACCAAGAAAACATTGGAGCTCACCCATTGCACTCATTTCAAACTCTGCTACCATGAGTTTTCTAAACTCTTCACACATGGTAGTGCATGTGGATCCAAAAATGATGTCATCCACATAAGTTTGGAAAAGCATCAAATTCTTTCCTTTCCATTTTAAAAATAAGGTTTTGTCAATTTTACCTCTTGAAAAACCAATGGATAAGAGAAAGGTGAAAGAGTTTCATACAAGGCTCTAGGTGCCTGTTTCAAGCCATACAAAGCTTTATTAAGCTTGTAGACATGATCAGGATAAAAGGCATCTTCAAAGGTATATGTATCTAATGCTTTTGTTAGAACATCTACCAGTTGATCTTTAGTTGGAACATGATGCAGAGAAATCAAATCTTCAAAGGTATATGTATCTAATGCTTTTGTTAGAACATCTACCAGTTGATCTTTAGTTGGAACATGATGCAGAGAAATCAAATCTTTTTCATAGCAATCTCTCAAAAAGTGATGTCTGATGTCAATGTACTTTGTGGTAGAATGAGATACTGGATTTTAAATAACGTTTTCAGCTGCTTGACTATCTAACATGAGAGGAGTCTTTAAAGCAGTTACACCAAAATTCAATAATTGATTCTGAAGCCATAGGAGTTGAGTAGTGCAGCTTACAGCAGGAATATACTCAGCCTCTGCTATGGATGTTGATACTGAAACCTGCTTTTTGCTCTGTCAAGACACTAAGCAATTGCCTAGGAATTGATAGCCTCCTGAAGTGGACTTCCGTATGGTGTGACATCCATCAAAATCACTGTCTGAAAAACCTGAAAGCTCAATATTTCCATTAGCTGGATACCAGGTACCAAGTGTGGGACCACCTTTTATGTATTTGAATATCCTTTTTACAACAATGAGATTGGACTTCGTAGGTGCTGACTGGGATCTGGCACAAACACACATTGCAAACATGATGTCTAGCCTTGATGTAGTTATGTACAATAAAGAACCTATCATTCCTCTATAAAGAGTTTGATCAACCAAGTCATCTTTATCATCAACAGTGACAAGCTTTGTGGTTGCCATGGGTGTGCTACATGGTTTGCATTCATTCATATCAAATTTTTTAAGTAGTTCTTTGACATACTTACTTTGATGAATGAATGTACCATTTTGCAACTGTTTTACTTGGAGACGAAGAAAACATTGGAACTCACCCATTGCACTCATTTCAAACTTTGCTGCTATGAGTTGTCTGAACTCTTCACACATGGCAGTGCATGTGGATCCAAAAATGATGTCATCCACATAGATTTGGACAAACATCAAATCCTTTCCTTTCCATTTCAAAAATAAGGTTTTGTCAATTTTACCACTTGAAAGGGAAAGGTGGAAAGAGTTTCATACCAGACTCTTGGTGCTTGTTTCAAGCCATACAAAGCTTTATTAAGCTTGTAGACATGATCAGGATAAAATGCATCTTTAAATCCAGGAGGTTGATAAACATATACCTCTTCTTTGATCTTACCATACAAGAATGACTTTTTATATCCATTTGAAACACCTTGATGTTATGGTTGGTAGCAAAGGCTAAGAACAATATGATGGCTTCTAATCTTGCTACAGGAGCAAGGTTTCATCATAATCAATGCCTTCTTCTTGTCTGTAACCTTGAACCACAAGCCTAGCTTTATTCTTGACAACAATACCCCTTTCATCAGTTTTGTTTTGAAGACCCATTTTGTGCCAATTGAACATACATCCTAAGGCAAGGGTACAAGTTCCCATACTTGTTGTCTTTTAAACTAAAGGAGCTCTTCTTGCATAGCCTCTACCCCACTGTTGTTTTTCAGTGCCTCTTGGTACTTGAAGGTTGTGTGAGAGATAGGAAACCAGCAAAAAGACAAATGTTTTAGGATTGACTTTGGTAAGCAACCTTTCATTGATGTTGCCAATGATGAGATCAGGTGGATGGTTTTTAAGGTAGATTAGATATCTCTTATATGGAATAATGGCATTTTGAATGAAGGCTGTAGATGTGAATCATCTGAGCTAACATCTGTTTGAAATGGAGGTGGAGGTATTGGTGAAAGAGGTGGAGAACATGATGACTTTTATCCACAATGGTTGGACTTTTATCAACAAAGGTTATAGTTGATGAGATGGCGGAGGATTGAGAATCAGCAGTGGTTGATCCAGCAGTGGTAGAGTTTTCATAGTTGTTGATAACATTTGTTCCTCTGATGGTAGATGTGGCTTTATACTATGGAATCACAATGCCATATCCATAGTCATGTTGTGGAGACTGTGGTGTACCTGTAGGGTCAGTCTTAACAAACACAAATTCAAATGTGATTTTTTCTAAATCAATAAGTTCAACAGGATTTGCTGAGATTTTTAATGAAGAAAGTTCATTGAACTTTACATTCAAGGTCTCTTCCACACACCTAGTCCTTAAAATTAAAGACTCTGTAGGCTTTAGTAGTGGTTGAGTATCCCAGAAAATAATCACAGTCTACTTTGGCTGCAAATTTTGAAATTGAATCTTTTAAGTTTAAAATGAAACATGGGTAACCAAAGGTTTTAAAATATGAGATCAGTGGTTTGATCTTGAACAGAGTTTCATAAGCAGTGGATTGATGCCTGGGGTTGATTAGAACTCTGTTTTGAACATAGCAAGCAGTGTTTACATCAACTGCCCAAAAGGACAAAGGTAAACCAGAATCTGCAAGCATGGTTCTAGCAACTTCAATGAGAGTTCTATTTTTTCCTTTCAACCACCCCATTCTGTTCTGGTGTTCTAGGAATGTTGTACTGCCTTACAATTCCTTTTGACACATAAAACACATCAACTCCTTATTTTTAAATTCTGTGCCATTGTCACTCCTGAAGACTTTTACTGGTATGTCAAATTGCTTTTCAACTTGTTTTATAAATCCTTGCAAGATACCTACAGTCTCATCCTTGGAGTGCAAAAAGTAAGTCCATGTAAACCTTGAAAAATCATCAACTATTGCAAGACAATATCTCTTTTTGACTTAGACTCATGATTTTTACAGGGCCAAACAAGTCCATGTGTAACAGTTGTAAACACTGACTTGTTTTGGGCTCACCAATTGGTTTATAAGAACTTTTATGTTGTTTTCCTTTTAAAAGGAAACACAATGTTCTTCTTTTGTGAAATTTTTTTGTGGTAGCCTCTTACAAGCCTTTTTTAGAGAGTGTGGTGATAGTTGTCAGATTTGTGTGTCCGAGTCTTTTGTGCCATAGTTCTGTCTCTTTGTTAGAGGCAGCTGAGAACAGATAGGTATCATCATTGGATTATCCTTCAACATATCAACCACATACACATTGCCACTCCTATGAGCAACAAGTTGTGCTTTGATTGACAAGTTTTCTTAGTGAAGAATGACCGATAGCCTTTATCACTCATTTGTGAAACACTAAGAAGATTAAATTTCAGATTGTCAATAAGATTGACCTTTTCAAATTTGAGTTTCCCAGCCTGAACTATTCCTAACCCAAGCACCTTCCCTTTTGAATTATTACTAAAGGGTATATCACCCCCTCCATGATCCATAAAGTCTTCGAGAAGGGCTCTACATCTTGTCATATGCCTGTAGCCTCCACTATCTACATACCATAAACTATCAAGGCAAGTAGAAGGTCCCTGCACAATGGTAAATAATTAGTTTAGGTGGGTTTCCAAAACCGAAATGGCTTTGGAAGGGGTCACAAACATGTTAGTCTCAAATTTGGAAGAATGAGCAGAGGTTTGAACAGATCTTTGTAACATTTGTTGTGGCCCATCTTCTATCAGGTGATAGTAACCATGAGGATGCCTATTCACTCTTGGTTTTGAGGGCTTTTTGTAACCCTCATAACTAAAAGGTACCTTTTGGTAAATTGGTTGGTCATATCCTCTTGGGTACCGGTTGGCAGGTGGAGCATCTGTCACCTGCACCTCTCTGGGAGCAGAGGTTTTGTGCAGTGCTTTGGTAACAGATGTTTCAACAGGCACAAAGGTCTGTTTAGATTTTTCTTTTGCAGTACTTGTCTTTGAACTCTCATGTGTTTTGGATTTATACTCATTCTTTTTCACATCAAAGTTTTTGAGATAAACACATTCTTGAGTTTTATGATTTGTTTTATTACTAATTGTGCAATTTGGAGAATCAATGACCTCACCTGTTTTGTTGATGTCATATGCTTTTAGAAGAAGACAGTTTTTAGTAACATGGTTCTTCTTTTCCAAAAATAACAAAACAAGTTTTTGATTTTCTTTCTTTTTCCCTTTTTCAGACTTTTAGTCAGCAGATGTTGTAACATCTACTGGTAAATCTGTTATGTGAATGATTCTAGCCTTTGGTGCTTTGACACCTTTCATGGTTGAAAAATCCATTGGCTTGAAATTTTCAAGAATGTCACATTCATCAGACCATGTGGGTTTGAATTAATATTTCTCAATCTCCTCAAAAGTTGAGGATCCCTCATGTCTTTCTAAAACAATTTTATTTCCATTGTTATCAGTGACTTTGATTTCTTAACCAGCTAAGTTTGTTGGAATAATTTCAACTACACCAGAATCATTTTCAGAAACTTGGTCATTTTTCTAGAATCCTATGCCAAATTTTATGTTGCTTTTGACCTGGTTTTCTAGCAAAATCTCATAACCTTTATAGGATTCCACCCATTTTTCACAAATGATTTGGGTGGATTCCAACTCCTTTTTGTAAACCTGATATTTTTCTATCATGGTTTGTAGTTGATCCTTGGTTATGCTTGCTTCATGTTTTAAGCTGCTGATTTGAGATTCTTTTTCAAGCAATTTTGATTTTAACTCTTTTGAAAGCTTTTCAAATTGCAATTCATCATCCAAAATCTTGTTCCTAAGATTTTCATTCACCTCTTTTATGTTAGCAAAAGCTATGATGCATTTATTTGAGCATAGATCTTTTAAGACCTAAGGAGATACCTTAGTAGCATCCATCATGCCACAATCACATTCACCTTCACAAACACTAGCATCCCATAGGTCAGACAGAGGTTTCACATCTTCATCAGCACTTTCTTTTGTAACCACCGTTTCATCATGAAAATTAGACTCAACAGATTTAGATCCCACCTCCTCAAATTCAACACCCTCAACGATAGACTCTAATGCCATAAAGCAAAATTCATTTTGTTTCTTTTCAGTGTCAGCAATTAGAGCAAAGTTTTCATTAGTCAAATCCTCAGGTAAGCTACTCCAATCAACAAAGCCCTGAGTAAAGAAGCTTTGTTGATTAACCTATGCCTGAGCACTGGTTTGAGTAACTTGTTATGTAGGTTGCATTTGAACCTGAGGAGCTGGTGCTTGAACATATTGAATTTGAGGAATAGTGGTAGTAGGGTGTGCAAAATGAGTAGTGTTTTGCATATGAGGAGTAGGGGTATATTGGGAATAATGGACAATGTTTTGAGGTCTAAGGCTAGGATGTGTGACAATTGGTCCAGTTGATTGAGACCTACATTCTCTAGCAAAGTGTCCTATCCTATTACATTTATAACACTTAATTTTTGACTTATCCAGACCAACTTTTGTCCCCCCCATGCAACCTTGGAAACTCTCTACTAGTTCTATTGTAATATTTGTTAGCTCTGAAACTTAACAGAGCGAACTGGTGCAAAATGTCCATCTCTTCCAAATCTGAAGGATCAAAATGTTGAAGGTCACTCAACTTAAAGCATAAGTTGTCAGAAGTTTGGCTTTCTCCATTAGCAGCAAATGCATAATTAGGTGTGTAAGGTTCAGAGTTGAAGCCAGAAGTTATATCAATGAAATGATCATAACTCTGATCCTTACTACTGCGAGTGACTTCTTCTTGGCCAAAGAGAGCTGTACCACCGAATGCATTGTAACATCCGTCAAAAAACGGATTTTACCAAACCCGCTCCGTTTATTAACCGAACAATCAGTTAAAAATTTCGTTGCATATTTAATGCCCAAATTATTTTTAAACGATACATAATTAATAAGTATATTGGAATATATAATTTGTTTTTGAAAAACTGTTAAAAATAATGAAATAAAAATAAAAAGCAGCTGCCGGGTTTCGAACCCGGGTCAGCCAGCGTTTCAGCAAACAACTTATCTTCCAACCATCCAACCACTGCGCCACTTGTGATTCTTGTTTATTATTAGAGACAATGAATACATAAAATAAATCTCGAATTCAAAAACCGACGCGCCTAATTGCAATCGTCGGAAATCCCGACTAACTCGCCAAGAATTGACGGTTACTTCAGTTATAACGTAAACTTTGACTATGACATCGGTTATAACCGACGTCTGAACCCGCGACGCAAGTTATAACCGCCGGAAAGTTTCTAACCGACGAATCAAGTCGGAAAACGGGCCAAATACGTCGATGTCCCGCCCTATAAATACCTCCTCGAACCTCTGCTAGCTTTTTCGCTCAAAACCGCACCTTTACCCGACGTAATTCCACTCGCCGGAAAAGTTCTGCACCTCGTCGGAAAACCGAGCCCTTCACTTCTGAGCCTTACTGAACACCCAGAACTTATACCGAAGCCATTCACATCCATCTCAAGCTCTCTAAAGACTCTCTGCCGCAAGACACACGTCGCCGGAAGTTTCTGCTGTCACCGGAGTTTCGCCGGAGAAACAGAGGAGTCCAGTTCGGTATACCTTACGCCTAATTTTTCATTCTTTTTATTTATCTCACCTGTAATTAACCTCAAAACACTGAAAGAACTTGATTAAAACTTCAAACCAGTCGGACTTCCGATTCTGGTTAAGATTAACGAAGAAGACGAAGTTTCAGTAGTATATAAGTTTAATTTAAATCAAGATATAACTCGGGTTAGACACACAGTCCAGCGGTGGACTGTGTGCACATTAAACACGCTTACGTCTCGAGTTCGAATCTTGTCCCACGCACCTTCGCCCTAATAAAAATGTTCCTTTTTTAACCGAACCGGAGTCACTGCGTAAGATGTTAAGTTTAATAATAACCGGAATAATAACCAAGATAGACACACAGTCCAGTGGTGGACTGTGTGAATGTTTAATCACAGGACACGAGTTCGAGTCCGGGCTACCGCACCGGTCCGGACAATTATTAAACTTTTTATTTAAGACATAAATGAAAATATTTAGTTTGTATATAAGTATAATAAAAATCGGTTTATTTAACAAGTTAGACACACAGTCCAGCGGTGGACTGTCTGTTAACTCAACCCACAGGTCCCGGGTTCGAGACCTGTGGAGCGCCCCGGTTCGATGCTTTAAAATTGTTTTTAAAATAAATGATTTTCTGTTTAATTCAATTAATATATAAATATAATTAAAAACAGAAATATTTCGGATTAGACACGTAGCTCAGTTGGTAGAGCTGCGTGCACACGTACGGGAGGTCTCGGGTTCGAGCCTCACCCAGCGCACACAATTACACATACGAACCGGTCAACAGTCAACGGTCAACGGTCAACGGTCAAAAAAGTCAACATTTTTTATTATTTTTATTTATTTATTTTAATTAAAAATCAAGTAAAAATACTTAAAAATAACATTTTTAAGGTTAGAAAATAGCCTTAAACTCACAAAAATACACCCAACAATCCTACTAAAATGGATTAATAAAACCCGTTTACTTACCGAACCATTATGCCATTATCTAGGTTAGTTTCACTCGTGGTTAAAACCAACTTCGCGTGCATTCAACATTATCAACCGAACGCACCCGATGTGAGTGAATCTTACAACTCCCCTTTTTAATTACACGTTTTGGGGTGTGTCATGTGTCACAAAATTAACTCGTTTATTTAAACTTGTGCCATACCATATTGTGATCTATTCTAATCTAATTGATTGTTAAATCAAATTCGATTGACCAAGCTCTGATACCAATTGTTAGGATCTGGGTTTGAAACTGTTTATGAAAGTTCTAAAAATGATAAATGAAAGAAGATAAATCAGATGAACATGCAGCGGAATGATGAACTTTAATTCATAACAGTCGAGAGATTGTTTCCATTGTCATGCTTTTGTAATTATAATTACTTGCATATAACTCACAATCTCCCCCTCAGCCTAAGATCACTGATTTGTTCGTACATAATTTAAGGAAGATATGTTAGATTAATAATTCATGAAAGTGATCCAATAGAACATTACATGCATTGTTCTATTTATACTACAATCCTAACCACTGATCATCTTATGATGATGTTAGCATGAAAGTGACATTTAACAAAAATAGCAAACTAACAACATCTACTAAGCTAACCACTGCTATAAACTAAACATTACAAAGACTAATAGAAAACACTAATGAGACATCCTCTGTTGGTCTTCAACAGAACTTTGCCTTGGAAGACCTTTAGCTTTAATCTTTAGCAGAGCTTTGCCTTGGCAAACCTTTAGCTTTAGATTCCAGCAGAGCTTTGTCTTCAACAGAGTTTTGCTATGGCAGACCTTTGACATTTAGTCTTTACAGAGTTTGACTTGGCCATTATATTATTAGTAGGATCAGAGGTTGTAGTATATTTTGGCTTTCTATCATCTGTTCTTTTGTAGGGTTCAATTCCAACAACTCTGAGTCCCTAAATGCTCATTTTCTAACCTTTTGAGTACAAATTTTAACATTGTTAGAATTATTGTGTTAAGTGTTGTTAAATGATCAAATTACCCCTATACTTAAAAAACCAATTTATTATTATTATTATTATTACTATTATTGTTATTATTATTATTATTATTATTATTATTATTATTATCATTATCATTATTATTAGTATTATAACTATTATTACATTTATACTAGATATAGTATCCACACACATATCTCTCTCTCTACCATATCTGATTACTCTCTCTATATATACCTAATACCTCTCTCTCAACTAAACCACCAACACCACTACTACATCACCAACACCGCATCACCACCTCCACCAACACCACAACATCATGACCACCACCGCTACATCTCCCTCACTACCGCAACTCTATTACCCCTGCAACTTCCTCCACCACCGCTGCAACTCCGTCTACCACCGCAAAACAACAACTTGATTTAAAATCATAATAATTGTCGTTGGGCTCCAATAATCTTGAGGGTGGTGCACCACAGTTGCCGACTCATGGTTCCATGGTCTTTGGAAAACTTTAAGAAAACGCGACCATGGCCTTGAAAAGGTGCGAATCGAAGTATTAGTATTTGAAGTAGCTGCTGCACAATTTGGGAACTGTATCGTAAGTAGTTATGAGCTTGTCACGAGGGTTTGAGTTTGGGTGTGAAAATCTTGTCTGGGATTCGTGTTTGGGAACTCTGCAAAATTGAATCCGTCATAGGGAGGGGGTGGTTTGGGTTCTGACCAGAAGGTTGTAAAATGGTGGAGGAGTTGAATGATGAGGATGATTTAGGGATGGTGCTGGATGAGTGGTTAAGAAGGTGGTGGTGCAGTGGTGGTTGTGCGAAAGGAGGGGTGCGGTGATGGCAGATGGAGGTGTGGTGGTGGCAGGTGGTGGTGGGGTGGTGAGGAAAAGGAATGTGTGTGTATATATCATTATATATATTAATAAAAAAATAGGTAAATGTAATTTGTATATACATTATGTATTAAAGAGTTGTACCTATGTGTAAAATGACTAAAATATCCTTGTACTTAACTGACTTAGCTAATGTTGTTAAAATTTTGGACTCAAAAGGTTACAAAATGTGTGTTTAAAGACTCAGAGTGTTAAAAATTTTGATTTTGACCTGATTAACACCACTAAAACATAGGACTTAAAATACAATTTCTCTTATTTCACTTTTATTGTTAAATAATGAAAGATGTGCATAATGTGGAAGTCAACTAAGGTGTGTTTGTATACCCAAATTAATGCGAAATCTAAGATATTTATTGGAAATTCTGATAGTTGATCAAGTATTTTGTAACTAGGCATGTCAATTAATGGAGTACTGATGCTGCAATGATACGTACACACACATACATACATACATTTTGAGTTGAGTTAGGTTAGGTTTAGGTTATATATGCATTTTGAGTTGATTATGTGTTAATTGTGATTTTAAGAGGTAATCATTAGGGTTCAGTTGGTTAATGGCTAGTCACTTAATTGTTGCATTCGATTTGTGAGGGTTAGTTTATTAGGATTTGATATGAAGCTCATATTGTTGTTGGCAATTTACGTAGTGAACGTTGAGCGTTGCTATTTTGATTGATTTAGTTAGATTAAGTGTGAAAGTCATAAGTGTTGAATGTTGATGAGTCGAATTGGGTTGATTATTTGCTAATTCAGATTACAAGAGGCGATAATAAGGGTTGTAGTGGTTAATGGTTGTAATTTGACAATTTATGATCACATAATAGGGTTACTTAAACAATAAATAATCAAAATTTCCTAGCACATTTGTTATAACTAGATTTCTGATTATGATTATTGATTGTCAAGTAATTATATATATATGGTTCCCATTAAGTTTAACCACTTTCTAAATCAGGATTGCGACGAAGCTCTGTTTCTCGAGTAAACATTGAGGATTTCATCATCATTAGGTAGTTAATTAATCATGAAAAGATTAACTATTATTTCTTTTTTTCTCCAATCTTTGATTTTTTCTTCATTTGAAGGGCTGGATTCGACGAATAAGAATGGTCAAAATCAACAATTGGGATGTGTATGGTTTCAGATGCTCTTTCACCATAAGGTACTGTTTGAGTGTATTCTGATTTGAAGCCATAATACTTTGTTGTTTCTTTCGTTCATCTCGTTTTGATTCTTATTTGTACATCTCTTTTGGTTTTAAGTAAGCATGATCTATCAAAATTTCATTTCTTCCACTTAAAAGGTTAATAATTTACTTCACAATTTCCGGCTAAAAAAGCTTTAATTGTTGAGCTTTTGTATATAGGCTAAAATACAGTTTTCCCCTTTTATTGCTGATGTAGATTTTTGTTTATTTGCTAATTGGATGTCGATGTCAGTTTCATCTTCAAATTTGTTTAGGATGTTAATTTTGTTAAGATCTGTTGTATAAGGGTCCATGGAAGAGGGATATCCAATTTTAAATGTGAATGAAGAGAGGACCGATATTACGGTTTTGTGTCTGATTACCCAATCGTATCTATAGAGGACCCATCTGATTAGGATGTGAAACGCCCATCCGTTAGTTACAACCAAAAAGCTATAAAATTTCGATCTTTACTACATAACTTAAAATTTCCCATTTTGCCCTTATGTTTGACACAACAAACGCAGCCACGAAAGTGCTTCGGCGACATAAAGTATAAACTACTAACTATTAAGATTAATACATTTTCTAACAAAGGTAATTTAAAATCCAAAATTTATCAGTTTACAACCAAAAGAGTTTTGACCCGTTTGACATTATCTTGTCCGAAGTGTAAGGAGGGGCAAAGTGTGTTCGTTCCAAGCAAGGCGCAACGTCAAGTGGAAGTTTTACCTAAACATCACAAGAAATCGGTTAACGTTTCTTGTAGTAATATATAATGATTTCAATAGTTAATCACATATCACATTCTTAATCGATTGATCGTTTAATATGATATGACCCAAATTCATATCGTTACATTCTTGTTATTATTCGGTTAACCCGTTCAACACAAGTCAACGCGGAAACATACTTTTACTTTCTCATACTTTGTCCGCTTGACCCGATCAACACAAATCAACTTGAACCGTGCTTTTACTTTCTCATTCTTTGTCTGCTTGACCCGCTCAACACAAGTCAACGCGAAACCATACTTTTACTTTCTCATTCTTTGTCCGGTTGACCCGTTCATCACAAGTCAACGCGGAACCATACTTTTACTTATTCTCTAGTCCAAAATAATAACTATAATCATTCGCAATGACGCTAAATAATTCGTTACAACTAGACGTAATTTACAAATGAAAGTATAACATACTAGTAACGTACCTCGATCTTGCGAGCTTTAAGGATTCCGGTTGCTTGAACCTTCTTCCTTCACGCCTACATTTTACAATCAACATACTTTAATCTCATGTCTTTATTTCATTCTTTCATTAACATTATTGAGTTAGCAACTATCATTTTACAATTCTAGCCATGTAGCATCATGTTCACCTAGAATCTCAATTCAAGGCATCTTATCAAACACTTGGCGTGCGTACCACTAACAAGGCATAATGTACAAGCATGATATGCATACTTCCACTAGTTCATACCATGGATCATCAAAACAACTAAAATCATATAACCTTCATTCTATATCAGATTCATTTAACACTTCTCTACTACACACATTCATACATCAATATTGCACTTATTTTTTGCATCTACATGAACACAATATTTCATCATACTACTACTACAAGTGGGTTTTACTTCGATTATCAAGATAATCAAGTTCAAGCATATTTCATCTTCTACATGATGATCTAACCAGTAATCATGTTTAATTCCATAAAATTTCACGGATTTATTACAACCCACTTCATGAATGATCACCAAATCATAAAATTCAACTTACCTTATGTTAACAATTGTTAGATGATGATGATTTGGTGTTCATGCATCAGTTTAGTCTTCAAATCTTGTTGCAATTCTTGAAATTATTGAAGAAAAGGGGTTCTTCCCTTTCTTCTTTTAATGCCAGGCGACACACACACTAGAATTGTGTGTGTGTGTGTTTTAATTTTATGTTTTATTGATTCATTTTCCCACTTATCCAAGTTTAGTCTCTCTAGTTTGATGTTAATATTATCATAGCTAAACATCCCCCTTTTTGTTAAAAACTTTACTTGTATTTTAACTAGGGTTATAATTCTAATCAACATTTAATCAACATTTTACTTATGCACACACACACACACACACACACATATATATACATATATATGTTAGATTTTGGGGTGTTACAAACCTACCCCTTTAGAAGTGGTTTCGTCCCCGAAACCTAATTACGTACCAAATAACTCCGGGTAGTATTCACGCATCTCATCTTTCGTTTCCCAGGTGAGATCCGAACCCTTTCGATGTTGCCATTGGACCAAAACCTTTCTAATGGTTTTGTTGTGAAGGTGCTTAATTTTAAAATCTTTTATAGCCACCGGTTTTTCAATATAACTCATTTTTTATCCAAGTCGATATCATCACGGGGCACATAAGCGGTTTCATCCACGAGACATTTTCTTAGTTGTGATACATGAAAGGTGTCATGTATTCCATCCAACGCCGATGGTAGTTCCAGCTGGTACGCCACCTTTCCAATACGAGCTTTAACATTAAAAGGCCCAATGTAACGGGGGCCGAGCTTTCCTCGTTTACGGAATCGAATCACTCCCTTCCAAGGTGAAACCTTTAAGCACCTGATCCCCTATTTGAAACTCGATGGGTCGTCTTCTTCGATCTGCATAAGCTTTTTGTGGGTCTTGTGCTGCTTTCAATCGGCCTCGTACTATATCGATCTTCTCACTAGTTTTTGCTACTATATCTTTAGGTGCAATATCTCTTTCATCTACTTCCCCCCAAAAATGGGGGTTCTACACTTTCTTCCATACAACAACTCATATGGTGCCATCTGAATGCTATTTTGATAGCTGTTATTGTATGCAAACTCAACTAACTGCAAATGGTCATCCCTGTTTCCCCCAAAATCTAAGACACATGCTCTTAACATATCCACAAGTGTTTGAATAGTCCTTTCAGATTGTCCATCCGTTTGTGGGCGGTAGGCGATACTAAAATGGAGTTTTGTTCCCATTTTTTCATGAAAATTTTGCCCAAAACGTGATATTAATCTAGTATCTCAATTCGACACAATGGAGACGAGTACTCCATGGCGAGCTACAATTTCATTTGTAAAAATATCTGCTATCCTTATTGACGAATAAGTCTCTCGGATAGGTAAGAAGTGGGCACTTTTGGTAAGTCGGTCCACGGCTACCCATACGGCATCATGCCCCTTTCGTGTTTTGGGAAGTTTAGTCACCAAATCCATTGTTACATTTTCCCATTTCCACATCGAAATATCCAAAGGTTATAACTTTCCGTATGGCTTCTGATGTTCCGCCTTCACTTGTGAACATGTTAAACATTTGGCGGCATGCTTGACAATATCTGTTTCATTCCCGCCACCGGTAATTCTTCTTTAAATCTCGATACATTTTTGTCGCTCCTGGATGTATCGAGTATCGTGACTTATGTGCTTCTTCGAGTAATATCGTTTTTACTTCGCATAACTAAGGAATCCAGATTCGCCAAACCGAGTTTTGATTCCCGTTGCATTCTCCTCCAACTTATCCGCAATTCCTTTCGTTCTTTCCTTTTTAGGATCATCTGCGTTTAATGACTTGGTTTGTGCTTCCCGTATCATCTCAAGGAGATGTGGCGTAACAATCATTCTCATAGACTTTACTCGAATCGGAGGTGGATGTTCCTTTCGGCTAAGGGCATCAGCCACTACATTTGCTTTACCTGGATGATAAAGGATTTCACAATCGTAATCCTTAATCAGTTCTAACCATCTTCGTTGTCTCATGTTGAGATCATTTTGATCGAAGAAATATTTGAGATTTTATGATCCGAGTATATGGTGCACTTTGTTTCGTATAGATAATGTCGCCATAGTTTCAAGGCGAACACCACAGCGGCTAATTCTAGATCATGCATCGGATAATTTTCTTCGTGTGGTTTGAGCTGTCTTGAGGCGTATGCTATAACTTTACCTCATTGCATTAAAACACCTCCTAACTGACGCGATGCGTCCGTATACACAACTAAATCTTCCGTTCCATCTGGCAGAGTTAACACCGGTGAATTAGACAGTCTCTCTTTCAGGACTTGAAATGCTTTTTCTTGTTTGGATCCGCATACAAACTTCTCACTTTTCTTTGTTAACTTAGTCCTGGGCAGGGCTAATTTGGAGAAATCTTGAATAAATCTTCGGTAGTAGCCCGCTAATCCCATAAAACTTCTTACTTCATTTGGATTCTTCGGAGGAATCCATTTCATAACTGCTTCTACTTTTGATGGATCCACTAAAACACCATCTTTGTTAATCACGTGGCCTAGAAATTGCACTTCCCTAAGCCAAAAGGCACACTTGGAAAATTTTCGCATATAACTTTTCATTACGAATAATTTCTAACACTTCACGCAAATGGTTTGCATGATCAGCCTTGCTCCAGGAATACACTAAGATGTCATCTATAAACACTATTACAAATTTATCTAGCATGGGTCGGCATAGCCGATTCATAAGGTCCATAAATGCAGCCGGTGCATTGGTTAACCCAAAAGATATTACTAAGAACTCGAAATGTCCATATCGGGTTCTAAATGCAGTTTTCGCCACATCTTCTTCACGTACTCTTAGTTGGTGATATCCCGAGCGCAAGTCAATCTTTGAGAACCAACTTGCCCCTTGCAATTGGTCGAAAAGATCATCGATTCGGGGTTAAGGATATCGATTTTTAACCGTTAATTTGTTTAATTCTCGATAGTCGATGCACATGCGCATCGATCCATCCTCCTTCTTTATGAATAATACGGGGGCTCCCAATGTGACATGCTCGGGCGTATGAAGCCCTTATCAAGCAATTATTGTATTTGGATCATTAGCTCCCGCATTTCAGTAGGAGCTAATCTATAGGGTGCCTTAGCCACCGATGTAGCACCTGGGTTTAGTTCAATGCAAAACTCCACGTCTCGGGAGGGAGTCCCGGTAATTCATCTGGAACACATCCGGATATTCATTTACAATTTCTACATCATCAAATTTTGGTGCGTTCTTAGAGGTATCTATTTTGTAAGCTAGAGACGCCTTACTTTCATTTTGTGTGTATTTAACTGCCTCTACAAGGGTGCATAGCTTCATCTCAACTTTTCTTTCTCCGTAGATGCTTACCCACTTCTCGTTCGGAGATAACACTCGTATGGTCTTAGTCTCACATTGGATCTCTGGATGGTATCAGGATAGCCAATCCATGCCTACTATTACTTTGAACTCTCCCAGAATCATGGGCATAAGGTCTATTTCAAATTCCTCGTTATCTATAACAATTTTACATCCTTTACATACTTCGTTCAATAAGTAGTTCTTGCTATCGGCTATTTCTACCTCTAATGGTATTGGCATTCATTCAATTTTAAAAGAGTGATGGGTTATAAGTCCGCGTGATACAAATGACCTACTTGCTCAAGAATCAAACAACACATTTGTAGGTATTAAATTGATTAAGAAAATACCTGACACAACATTCGGAAGTGCCTTAGCTTCTTCGGTGGTGATTTGGAACATTATTCCTTTAGCTTTTGGGGTATTATCTTTCTTCCCATCACTACCCCTTTTCTCTTTCAGCTTCGGGCAATCTGCCTTGACATGTCCTGGTGAGAAACAATTGAAACATGTTCTGGCCGTACTTGGGCATTTATAGTAAGGGTGCCCTTCTTGTCCGCAATTGTAGCATCCTTTCTTACTCAACAAACATTCTCCTGAGTGAAGCTTTCCACAAGTTTTGCATCGAGGAATGCCACCCTTCGCATTATTTTTCTTGTTGTAATCGTAGACCTTTTGTTTCTTAGCTGGAGTCGGGTTAATACTCTTTTCCATCACCCTCTTTTCCCCTCGTTCTATTTGACGCTTGAGCTTTATCTCTCGATCCCTTGCCTAGTTGATCGGTTTGTTTAAAGTCTTACACTTCGAGGGAGTGATAAACTCCCTAATTTCTGCCTTTAACATGTCATGATAACGGTTAATCTTCATTCTTTCTGTCTTCATAAGATCTCGGCAAAACTTTAATTTGTCAAGAAACACGTTTGTGATCTCATCAATGGATTCTGTGCCTTGTCGAAGACGTAAAAACTCTTCTTGAATTCGATCAACTACAGACTGCGGGCAGTGGAATTTCAAGAAAGGCTCCTTAAACTCTTGCCATGTAAGTTCCTGAAGTTTTTCTTCTCCCAATTCCTTGCAATGGGCGTCCCACCAATCCTTTGCTTGGAGTTGGAGTTGGCCCGTTGCAAACCTAATCCTCTTTTTCACACCTGCTTCGAATAAAGACGGGCTCCATGTGGGAAATCCATCTTGACATATGATAGGATCTATTTTACCATCGTAGTTGTAGGGTTACAAGCCATGAAGTCCCTATATGTGCACCTATGGTTCCCATTTTGGTTTTGAACCCCGCCCATCCATTCTTTCAGCTCTTCAATCTTGCTAGTCATAATAGCCTCTACCGTTTCTAAAACAAGAATTTCTACTTCTTGCGCTATTTGAGGCAGACTGGCTTGCATAGCTTTTGCCACTTCCTCTGAGATCTTTTCATTCGTTGCTTCTTGACGGGCCAAATCGTTATCATTCAAGTCTCTTTCTTCTTCCATCTACATAAACATATGTCACTTTCATTATAATATTCATTCTTTAGCTTGTCATGATCATTCATAGCAATTGTTATTATATTTCATACTTGAGATGTCATTCTGTATAATGATCATAAACGATCAAGAATCATCCACTCGTTTTCAATAATTCGTAAGACTTATTCCTTTATATAGTATTAGTCTTGGTTTTTAACATGTCACATTCCCAACATACCTTATTGTGGTTTCAAAAAAGAAAGTTTACACAACTTCTTACATTTAAATTTCGCTTTTCAGGTTCCATATGAGTTGTGGATTGTATTTTAAGAAACTTGGTTCAAAAATGTAAAAAGAAAGCATGTTGGGTTCAGGAAGGCTGTCGGCGACGCCCATTAATGGTGTCGACGACGCGTCTCAGATAGTTGCGTCGGAGCTTGGTTGCGTAGACAGTAGGTTAGGCCGTCGGAGAATAGGGGTAACATCGGCACGCCATGTATGGTTATCGGCGACGCCTCCTCTGTACAACAGACGCAATTTTTTTCGATTTCTAGCTCATGGAACCTGTTTACGGGTCCTCATTCAATCCGAACTACCCCATATTGTCCGAAACATCCCATAATACCCCGTAATCATCTATACATTAATTCTTCACATGTTTACAACTCATATAAAGTACACTTACTTGATTGACGCTGCGAACGAACACACATATGCATGAGCTTTCGGTTTGAGTTCAAGCACTTCGACTCATGCTTGAATCTCTCAAACCTCGGCTTTGATACCAACTTGAAACGCCCATTCGTTCGTTACAACCAAAAAGCTATAAAATTTCAATATTTACTACATAACTTAAAATTTCCCATTTTGCCCTTATGTTTGACACAACAAACGCAGCCACGAAAGTGCTTTGGCGACATAAAGTATAAACTACTAACTACTAAGATTAATTCATTTTCTAACAAAAGGTATTTTAAAATCCAAAATTTATCAGTTTACAACCAAAAGAGTTTTCAACCGTTTGACATTATCTTGTCCGGAAGCATAAGGAGGGTGCAAAGTGTGTTCATTCCAAGCAAGGCGCAGCGTCAAGTGGAAGTTTTACCTAAACATCACCAGAAATCAGTTAACGTTTCTTGTAGTAATATATCACATTCTTAATCGATTGATCGCTTAATATGATACGACCTAAATTCATATCTTTACATTCTTGTTATTATCCGGTTAACCCGTTCAACACGAGTCAACGCAGAAACATACTTTTACTTTCTCATACTTTGTCCGCTTGACCCGCTCAACACAAGTCAACATGAACTGTGCTTTTACTTTCTCATTCTTTGTCCGCTTGACCCGCTCAACACAAGTCAACACGAAACCATACTTTTACTTTCTCATTCTTTGTCCGGTTGACCCGTTCATCACAAGTCAACGCGGAACCATACTTTTACTTATTTTCTAGTCCAACATAATAACTATAATCATTCGGAATGATGCTAAATAATTCGTTACAACTAGACATAATTTACAAATGAAAGTATAACATACTAGTAACGTACCTCGATCTTGCGAGCTTTGAGGATTCCGGTTGCTTGAACCTTCTTCCTTCACGCCTACATTTTACAATCAACACACTTTAATCTCATGTCTTTATTTCATTCTTTCATTAACAATATTGAGTTAGCAACTATCATTTTACCAATTCTAGCCATTTAGCATCATGTTCACCTAGAATCTCAATTCAAGGCATTTTATCAAACACTTGGCGTGCGTACCACTAACAAGGCATAATGTACAAGCATTATATGCATACTTCCACTAGTTCATACCATGGATCATCAAAACAACTGAACTCATATAACCTTCATTCTATATCAGATTCATTTAACACTTCTCTACTACACACACATTCATACATCAATACTGCACTTAATTTCTTGCACCTACATGAACATAATATTTCATCATACTACTACTACAAGTGGGTTTTACTTCGATTATCTAGATAATCAATTTCAAGCATATTTCATCTTCTACATGATAATTCTAACCAGTAATCATGTTTAATTCCATAAAATTTCACGGATTTATTACAACCCACTTCATGAATGATCACCAAATCAAAATTCACTTACCTTATGTAACAATTGTTAGATGATGATGATTTGGTGTTCATGCATCAGTTTAGTCTTCAAATCTTGTTGCAATTCTTGAAATTATTGAAGAAAAGGGGTTCTTCCCTTTCTTCTCTTAATGCCAGGCGACACACACACTAGAAGTGTACGTGTGTGTGTTTTAGTTTTATGTTTTATTGATTCATTTTCCCACTTATCCAAGTTTAGTCCCTCTAGTTTGATGTTTATATTATCATAGCTAAACATCCCCCTTTTTGTTAAAAACTTTACTTGTATTTTAACTAGGGTTATAATTCTAGTCACCATTTAATCAACATTTATACTTATGCATACACGCACACACTGTAAGTCCCGTAAACGGATCAAACATGTATCACTAACCTAATCAATAGCGGAAATTATGATTAGGAAGAAGAACAACTTGAATAACTTCAATGATTATAACTTGCATACACCAAAGATGTCAGATACAAGTTTTTGCTATCAACTCTCTAACCCCTACTAAATGACCTAGCCCCTCTATTTATAAACATCATAAAGCCCATAATTACAACCCTAGGTCCATTAGGCACTAGGAAGCCCACACTAACCCCAAAAGCCCAAATACATCACTAATGAATAAACCTTTAAAGCTCCAAGCCCAACATTCTCCCCTAGGTTTACTTCATTTGTCCTTCGGTTGAGCATCCACACCTAAACGTCCAACAATAATACCAGCAACTGCAGCCGTCCAATCTTTAGCACAAACCTTGTACAGCTCTGCAGTTCGTATTTGATGAGAAGCAAGAACTTGTAAATCTTCGTCATGAAAGCTAACCAGATCCACCGCATCGTTCACCCTAAACGCCTTCTCTTTTGTCACAATAGCAACATTTCCGACTTTCAGATCGTACAACCAAAAGTTGAAGTTCTTGAGAATTCCCTTTGGAAAGGTAGGAGCAACAGGGATAACTAATTCTTTGTCCGTTGGCGGCCACATCACAGATTTGAACTTCTTGCCCATGTGCGCATCGCGAACTCCCTTAGCTGCTCTCAAGTATGGTTCAACAGTCTTCATACTCTAAACCCGCTCCTAACCTCACGTTCAAGCTTCTTAAAGAATCTCCACCCCGGTCCACACTCTGTAGTGTCATCATCAGTGTATGGAGCTCTCAAAAAGGCTGCCAACGCAACTTTAGTCCATGTCTCAAACTGCGACTCTTTCGAATAGTATTCCCTGGTTCCATCCTAGCGCATGATGATCCACATATTTTTAACATGATTATACATCCAACTCAGCACCTTCAACTTGTTTCCCACCTTACTATAATAACTTGATCCCAACTCCATAGCATATCTCTCGGACTGATTGGTTGGATCTTTCAGCTGAAAATTCTCGTCCATGGATTTACGTTAACATTCTTCATCAAGACCATTTTCTTTTTCTTCCTCTGATCTGCAACACGTTTCTGACTGGCGGTGAACTTTCTGAGTGGATCGCATAAATAATCATCGAGACCGGCTTGACATTCGGCTGCCAACCGCGCAGCCTCCAACCTCTGTTCTTCAGTTTCTTCCGCCATACGCTGTTGTGCCGCATGATGTCTAGTTTCAACAGTCATCGGATCATCGGTAGGATCACTAAACTCCCTTCCAAACTTGTTCTCCAGCTTGCCCCTTAAATCAAACACAAGAGTCATAAGCATCGTGGCATCTCCCTGCAGCTGATCGATAGTTTGATCTCGAACATCTAAGCGATTCTGTAGAGAGGCAATCTGAGCCTCCTTTAACATAACTTCCTATTCCAACACAACTACCCGTTTCTTCAAGTCAACTACATCCACCTCTGTATCATCGTTATCACTGTCCAATCCCCCAAACTCGAATGCCCTCTTCTCAGATCTACGTACATAATCGTCAGCAACATTATCAGTATAACCGACTCCACTACCACCCGCTTCCGAACCACCAGCACCTGACGAACTACCTCCAAATTCCATCATTCGCAGAGTCGTGTCAGCAGGAATCAATACAACTGTGGACTGTGTAATGACAGGAGCGGTTTGTTGTGCAGATGAAATAGGCGTGTCAACCATCGATGTATGAACAACAGATTCAGCAACAGTAACCTCAGCAACAGTGATCTCAGCAGCAGTAGATGTAATCAAATCAGAGGCAGCAACAGTAACAACAACGGGAGCTTCAGGTGTACTAGATGAAATGCTCGGCCCAATTCTTCGATTCTTGATTAACAGTACCTCATCTTCTTCGTCTTCGTCATCTTCTTCAGTCTGAGCGGTTGGTGCAACAATAGATGGAATGTCAAGTGGGGGATCACCCTGTTTCTCTTGAATATCTTTCAATTGAGCGATCAAGACTGCTAGGTTCTCAGCCGACAACTCTGGTAAAGCAGGAGTCAAGGTGGCATTGAACACATCAAGATCGTCCAGAAAGGCTTAGCCAACATCATCCTCATCATTGGTGACTAAATCCTCTACGTCTATCTCCTTTTCGTTTGCCGGTATGTCGTGTTCTTTAGCCACCATCGCGTTTACTGGAGGAGGAGAGGTGGTGGTGGAGCATGCAAACCAACAACTTTAGAAAACTTCCCGAACTTCTTCAGAGGAAAACGACCTACAAACACCATCTTTGAAGTAGAGCGGTTCTTCTTCATTGTGGCAAAGATAGTAGGCCCCATTGGCTTCATTTTCAGTAGGTTAGCGTCTGTAGCATCCTTCGCCAAATCCAGATAACGGGCATCAAGTATCAGCTGAATAAAATGTGGGTATAACAGGAACATCCGTTTCTTGGACTGCTCTAAGATTTTCTTCATGTTATCGAAGATATAACCAGAATAGTTATACTTCCAGTCCATGACCAACGAAACTATCGCAGATGTCTGGGCCTGATTTGGCTGATCCAGTCCGCCCTTGTTTTCTGACACACACTACATGAACATGTGCATGAGTAACCTCCAGTATACCGGAAACATCTTCTTCAACAGTGGCGGATAGGAACCCTCATATCCCATCTCCATAAGTACAGGCAGCACCTTTTCTTTGGCATAAGTCGTTGGATCACTGAAAGAATCTGTCAGCTGTAGCACCTCTCTCACACAAGCTTCGTTCACCATAATCTACTTCCCTTGAATCTGCGAACGTATAAAAGGTCTACCATCTTCACCCCTAGCTGAATACATGCTCTTTTCCAAAACGAGTGGACTAGATCTTTGTATATCACAGGGTTAGCACGGAGGGCGTAAGCAATTCTGCAAGTGTTGAGCCCCACTATCATCGCCTGAAATTCCTGAAAGAACTCAGCTGGCGGGTCTGAGAGATACCCGGCCTGGTTGTTAAACTGTTCCTCAACCAGCATCACCGCGTCAAAAGCTTCTTCCACCATATCTGTCAAAAATCAACAAAGTTAAATCCAACTAACAGAAGTCAACTGAGTTTAACAATATAGCAGTTAAAAACTAGCTGGATAGGTCAAACAGAAGTCAAGGTTCAGATTAATACTAGTTCAAATTAATTAAGGAGTTCAACAGTTGAAAAGGTCCAAAAACAACACATCCGGATTACTAACAGTTCACAATGAATCTGGAATGAACCCTTTCATCAATCCGGGTTGAAGGAGGTCAAACAACATGGTCAAAGATGCAATCCGGATTATATTGTATCTCGGACATATATGCATTCCGGATGAAGATCCAATCCGAAATGATATCCGAGTTCATCATTTCGGATGAATACCAATCCGGAATGCAATCCGAAATGCTTAGAACTTGAAGATCAATCCAGAATACAATCCAAAATGCATTAAATATTCATTAATTTTATCCGGAATACATATGTTAATTGCAGTTGTACCTAATCCGGAATACGCTATCCGAAATGCACAATTCGAAAGAGAGAATCAGAGAAGACAATGTTAATTCAGATTTAGCATAATCCGAAATGAAATCAGAGATGCCAATATATATTTCTGAAATGGGCTTGGGCCTGGGATTTTGAATCCGAAATGGGCTTGTGATAGGCCCAATCCAGAACGGTAACACAGTGGGCCTGTCCGGAAAGATCCAAATGGGCCTTTCCGGAAAAGCCCAATCCGGAACAGTAACCCTCTTTGTGCCCAAAGAAGCCCAATTCAGAACAATAACATAATTTTCCAGTTTTCAGACTTTAAACCAATTTCATTAGGCTGGTCCAAATCCCAAAGCACACTGGGCCAGTCCAATATCTCTTGACAGAAAAACATCCAACCAAAATTCATCAAGTAAACTAACCAAACATCCAACCATCTTTTAACATTTCACAAGGAGATTTATTAAAACAGACATAAACATTTAACACAGTCTTGCTAAGGGATCAAATTGTTTCAAACGCTAACTAAGGAACATTTTTCAGTATGAGCAGGTTCAGTTGGTCTAAGCGATTGTCAATATACTTGTCCACTTAAATCTAAAACTCAACCCTTGTAGTTCAGGCATTATGATATGCTTAAGGTAATATTATACTAAGATACTCGTGTGTCCCATACCATGACATACCCCCGCGATCAAGGTAAGCACAACGGTTCATCGTAGCAGGTGAGTATACCGTGGTCATCCTTTATTGTACAACATCAGGCTATTGATGAACAGGTCAGTACTTCCGTACAGCAGAGAGACCAATAGTGACTGACGAGGGTTAGGCAAATACCTTATGAGGTACGTAAGAACTTAGAAAGAAACTTTTGTTCTCTTAGGTTTTGGCCTTTCCATTTTGGCTCTTTTATAAAGATATCCTAACTGTGCCTAGGTCTGCATATAATCTGGATGCAACAGAAGGGCAATCAAGATATCCCCGGATGACTCAACAGTATAAAGACCCGAAACCTTAGATGTTGGCTATCTATCAACGCAAGATTTAAGACCATAAAATCATACGCCTATAGTAAGTGACCCACTGAGTACATAGTTCGTTATGTTTATATCATTTGACTTTCCCCATCCGGTTGAGTTTTAGACCTACCGACACATCACTTTCGATCCAAATCTTTTCCGCTTCTATACCTTACATGTGTTAGTCAAACATTTTATCACGAATATTCATTTCATTTCCCTATCCTAGCAAAACCATTTTTTTAAGATATATTTCTCCCCCTAAATTTGTGCATAGATATATGAACAAATTTATGAAGCAATGAAAAGAAAAGAAGAACATTAAACAAACACGAAGACAGTAGATGCCTAGGTAGAAAACCGAATCATTTTGAGAAGATCCACAAGCACTTGAAAACGCGTGTTGCTAACGGGTTTCATGAACAAATCCGCCACATTTGCATCAGTGTGGAATTGCTCAAGCTTCACGAGACCCTTTTCATAGCAATCGCGGATAAAGTAAACTTTAATTTTTACGTGCTTGGTTTTGGAGTGGAAAACAGGGTTTTTAACGATTTGAATCGCGGCATCATTATCACAATAAATGTTGTGTTTAGATAAGTCAAACCGTAATCCGCAAGCTGATGTTGCATCCAGAAAACCTGGGAGCAGTAAGCAGATGTCACACCCATACCCGCAGCGGAATAAGAGTCGGGGCATAATTGGGTTATCACCAAAGCTCATGATATTTACTATTATATTTCATATTTTATTAAATCAAAATTACATTCTCAATAATCCAAACATGTCCATACAAATACAAAGAAAATAACCAACTAAACAATTCCAAGCTCTAAATCATTTTATTCTTCTAGGCCAATCCTATGTGTTTCTGGCTGCAGCTGGTTCACCTGTATCATGTGTAAAAATAGGGGTTTTTGGGTCAACATAAGTTGGCGAGTGAACCTTGTCAGATAAACATTTATAATTGATTTTCTTGTTTTTTTATCAAGGAAAAATTGTCCAATAATCATAAGTGAGCAAATGTAAAAAATCAAACAGTAGCAATAACAATCACAAACTATAACATACAATAACACATAATATCATACAATAACATACCAACATCATACAATAAATAACATGAATGAAACTGTGCGATCAAGGCTCAATCAAACGGAGCCGATGGTATTGCATGTACTGAAAATGATAAATGTCTGTGCGATCAAGGCTCAATCAAACGGAGCCGATCGTATTGCATGTACTGAAAATGATAAATGTCTGTGCGATCAAGGCTCAATCAAACAGAGCCGATCGTATGTTGGCACGCCAGGTTCACGCTCATAATGTAATGGGGAACATGCTCAACGCTCATAATGTAATGGGGAGCGGCGGCCTATGAAATTGCATGTACTGAAAATAATGAATTAAATCTAACAATAACCACACAAACAATTGAATCAAACTGATACACATTTGTTCATAATATGATGTATGCACAATGATTTAAGTATACTAAGTGGCAAGACACATGATACACCCCAAAAACGTGATTAAAACGGGGAATTTGTAAAGATTCACTCACATTGGGTGCGTTTGATTGGAGATGGTGAGATGCGCACGAGTTGGAAGAGTTGAACAACGAGAATTACTAACCTAAATAAATAACGGAAAATATAGTAAATGAGTGGATTTTATTAAGGATTTTAATGGAATTTTTAGATATATTTTTGTGAGTTTAAGGCTATTTCCTATCTTTAAAAACATTATTTTTAAGTATTTTTAATTGATTTTTAAATTAAATTAAATAATTAAAAATATAAAAATATGTTGACTTTTTTCATTGACCGTTGACCATTTGACTTGTTGACCGGTTTTATTGTGTAATTGTATGCGCCGGGTGAGGCTCGAACCCGAGACCTCCCGTAAGCGTGCACGCAGCTCTACCAACTGAGCTACGTGTCTAACCCAAAATAATTCTGTTTTTAATTATACTTATATATTAACTCAGCTTATTCAAAATTCTTTTATTTTCAAAACATTTTAAATCATCGAACCGGTGCCATGTACAGGTCTCGAACCCGGGACCTGTGCTTTAACGCTACACACAGTCCACCGCTGGACTGTGTGTCTAACTTGGTTAATATACAGATTTTTATTATATTTAACAACTAACGTAAGTTAACCCGGTTCAGTTAGAAAAATAAAACGTTTTTATTACGGAGAGGGTGCGTGTATCAGGGATTGAACTCGCGGCGTGTGCGTATTATTTGCACACAGTCCACCGCTGGACTGTGTGTCTAACCCGTTTAAAATACCAATTTTAATCATCCTTATAATGTTAGCACAGTTCATCTTCCCCGTTAGTTTTTACAGACAGTAGATTACCCCTCTGTTTTCTTGTTTTAAAACGATTAACACATTCATAAGACTGAGATGAAATGACAAAGACTGTGTTGGAAACAAACATACCGGAGGAATAATTCAACTCAGAATTCCGGCGAGGCGTCGGCTCTGTTTTTTTGAACTTCAACTGAGCAAGCAAATTATTCGTTTTGATTAGCTAAACGTGGAATTGAAGTGCTAAACAAGCGTTAACAGGGTGTTTAAATGTCCATACCGTTTCACAGCTGAAAATAAGGATTTCCAGAAATTTTCCGGCGAACTGGAATTATCTGATAACAGCGTCTGAATTCGATTTCAATTGAAAGGTCCGAGTTAGAAATAGCTTAACAATTGATAGACCACGACGGTATTGAAAGACTTACCGTTTTGATGGAGAATACGGTTTTCTGGCGACTTGCGGAAACTTTCCGGCGAGTTCAAATAGCTTCTCCGGTGGACTGAAAAATAGTGCGGAAATGTAATTGGAGGTTTGTAGAGTGTGTTTGAGTCGCAAGAGGGGACAAAGATTGAAGTATTCCTGGAATTGAAAGTTTTCGGTTATAAAAACCGATCCTTTCTCGAATTTAAGTTTATTCAAGGCAAACTTGATTGAAAGCGTCGGTGCATCGGTTAAACTCAGTAAACCGAGATCAATCAAACGTCTTTGGACAATTGGTGACCGATTTCGGTTACAGTTGGCGTAACCGGTTGATTTATGGTTGTCTATAAGATTTATTTGTTTCCCATAGATGAAAGAAAACAACAAGTGGCGGAGCGGTTAAGCGTGTGAGTGTTAAGTCTTTGGAGTTCACAACCCGGCTGACCCGGGTTCGAGTCCCGGCAGCCTCATTTTATTTTTATTTATTTTATTTTTACTTTTTATCAATTATAATTTTTATAGTTTAGTTTGTTTATTAATTATGTATCATTAAAAATCAAAATAGCCATAAATACGCAACGTGACATTTATAACTTGATATTCGATTACAAAACGGAGCGGGTTTGGAAACCCGTTTTTGACAAATGTTACAGTATCCCCTACTTTTAAGAATTTCGTCCCGAAATTTAAGTAGTAGTAGTAGGAAAAAGGTGCGGGTATTTTTCGCGCATCGAGTCTTCACGTTCCCAAGTAAACTCAGGTCCCCGTTTCGACTCCCAGCGTACCCTAACAATTGGAATGCGACTTCGTCGAAGACGTTTTTCTCCGAAATCCATGATCTCTACAGGTCTTTCAATATAATGCATAGATTCATCAATCTGAATATCTTCCAGAGGAATGTGGAGGTTTTCATCAGCGAGGCACTTCTTCAAGTTTGATACATGGAATGTGGGATGAATCTTGTTGAGTTCTTCCGGTAGATCAAGCTTGTATGCTACAGGTCCTACTCTTTCGAGTATCTTGAAAGGTCCTACGTAGCATGGTGCGAGCTTGCCTTTTTGACTAAAACGAACTACTCCCTTCCACGGTGATACTTTTAAAAGTACATAATCACCAATGTTAAACTCTAAAGGCTTCCGTCGTTTATCTGCATAACTCTTTTGACGACTTTGAGCTGCTAGAAGATTGTTCGAATTTGATGGATCTTGTCTGTGGTTTCTTGAATCAATTCCGGACCAGTGATTTGAGCTTCCCCAATTTCGTGCCAACATACTGGAGATCGGCACTTACGACCATATAAGGCTTCAAAAGGTGCCATGCCGATGCTTGAATGATAGCTGTTGTTGTACGAAAATTCAACTAATGGTGGATGAGCGTCCCAATTTCCCTTGAAGTCTATGACACATGCTCGAAGCATATCTTCAAGAGTTTGAATGGTGCATTCAGATTGACCATCAGTTTGAGGATGATAGGCGGTACTGAGATCTAATCGCGTACCCAAAGCGGTTTGTACTGCTTGCCATGTTCGGGAAGTGAAACGACCATCACGATCAGAAATAATGCTTAACGGTACACCATGTCGGCTTACGATTTCGCTAATATAAACACGAGCTAGCTTTTCGTTCTTAAAATCTTCACGGATAGGAATAAAGTGAGCTGATTTTGTAAGTCGGTCAATGATTACCCATATAGTGTCATACCCACCAGAAGTGCGAGGTAACCCGGTAATGAAGTCCATGGTTATGTTTTCCCACTTCCATACAGGTATTTCAGGTTGGACCAGAAGTCCTGAGGGTCTTTGATGTTCAGCTTATATTTTGGAACATGAAAGGCACTTGGAAACAAAATCATCAATATCCTTTTTCATTCCAGCCCACCAGTAGGTGTATCGAAGGTCTTGATACCTCTTGTCGGCTCCTGGGTGTATAGAATATCGTGTTTTGTGAGCCACATTCATAAGAAAATCACGAAGGTTATTGTGGTCAGGAATCCATAAGCGATCTTGACAGTATAGAATACAGTCGGATTTAGTTTCAATTTTTTTTTTAGTTTAGCTCCACAAGACGGCTCCTTGCGTACGTCTCTTTTTTGTTACTGAAACATGCTGGGCTTCTCGGATTTGATCTTTGATGTCGCTTACGATTTTATGCATAATAGTTTTGAGGGAACTGATACGTTTGTAATGGTAAGGTATGTATCATAAAACAAAAACTTCAACCATAACGATATTTAAACCTATACGGAACTTTTCATAACCTCCTGGTAATGCTTTTGATCCTTTGCCAAGAATACTTATATATAGGAAGTACCAGCGGCGTATCCACCATATTCTTGTCAAATTTTCGTTGGCTTTATCAGTAAATCATGATCAGTTCTATGTGACTCTAAAACATAAACAACACAACGAACAAAACTTGAGTCTCAATTCTGAAATGATAAATGACTAAATGATGACAGTACCTCTCTCGTTGGTTATGATGAAGGGGTCAGTCTATGTAAAAGTGCGACACAACCCAACTTCTTTAAATGATGAGATTGAGATACGTCGAGATGTATGATGATATGAATGTTAAATCAATGAGTATAGAACAAAACTGTAATATCAAATCGTATTAAAATTCTTGGATACATAATTTCCAAATTTTACAACTGGGATACGGAAAGATTGAGATAACATAAAGAAAACATTAAAACTAGACGATTGGAGTTGAGTCTTGATTCTTGGTGGGGAAAAACTAGTTGGGTGATCGTTTGGGCCGTTATTATTTTCAACAGTATTGGCGTTGATGTTATAAGCTCTTCCTCTTGCAGGTGGTGGAGCTTGGTTAGCTTGATTCACCGGATTTGCTTGAGCTTGGGCATGAATGATGTTCACCAAACGTGGACAAGTGTTTCTAAAGTGGTTTGGGTCTCCACAGTTGTAACAAGCCCGCATAGATTGCACCATGGGATAGTTGGGTTGGTAGTATGATTGGGCTAAATGTTGGGTAGGTGGTAGTAGTAGGGGTTGTTGGGCTTGACCCATTATTTGTTGGTGGGTTTGGGTTAAAGGCTGGTGGCGGTTCGTTCGTGAGGTATGCGACAGGTTTGAACAGTATGGCCTGCGCGACCACAGCCAGTGCAATGTTGGCAGGGATGATCAGGAAAGTGATGGTATTGGCAACGGTTGCATTTTGGTAATGGGCCGGAGTATGGCTTTTTATATGGTGCAGGTGAAGGGGCAACTTGAGTGATGGGTGCAGCAGGGATAGGGAAATTTGCTTGTGTGACAGCAAAGTTTCTTGTGTTTCGATTCCTTTTACCAGTAAACTTCGAAGAGGAACCAGAATGGTTTGAAGTTTGAGCCTCGATGGGGGCTTTCTTTTTCTCCTCTTTGAATTTACCGTTTCGAAAGCGATTTTCGGTGAGTTCGGTAGCTAGTTCCATCGCGGCTTCAAGTGTCGCAAGCGAAGTGCTTAGAACTGAGTCTTGAATTTTTGAGGGGAGACCTCGAATATAGTGTTCAACCAAGCGGTACACTGGTGTGAACAAGTTGGGGATCATTTGGTTCAACTCTAGAAACCTTTTGTTGTAGGAAGTATGATCTCCTTCCTTTTGTTTTAACGAGTGGAATTCATCTTCCAACTTCTTGATTTTCCTTATTGGACAGAAGCGCCTTGTCATTATTTCCCTTAACTCTTCCCATGTTAAGGCCATAGCATCTTCGACTCCTCTCTTACCCTTCTCTGTGTTCCACCAGGTCAGGGCTACTCCAAATAGTCTCCCGGTTGAGTAACGTACCTTGTGATCCTCGGGACAATCACAATTGAGGAAAATGTTTTCCATTTCCTCAAACCAGTGGAGGAGAGCACTGACACCTTCGGTCCCTTCAAATTTCGGAGGATCGCAAGACTTGAAATGTTTGTATGAGCACTTGCTGGTAGGAGGGTTGCCGATGTTCTGGTCATTTTGTTGGGGAGGATTAGTGGGATTTGTGGCGAGAGCTTGTTGTACTTGAACCACAATGTCAGGAAGCACTGCGGCCATTTGTTTCGCGATTTGTGTGGCCAAGCGTTCGTGAGACCTTCCTGATTTTCTACCCCCTCGTTGTTGTCTAGACGACATCTACAGGAGCATACATAAGAAGATTGTGAGTTTATGGAGTCTTTTTAGGTGTCATGTGTCTCAAAGAAAATGAAAATAACATAAATATCAATAATGCAACTACATCCATAGGATGTCTTGGGTTTGCTCATGTTGGGCCTCAAATGTCCCCCATACCTGCACCTGTATAGTCATGTGGGCCCCCATGACTATTGGCTTGGTAGGATTCACATTAGTATTGGCGATTTAACACTCGCATCACCCGAATGCAAACCACAAAATATGTTTACGAGATGTATGGTCGGAATGTGTCCAGGTGTAGACACAATGACAACTCAAAGCGGGGTTAGCTCACACGACGTTTGGTATAGCATGCTTTGGCCTAATAGGTACTTCGTACTCTCATCGTTAGTCCCCAGGTAGGCAAACTGGTCCTTTATTTTGGATTTATATGAATGCCAGCCTAGACAGGACGTTCCGACTACCGGTACTGGTACCCTTCCAGTTACTACATGCCCGTCATGAGAACTCACTTTGATGAGATTTGAAAATACAAAAATCGTTGTAAAAGCAATCATGAAAATGATGTGGTGTGTGCTTTCATGGATATAATATGTTATGAGAATATGATTCATGATAGGCATTATATGATAATATATACTTTTGAACATGCTTGCATAACATTGAATGTAACATTTAACATAAAACATATAAGCATCATGAAATTTGGCATGTAACACACAAAAATCTTAAAAATTTCTAAACAACTATAGTATAGGCTCTAAGGGTCTAATAACCTATCCTATATCCCTATAGTCATGGCTCTGATACCAATCGGTCACACCCCGACCCGCAGCGGAATAAGAGTCGGGGCATAATTGGGTTATCACCAAAGCTCATGATATTTACTATTATGTTTCATATTTATCTAAATCAAAATTACATTCTCAATAATGCAAACATGTCCATACAAATACAAAGAAAATAACCAACTAAACAATTCCAAGCTCTAAATCATTTTATTCTTCTAGGCCAATCCTATATGTTTCTGGCTGCAGCTGGTTCACTTGTATCATGTGTAAAAATAGGGGTTTTTGGGTCAACATAAGTTGGCGAGTGAACCTTGTCAGATAAACATTTATAATTGATTTTCTTGTTATTTTATCAAGGAAAAATTGTGCAATAATCATAAGTGAGCAAATGTAAACAATCAAACAGTATCAATAACAATCACAAACTATAACATACAATAACACATAATATCATACAATAACATACCAACATCATACAATAAATAACATGAATGAAACTGTGCGATCAAGGTCAATCAAACGGAGCGATCGTATTGCATGTACTGAAAATGATAAATGTCTGTGCGATCAAGGCTCAATCAAACGGAGCCGATCGTATTGCATGTACTGAAAATGATAAATGTCTGTGCGATCAAGGCTCAATCAAACGGAGCCGATCGTATGTTGGCACGCCAGGTTCACGCTCATAATGTAATGGGGAACATGCTCAACGCTCATAATGTAATGGGGAGCGGCGGCCTATGAAATTGCATGTACTGAAAATAATGAATTAAATCTAACAATAACCACACAAACAATTGAATCAAACTGAATACACATTTGTTCATGATATGATGTATGCACAATGATTTAAGTATAATAAGTGGCAAGACACATGATACACCCAAAAACGTGATTAAAACGGGGAATTTGTAAAGATTCACTCACATTGGGTGCGTTTCATTGGAGATGGTGAGATGCGCACGAGTTGGAAGAGTTGAACAACGAGAATTACTAACCTAAATAAATAACGGAAAATATAGTAAATGAGTGGATTTTATGAAGGATTTTAATGGAATTTTTAGATATATTTTTGTGAGTTTAAGGCTATTTCCTATCTTTAAAAACATTACTTTTAAGTATTTTTAATTGATTTTTAAATTAAATTAAATAACTAAAAATATAAAAATATGTTGACTTTTTTCATTGACATTGACCGTTGACCGTTGACCGTTTGACTTGTTGACCGGTTTTATTGTGTAATTGTATGCGCCGGGTGAGGCTCGAACCCGAGACCTCCCGTACGCGTGCACGCAGCTCTACCAACTGAGCTACGTGTCTAACCCGAAATAATTCTGTTTTTAATTATACTTATATATTAACTTAGCTTATTCAAAATTCTTTTATTTTCAAAAACATTTTAAATCATCGAACCGGTGCCATGTACAGGTCTCGAACTCGGGACCTGTGCTTTAACGCTACACACAGTCCACCGCTGGACTGTGTGTCTAACTTGGTTAATATACAGATTTTTATTATATTTAACAACTAACGTAAGTTAACCCGGTTCAGTTAGAAAAATAAAACGTTTTTTATTACGGAGAGGGTGCGTGTATCAGGGATCGAACTCGCGGCGTGTTCGTATTATTTGCACAAAGTCCACCGCTGGACTGTGTGTCTAACCCGTTTAAAATACCAATTTTAATTATCCTTATAATGTTAGCACATTTCATCTTCCCTGTTAGTTTTTACAGACAGTAGATTACCCCTCTGTATTCTTGTTCTAAAACGATTAACACATTCATAAGACTGAGATGAAATGACAAAGACTATGTTGGAAACAAACATACCGGAGGAATAATTCAACTCAGAATTCCGGCAAGGCGTCGGCTCTGTTTTTATGAACTTCAACTGAGCAAGCAAATTATTCGTTTTGATTAGCTAAACGTGGAATTGAAGTGCTAAACAAGCGTTAACAGGGTGTTTAAATGTCCATACCGTTTCACAGCTGAAAATAAGGATTTCTAGAAATTTTCCGGCGAACTGGAATTATCTGATAACAGCGCCTGAATTCGATTTCAATTGAAAGGTCCGAGTTAGAAATAGCTTAACAATTGATAGACCACGACGGTATTGAAAGACTTACCGTTTTGATGGAGAATACGGTTTTTCGGCGACTTGCAGAAACTTTCCGGCGAGTTCAAATAGCTTCTCCGGTGGACTGAAAAATAGTGCGGAAATGTAATTGGAGGTTTGTAGAGTGTGTTTGAGTCGCAAGAGGGGACAAAGATTGAAGTATTCCTGGAATTGAAAGTTTTCGGTTATAAAAACCGATCCTTTCTCGAATTTAAGTTTATTCAAGGCAAACTTGATTGAAAGCGTCCGTGCATCGGTTAAACTCAGTAAACCGAGATCAATCAAACGTCTTTGGACGTTTGGTGACCGATTTCGGTTACAGTTGGCGTAACCGGTTGATTTATGGTTGTCTATAAGATTTATTTGTTTCCCATAGATGAAAGAAAACAACAAGTGGCGGAGCGGTTAAGCGTGTGAGTGTTAAGTCTTTGGAGTTCACAACCCGGCTGACCCGGGTTCGAGTCCCGGCAGCCTCATTTTATTTTTATTTATTTTATTTTTTATCAATTATAATTTTTATAGTTTAGTTTGTTTATTAATTATGTATCATTAAAAATCAAAATAGCCATAAATACGCAACGTGACATTTATAACTTGATATTCGATTACAAAACGGAGCGGGTTTGGAAACCCGTTTTTGACAAATGTTACAGCAGAGGCTGCAACATATTCTGCTTCTACAGTGGAAAGCGAAACCATCCGTTGCTTCTTGCATTGCCACGAAATTAAGCGATCTCCCAGAAATTGGCAACCAGCCGAAGTTGAGCGCGTGTCCCTATCTGTACCTCCAAGATTACTGTCAGAGAAAGCAAACAGTTCAAATTCAGAATTTTTAGGATACCAGAGGCCCAGTGATGGAGCCCCTTTGAGGTACCTAAAATTCTTTTAACAGCATGTAAATGAGAAAGTTTAGGAGTAGCCTGATAACGAGCACACTGGCAGACGGCAAACATGATATCTGGCCGACTAGCAGTGAGATACATGAGTGATCAAATCATTGAGTGATACATGGTAGGATTAACAGGCGTTCCTTCAGCATCTTCATTTATCAGAGGCCGTTCTGCAATAGGGGAAGCCATAGGCTTGGAATCTGTAAGCTTGAATTTGGCAAGAACGTCGTGTATATATTTTCCTTGCTGAATGAGTGTACCCTGTGGGCTCTGACGAACTTGAAGTCCTAAAAACATGGTCATCTCCCCCAATGAGCTCATCTCAAATTTCTTCTTCATGATTTCTTCGAATTCGCGGCACAAACCATCATTGGTGGAACCAAAAATAATATCATCAACGTAGATTTGGACGAGGATAATGTCCTTATCAACGCATTTGATAAACATAGTTTGGTCAATGGTTCCCCGTGCGTAGTCATGAGCAAGCAAATGCTCTGTAAGAGTAGCGTACCATGCGCGAGGCGCTTAATGCAACCCGTACAAAGCCTTGTCTAGTTTGTAGGCATAATCTGGCTTGTTAGGATCAGTAAAGCCCGGTGGTTTGCCACGTATATTTCCTCTTTCACCTTGCCGTATAGAAACGCAGTCTTGACATCCATTTGATAGACAGTAAAATCCATGTAAGATGCGTATGCCAAGAAGATACGTATAGCCTCCAAATGCGCGACAGGTGCATAGACCTCATCATAATCTAAACCTTCAATCTGTCGAAACCCCTGAACCACAAGTCTAGATTTATTCCGAATGATAACTCCAGTGTCATCCTGCTTGTAGCGAAAAACCCAGCGAGTTCCAAAAGCACGCTTGCCCTGAGGCAGCTTCACCAATTGCCAAACACTAAGCTTTTCAAATTGATTGAGTTCCTCATGCATGGCATCAACCCAACCTGGTTCCTGCAAGACAACATCAATACTTTTAGGTTCAATTTGGGAAATAAAGCAAGAATAGAGACATGTATTGATATCCCCAGATAGGCTGCGTGTGCGAACAGCAGCGTTGACAGGACCAATGATATTCTCAACGGGTGATCACGCTGTAAACAGTGTGGTATTGGTGTAGCGGGAACCAAAACATCTGTTTGCAAGTTGGTAACACTAGCTGAAGCAACTCCAGATGTCTCCCCCTCAACAGAGGCACCAGTAGAAGTATGTGGTGAGGACTCAACCGCACAATCGAGGGGAGTAGGCTCGGGAAACAAAGAGGAACCAAAAACATCAGGAGGAGGGCCTTCATTTGTCGTAGGAGGCTCTGGATCAGAAACCACATCGTTAGGAGGATTGGTCTGAGCAAGTGAAGAGATAAGTGGGTCTTGAGAATGCGAAACTGTGGAGGAAGGCGAGACAGGGTCATTGAATCCAGGAGGATCCACACTTAGCTGCTTTAAAGACTCATTTAGCGCGGCAGCGTCAGCATCATCTTCAGAAGTAATGGGCACCGTTGGAAGGATAGAATTCGAACTATTTCCTGTAGGCACATTAGAAGACACATCAAAATGATTAAATAAAGTGGAGTAGTCATACAACCAGTCAGGACCAATGCGTTTGTCCTTGGGATTTTCCTCCAGCCAACCCACAGTGTAGGTTTCAACTACCATCTTCTTGATCTTGTTATAAACGCGATATGTCGTATTTTTAGAATAACCAACAAAAATGCAAGGATCCCCGCGTGCTTCAAACTTTCCTTTAGCGTCCATGAGCAAGAGAACACAAGGACATCCGAATTTGCGGAAATGCTTGACCGAAGGTTTGCGACCTTCAACCACTTCGTATGGAGTCTTCATGTGGCGTTTATTGATCATGGCATGATTCTGAATATAGCATGCAGTGTTAATTGCTTTTGCCCAGAAGATGAGAGGTAACTCGGATTCAACCAGCATAGTGCGTGCAGCCTCAATAAGTGTGCGATTTTTGCGTTCTGCAACCCCATTTTGTTGTGGGGTTCTGGCTGCACTGAACTGTCGGTCAATCCCCTTGGAGGAGCAGAAGGAGTTTAAGGTATGATTCTTAAACTTTGTCCCATTATCACACCGATAGCCTTCACTGTAGAATCTGTCTGGTTTTCCATAAGCGTGACAAATTGTTTGACTAGCTCAGCGGTTTCACTTTTATGTTTGAGAAAGAAAACCCAGGTGAATCGAGAGTAGTCATCAATAATAACCAGACAGTAAGCCTTCCCTCCATTGCTGTGGATGTCTGTTGGACCGAAGAGATCCATATGGAGCAGTTCTAAGACATGAGAATTGGAGGGTACGGCTTTGGTTTTGTGCGGCTGTCGATGTTGTTTCCCACGCGCGCATGATTCACATTTTTCGATTTGCATGAAGTCACGAACTGGTAGATCTCTGACTAAACCACGTTTTGCAAGACGATTTAAATTCTTCATGTTGATGTGACCCAGTCTACAATGCCATAGCATTGCGTCATGTTCGGCTGTCGAAGAGAAAAGGCAAGTGAGCTTGTCAGAAGGAGCCTGGTTCATATCAATTACGTACGCGTTTCCTTTTTATGCAGCTAGAATCCAATCATCTGGAATGATTAAACCTGGTTTTAGCACATAACATCCTTTCTTTGTGAAGAGAACATCTAAATGATTGTCGCAGAGTTGAGACACACTCAACAGACTGTGCTTCAATTCTGGTACATAATTGACATTCTTAAAGCTCAGGGCTCCATTGCAAACAGTTATACTCATTGTGATTTTCCCCGTTTCTCCACCTGCGAAGGAAACAAACCCGCCATTGAAAAACTGAATGTCATTCGACTGCGAGATGTCTCCTGTCATGTGCATGGAACAGCCGCTATCAATATACCATAATCGAAACAAGAGCGTGCCAGAGTTGTTCCTGCATATTTCAACAGGTTTTAGTTAGAGACGGGAACCCAAGCCATGGAAGATCTGGGTTTGCCATTAGCATCAACATATGTAACCTCATGAAAGATCAAATTAGTTGAGGATGAGGTTGATGATGCTTTTGATTTATTAGACAAGGGGGTAGCAGACTGATTCTTTGCCACTAACTTAGGCCTCCAGGTTCCCGAATCAGACCTCTTCACATTCCTAGGAGTGCTAGAGGGATTCTGGTAAACTAAAGGTCTCAAGGGTTTAACAGTTTGTTTCTTGGCCAAGTTCCAGTCTTGATCAGAAGACTTAGCCACAAATCGAGCCTCAGGTGGGTGATTAGGCATGGCCTTCTGATGTCTAGAATACAAAGTTTTGAAAGGGGTGAAGGTCTTTTGACAATTTTGAGCAATGTGCCCGGGAGATCCACAAATGAAACAGGTCTGCCTCTTCTGGAAGAAAACAGTCCGTTCAGCTTGGGAAATTCTGGGCAATTTGTCTGTCAGTTTCTTGCTGGCGTTTACTGACGGTTGATGCACGATCTTGGTCTTGACGGTGTCCTGCGCACAACCATCAGCACACTTGTTAGTTTTGTGATTTGAATTGAAAGATTTTGGACATGGAGATTTTGGCAACATTTTAACTGATATCTGTTCAACTGGTTGCTTAACAGATTCAGTGTGTGACTGCTGAGTTAATTCCTCAGTTTGATAAGAAGACTTAGCAGTTGCCATTTCAGTTTTTGTAGACGCTTGTTTGGTTTTCTTCTTTTTAGATCGGCATGTTCTCCTCTTTTTAGTCTTACTCTTCAAATCACACTTCGTGACGGATTCTGTAGAGGACATGAGTGGCTCTACAGGGACATCTTGTTCTGAAATTTCAGCATATGACTGTGGAACCTCGTAATTTTGAGAAGTTTGAGGTTCCGATTCAAAATCAAGTTTAAAATTTTCGTTTGAATCAATTGGAAAAGTGTGTTCATCTTCTGTCATTTCAGAATCAGTCCCTTGTGTTGAGTCGCCCAAGTCTTCTAGAACTATGTCACCATCAACGTTGACAGAAACAGTTGGTTGGTCGTCGTTCACACTGTCAACCCTAGGAGAGGCATCAACAGACGCAACCTCTGAAGATGAACATTCGTATCCTCAGTTGAAGATGAACATTCGGTATCCTCAGTTGAAGCTGATGACGCTGAATCATCTGTTGATGCAGACCAAGTAGCTAAATTCATTTTCTCATCACACAAGTTATCACAGTTATTAGCATCGTAAAAAACATCAGTATTTGATGAAAAACCAGAATTAAACTGTCTAAATCCTCAACACAACCAACACTGTTTGAGCTTGAAATTGTTCAGCAAGAAATTGATTTAAAATGTCAAAAGCAGGTTTATAAAATGCATAATCATCAGCTGAATTGTCTGAATGTGTATTCAGACATTCCTCTTCGTCACCCTGTGTGATATCCTCAATTAAAATTTCTTCTGCACATGAATTAGACACATTAGTATCGGTCATAAATTTAGTTAGAGCATCAGAAGATTCTTTTTTGTTAGTTTTGTGGAGGATGTGGATGTTTCTGCCTTAGGCACTTCTTTCTCCAATCCATCTGTACTTTCAGAGGGACGGTTACCAGTTTCATGAGGAAGTGATGTAGAAGCCACAAAAACATCATCCCTCTTGAGTTCAGTGGGTTTGGAGAACTTTGGGTAATAGGGCATCCATGGTTTGGATAAATAATCTGACGGTTTACCATACATCATTTTTTCAGCATTTTCTACCTCTTCCTCAGATTCAGGCATTCTAGTATAGTTATGATTATATGGTGGAGGTGCCCTATTGTACCCAAGGCCTTTAGTAAAGTTCTTTTGATAATTAAGCTAGAGGTCATATAAGTCCTTGACTACTTTACTAAAAGTTTCAAATTTCTTAATGTTTATTTCATTTTCGTGAAGCTTCCCTGTCAAGGAATTCAGCTTGGCTAAGGCTGCTTGAAGTTCTACGTCCTTTTCAGCTAGTTTTAGCTTGTAGTCGTAGACCCAACATTGCTGTTGGTCCAAGTCTAGCTTTAGCTGAGCCACATCAGGTTTCTGAGCTTCGACCTTCTCCATAAGAAGCTTGTTCTTATGTTTAAGGGCGATGTTCTGTGACGCAGCTTGTTGATATTCAGCCACAGGAGTTGAATTGTGGGCGCGCATTTGTGATAATTTAAAATAACAACTATCAGAACAGAGTATTTGATTTACAGTTTCCAAAAGATCGGGTGTCTCAGTTGTCTGCGCCATCATGCAGTGGTTGTTGTTCTTGGAAAGATTCAAGGTTTCCATTTGAGCTGCAGCATCTGCCCAGTTGAAACCCTCATGCTGTTGGGCTACCAATGTTGTGGACTTCCCGCCTGAGCTGCTTGATGGACTCGTAGTTGACTTGGAAGGAGAGATGGGAACCAGCTGTCTGTCACTGCTCTGTATATCAGCGACCCTGGATAATACATACCCTGACGGTGGCTTCTTGCATTCCCTAGAGAAGTGTCTTCGTTTGTGACATCGGTAGCATCTAAGTTTCTCCTTTGTGAGACCAGTCTTCAAGTTTGACAAGGGTTGCCTTCCATACTTTTTCTGAAACTTGTTGACCCGAAAAGCAGCCATTGCTAAATTCCAAGAGACATCGATCTCGTCCAGGTCCTCCTCTATGATCTGATCAACTTCTGTCGGAAGAATAGATGGAGGGGTCAGATCACCTGCCAAGAAGGCATTTAAGCTCTTGATCATTGATGCAACAATAGCCAGTTTCTCTTTGTTTTCCTTAGTGAGAAACGCAGAGTTGGGCGCAGGTTGAGCAAGTCCAGGGACTGGTGCAGCAGTTTGCGGAATGACGCCTTGTTGCACTGTTTGAGGAGTTGCAGGACTGAAAACCATGTTAGGATATTGAGCATGGTACTGTGTGTGAACTTGAGCAGCTGAAACCGTTGTAGGATTTGGAGATTGAAAACCATACACATACTGAGTGTTCTGAGGCGTGGCAATAGGACTGTAAACCACTTTTGATCCACCGGGTGCTTGTGCATTTCCTTGCATGAGGACTATAGACGAGATTCTGTGACATTAAAGCTGCGTTCTGCCCTGTCATCCCTGCATCCATCAAACTGCTTCGATGGTTTATCTTCCTCTGCTTGTTGTCAATTTCACATGATTTGATAGTAGATATCATCTCAGTGAGAGTGACATCATTTAACTTCCTTTATCTTTTTTATCATGCCCACGTCTGCATCCCAACTTTTGGGCAGTGAATTTAATAACTGTCTGTTCATGGCGCTGTTGGTGAGGGTGATCTCAGCTGAAATCATCTAGGAAACCAACTTGACATAGCGACGCATCTGGTTTTCGATGGTTTCCCCATATATGTGATTGAACGAGCTGAATTGCTGATTCAGCTGATTCACCCTACTTGCTTTCATGTCGGCATTTCCTTCGTAGAGATTTTGCAACTCACTCCAAACCTCCTTTGCGTTTTTACAGTTTCTGACCGCGATAGAAATATCAGGTCCTAGAGCCATGGTTAGAGTTGCAAAAGCCTTCTCATCTTCCTCTATGATCTTGATGTCCTCTGGAGTCCATAGGTGCATGGGCTTCGGGAATTTTCATTTCAGGATCTTGCGTTGTGCTGTACACTATGGTTCTTGGACCATTCATGATGCATCTCCACACGCCGGGTTCTTTTGCCTTGCAGTACTGTTCGAAGAGGAACTTCCACTCGTAGTATTCATCTCCGTACAATAAACGTGGCACTTTGGTGGAAATGCCAATCACCTGATCCAGCTCTTGGTGGAGGGCTAAAGTTTGCGATTGCAGGGCAGCTAGTGTGGCATTTGTCAGGTCTTGTGTGGTCATGAATCCAGCCATTGAAATTAAATTAATTAAAAATTTACCAAAATTGATTTAAAGTTTAATTAATTTTAAGTGATTCTGATGAACAGTACTGAATCCGAAAAGGTCAATTCTGTAGTCAAATATGGTCAACCCAGAAAGATTTTCCGAAATGGCAATCCGGAAGTCAAAGTTGGTCAACCTGGACTAAAGACTCCAAAATGAACAATCCGGATTGCTGAATCCGACTTGAAGATCCGAAATAAAAACCCGAGATGAAATCCGAAATAAGAAGACCGAAATGCAGATCCGAAATCCAAAACCAAAATGGAGAATCCGAGATGTCGATCCAGAATAATCAACTCTGAATTTAAATCCGGAATCAAGAATCTGGAATGGAGAATCCGAAATGCCTGTCTTATCTTCTGAAAATCTGGAACAGTGACCAATCCGTAACAGTGGCCCCGCCTTTTCTGCAATTGAATTCCGAGATTCAAGGAATTCAAACACCGCAACAGTAACTCGGACTACAATCCGGAACAAGCAACAGTCCGGGATCAATCCGAAATGGACGATCTCCTTCGTGTTCTTCGGAATCCGGGAACAGTAGTTAATCCGAATTATGAGAACCTTCTTCGTGTTCTTAGGAATCTGGAACAGTACCAGATCCGAATTCTTCACAAGTTCTTCGGAACAGTAGCCTCCGACGATGAACATCCGGAACACCAAAAACCGATCGAAACAGCAGCAACACACTTCAAAACTTCTTCAATCAGCAATACCGGAGCCTGTTTTAGAACAGCAGGCTCTGATACCAATTGTAAGTCCCGTAAACGGATCAAACAGGTATCACTAACCTAATCAATAGCGGAAATTATGATTAGGAATATAACTTGCATACACCAAAGATGTCAGATACAAGTTTTTGCTATCAACTCTCTAACCCCTACTAAATGACCTAGCCCCTCTATTTATAAACATCATAAAGCTTATAATTACAACCATAGGCCCATTAGACACTAGGAAGCCCACACTAACCTTAAAAGCCCAAATACATCACTAATGAATAAACCTTTAAAGCTCCAAGCCCAACACACACACACACACACACATATATATGTTAGATTTTGGGGTGTTACAGGATGATTGGGAACATTACCAAGATGACAGCAGAAATTGGTGAGCATGTTTAAATAGTTGGTGATGATCTTCTTGTAACAAATCCAAGGTAAAATAATTTATAATTGTATAACCCTGTTCAGAGATTATATCATATGAATATGTTCTCACATTTTCTAGTCAGTATGTAGAGAAAGCCGTGAAGAGAAGATTGGCAATGCACTTCTTCAAGGTATGATGATTTCTTCAGTATTAATATTCATGCGATATTTATGGTGGATATTGTGCTTTCCTAAATAATGTTTGACTAAACTCAAATGTTGCCATGGTCAGCTAAAGTGGATCATTAACATATAAAGCATTAAAGTTGTGAGGATGTTAAAACGTGATCATTGGGGAGCCGGTATGTGTTGTCTGTGGCAAAGATATATGCGGCGTGGTGGCTTTGTTATTTCTTGTCACTATACACATGTCGGATTCCAACTAATAATAATATTTTTTATTCAATTTTAATAAGCAGGTATGTCGTGTGGCTCTTCGTTAAAGTACTCGAAATCCAGTTGCCATACTTTCAAAAAGATGAAACAACTGCCTGGTTTTGAAAAAGTTGAAGAAATTGAACTATTTAAGGTCTGTCTTATGTATTCTCTTTGTTATCTCCTTTGGTTATATCTTAAACTGTTACCTTGATCATCCTTTTATTCAGAAAATTAATTTTGAACCTAATTTTATGTCTCTACATATTAACAAGAAGCTTAATTTAGAAGGAAGTGAGATATTCATGCAAAAATACTGACATGCGTTATCCTCAGGGGCAGAGCTATATGTATCGAAACGCGGTCACAGGACATCATTGATTTTAAAATTTATATAGAGCTTATAGTATAAAAATTCCGGTTGACACCAATGTTTGCATGGTTTCATAGTTTTTTTCATGTATAGATACATACGCATTTGTATGTAGAAAATATAAAAAATATAAGAAAAAATAAACTATTGATAAAAAAATTAGATGATCTAGGTCTGTTCTTTTTGTTCTCGCAATACTTTAGTGTAATGTAATGTAATGAAACATATACATACATATATAAATATATATGTATTTATGTATTTATATATTGCATATAGTTTCCTCTTATGTGAAATTTTCCCATTTGTGTTTTATATATCAAAGCTTGATGTGATTTTGTGAATGCAGGAATGTGCAACTTGAAGCATGTATACATAAAGTACCGATTGACGAATCAGTGCGTGGCTCAAAATGGCCCAAAAATGTGGCTACAGAGGTTGCAGTCACCAACATACTGGCTAAAGAGCAGTGAGGTTGGAGTGTATGGAAAACCGGCCACCAAGGACTTTATTTCTGATAATGAAAACTGGAAACACGTCGTTTCAAAATCTTACTTAAATGGTTTAGGAATCGATTGGTCTTCTATTCGAAATGTCATGGAAATGCGGTCTATCTATGGGGGGTAAGCAAATTCAGATTATATGGCAAAATGCGCGGGTCGGGTAACGGGTCGAATGTGATTTCAGTCATAATTTAATTTATATTATTTTTTGAAAAATTGGTTTAGATTTGATGCTACAATTAGCGATTTGAAGATTTGGGTGATGAACGTTGTGCATGTCGATTCACCTGATATGTCACACCCCAACCGATGGCGGAAACATCGGAGTGAGATGAAATAGATTGCTCAAGGCATCATAACACTATTTGAGACAATATTTAAATCAAACCCATTTCATTTCATAACAAAAAGTGTCAAGTACAACACGAAATTTCAAATACAATAATTTCAACAACATAAATCTTAACATTCTAAATGTGTTTCTATGCCATCCCTAATAAGTTCATCATGATCAACAACCTTAACCTGCAACATGTTAAAATAAAGTTCAATACAACGATTATTGGCGAGTACACAAGTTTGATATAGTGTAAGTAAGAAAAGAATTAAACGAATCCACATGTTAAGTTAGCTTAGTAGATTAATGTAAACATCGCATGCGATCTATAAGTCAACCCTCGCGTGTCACCACAAAATAGAATAAACTTAACATGACCTCAAGAATACGGGCGGTGCATTACTTCTATAGCAATATACATGTTAAGGGGGAGGCTCGTACGTAGTTAATGACATATAGCATCACATAAGAATGTTCCAAGTATACAAATCGTGTATCACGTAACTATAGCATGTATGATGGATTGTTTGTGTGATTGCATAAAAGTATAAGTGTGATTGCGTGTATTTTGATAGACTAACATGTTGCACCCAAATGTGCATAGCGTAAAAAGGGGGTTCGAGTGTACTCACGGTTTTGCGAGCTTCCACTTGGTATTCCGTAAAGTGTTGGGGAGTTGGAGGATTTGGAATTTAAATACACTAAAGTATGTATACGGGAAAATAGTCATCTAGACTTAATACTCGTTCTTGACACAATAATACCATTCGGGTTGATGTGTTTTCATGGGTTAGGATTTCATTAGAATCGTAACGAGAAATTAAGTACTTAGGTGATGTAACCTAGTATCAAGACGGATAATCATTCGATTACCATCAAAAGTTTGGTTAGTGTGTGTGTATATATATATCATAGAGTATACGTAATCCTATTTATCATGGAGTTCATAGAAGTCATGCATGGAGGTATGAGGATAACCTTCCTTTAACCTCTTTCGTATAGTTCACCAATGCACAAGTCGTCACAAGGACGATGAGGATGGTCATGAATAAGTTAAACATAAAAGTAAAAGAAGAAAATAAACAAAATCATCAAGTGAGGTGGTGGATCGAAGGTAGGATAGCCAAGGCTTTCAAGTGATCACACACTACCAACTCAAGTCTTGTTTCAAGAACAAGCTTGGAAGGATACAACACTTGTGGGTCGAAACCCTATTAAAACAAAAGATTCTTACACTTGAGACCTCTAATAGGGTGATGTTCCAAGTTAGTTTTCCATGGAAAACCTATGGAAACATTCCCAAAGGTGATTCAAGTGTTAAGAAGGAAGAAAGATCAAAGAAGGAGGTAAGGGTGAGTTAGAACTCACTTTTGAAAGTCTTGAACTTTCAGATGGAGAGAGAGCTTTAGAGCTTTAGAGTTTTAGAGAGAAGAAGAGAAGTGTTTGAGGTGTGAAATGAGAGTGGGAGGAGGTGGAATTTATAGTTGAGGTTTGAGGGGTTTTTAGTTGGGTGCATTTAATGTAGAAAACACAAAATGGACCAATCCATGGGCAAGAAACCATCTTCTCCGGATTATGCCCCTCTCGCAGGCCACAAGAGGGTGAAGAAGACTTGGTAGCGGGTTGCTAGAGGTCTGGAGGGCCGTGAGAGGAAACCAAGAGATCGGTCGTGGGCCGTGAGATGGGTTATTCCAGAAGCTTCTTTGGTTTTTGACACTTATAGTCCTTGAACTTAGTTTAACTTGTCATTTTGTACATGTTTTAAGCATATAACGCATATAAGTATGATTCGAGTATCGAGTGTGAATGTATGAGTCTTTGAACGTATTACAAGTATCAGTTTAAATGATTGAATGTATGTAAAGCATGTATATATAACAGGTATGCATTTTTATGATGATTCAAGTCTCGGATTACAAAATTGGGAAAAGAAATACGAATACAAGCTTCCAAAAATAGAAATACGATTATACTTTCTAATTAAGGAAAGTATGAAAAAGTGAGGCGTTACAGTCTCCCCTCCTTTAGGGAATTTGGTCTTGAAGTTTATCCAGAGGAAGGTGTAACAATTAGATGCAGATACTTGGTCTTCATATCATTTTCGAGTTCCCAAGTAAATTCGACGCCACGTTTACCTTCCCATCGAACCTTGACTATGGGAATTCGACTGCGCCTCAATTACTTGATGCCTCAGTCCATGATTTCGACAGGTTTCTACACAAAGTGCAGAGTCTCGTCGATTTGAAGGTCTTCAAGTGGAACCTGAAGCCCTTTGTCAGCTAGACATTTCTTCAAGTTGGAGACATGGAACGTAGGATGAACGTTGTTGAGTTCTTGAGGTAGGTCCAGTCGATACGCTACTTTGCCAATCGTTTCAAGAATCTTAAAAGGACCTACATAGCGAGGATTGAGTTTGCCTTTCTTACCAAACTGAACTACACCCTTCCAAGGGGATACCTTGAGAAGTACAAGGTCACCAACGTTGAATTCCAAAGGTTTGCGCCGTCTATCGCGTAACTCTTTTGTTGGCTTCTTGCTTTGAGTAAGTTGTCTTGAATTTGTAAAATCTTGTCCGTCGTCTCTTGTATAAGCTCGGGACCGGTGATTTGAGCTTCCCGATCTCATGCCAACAAATAGGCGATCGACACTTACGACCATACAAAGCTTCAAAAGGTGCCATCTGAATACTCGCGTGATAATTGTTATTGTACGAGAATTTGATCAAAGGCAAGTGCATATCCCAGTTGCCATGAAAATTGATTATGTAAGAACGAAGCATATCCTCTAGAGTTTGGATTGTGTGCTCGGTTTGACCGTCGGACTGAGGATGGTAAGCAGTACTAAGATTGAGATGAGTACCAAGGGCTTTTTGGAACGTTTGCCAAAGATGGGAGGTGAAACGACCATCACAGTCCGAGATGATGTCGATGGGGATGCCATGACGACAAATGATTTCTTCCGTGTAGATACGAGCCAATTTCTCGACTTTGTAATCTTCACGTATGGGAAGGAAGTGAGCGGATTTGGTCAAACAGTCAATGATTACCCAAATACTATCATGACCGGATGAGGTACGAGGGAGTTTGGTGATGAAATCCATGGCAATGCTCTCCCATTTCCAAAAAGGAATTTCGGGTTGTTCGAGTAAGCCAGAGAGACGTTGATGTTCGGCCTTTACCTTGGAACAAGTAAGACATTTTGAAACATAGGGGGTGATATCTTTCTTCATACCAGGCCACCAGTAAGACGTACGAAGGTCATGGTACATCTTGTCAGCGCCCGGTGTGAATAGAATATCGGGATTTATGAGCTTCTCGCATCAATAAGTCACGAAGTTTGTCACGGTTCAGAATCCAAATACGATCGAGATAGTAGACTATGCCATTAGACTTGGTTACGAGTTGAAATTCGACACCACACTTCAACTCATTATCAAGGTTACCCTCATTAACGGTTGAGTATTGTGCCACACGAATTAGCTCATGAAACTTTCCCAAGGTTTGGTAGCAACGGATGCTCTTAACATGAGTTTTTCGACTGAGTGCATCAGCTACAACATTCGCCTTACCAGGATGGTAGCGAATATTGCAGTCGTAGTCATTCAACAATTCCACCCAACAACGTTGACGCATGTTGAATTCCTTTTGATTGAAAATGTGTTGAAGGCTCTTGTGGTCGGTGAAGACCGTACACTTTGTACCATAAAGGTAGTGTCGCCATATCTTCAATGCAAAAACAACTGCACCAAGTTCAAGATCGTGCATAGTGTAGTTTTTCTCATGAATCTTGAGTTGTCGTGATGCATAAGCGATAATCTTATCTCTTTGCATAAGAACGCAACTAAGACCTTGTTTTGAGGCATCGCAATACACGACAAAATCGTCGGTACCATCAGGAAGAGCTAAGATAGGAGCATTACAAAGCATGCCCTTGAGTGTTTTGGAAAGACTCTTCTTGTTCAGAACCCCAAACAAAAGGTTTATCCTTTTGAGTCAAGGAAGTGAGAGGAACGACATTCTTGGAGAAATTCGAGATGAAGTGACGATGGTAACCAGCTAGACTAAGAAATGAGCGAATTTCAGACGGAGACTTAGGAGCAATCCAATTCTTCATAGTTTCGATTTTCGTAGGGTCAACGTGAATCCTGAGTTCGCTGACGACATGACCAAGGAATTGAACTTCCTTTAGCCAAAATTCACACTTGGAGAATTTGGCGTAGAGACGCTCAGTACGCAACAACTGAAGGATAAGACGTAATTGTTGCTCGTGCTCTTCTTGTGTCTTAGAATAGATAAGAATATCGTCGATGAAGAGATCACGAAACGGTCAAGATAAGGCTTGCACACGCGATTCATCAAATCCACAAACACGGGGGTGCGTTGGTCAAGCCAAATGGCATGACTACGAACTCGTAATGTCCATAACATGTAAGGAATGCGGTTTTGGGTACATCTTCTTCGAGGACTCGAAGTTGATGACAACCAGAACGAAGATCGATTTTCGAAAAGCAAGTTGCACCTTGAAGCTGATCGAAGAGATAAACAATACGTGGAAGAGGATATCGGTGTTTGACTGTAAGCTTATTGAGCTCACGATAGTCGATACACATCCGAGATGATCCATCTTTCTTTTTGACGAATAGAACGGGAGCGCCCCAAGGAGAAGTACTAGGGCGTATAAAGCCTTTATCAAGAAGTTCTTGAAGTTGCTAGACAGCTCTTGCATCTCCGAGGGTGCTAGACGATAAGGGGACTTTGCAACAGGAGTTGCGCCCGGAATGAGATCGGTTCGGAAGTCAACTGAATGAGGAGGAGGCGGACCAGGAAGATCATCAAAGAAAACGTCAGGAAATTCACAAGCAATAGGATCATCACTTACGCTTGGACCCTTATCTTTCTTTTCCATAATGTGGGCAAGAAAGGCGAAGTACGCCTTATGCAAGTACTTGTTAGCTTGGATACTTGACATGAGCTTGAGACCTTTGGAAGGTTTCTCGCCATAGACGTGTAAGGAGTCATCATTAGGAAGAGGAAGCCGGATGAATTTTTCAGAACAAACAACTTCAGCACGGACCCGCCTAAGCCAATCCATACCTACTATGATATCAAAGCTACCCATTTGCATGGGTATGAGGTCGATAGAAAACATATGATCGTTGAGATTCAAAGAAGAATTAGAAAGGACAGAATCAACAGTGACGGACTTTCCGTTAGCGACTTCGACATTGAATGATTTTGGCAGTTTAGAGCGGTTACACTTAAACATAGGTTCGAATTCAGCAGATACAAACTTTTATCTGCGCCAGTATAAAAAAGACAGGAAGCATAGACATTGTTGACGAGAAACTTACCGTTGATAACGTCATTGGCACTCTGAGCCTGACCTGCAGAGATGACAAAGGCTCGACCGTGGGCTTGTTGTTGGTGTTGCGTTGGGGGCAGGCGTTGGCAAAGTGGTTGGGATCTCCGCACCTAAAACAGGCGCGAGCTGCGGTTGTTGGCGGTTGAGTTCGGTTGACAGCAGGGTTTTGGGGTGCTATGATGGCTTGGGCTTGGCTGGCAGGAGTTTGTGGAAAACTTCGACATTGCGAGGCGAAGTGTCCAAACCTATTGCAACTAGTGCACAGGCGGCAAGGGGCGTTAATGGGATGGTGGTAGGGGCAGTGGTTACACTTGGGATGCGGTCCAATGTATGCCCTTCTGGTGAAGTCAGGGTTGGTTGGTGCAACTTGTTGGATAGGTTGAGGTTGCGGAGTGACTACCGCATAGTTTTGGCTTGAAGCCTTCCGCTTCTTGCCTTTGTTGTTTTTTATGGGAGGTTTGGAAGGTGTTGGTTCGTTAATGGTGTCGGTGGTGGCTTGGTGCGCGTTCCTTGATGAATCCATGGAAACTTCACGAAGAACGTGGTTGTTGTTGAATTTGGAGGCTACCCTATAGGTTTGCTCGAAGGTTTTGGGCGTGGCGGCTTCGACTAGGTCGGCGATAGAGGGGGGTAGGCATTCGATGTACTTAGCTATAGCCATGTCGAGGGTGTCGACTTGGCTAGGGCATAGTGCACTTAACTGTTTGAAGCGAGCGGTGAGGCCGGCATTGTCGTTCCCCACTTGCTTTAGATTCCAGAATTCGGTCTCTAGTTTGCGAAGCTCGTGTCGAGGGCAAAATTCGTCCCTCATCAACTTTTGAAGGTTGACCTAAGGAAGGGCATATGCGGCGTTGTTCCCACGAACATTGCGCTCGGAAGTCCACCAATCGAGGGCTCTCGATCGGAATACGCCCGTCGCTTTTGATCGTACATAAGTGGTCAGGACATCCACTTTGTAAGAACGTCACCTCAATGGCATCAAACCATTGGAGCAACTGGGTGGCATCTCCTTCGCCAGTGAAGGGTAGAGGGTTGCAAGAGCAAAATTGCTTATGGGTAAAATTCGTCTTAGGTGTTTCCACCTTAGAGTCGACGGAAGCATGAGGCGATTCGGTGCGGTTTGGATTTTGCTAACGATATCGGGTATGATCTTGGCCATTTGCTTTACCATAAACTTCATACAATCTTTCTTAGACATCGAGTTGGAGTTGGTCCTTAACTTCAACTTTGCGCTGGAGTTTTGTGAAGACATCTAGGCGATAGACCATAGAGGGAAGGATGAGACTTGATCGTAGGGTGATGTAAAAAGTCACGTTGGGCATGTAAGTAACACGTATGAATTCATATAAGCATAAGTATCAAAACGTTTAAACACGTATGATTGCGTAAGGAGTTAAATTTAGTTGGTTTGCAAGGATTTATTATTGTTTTTTATTGCGATAAATTTTGTTGGTTTGCGAATTATGCATTGGGTTCGAAATGAACGAGGTAACAAATATTAACACCACATAGAAATTGAGATAACATAAAAGATAGGCTTAGTAAAATATTGGAGTGTTTCGGGTCGAGAAACGTTGACTATTCCAAAGTGAATCGAAGACCCTTTCAAATTAGAGCAACGTTCTTTGGCTTATAGGTAAAATGCTCTCGTCGCGGAGCGATTAACGACATTTTACCCTTCCAGTTACTACACGTATCTAATTGATCGAAAAGTAAAAAATTTGGCGAGATCAAAAATCAAGGAGTGGGACTAGTTGACAAGGTGCGGGTTTCATCCCTAACTTGACAACATCGTACCCTAAGTGTGGTTGGTACTTACCAAATGAGGAGCGAATTCCGACTCGTTGGCAAGGGTCCACTAGAGTATGAAATGGAAATTTTACATCAAGGTATGGATATCACTCCCAACTTGATGGCGTAATTTCGTGAAAAATCGAATACGCGGATTGAGAGTGATCACCAAAGTGCGGGTTTCACCCCTATTTTGGTGAGATCGTCTCGTTAGTATGAGTGTCTTAAAGTTTTCAAGTGTGTATATTGTGTATATGTCTTAGGAAAGACATATTGTATATATTAAGACCAAAAGAAATAGGGAGAAGCAAAGTAGGAAGAATTAACATTTTAAGCAAGAATCAAGAATGGTCAAGTTTGACGGTTAAACTATAGACTAGGTTGAACATGGCAATTCTACCTAATTCCCTATAGTTATGGCTCTGGTACCAATCTGTCACACCCCAACCGATGGCGTAAACATCAGAGTGAGACGAAATAGATTACTCAAGGCATCATAACACTATTTGCGCCAATATTTAAATCAAACCCATTTCATTTCATAACAAAAAGTGTCAAGTACAACACGAAATTTCAAATACAATAATTTCAACAACATAAATCTTAACATTCTAAATGTGTTTCTATGCCATCCCTACTAAGTTCATCATGATCAACATCCTTAACCTGCAACATGTTAAAAATGAAGTTCAATACAACAAGTATTGGCGAGTACACAAGTTTGATATAGTGTAAGTACGAAAAGAATTAAACGAATCCACATGTTAAGCTAGCTTACTAGATTAATGTAAACATGGCATGCGATCTATAAGTTAACTCTCGTGTGTCACCGCAAAATAGAATAAACAACAGTCCGCTTCGGTCGCGAACTCTTATCTGACAACAGAAGTTGATCAAATCATGGAGGAAGATCTGGATGAGATCGATGTCTCCTGGAACTTGGCAATGGCTGCTTTTCGTAGCCTATACATGTTAAGGGGGAGGCTCGTACGTAGTTAATGACAGATAGCATCACATAAGAATGTTCCAAGTATACAAATCGTGTATCACGTAACTATAGCACGTATGATGGATTGTTGGTGTGATTGCATAAAAGTATAAGTGTGATTGCATGTATTTTGATAGACTAGCATGTTGCACCCAAAGGTGTAAAGCGTAAAAAGGGGGTTCGAGTGTACTCAAGGTTTTTCAAGCTTCCACTTGGTATTCCGTAAAGTATTGGGGAGTAGGAGGATTAGGAATTTAAATACACTAAAGTATGTATACGGGAAAATAGTCATCTAGAGTTAATACTCGTTCTTGACACTATAATACCCATTCGGGTTGACGTGTTTTCATGGGTTAGGATTTCATTAGAATCGTAACGAGAAATTAAGTACTTAGGTGATGTAACCTAGTATCAAGACGGATAATCATTCGATTACCATCAAGAGTTTGGTTAGTGTGTATATATATATATCATATAGTATACGTAATCATATTTATCATGGAGTTCACAGAAGTCATGCATGGAGGTAGGAGGATAACCTTCCTTTAACCTCTTTCGTATAGTTCACCAATGCACAAGTCGTTAAAAGGACGACGAGGATGGTCATGAATAAGTTAAACATAAAAGTAAAAGACGAATATAAACAAAATCATCAAGTGAGGTGGTGGATCGAAGGTCGGATAGCCAAGGCTTTCAAGTGATCACACACTACCAACTTAAGTGTTGTTTCAAGAACAAGCTTGGAAGGATACAACCCTTGTGGGTCGAAACCCTATTAAAATAAAAGATTCTTACACTTGGGACCTCAAATAGGGTGATGTTCCAAGTTGGTTTTCCATGGAAAATCTATGGAAATATTCCCAAAGGTGATTCAAGTGTTAAGAAGGAAAAAAGATCAAAGAAGGGAGGTAAGTGTGAGTTAGAACTCACTTTTGAAAGTCTTGAACTTTCAGATGGAAAGAGAGCTTTAGAGCTTTAGAGAGAAGAAGAGAAGTGTTTGAGGTGTGAAATGAGAGTGGGAGGAGGTGGTATTTATAGTTGAGGTTTGAGAGGTTGTTAATTGGGTGCATTTAATGTAGAAAACACAAAATGGACCAATCCATGGGCAAGAAACCATCTTCTCCGAATTATGCCCCTCTCGCTGGCCGCGAGAAGGTGAAGAAGACTTGATCGCGGGCCGCTATAGGTCTGGCGGGCCACGAGAGGAAACCAAGAGATCGGTCGCGGGCCGCGAGATAGGTTATTCCAGAAGCTTCTTTGGTTTTTGACACTTTTAGTCGTTGAACTTAGTTTAACTTGTCATTTTGTACATGTTTTAAGCACATAATGCATATAAGTATGATTCGAGTATCGATTGTGAATGTATGAGTCTTTGTACGTATTACAAGTATCAGTTTAAACGATTGAATGTATCTAAAGTATGTATATTTAACAAGTATGCATTTTTATTACGATTCAAGTCTTGGATTACAAAATTGGAAAAAGAAATACGAATACAAGCGTCCAAAAATAGAAATACAATTATACTTTCTAATTAAGGAAAGTATGAAAAAGTGAGGCGTTACATGATACTCTTCCAATTATACACGAACGTGGACTCTTTGGCATATATCATGACTGCTGTGAATCGTTCAGCACTTACCGCGAACATATGATCTTCTACATGCTAATCATCTTTTCTCATATATTAAGAAAAGGTAATGTATCTCATATTCTCATGATTAAGTTCTCAATCATAGATATGATTTTTCGTTGCAAATAAACAGTAAAAATAACCAATTTTGGGTAAATAAGGGCAAATGTCGGAGTTTGGCTTTTCTTGCAAAATACAGCGTTTTAATAAAGGTTCAAAAAACCAACCACTAAAGAAGCTCGGGTTTTTCGTCTGATTTTTTTATTTGCGAAACTAATTTCGAGAAGATCTTCACTTCTCAAAACTTGTGGATTGCAAAAAAAAAAACATTAAGAAACCAAACATGACAAAAAAAATTACAAATGTATATGAAATGACTACATTTATTTAAACTATAAAAATATTACTCATTTCTCTTTAGTTTTGGCATAAAATTCCCAATAAGTTTTAACCTATGACATAAAGCTACATTTGAAATATAAGTATAAAATTAAACAGGTCAACCCAATAAAACACATCTGAAATATAAGTGTAAAATCAGACGGATCAGGGTTGACCCAAACATGACCAGATGATGTGTTTGTGAGTTTGACTCAAACCCATTTAGACTAAAACCCAAACCCATGAATTTTATGTTAGGTTTGTGTCGTGTTAACAGGTGCAAGTTACAATCATTAATGGCGGAAGTTGACAAAATCTTGAGACCAGAAGGTAAACTGATCGTGCGTGACAACGTTGAGACCATTGCTGAGGTTGAAAACATGGCGAAGTCTTTGAACTGGAATGTTAGGATGTCTTACAACAAGGACAACAAGGTATGCTATGTGTCGAGAAAATGTTTTGGCGTCCCGATGAGGTAGAAACGGTATCTTACGCCATTGAATAAAAGTCTTGCTTTTTGTGTCCAGAGAACCGGTGAAAGAATGATATTATGTCTTTTATCATTTATTTACAGCATTTGTAATTTGTTTAGTCACGTATGCTTGTCGTTATAGTTTGTACTTGTAGCGGTTTTGAACTTAAATGCCTTCAATGCGGGTGTGCGGTTAGAACATTTTATTGTAAAACTAAGATACATTATCATCTTTAGCAATGAAATTAAATTATACAATTCCGAGCTAAAATGTATGTGCTGCTTGACGATCTTTAAAATCTACGGGTAGCTAAAATGTATTGTAACACCTCGTAAAATTTGTATTCGGTAATAAACCGAAATGTGTAAATTCCCTAAGAAAATACCTCAAATAAGTTAACCACTCAACTCCTTAAACGAATCCACAAAAAAAATTTTAAAAGCTGACAGTAGCTTACGGTCCGGGACTGTAGCCTACGGTCCAGACTTTCTGGTTGGAAATTATAACTAACCGTAAGCTACGGCCTGGCAACCGTAGCTTACGGCGAGTCACTAGAACTTCATTTTTACACCATTTTAACTTTCAACTAATAACCCTAAGGCCCCTAGACTTTATTATTACATTTTCCTTGCATATCAAAGTCATTTTTCGACCCGAATGACTCCTGATTAAGGTGATATCTTATGATTCACCATTCTTGAGTATCACACATCTTCACCGAACCTTAAACCTTACTAGCTTGGGTAATTTAACCCATGAAACCATAATTATTCGTATATTTCACATTTAAGCTAGTAAACACTTATAAGTCGTAAGAACACCTAGTATGACACCCGTTAATGTTCGGTTACTCGTACTCTTCTTCAATACATCTCGTATTGAACGAAAAGACCATGTTGTATCATTATGTCATTGGATATAAGTCAAGGGACAATTCATAACAATCCACAAAACTATTCTTGAGGGACTGAAAGTGTCAAAACCCCAAAATTCTGTCAAGATGCCACCTCTCCTGCAAAATGCCACACTCCTGCAGCTCTTGACACCTTGCTAGACACTTGTGATGATCCTAGAACACCCCTAACACCTGGCTTCATCTTCACACACCTCCTTGCACTATAAATAGCCTACTAGTTCACCACATTCTTTGCTCATTCACTTCTTTTCCTTTCTATTACACTCTTGGAAGTTCCTGACCATTTAGGAGCTTCCCTTTGAGTTCTAAGTTTCCCATGGATCACTTGTAAGTGCTCCATCTCTGCTATTTTCTTTTTATAGGCTTTTAATAGCCAAAAGTCAAGCATTTTCGACAAATGCCTTGACTTTCGGTTAAGACCATTATGGTCCAGCCATTTTTCAAAATGAACATGGCTAAGTGATCGTAATTAGGAAGGTATTAACCCCTTAAAGGGGCACCTCCTAAGGATCACGATTACTAGGTCAATTGACGGGTCAAAGTTATTGTTTTAAAAAGTCAAACGGATCATATTTCATAAAAATCATAATATGAGTTTATATATGTTACAAATATGTTTTTGACACTTAAACAAGTTGGTAATAATTATTAGAACATGTGGGAACATGTTTGATCCGTCAATTTCAGTATCGGTTCGCAACCAAAAGTCGTGAAGTTTGACTTCTGCTTTGACTTTCGATTCTGACCCGACTTAGAATAGTTAACTTCTGAATTAAGGTCACATTATGATCGTTATGCAATGTAGCATAACCCTCTGAGGTTGTATCACATGATCATAATCATAATCTGAGTTTATGCACAAGTTCCGTAAAATGTTAAAATTTGACTAAAATGCCCTTTTTACATGAAACAAGGTTTTAATCAACAATGGACTTGCAAATAAATTACCTACAGATATGTTAATGTAATTAACATATTATGATGTTAATATTCTGATCATAAACTGATTTTAGTATAATATCGTAAACTACACTTTTAAGTGACCAAAATGCCCTTTCGGTGCATAGTTTAGTCTTAAACAACAAACCACGCTTATGTGTGCTATCTTACTGATAATATATCACAAATTAAGTATTTTCCAGAATGTTTATGATCATAACATCAGAATACATGCAAGTTCCTTTCATACGACATATAATTACCAAAACGCCCTTATGAGGCGTAATTTCGTTTCAAAACCTTTTCGGGCATATAAGTTGATATCCTACTGATATTACAACTTATTTAAAGTATAATGACATATATAACTTGTTCATGACTCATCCGGTTACTCGATATCGCTTATATGCATACGGTTAAGTATATGTAACTAGTTTATGAAAATTAACCGAAACGGGTTTAACCTTATCATTTTAATCTCAAATTCCAGAATGTTAATTGTTTACCCATATTATACAATTCTTAAGTACTTGTTGGGTTTAAACTACATTCTATCCGGTCATCGCTTAATCTAGCGTACCGTACCGTTTTTTGATCCATTACGCTAGTCGTCTAAGTCTATGACTTAAATTAAGACCGTTAACATTTTAATTGGTTAGCTTATGCCATAATCCAGACTAGAGCCTTCCGGTAAATGCTATTTGCTCTTAGTTCATTTTGAATACGGCTGAGATATAAATCTTGCATTTTAATCAAGACTATCTCAGGTAAATACTCTCGACTTATTTCCCCTATACGGGCTTGGGATACGATAAATTATTACCGCTTGGTCGGAAATAGGATCAATCAAATGCCGGGTGCAGCTAGTAAATCCGCATATTCTGTTTTAATCAGTTTTGTTTGATAACTTAAATATCAGGGGTTAACTACCGTGTCCTGGAGATCCTTTGCTCATTACAATAGAAGTGGCCACGACCTTAGCGCGGGTGTAGGCATACACTCGATAGACGCTCAATAATGCATTCCCACAAGGTTGGGAAGAATTGACTCATTCATGAGTCCAAAGTGGTGTGTACGTTAATCATGTCTCGGTCTCCGCACCGGGCCCTGTATGTATGGACAAACATGTAAATCTTTTAACAAGGTTGGACGGTCAACTTTCCCATGTTATAAAAGCTTTTGTGCTGATACGCACTTAAAACATATTTTAAATGTTTTCAAAATGAGTTAGTTGGGTGTATTTACCAGCGAAAGCTGACGTATTTTCAAAAGACTGAGATTGCAGGTACAATACGAAAATAGGTTGGAAGTGCTCCGTAGTGATAGAGGATCTTGCAAATCCTAGATCTGCCCAAAGTCTGTTTTATATTTTTCCATGTACAATTTTTGATCCGCCTGTGGATCTTCTATTACGAGCGTGTATATTATTTTGTATTTTGAACATTTGGTTTGTAATAGTAATTTACTCCAAGACTTCCGCTGTGCCGTGTTTAATTGACTATGATGTTATCAACTGACATTACGATATTCCCCACCCGGTGTTTAGATTTGGGTTGGAAATCCGGGGTCTGACATGTCTGACATGTATTCTAGGTGATGTATTGTAATTTTATTTAGAATGCAAAGAGAAAAATACTTATGACATTAAAGTACCTTAATTTTGTTTAGGCGACTGTGCAATTTCTCTAGTGATGTTTTATGGCGCGTCAAACGTGAAACAAAATACCTCATGAGCCATCTCCACTTACCATAAAACTTGTCTACGTTGCTGGACCCACACTGTTTAGATAACGGCTCACCTAGATCAACTATGTTCAGTGATATCTTGCCAGAGACGAGCAACTCCACTCACCAGCGTTGTATCTTTTTTGGTTACGTTATTGGCGGTTGTTTGGTACTCGCCAGAGAGAGAGAGAGAGAGGCATATCTGTTTTTGTTGAGCAGGTTGGAGCCAAGACTAAGAGAGCTCTTATTTTTTTTATTGTAAGGTTTTATAAAAAATAATAAATTAAGAAAAAAAATACAAAAAACACCTATTTTGGTAATAGTTTTCAAATGACACATTTTAGTAAATAATTTTTCGCTAACACCCTTTTGGAAAGAAAAAAAAGCTCTGTATACTTAGTAGCATCTTGCTGTGTTTTGGTTCTTTAATAAAAGTGAATTCCGTTGCCATTAAAAAGATAATTTAAATCCTAAACCGTTTCCTTTTATGAACTCGTTTGGAATCAAAACCAGTTTTATGTAGTTGTTGTTACAAAGAGCTTATTTTGTTAACTTAAATTTATCAAAGGGTTAAATGAGGTTATTTTATTTACCGGGCCACAACTTAAAAAATTTAATTAATAAATGAAAAAGTAAAAAGCCAATTTGTTAAAAAAAGAAAAGAAAAATAGTTGTGTGAAAAAGTAAAAAGCCATTGTGTTCAAAAAATAGTTGTTTACACTGTTTTATCCGTGATAGAATAGAATTATTACAAGTGTTAAAATATTATTTTTTTGATGATAGGATTATTCTTAAAATGTTAGTGATTTTGAAGGGCTTAAAAGAGAAGTGTGTTTTTTATTTTTATTTATTTTTTGCATCTTGGAGAGTATATTAGATTTGGGGGATTTGACGGTTAATATGGGCTCGATCTTCAGTCATTCTCTCTTTGTTGCTCGCACACCTTAGAAGGGATTGATCAAGGCTCTACTGTATATGAAGGGTTCTCTAGAATGTTGAAGATCATCAATCACTAGTATTGTTCTGTTTGTCTCTTCATGTGGCTTGCTCTAAAACCTAGTCTCGTTCTTAATGGTCTTAGTGTCAGTTGATACTATTTACATTCAGTATCCATCTGTTAAGTCTATTGGGTGATTTAAGTTTGGCCTTTGTTTTCTGTCAATTGATTCATTGATTTGATTGTCTTGTTCTCTTGTATTCATCTTGGTGTTGTCGATTTGTACAATAAAATCATCGTTAAATTGTTGACAACAAGAGGACGATTAAAAAACATGTCTTCCTTTTGATAATTTCAACATATACACCTATAGTTTATAGCATCTTTCAGTGGTGATACAATTTTTACTACCATTTGTACATTTTAGGAAAAATAATTCTCTTAAACTTCTTTTTGTTATCAAATACGTTGGAAACACTAAAATTGCCTCAGATTTCTTTGAGGTTGAACATCTCTAAGTGATTCCTATCCTAAGATATTTGCCAAGTTAGTTTTGATTGAAGGGATCGGATCGCTTGATAGAAAATTGTTGGTGCAGTTTGGTATACATCGCAAGACCCATAAAAGTTTGGTCTTGATGATGGCAATTATGTGTAGTTTTGTCATATGGTTGACTGGCTATGAGTAAAAAAAAATCCTGCTGATTTTGGTTGTTGCATGACCTGCTCTCAACTTATTTTGGTTTGTGGTTACGACTTTTGTCGGTGCCTTTGATGACTTCGATAATTTTTCAGCCAAATGCTAAAGATGGGATGCCAATGATATTGGATGCATGGGCGAAGCTTTTAAGGGGCGGCCGACCCCCCGAACTTTTCGCATAGAAATTTTTGGTATATACGTTTTCGATCCCCGATTTATAGAAATTCGGTTTTCATGGAGTCTGAGCCTCTTAATTGAATTCAGTAGATGGTTATTTGAATTCCTAATCGCTTAGTGCAAGATTTTATTAAATTGATTCATTTATTCATATTGTGTTACTTTGTAACTGGATTGTGCATTGGGGTGTTGTGGATTGTGCTTGGTTGTTTTTATGCATTGTAAGGTTGTTCATGTTGTTTGTTGGGTTGTACAAATGTTGGGTATTTGTAACTTTTGATGCGTGTTATGCACTTGCGTTTTGCTGGCTTGTTCATGTTGTTTGCTACACATGTTCTCATGATGTATGTATTTCCTTTTGATTGTGATTTTTGTTAGTAAATCTGCTAAAAATGTAGAAGAAATATTGAAACAGAAACAAGAAACAGTGAACCGGGCATGTGTTTGACACAATTCCCTTAAACACATTCGTCGTCTGTTCCCAGGGTACGCCGGTCCAAAGCAGCAACAGCGCACTGCCGGACTTGAACACTTGCCTGAAAAAACAATCGGAGATATTGCAGAGAGAGAACTAGATAGGAAGAAGAGAACAGTGTGTTCTGGTGTGTCTAAACTGAACAGCCTTGGTCTGTATTTATACAGGTAGAACCATAACCGATTTTGGGTCATCATTGCAGCGTTTTAATAACCTTATAATGGTTATTAGTTATCAATTTCTAGACTGATAATAATGACCTTCAAAGCTGTTTCGAAATTCAAAAAGACTGACTTAAATGATCATTAGAACATAATAAGTTTCAATTCTTGACATAATGATCATCAATATCAAATAAGTTTTTCAAAAACTATCCTGTGTGAGCCCGGGTTTTCGGAATGTCGTTCGTGTCCGCAGGACATGCGGGCGTACATGAGTTCAACTAAACTCGGCTCAAGATTTGCACCCCCCCTGCGCGCCCACGTAGGGGTTTTGGTAAAACATGGCATATAGTTATGTTAGTTAGGTAAAACATTACCTTATACACTAACATCTATTTTATTCCCACACCTATGTGGGACAATGTTTTAGACTTCATTTACACACGTTCAAAATTCCAACAATCCCCCACATGAATGGAGGTCGATCTCAAACAACATTATTCCAATTAAATTTCGACAGTTGAGTTTTGCATACGATAGGTAGGTGTTATCCTTTGAACCTTCGCTCATGAAATGCACTTAGCCCACTAGCTCTGAGTAGACATTTATGTCTTTGAACTCGTGTGCCGTTTATGTAGACGACAATACATTTCATACAAGACTCTCCCTGACAACGTCAAGTCCTCATAGATATGTTCGTTATGGTCATGACATGATGTCTGGTTCTGCGAGAGCTGTTAAGTATTGTGCCCCAACAATACCCTTCGAAGCAACCCCACTTCTCTCTCACATAGGTGACTCACTAGGTATGGATACCTTAGTCGAATCATTAAAAGCTATTGGCTCAGCCTCATACATGTCACTTTTAGGAATGGACTAGGAGGTTTATTAAACTTTATAATAAACTCTCTTTATATGTGTGGGGTTAACCCTTCCCCCACAATGACTTTACCAATTCATACAATTAGGTTTTCCTATTGAACTTAATTATTGGGATCTCCGTCTATTAAGTTAGGTTTCCATCATATGAAGTTCATTTTTCAAGGGCTTCAGTCCCATTCCCATGGACGACTTCTGAACTAACTCTCTACTTAGGCCTTTTGTTAGCGGATCCGTGATATTATCCTTTGACCTCACGTAGTCAACAGTGATAATTCATGTAGAGATTAGTTGTCGTATCGTATTATGTCTAAGTCTGATATGTCTGTTTCTACCATTATTCATTGTGCTACGACTCTGCCAATTGCCGATTAGCTATCACAATGTATACAAGTGGTCGTTGCCGGCTTAGGCCATCTTGGTATGTCCTCAACAAATTGACGCAACCATTCTGCTTCTTCACCTGCTTTATCTAAAGCGATGAACTCCGATTCCATCGTGGATCTAGCGATTGCCGTTTGTTTCGAAGATTTCCACGATATAGCAGCACCTCCAAGTGTAAATACATACCCACTTGTTGCTCTGGAATCATTCGTGTCAGATATCCAATTTGCATCGCAGTGTCCTTCTATGACCGCTGGATATCTATTATAATGCAACCCGTATTCTCGAGTGCATCTTAAGTATCGAAGCAATCGAGTAATACCGTTCTAATGCATGGGAATTTGGATTGCTCGTGTATCTACTTTGTTTGTTCATAGCATATGCTATGTCTGGTCTAGTACAACTCATAAGATACATCAAGCTACCAATAATTCTTGAGTACTCCAACTGGTTTACAGGTTCACCTCTATTTTTGGCTAGATGTTGACTCGTGTCAAGTGGAGTCCTAGCTACGTTGGAGTCATTTGCATTAAACTTCTCAAGAATTTTGTCCACATAGTGGGATTGACTTAAAACAAGTCCACTTTGGGTTCGTGTGATTTTAACTCCCAGAATCACATCCGCAAGACCCATGTCTTTCATGTCAAATCTTGCTTTTATAATGTTCTTTGTAGATTTTATGATTTTGTCATCACTTCCAGCAATGAGCATATCATCTATATATAGACACAAAATGATGTATCCATTAGATGTGTCCTTCACATATACACATTTGTCACATTCATTGATTTTGAACCCAACATCAAGCATAACATGATCAAATTTTTTGGTGTCATTGTTTTGGAGCTTATTTCAATCCATATAACGATTTTACAAGTTTACACACTTTCTTTTCTTGCCCAGTGGCTGTGAAGCCTTCGGGTTGCTCCATGAAAATTTTTCCTCTAGATTTCCATTCAGAAAAGCTGTTTTCACATCTATTTGGTGAACTTCCAAATTTCTAATGGCGGCAATGGCAAGCACCAACCTGATGGATGTTATTAGCGTGACTGGCGAATGTATCAAAGTAATCTAAACCTTCTTGTTGTTTATATCCTTTGATCACCAACCTTGCTTTGTACTTATCGATGGTTCCATCAGGTTTCGTCTTCTTCTTGAAGATCTATTGATATCCTAGTGGTTTGCATCCTTGAGGAAGATCCACTAGTTCCCAAGTATGGTTTTGTAAGATCGAGTCTATCTCACTTTTGATGGCCTCCCTCCACTGAGGTCCTTCAGAGGAATGTACCGCTTGTTGGTACGTTTGAGGTTCATCTTCTACCATGTAGGTAAGAAACTCAGGCCTAAAGGACTTTTCCGTCCTTTGCCTTTTACTTTTCCTGATTTCAACTTCCTCAGTCTTAGATTTTTCAAGAGGTTCATTGTATTCAACTTCAGGAATATTTTCCTCGACCGGTCTAGAAGAACTCGGTTCACTTATCCTTGGATTCTATTATGGTGCCTTTGCATATTCCAGGGTTCTTAGAATCATGCACAAGAAAACGATAAGGACCATTAGGACGGGTGTATCCAATAAATACACAATCTACTGTTTTGGGTCCTATTAGTAGTCGCTTTGGTGGCGTGACCACCACCTTAGCTAGACACCCCACACTTTCAAGTAGTTATATGGTGGTTTCTTTCCCATCCACAACTCATATGGCGTTACATCCTTTTTCTTATTGGGTATCATGTTCAACACATAATTTGCCGATAAGATTGCTTCCCCCCACATGTTTTGGTTTACACCAGAACTTATCATCATGGCATTCATCATTTCTTTCAAGGTACAATTTTTTACGTTCCGCTATGCCATTCGATTGAGGGGAGTAAGGAGCCGTGAGTTCGTGTATGATTCCATTTTTCGCACACACATCAACAAAAGGTGAAACATATTCACCTCCTCGATCGCTCCTTACAATTTTGATTTTGCGATTTAGTTGATTTTCAACTTCGGCCTTGAACAAGATAAACTTGTCAATGGCCTCGTCCTTACTCATAAGTAAGTACACATAGAAATACCGTGTACTATCATCAATGAACTTGATGAAGTACTTGTTCCCACAGTGAGTAGGAATTGCCTTTAGGTCTCACACATCAGTGTGTATCATGTCGAGGGGTTCAGTGATTCGTTCGACCTTTTTGAAGGACGATTTTGTTTGTTTTGCTTCTACGCAATTTTCACATTTATTGTTTGAGTCGATATCGAAAGTTGGTATGCAATTGAGTTTAATTAAACGACGAATTGAATTAAAATTAACGTGACCTAGCCTACATGCCAAAGATTAGACGACTCAATCAAGTAAGTAGAAGTAGTAGCATTTTCATTCATAGCTTTCACAGCCATTACATTCAGTTTAAAAATACCATTGAGGGCATAGCCCTTACCAACATACATACCACTCTTGGTCAACACGACCTTATCCGACTCAATCACCATTTTAAACCCAAACTTGTTCAACTGCCATCCCAACACAAGGTTTTTCCCAATTTCCGGAACATACAGCACGTTGGACAAAGTGAGTTCTTTTCCCGAGGTCATCTTCAAGACCACGTTCCCCTTGCCCTTGACTTCGGCTGTGGCCGAGTTTCCCATAAAGACTTTTTCCCTGTTAGTCACCTCCTTGAAAGTGCTAAACAAACTTTTGTCAAAGCACACATGACGGGTAGCCTCCGTATCAACCCACCAATCCTTGCTATTTTGGCCAACCAGATTAACTTCGGTGACCAGAAGTGAGAGGTCCGTGACCATGGCAACAAGGTTGTCGACTTCATGAACCATGTTCACTTGTCGGGCGCTTTCCTTCTTAGGAAGCTTGCATTCATTGGCGTTATGGCCTTGCTTCTGGCAATTATAACTAGTTCCTTGGAACTTCTTCTTCCCAATGCCTCCTTTTGGACCGAGGTTGGAACATTTCCCATGACCTTTCTTTCCACCACCCTTCCCACTGTTTTTCGACTTTGAAGACTGGCCATGCTCAACAAGATTGGCTTTGACAGTTTCAGGACCATCAACCCTTTTCAAAGCCAATTTGTTGTCTCCTTCAATGCGAAGACGAACAACAAGATCTTCAATAGTCATCTCCTTTCGCTTATGTTTTAGATAGTTCTTGAAATCGACCCAACTTGGTGGTAGCTTCTCAATCATAGCAGCAACTTGGAATGTCTCGCTGAGGACCATTCGTTCTGCATGAATGTCATGAAGAATAACCTGCAGTTCTTGGACTTGGCTCATGACAGTTTTAGCATCTATCATTTTAAAGTCCAAGAATTTAGCCACCACAAATTTCTTTGTGCCTGCATCTTTATTTTGTATTTGCCATCCAACGACTCCCACAACTCTTTGGCAGTCTTGGCTTTGCAATACACATTGTATAGTGTGTCATTAAGAATGAAGTTGCGACACAAGAAATCCGAATGATTCCAAGCATGAACCGCGCTCACAGATTGAGCATCCATATCCCCTTCATCAACATGGGGATTGGATTCAGTCAAGAACCTCGCAAGTGTAACATCCGCCAAAAACGGAGTTACCAAACCCGCTCCGTTTATCAACCGAACAGTCAGTCAAAAAATTTCGTTGCGAATTAAATGCCCAAAATAATTTTAAATGATACATAATCAATTATTATACGGGAATATATAATTAGTTTTTGAAAAACTGTTAAAAAACGCAAAATAAAAATACATAGGTTCTGCCGGGTTTCGAACCCGGGTCTGAACCGGTTCAACATCAGCCTTATCGCACATCACACAAACCACTGCGCCACTTGTATTGTTTGATAAATATTGGAATCATTTAAATTATAAAGTGACGTTACGAATTCAAAACCGGCGCCCATTAGTTCAGTCGTCGGAAATCCCAGAAATCTCGCGAGTCTTAACGATAACTTACGTTATAACGTAAACCATTACTAAGACATCGGTTATAACCGACGTCTGAGTCCGCGACCAAAGTTATAACCGCCGGAGTTTTTATAATTTACGAATACAGTCGGAAATCAGACCAAGTTCTTAGACGATTTGCCCTATAAATTCACCCACAACCCACTGCAAACCTTTTCGCTCAAAACCACACTTTTTCTCGGCGTAATTCCACTCGCCGGAATTAATCTGTTCGTCGCCGGAAAACCGGTTTCCTCATTTTCGAACCTTATTGAACCTTCTAAGCTTATACCGAAGTCACCCACAAGCTTTGCAAGTTTTCTGAAGTTTCTCTGCTGCAAGACACCTGACGCCGGAGCTAATTTCTGTCGCCGGAGTTCTGCCGGAAAACAGAGGAAAACGAGTCGGTATACCTCACACTTATTTTCTTTTCTTTATACTCATATCTCACCTTAATGAACTGTAAGACGCTAAGAAACCGATTAAAACCTCGAACCAGTCTGTTGTCGAGTCTGCTTGAAACTCATCGAAGAAGATGAAGTTCGGTATCTTATATGTATATTTAAAATCAACTTATTAATCGGGTTAGACACGTAGCTCAGTTGGTAGAGCTGCGTGCACGCGTACAGGAGGTCTCGGGTTCGAGCCTCACTCAGCGCAAACCGGTCAACGGTCAGTCAACGGTCAGGTCAACGGTCAGAAAAAAAAATCAATTTTTTTATTATTTTTATTTAATTATTTTAATTAAAAATCAATTAAAAATACTTAAAAATAACATTTTTAAGGTTAGAAAATAGCCTCAAACTCACAAAAATACACCCAACAATCCTACTAAAATAGATTAATAAAATCCGTTTACTTACCAAACCATAATGCGATTTATCTAGGTTAAACTCACTCGTGGTTAAAACCACTTCGCGTGCATTCAACGTCATCAACCGAACGCACCCACTGTGAGTGAATCTTACAACTCCCCCTTTTAAATTACACGTTTTGGGGTGTGTCATGTGTTATAAAAATAATTAACTTGTTTATTTAAACTTGTGCCATACCACATCATGATCTAAACTTAGATTGATTATATTGTTGTGATTACTTATTTCCTTTTGCCAAATCATATGAAACTCCTTCATTAAGCCCATCAGTTCCTCGTGGGAGACGAGTTGAACAACGCGTGCTTCAAATCAAATTCATTATTGTTTATGTGTGTATCATTGAGTTTATATTGGCTGTAGTTGTGTCATTCATATTATCATGTTATGCAATTCATTCATTAGGCCCCTCAGTTCCTCGTGAGAGACGAGTTGAGCATCGCGTGCCTCTAAATGTCCCATTATTGATCATGTGTGTTTTATTTAATATCTTATGATTGTTGAATAAGTTTTACATCTATTTTTACTCATGTTTGGTTGTGCACATATTTCATAATCAATTCAAATAAACTTGTTCAAATGTTTTCCATAGGATTCACTCGCCAACTTTATGTTGATCCAAAACCTTTTTACACATGATACAGGTGAACAGGTCGAAGCAAAGAAAACCTAGGAAATGCCTTAGAAGAGAACAAAGAAGCTTAGATTGATAGTTAGAATATGTTGTATCAATTATTGTAAATTTCCATTAAATTGTATTTAATGAATATGAAACGCTTAATAAATGTCATGAGCTTTGATGATAACCCAATCATGTCCCGATCACCTTTTCCGCTGCGGGTCGGGGTGTGACAGCAAGGTTCAACGTGTCAGATAAAAGAACATTTTTTGCTGCCACTGTTTGAAATTCACACCGTTGAATTTCTCAGGCTTCTCGGCATGCGAGACAGCGTTAGGCAGTGGTGCAACCAGACCCGTTGTGACAGCAACAGCGGACGTCATGATTGTAGAGACGACAGTAAAAACAGCAGTAGTTATAGGTTGGGTTTGCATACTGAAAAACAACACCAACAAGAATTAGTAAAATAAATCTGTTTAAGTTTGTTAGTAAATCTGCTAAAAATGTAGAAGAAATATTGAAACAGAAACAAGAAACAGTGAACCGGGCTTGTGTTTGACACAATTCCCTTAAACAGATTCATCATCTGTTCCCAGGGTACGCCGATCCGAAGCAGCAACAGCGCACTGCCGGACTTGAACACTTGCCTGAAAAAACAATCGGAGATATTGTAGAGAGAGAACTAGATAGGAAGAAGAGAACAGTGTGTTCTGGTGTGTCTAAACTGAACAGCCTTGGTCTGTATTTATACAGGTAGAACCATAACCGATTTTGGGTTATCATTGCAGCGTTCTAATAACCTCATAATGGTATTAGTTATCAGTTTCTAGACTGATAATAATGATCTTTAAAGCTGTTTCGAAATTCAAAAAGACTGACTTAAATGATCATTAGGACAGAATAAGTTTCAGTTCTTGACATAATGATCATCAATATCAAATCAGTTTTTCAAAAACTCAATCAACAGAATCGGTTACGGGTGCAAAAACCGCCTGAGCCCGGGTTTTCGGAACGGCATTTGTGTCCGCAGGACATGCGGGCGTACACGAGTTCAACTAAATTCGGCTCAAGATTTGCACCCCTCCCCCCTGCGCGCCCGCGTAGGGGTTTTGGTAAAACATGGCATATAGTTATGTTAGTTAGGTAAAACATTACCTTATACACTAACATCTATTTTATTCCCACACCTATGTGGGATAATGTTTTAGACTTCATTCACACACGTTCAAAATTCCAGCAATTTTTACCCTTGTTTTCACCAACAATATCTTTGTCTTAAAGGGTGTTCGAGGCTATGGTTATCAAAGTCTGTAATGCAGTTCTCTTTATATATCTACCGAGTGTGGTTGTTTTTTTCAGCTATGGCAGAGATTCAATTGAGACTTTATGGTTGGTCTAGGCGATGATGTTATTCGAGCTGAGTATATTCTATGTTTTTCTTTTTTGGGAAACAAAACATCGTTTCTTTATTATCTTTTTTTAACTTTCTTTGTATGTTTTTAGCATAGAGAATGTCAAGTCCAAATGAAATGCAACTCCTTAAGTGTTTACGAAACTGGTTGATGATGTCATTGCGTATGATCGCCGCATTACTGAAAAAATAGTTGAGCTAACGGAGAAGCTTTCGTATATCCGTCAAATGCAGTTGGAGCTACAAGTAGCAATTGAAGCGCTTTATGTGCGTTATGAAGCCAAACAAGAAACCGAAGAACTAGATTAGAAGTTATTTCATAATGTTATGTCATTATGTTAGGCGTTATTATAGTTGATTGTAATTTTTGGATTTGTTATACATTTAATTGGTTATAGTAAACTTTTAAATATTTCTCATTACAATCATATGCGTTACTATTTGTCATCACCTGCAATGAAATGCAACTACAATTACCGCAACAATACACGGGTCACATTTCTAGTTTATAATAACAATCAAGAAACTCGAAACTAAAATGAGTAGTTTCGATATCTATAGACATTAAAAAGCAAAGCTCAAATATTGTATTATTTTTTACAAATACCTAGAATAATAACTCTCTTTTCATTCCTTCTTTTTATGCTAGCATTATATTGGGTTAATAGAAAAACAGAATTATAATATAAGGGTGGTGGGGGCGTATGCAGGTGGAAGAGATTGGGTAGCTCAGGTCTATCGAAGACACCGGCGTCAGGCTCGTGGGTAGGGCTCGCAGGCACTACTTACCGATATGGTAGGCGTGTGTGACTGTTGAGCTTGAAAGAAAGCACAGGGGGGTGAGTAGCTCGTGAACTCCAACGCAAGTGGATGCTGGTTCTAATGCCTTTAAATTGTAAAGATGAAGTGTACACCGATGATTGGTGTCATTAAGAAGGTTCTGACGGGTTACGTCTCCTCCACCCTAAATGACTAACTAAAAAATGAATTGAAATGCAAAATGAATGAGGAACTACATGGTTTTGGAAAACCAATTTTTATTATAATTATATATTTATAAATAACTAAACCTTACGCACGAAGACAAGTTACCAACCTTTATAGTTTTTGTTTTGAATAAATACCATATAATATGTCAGGAAAGTTTTATTAGATTTTTTGTACAAATAAAATATTACTGTTAGTTTATTTCCCTTCATAATTTTAGTTGAATTAAAATATAATAGGATTTATTAAGTGAAATTAGCTTGAGTATTCCACAACTTTAAAATCCGACAGTCAACTGAATTAACACAACCATTTTTCCAATAACTAAATTAACCAAACCATTTATAATAAAAACCAGTCAGGGTACGAAAATTTAGAAACCGAAACATTGGTTATAGTTCAGTTTTAGCCTATAATTGAACCTAACGATTGGTGATTGACCTCTATAATACCAAAATTTCAACATTAAACAATTTAGATCCATACAAGTTTTAGATTGAATTGATGTACTTCAACGTTAAACATATTTACAGCTATTCAAATTGATTTGTGATACGTCTCAGTGGTTCTTTTCTCACATTTAAGATGTACGGGTTGTTTCCATCTCTTGTAAATTCATATCTGACCAATACAAATTTCAAAATTAGAAAATTTCAACGTACAATTTAAAACTTGTGACAACTATGAAATGTTATCCTTTTCAACATTTAAGACATTCAAAACACAACAAAACGAAGAACGTTTTTTCCCTCGGTCATACTTCTTATGCAACCAAAATATAATACTTTGATGTAACCATAATATACTTTGGTTATTTTTGTGTATATATTTCACAATTTATAAATATCTCATTATATGTAGATATAATATAGCATAAGATAACCATCTACATCTAAAACTCTCTTAAGTAATGTAGAAAAAAAAAGATAAAATATAGTTAACTAAATATTATATATGTGTGTGTCAGAAAGAGAGAGGGAGGTGGGTGAATTCAGACTCGAGTATGTGAATTCAGACTTCAAATCCAAATTTGCTCCGCAATGTTATGGAATTTACCCCTTGTTGAGTTTGTGTGACACATCATCCGGACAACACCCTTTCACCTGTATTTTGGTTTCTCTAAAGCCTCAATAGTGCCCTAAAAATACCCCTCATACCCTCATAACACATAGCTTAAGGATGCTCAAAGGTCGGGCATGAATGAATCCTCCATGAAACAAAAGAAAACATAATTGTATTGTTCAATTGTATGAATATATACAACATAGAATTTGTCCATAAAAATAAAAACGTGCTTGACAAATTTAAGTTTCGTGAATGGTATGTTATATACCTAAGTTTTTCGACATATTCTACGTGCCTGATGATCAGTTGCAGATGCACGACTTAGGTAGTGTGGGCTTGTGCCCACTGTCCAACCAACCTAAGTGCCATTAAGGCAAACCTGCCCAAGTTTACAAGTTTTGGAGTGTGTATTTTTGTATAAATATGCCAAATTTGGATATGGATAATATATCTAAACTATTATATCTTGGAGTTACAATAAGGTTTCATTTTCTAAATGAGTTTTTAATTATCATGTGACGAATATATTACGACACAGGTCATGCCTCTAGAAGAAGATGAGAAAAAACGTGTTTCTTGGTTTGAAAACATCCGAGACACGCCCTGTGCCTCCCAGACACTGGCCGTGCCTTAAGAAAAACGACAAATGATTTTCTGGTGACTTCCGATGATCTCCTAGGGCCCGCAGAGTGGAGAACGAGTCGTGTCTTGACCATAAAACAACAAAAAAAATTCTGAAGATTTTTGAAGATCCAGTAAGGCCCACAAAGCTAAACACACCTCGTTCCTGGGTAACACGCCTCGTGTCTAGGCAACAACCAACTACCGATCACCTTTTACCAGACACGACCATGTCCCCTAGACACCGGGCGTGTCTGGACTTCTAGCAACCTATAAATAGAGTTCTTTGGCCTCCATTATCACTTGCTCAACACAAGACACTTCTCTTCTATCCACTATCTCTAATCATTGAGTAAACTCAAGAATCATTAGTGTAATCAACATTTAATGAGTAATATAATCTTTTTAAAGTTTGATGAAAACTATCATCAGGGCCATTCTTGGCTAAGGTTCTTGTGCGTGTTTGGGGGATACATACCCCTTGATGGGGAGTTAAGTAAAGCAAGCTATGGATTAACACAAGAGGTGTGTGTGTGTGTGTGTTAATGACTTTAGGTAAGGAATTACTTATTGAAAGTGAGTGGAACATTTGTGTCGTCTTGAACTCGGGGTATGAATCTTTCGACTTAATCCTTAAAAACTACCAACAATCTTGTGTGGCCGCTAACATAGGAAATGCTTCTATATCTATGTAGAGTTAAAACATGTAGATGCCTTGAGAGGGGGTTAAGGTTTTGGAATGGGACTTTGGGTTGGTAAGCTCTTGCCAAAGTGTGGCAATAAGATCAAAGCGTGGAGGACTTGTTTTTATAAAAGCAACTACCTTTGAAGAATTGACACCTCACCAAAGAACCATAGTGACAAGTAATTTAAACCCCTTAAACACTATCTTCTTAATACTAAACCACAATGGTATATACTTTCCCTGTTGATCGGCTAATATCAATGTGGTTTGATCCGACCTTACGTGACGTTTCACTTCTAATTCAAAGCAATATGGTCGAGTGTGTGAGGGTCCTTAAAAGAACTCCACAACTTTATGCATTAATAGAATACAACTTCTCATCTGACAATCGGACTCTTGTTATCCATGGCCAGTTTTAGTTACCGAAACATAAAGAGATAAACATATCCCAAACACCCTTTTTCTTGTCACTCATTACTAAACTTTTTATTTATCTCTTTAATTTATTCTTGAGCCATTTTTAATCCTCTATTTTTTGTTTGACTAAATGTTGACGAAGACTCAGTACTAAAGGTTGTTGTATAGTTGGAGGAACTCGGTATCTTACCATCACTGTATTACGCTAGTGATGGGTGCAATTGCCTAACGTGAAGTGTAGAGTGATAGAACTTTAACTTGTTTTGTGGATATTAAAACTTGAACCAATATGTAAGACGGCTAAAAATATACCACGTTTAATATACACTTCCACTGATGTCGGTACATCCCACATCGGTTGAGAAGAAGAACGAAGCCTTCCTTGTTGAGAAGCATCACTAGCATTGTAGATCTGGGTTTCGAGACTTAGAAGTTGGTATTCGAGTTTTGGGTGGCGATGATGGCGGTGGCTGATGGTTAACTAGATGGATTGGGGGGGGGATTATAAATATTTCTAATTTTCATTTGAAATTTAAAAAAGAATTAAAAAAAATAAAAAAAACCGGGGGTTAACAATATTGGTCAAACCTTAAGGTGTCAAGTTGCAAAAAAGAAAAAAAAACACACTTTTGTATGGAAGAGGATAATGTGCCCAAATTAAAAGGACGACTTTTTTTTTTTTTTTTGCAATTTACTCTTATAATTATGATTTGATATAAGCTATGCTAGATGGGATGCTATAAGAAATGCAGGAAAAATAATTTGAAATCGCATATATAACTATGACATATATATAACAAATTATTTATTTATTAGGTATGTGTATATACACGTATGTATAGAGTGAGACGTAATACATAACAATAAATTATTGCAAAAGCAAAAAGAAAAATCTTAAATCGTTTAGTTATTTGATAATCATAAATTTCCAATTTTGTACTTATTAAATATAAACTAGTATTAGGACCCCTCACATTGTGACGACAGGGCTTTAAAACATACCAAGTGGCACTAATCTCACTCCGAAACATTTCAAAAAGGTAAAACAAACAAAAACTAAATGTAAATAAACATTACTGATTGTATATAAAAATAGTGGGAAACTTATAATCATCTATTTTATAAGACCTAACACTTTATAAACAATGTTGATTGTATGCCAACGTAGTACACGATCTAACATTGTTATTTAAACCATAATATACTTAAGTCAAGTCTATTTTTTTAACAGCCATTGGAGCTTCATAACGCACTTAAAGCGTGTCAATAGTTTCCTACAACTCTGCTTGGTTCCTACGAATGATTACCACTTTTCAGTTAGTTCCAAAAAATATATTTTTCCTTTAACCTTACGATATGACCTTATCACATATCCAACATCTTTTGCAGCTGCTAAAAAATGTCTGCAAGATAAGGCAAACCCATCAACAATTTTTGATGGACATACTCATAAACATGGCTGCAAGTAGTAGCTTATTTCAAGCCACCTTAGTAAGAATGCAAGAATAACAACTCATTCATCATCACCATTGACCTTAATAATATCCATTTATATAGTATTAATTTGCAACTTGAGCATGCATAATCGCAAAACCTAGAAGCGAGTTTCGATTAAGAGGTGGTTGCTTATTTGTAGCCTCCTTAGCTGCTACCCCCTGTATAAGACATCATCATTGCCAATACACACGCATTTATAAAAACAATCTCGTATGTGATGACACGTCTAATGAGTCCATATGCATTATTTGCAACGGGTGTGTAAATGTCAACTGGATAAGCAGTCAAGTCAACCTATTTTTTGATTTCCACACTATGTATATGTAAAAAATTCATGCTTACGTGCATGTTCTACATAGCTCAACATAGGTGGTGGAAAGCAGAAACAAAAGCTAACTACTGGTTTGATAGTTCAAACAAACGTACAACACCATAAAGTAAGGCACAACAACAGTAATCATATAAAAAATAAGTAATGCATAAAATACAACACCAACATGCACAACCAAGTCACAGATTAATACTATAAAATTAAGAAGTTGCAAAAACAATTAGAATATAACTTGATATGGTTCACGTGAGTGAATCATAAGGTCAGAATATTCATCATCACAACCTAGTTAATACAACCACCAAACATTTTTTCAAACGATCTATGTATGTCTTTGCAGTAGTCAACAACCAAAAGACTGCTCAGATCTTCGTTATGGCTGCAACATAGGTTGCCATGCCCAACAACGAAGCAACATCATAGCAGCAATAGACATATGTTGCCAAATCTATCTAGTAAGATTACAATCACCTTCATCAACTGTCGTAATCATCTCTCCGGTAAGATTACAGTCACCTTCAAATTCTCTAATAACCCGTAACTCGAGAAAGCAAACAGTTACAATATCATTGTCGTTGAAGACCAAAAACATGTAAACAACAAAGTTTCAAACACAAAAACTAACAGTAGCAACCTAACCGCCTATATGTTAATTATGTCTCTCAAATGACAACACAATTATCTTCATCGAGTAACGCCAAAGTTTTGTGGAACACGATAAACAAAGCCCCAAACTTTCAACAATCACCGTCACCGGAACAACCAAAAACAAAACCCCAAAGCTTTAAAAACTCCAAAACAATCAACACAAAGTAAAACATTACATGCAAATGAGCTCTTAGATGAGATTTTTCTTATCCTCACCAAAGCCAGATCAGGTGTAAACCCCTATTACTCAAAATCCCAATATAAAAGAACCATCAAGGCAAATCCGACAACAAACATCGACGACCAGAAAAACCCTAAGGGTTAATCAGTGATTAGATGGAAAATTTACCCGTAATAACAAAGATAAATGAGCCGCCCATAAAAATGTCAAGATTAACCGCGTTTGTCTAGTGATTCCACAACAAAGAAGAATGTTTACCTTAACACCCTAAAGGGTTAACATTAGGATTAACCAAACACATATATCAGAAAGAAAGTCACCTCACCGTAACAAATGGTCGGTCGCGAATCGCCGGAGAAGGCGGAGGTGCAGGCGGTGAAAATGGAAATATGGAGGATGGTGGAGGGATTTATACACCAAACAAACATACAAAACCAACAAGAAAGGCACAACAACAATAAACACAAAAAATAAGTAAAGTATTATAAAGTACAACACAAAAATGCGCAACCAAGTTACACTAATACTATATAAATATGAGGTAAGAATCCGATACAAATGACCCTTATCATACAAATTGGGCTTAAGATGAGAAGTGTAGAAGGGACAACTTTTTTTTGAATATTTTCTTATTTTGTCAACCATCTAATTTAGTCTTAAAATCTAAAATAAAGAAAAAAAAATGTTTTTATACTAGTAGAATAATTATGTAATTACTCTTGAGTATTTATAATTACTATATCTGAATAAATACATATTTTTTTCTTTTAATATATTTTAATTAAACATCATTTTTAAATATAAAAAATTATTCGATAAAAAAATTCCTTTAACTCTCATATTAAAAGCCACTTGTATTTAATTCATACACTATAAATATGTATATTATATGCATAAAAACATTATACAAATTTTTTATTAATTATTTACTTACACATGTGTCGATAATATAAATAACACAGCATACATATGTGTAATTATATACGTAAACGAAATTGATACGTATATATATTTTTATGAATTTTGAAATAAATAAATAAGTATATAAATATTTCATTTCAACGTCCTTTGATTTTTAAAATGAACTTTTAATTCCGTACAACTTGAATTAGTTCCCAACTATCATGATACTTGAATTTTAAATAATAAACATTAAGACACGTTTTTTATTACTTTTCTTGATGCGTAGTCAACTAATTTAAATTATCCCTGTATATTGTAAGTTTACGCCACGCCAACTAATTAAATATATCGTTTTATAAGATGGCTTTGGGGTTGCCATTTTCTTTTGGGTTTCTTTGTTGAAAATAAAGTGACTATCTTAAAAATATACATCACAGCTAGAAATATATAAATATACACATACCTTCCTTTAATACCTTACTTTAAATCTGATAATATTAATCACTCTACAAACGTTCAACGACCCAAAGAATTGTAAGCAATCCCTTGTTGGATGTACATGGGAAAGATAATCTTTGACGGATCGGAGATAATGATGTTAATGAAAGTTTTCCACTTTTAAAAGTTTCACCTGTTTGTCGATAATCTCTGTTAAAACTTCATCAGCAATGATCATTTTTCAAGTGATATCATCATTTATGTTGATTGTATAACATCTGATTCTTGATAATAAAGATCTACTGTTCCAAACTCTACTGAGACTTAGAGACTGTTCACAAGATTTGATAGGATAAAACTATACTAGAAGCAAAGGTCTGTTAGAGACAAACTCTGATAAATAACCAAATAACTGTTATGGCAAAGCTCTGCTGATGAGAACCTCTAATGAAGATAAAGTCTGTTGAAGTAAAGCCTGCTAAATACTAACAAAGGATAAAGCCCAACAGAGGATATCTCAACAGTTGTTATCACCCGAGTTTATATTGTATTTTAATGTAACATTTTTTTAGGTCTAGCAGTATTTAGAGTTTGTTTAGTTATTTAAATGTCACTTTCATAGTGACGTCAACCATAGATGCTTAGTGGTTTGTACATGTACTATAAATAGAATAGTGTCTGTACTGTTCTATCTATCACTTCTTCTACACATTTTGTACGAACAAATTAGAGTGATCTTAGACTCAGCGGGAGTTTGTAATTTGCATGCATACGTGATGAATATTACAAAAGCATGTCAATAAACACAATATTGTTGTGATTTCAAAGTTTTACACATTTTCGCTGCACTGTTTCATTGATTATTATATTCTTCCATTGATTTCATCTAAAACAATTACATCAATATAAAACTCAGATCATAACAATTAGTATCAGAGATTGGTCGTTCAAATTTGATTTAACAATCAGTTTAATATAAACTGGACAGCTCTCACTGCTAATTCGTTTATTCGTTTGTATTGAATACAGAGTAAAAGTTTATTTACGTTCAAAGTTTTTAAACAAAACCTATTTGTAAACAATCAGAATGTCTCAAAATTCACAAGATTCATACAACACTGGCACCATATACAAACCTCCGATACTTGTCATATCAAAGTACAATATCTTGCAACGACGGATGGGTCACATACTTGCACAACAAAATACGGGTTGCTGGAAACGGTTATTTTCGGACCACATGTTCCGATGGTACCGAGTGTCGAAGACCCAATAGTTCCAGTTCCAAAGAGTCTTGAATATTACTTCGAGCAAGATTTTTAGAAAATTGAGCTAGATGTAAAGGCATTTAGTATCGTGGCAACTGTTTTGCCTAATAATATCTATGCTGCCTGTTGCACTACAACAATGCAAAGGAGTTATGGGATGATGTGAAAGAACAATTTGATGGCACTAAAGAGGTTATTGAAAATAACAGAGAAGTTTTAAACCAATAGTATGAAACATTTTGTCATGTGAAAGGAGAATCATTAAATCAACAATTTGAAAGGTTAGTTGTCTCATTTAAAATTGGTAAAAGTCGAATATCCAAATTACACTTTTAATAATTGATTTCTAAGATCTCTACCAGAAAAATGGGACATTATTGCCTTTGTAACTAGAATCGCTGTTGGGTCCAAATAGATGAGTTTGACTCAGCTTCATGGTAGGCTCACTTATGAGAGAGAGCTTAACCAAAAAAAGAAACTACAAGAGTCAGGAAAAGTGGTTGATGATTATTCTTTTGGTAGAACAACACTTTTTGGTCAAGAAGAAACCTATGGTACTAGCAAGGAATAGAGTTATGATCATTTAATTGACATAACATCTGGTGAGAATTTTAACTCTGATTCTTGCTCACCCAACTTTGCTTTTGCACCAAATGGGGAAACCAGTTTATGACAACTAATCATTTGAACTTAATGATCTTCAACATTTTGATCCAACTGATTTAGAAAAAAATGGACATATTACACCAACTAGCATTGCTGGGTGTTAGGACCAACAAGTTCTATAAAAGAACTGGTAAAAAATTCCCAAGGTTGCATGGAGGGTTAAAGGTTGGGTTGGATAAGTAAAATATTAAATGCTACAAGTGTAACATGTTAGGTCATTTTTCTAGAGAGTGTAGGAGTCAAACAAATGTTCCAATTATCACACACCCAAGTCCTAGACCTCAACACACACAAAACACTGTCCATTATTCCTAATATTCCCCTGCTCCTCATATGCAAAACACTGCTCATTTTGCACACCATGTAACCACTGTTCCAGTTTAATATGTTCAAACCACTGTTCCTCAGATACAGTATATTCAAGCCCCAAGTCCTCATGTTCAAGTGCAACTTGCACCAAAAATTACACAAACCTCTTCTTTTGTAGAGACCAGTCAACATAGCTTATTTAGACAAGGTTTTATTGATTGGAGTAGCTTACCTGAGTAAGTGACCGATGAAAATTTTGCTCTAGTTGCTACTGAAAAGAAACATGATGCTTTTTTTTTCATGGCAGTAGACACAATACTTGAAGGGGATGAGTCTTAGGAGGTAGTGTTAAATTCTAATGATGTTTGTAAAAATGTTGTGGCAGATGTTTCAGAAAAGAAAGTTGGTGAAGAAACTGTGATCTCATTGTCAGACCCATGGGAAACTAGTGTTTGTGATGGTGAATGTGATTGTACCATGATGGCTGCTGCTAAGGTATCACCTCAGATCCTTAAAGACTTATGTTCTGATAAATGCATTATTGCTTTTGCTAACATAAAAGAGGTGAATGAAAATCTTAAAACAAAATTTTGGATGATGAAATTCAGTTTGAAAAAACTTGCAAAAGAGTTAAAAACAAACATGTTTGAAAAATATTCTGAAATTAACAGTCTCACACATGAGTCCAGCATAAACAAGGTTCAACTCCAAACCGTGATAGAAAAATATCAAACTTGTAAAAAGGAGTTTGAATCTACCAAAATTACTTGTGAAAAGTGGGCAGAATCGTGTAACGTTATGAGCTTATGTGAGAGTGACAAATCAAAAGCATTGTAAAATTTGGTGTAGGTTTTAGAAAACATTACCAAGTTTGTCAAAATACTGCTGTAAATGATTGTGAGTTGGTTGAAATTATTCCAACAAATTTGGCTGGTCAAGAAATTAAAGTCACTAAACCAAATGGTAAGAAATTTTTTTTAGAAAGACCAGCAGGATCCTCAACTTTTAAGAAAATTGAAAAATATCAATTCAAACCTACCTGGTCAGATGAGTGTGACATTCTTGATAACTTTAAGTCAATGAAATTTTCAACCATTGAAGGTGTAAAGGCAACTCAAGTCAAGATCATTCCCTTAAAAGATCTTTCAGCAGTTGTTACAAATCTGCTGACAAAACGACTAAAAAAGGAAGAAAGAGAGAAAATATCAAAATTGTTTTGTGATTTTTAGGAAAAGAAGAATCATGTCACTAAAAATTGTTTTCTTTTAAAAGCTTATGATATAAAAAAACAAGTGTGATCATTGATTCACCAAATTGCACCATTTATGGCAGATCAAATCACAAAACTCAAGAGTGTGTTTATCTCAAAAATTTTGATGTAAAAAAAATGAGTATAAATCTAAAACACTTGAGAGTTCAAGAAATGAAAAGACCAGACAAACTTTTATCCCTGTCCAAACATCTATTAACAAACAACTGAATATAACCTCTGCTCCCAGAAAGGTTCAAGTAACAGACGCACCACCAGCTAATAAATTTCCAAGAGAATATGGCCAATCTGCTTACAAGAGTGTACCACTTAGCTATGAGGTCTACAAAGACCATCTAATCCAAGAATTAACAGGCATCCTCATGGTTATGATCAGTTAATAGGAAATGGTCCACAACAAATGTTATCAAAATCTGTTCAAAAACACTGACCATATTCCAGGACTTGAGGCTGGAATGTCTATGACCCCATCGAAAGCCATCCTGGCTTTGGAAACTCACCTAAACTAATTGTTTACTAATGTGTAGGGAGCTTCTACTTGCCTTGATAGTTTATGGTAAGTAGATAGTGGAGGCTCCAGGCACATGATAGGATGTGGAGCCCCACTCAAAGATTTCATGGCACATGGAGGGGGTGATATATCTTGGTAACAATTCAAAAGGGAAGTTGTTAGGGTCAGGGACTGTCCTGACTGGGAAACTCAAGTTTGAACATGTCAATGTTATTGACAATCTGAAATTTAATCTTCTTAGTGTATCTCAAATGGGTGACAAAGGCTATGGGTCTTTCTTCCCTAAGAAAACTTGTCAGATTGTTGGGCCAGAAGTGGTTAAAAAGATTGATCAAATCATAGCTAAGAGCAAAGCACAGCTTGTTGCACACAGGATTGACAATGTGTATGTAGTTGCTAAGTTGAAAGATAATTCAATGTCCAATGCATGTCTGTTCTCATGCTTCTAACAAAGAGATAAAACTATGGCATAGAAGACTTGGTCACACAAATCTTAAAACTATCACTACACTTTCCAAACAAGGTCTTCTAAGAGGTCTTCCATCAAAACAATTCACATGTGATGAACATTGTGTTTCCTTTTTAAAAGGTAAACAACATAAAAGTTCATACAAATAAATTGAATAGTCCAAAACAAGTCAATATCTGCAATTGCTACATATGGACTTGTTTGGCCCTATAAAAATCATGAGTTTAAAACAGAAGAGATACTGTCTTGTCATAGTTGATGATTTTTCAAGGTTTACATGGACCTATTTCATGCACTTCAAAGATGAGACTGCAGGTATTTTGAAAATGTTGTAAAACAAGTTGAAAATCAATTTGACCTGTCAGTAAAAGTCTTCAGGAGTGACAATGAGACAGAGTTTAAATTTAAGGAGTTGGATGATTTCTGTGTGTCAAAAGGGATTTTTAGGCAATATAGCATCCCAAGGATACCAAAACAAAATGGGGTGGTTGAAAGGAAAATAGAACCTTGATTGAAGCTGCTAGAACAATGCCTGTAGACTCAGGTTTACCCTTGTCTTTTTGGGCAAAGGCTGTAAACACTGCTTGCTATGTACAGAACAGAGTTTTAATTAACCCTAGGAATCAAAAGACTGCTTATGAAATTCTGTACAAAATTAAACCTCTGATCTCATATTTCAAAATTTTTAGCTGCCCATGTTTTATTCTAAACTTAAAAGATTCAATTTCAAAATTTGCAGACAAAGTAGATTGTGGTTATTTTCTAGGTTATTCAACCATTGCTAAAGCCTACAAAATCTTTGATTCAAGGACTAGTTGTGTGGAAGAGAACTTGAATGTAAAGTTCAATAAACTTTCTTCATTAAAAATCCCAGCAAATACTGCTGAACTGTTTGATTTAGATAAATTTACATTTGAAGATATGTCTATCAAGACTAACATTGTAGGTGCATCCACATTCTTCACATCAAGATTATGGATATGACATTGTGATTCCACAATACAAAGTCATTTCATCCACCAGGGAAACATATGTCACTAACAACTGTGAAAACTCTGCCACTACTGTTGATCCCCAAACCTCTGGCATCTCATCTATCAAACCTCTGTTAACAAAAGTCCAATTTTTGTGAACAAAAGTCAACCTATCTTTACCCCCATTCCACCTATACCTCCACCTCCATTCTAAACAGATGTTGGCTCTTCAAAATTTCCAATAGATGTTAGCTCAGATGATTCACATCTGAAGCCTTCACCTCAAAATGGCAACATTCCACACAAGGGAGATTTAATCTACCTTAAAAACCATCTATATGACCAAATCATTGGCAATATCAATGAAGAGGTTCTCACAAGAAGTCAATCCAAAAACATTTGTCTTTTTGTAGGTTTTCTATTACTCACGCAACCTGTCAAGTACCAAGAGTCACTAAAAGACAACAGTTGGGTAGAGGCCATGCAAGAAGAGCTCCTACAGTTCAAAAGATAACAAGTATGGGAACTTGTACCATTGCCTCATGATGTATGTCCCATAGGCACAAAATGGGTCTTCAAGAACAAAACAGATGAAAGGGGCATTGTTGTAAAAAATAAAGCTAGGCTTGAGGTTCAAGACTATAGACAAGAAGAAGACATTGATTGTGATGAAACTTTTGCTCCTATTGCAAGACTTGAGGCCATCAAACTGTTTTTAGCCTTTGCTGCCAACCACAACATCCAGGTGTATCAAATGGATATCAAGTATGCATTCTTATATGGCAAGATCAAGGAAGAGGTATATGTATGCCAACCCCTTGGTTTTGAAGATAATTTTTTTATCCAGATCATGTTTACAAGCTAAACAAAGCTTTATATGGCTTGAAACAAGCACATAGAGCCTGGTATAGAACTCTTTCCACCTTTCTTTTATCCATAGGCTTTAAAAGAGGTAAAACTGATAAAACTTTGTTTTTAAAATGGAGAGCAAAGGATTTGATGCTTGTCCAAATATATGTGGATGACATCATTTTTGGATTCCGCATACAATGGTATGTGTGAAGAGTTTAGAGAACTCATGACAACAGAGTTTAAATGACTGCTATGGGTGAACTCCAATGCTTTCTTGGTCTTCAAGTTAAGCAATTGTAAAATGGTACTTTCATTCATCAAAGTAAGTATGTCAAAGAACTACTTACAAAATTTGATATGAATTATTGTAAACATTTAGTACACCCATGGCTACATCTAAGTTGGTCACTATTAATGACAAAGATGACTTGGTTGATCAAACTCTTTATAGAAGCATGATTGTGTCTTTATTTTACTTAACTGCATCTAGCCCACATATTATGTTTGCTACATGTGTCTGTGCCAGATCCCAGTCAGCACCTAGGAAGTCAAATCTTATTGTTGTGAAAAGGATATTTAGATACATAGAAGGTGCTCCCACACTTAGTATCTCGTATCCTGCTAATGGGAATATTGAGTTTTCAGGTTACTCAATTAGTGTTTTTGCTGGATGCCATGCCACAAAAAAGTCAACTTCAGGAGGTTGTCAATTTCTAGGAAATTGCTTAGTTTCTTGGCAAAGCAAAAAGCAATCTTCGGTGTCAACATCCACAGCTGAGGCTGAGTATATTGTGTTGCAAGTTGCACTGCTCAACTCCTATGGCTTCAAAATCAATTGTTGGATTTTGGTGTAATTGCTCGAAAGACTCCTCTCATGTTGGATAGTTAAGCAGCTAAAAACATTATTAAAAATCCAGTTTCACATTCAACATCCAAGAACATTGACATCAGGCATCACTTTGTAAGGGATTGCTATGAAAAACTTTTGATTTCTCTGCATCATGTTCCAACTCAGGATCAGCTAGCAAATGTTCTAACAAACGCTTTAGATACATCTGCTTTTGAAAGCTTGATCTCTAGAATTGGCATGCTTAATATGGATTAAAAGCAAAATTTTTGTTTTCTATGAATAAAAATCATTAAATTGTTTTAGAAAATCAAAAGTCCATCCTTAAAAATAGTTAAAATTGAAAATTTCATTAATCTTAAAAGTCTGTTTTAAACCATTGTTTATAAACCTCTGTTTAGCTTAAATGTCTATCCACTGCTAAATGTAACCTCTGTTATCCTATCCATTGTTCCATCCACTGTTTGGGCTAAAACACTATTTTGCTTTATCCACTGATATCTATCCTCTGATACAATAAAATCACCATTGTTCATAACCACTATTCTCAACCACTTCTTATTCTGAGCAGCAGTTTCCCTAACAACTGTCATCCATTATTCATCAGAGGTTACATGTGTACAGATGATTAGCCATCAGATTTTTGAAACCGCTGCCACGTCAACATTCACCTTTTCCCTATATATATCACTGTTCTATCCAAACAGAGTTTTATTTGCCCTCTTGAATTCAAAATTCTCTAAACGGTTTTCATTACTCTCATCTTCTTCATTACTCCTCAATTCCATCTTTGATCATGGCTCTCAACATCAAACTCCCACACAACTACCTCCCCACTTTCGAGAAAACAGACACTAATACTTCTTCCATTCAATAGTTAATGTTCTCACATCATTAGAATACAAAGACATCATGGTTGCAAATGCACCAATCTATGTGGATACACTCCGACAGTTCTGGGCACATGCTAAAGTTGAATCTCAAAAGAAAAAAACCATATGCTATCATTTTCAAGGTCGGAGAAACCCTTGTCTAAATTCCCCATCCTAAATTTCCCCAACTTTTAGTCTAAATGACCTAGAAGGTAAAACTTCCTTTGGCAAGCAGTAATTACATGCTGAGTTCATAGAACATGGGTATAAGGGTCAGTTATCTGGTGTTACCATTTTTAAACCAAACTTTTCTGCTGAAATGAGATATTTTTTCCATACCTTACTTACTTGTCTTTCAGCAAAGGCCACCTCATTTAATGAGATTCCACAAAATACTCAATTTCTGGGATATGCTATTTTGAAAAAAATATGATTTTAATCTATCACATGTATTTTTATGGACTTGGTGGCAAACTATAATAAAATATCAAAAAGTAAAGCTTTTAAACAAAAACAACTTCGAAAAAAGATTTTAAACAAGGTGTTGTTTTGAGACGAAGAGTCTTACAACTGAAAGAATAAAAAATATGGAGTCAAAGTTCTAAAACAAAAGCAAAGGAGATGAGAAAAATTTGGGATGAGTTCACATCACAAGCTCAAACCTCTGTTGCTGAGCCTACTGCTCCTGTTGATCATGACACCACAACCAGTAATGTGAAACCCATACTAGAAAATCCAAAAAGAAACTATCTGAATCCAAAAAGCCTACCAAAACCACAATTCATAAAAAGGCACCTTTGGAAGATGAGACCCAAGAGGATAACCTTGTGGTAGCACAAAATCCACTTGAAACCACTGTTGTTACTTCTTCACAACAGTTGGAAAGATCTACACCTCAAAGCCAAAATCCTCATGCTTACTCACAAAAGGAACAGGTTGTAAGCACATGGATCCCACATTAAGAAGCAGATGATTCAATTGAATCTTTGTTTCTAAGCCCCTCTCCTAGGGAAAATTCTCTTTCTACTCCAAAACCATCACCCTCAGTTCCACCTACTATCATACCTCTGTTTCGTGCAATTGAGATAACTCAGACACAAATCAGTTCCTCTCAGTCACCTGTTCATGAGAGTTCACCTCCACATGTGACTGAGTCTGAGTTAAATCTCTTTTCTAACCCAGAAACAGCTGAGGAAGTTACACCCCATGAGTTACAAGTAACTCTTGGTGGTAATTTAAGTGAAGCAGCCACTACAACTGATGACACAACAGTGTTTCAGTTGGACAGTGGTTACATCCATCAGACTTCCTTAAAGGCAACAACTGTTGAGGCTACAATTGTAACCTCTGCTCCAGTGGGAAGTCCTAGTACAAAGACAAAGGGGAATTTGGGTCTAATAACATGGAGATTCCTCCAGTTGATGATCCAAATACAACTACATCTTGTAGGAATTCAGATGATCCTATTAAATTAGGTGATGAATTGAGATACAAAGAATTGAAGGAGAGAATGACATCAATGGAGTCTTCAATCACTGAAAATGAAAGATATGATGAAGCAAGTGTTACAAAATTCTCAAAGCCAACCATCAACACAGCAGATTACCAATGAGCTATGGAAATCTATGCAACCAATATTATAGCTCAAAGGAATTTGGCTGACATTCACCATGAAACTCACATGAAGCTTATCATAAACATGGTTGAGGCCAGATAAATTGATACTCAAGCTAACATCAAGGCCATTAAAGAACATTTGGTAAAGACCACTGGCTCTGCCCTTACAACAATCCTTCAAGAAGAAGTTGATGATGATGCCAAAAAGAGAAAGAAAGATAAACGAGAAAGTTACAGCCATATTCAAAGGTGCAACAAAAGCCAGGGTCTGTTACAACCACTGCTGCAAATCAAACTTCTGCTGTGTCATCGGATGCTGGTGTTCAAAAATGGATTTATGAGACCCTGAACAAATTACCAGATTAAATTGCCACTGAAAAGCTTAAAAGGCAAAATACACTGGAAGCTAAAGCTTCTAAACTAATTGGAGAATAAAAGCTAGTAGATGGAAAAAGAAGACATTGGCACTTCAAAAAAAAAAAAAAAGAAAGTCAACAAGAAATGTCAGGCATCCAATAACCACCTCTTCTAAAACCACTGCTATGCCTACAACAGGTGTCTCCTCTGCTCCAAGTAAACCAACACCACCATCTCAAAAGAAACAAAAACCCTCACCAAAGAAATCATCTTCATCACCAACAGATGTTAGTACAACTGATGTGCCAGCAGATGCTGGAATAGTAGATGTTCCAATAGATGTTAATTAAACCTCTACAATGATCACATTTTCCATTTTAACCCAACCATTATACACACCACCAAGAATTCTATTACGACTACCTTCACCATAAAGATTCCAACGTAAAAGAAAAACTTTTGTTGTTAAGATGATGATGAAGGGATTCCATCACCAGTCCATTTGTCATCAAAATCTATCACTTCATCACCATCCTCATCATCTTCACCTAAAACCATTTCACTTCCAACCATTTATCAACCACCATCCATCATACCTTTTGCTCCAAATATCCTCTGGAACTGATGGATGTGCGAAAAGAAATTAAATCATTCTCCACAGCAGAGGATAATACAAAACTTGACTTTCCATCACTCTAAAAAGCCAAGAAATTTAGATGAATATCTAAAGTTGAAGGCTAAACAGGCTGAGTATATTGCCAAAGAGAAGAGCAAAAGGAAAGATGACAGGACTACTCAAGGCATTTTGTCTTATGAACTAAGCAAAGTAAGAAAGATTGAAGACTTTGCCAAAGATATGAGTAAGTCTATGTTCAGAAAGGCCTGTAAATGCTGAGCTTGATAAATAACTGAAACAGGACTACCTTGACCACATTATGCAATACAAACCTTACAAAGATACTAGAGCACAGTTCAAAGATTGGTCAACAACTGATCTTAAAGAAAAATTGAAAGAATACAAGAAATGCTCAAAGATCCTCTACACAAGCTAACACCACCTGATTGGAAGACAAATAGGCAGATGGATCAGAATAGAGCTTTAGAGCTTAAAAAAATGAAACAAGAGCTGCTTGTTGCAAATTATGGTAGTGCAAGGTCAGTTGCTAGATGGTCTGAGTCTAGGGTTGTAGATACCTACAGAAATCTGGAAGAGCTTAGAAATAAGGATTCTACAGTTCCAAGAAGGTCAGACTACTCAACAAATGTTGTCCCTCATCAGACCCAAACCTTCAAAAAGCAGCCCTTAACCTCTGTCTTACCCACAATTACCTTACATAAAATAAAAAGGCAAAAGTAGATGGAAGAGGATGATGAACAGAGATTTGAAGAGCATATAAAAGAGGGAATAGAAAATTAACTACTCTATCACACTGATGCTGCGAGTGATAGATTAAAAGAAACAATCTCTAACCTTGTAAGCAAATCTCTTTCACCAAGCTCAACGATAAGTCTTATCCCATGAAAACTAACTGATCCAAAAATTCTAAAGTAGAAGTCATTCTCAGACACCCACGAATTGACTCTGTTCAGATCAGATAGTTCAATCAAGAAGCTAAAAATGGAGGATGCATATGGTCTGAATGTAGATGACCTCCAAGATGAACCTTGAATTGCAAAGGGATTTTAAAGACATGTTCTCTATAAACTTTGAACTACAGTTTAAAAGGCAAATCAGGGAATTATTGTTGAGAAATAAAGATCAACAATAAAGAAGAGTTTTGGCATCATCTATTCTAGGGGTGATTGAAAAGCTAAAACAGTTTATAACATCTGATCCTTCATAATAAAGATCTACTGCTCCAAACTCTGCTGAGACTTAAAAACTGTTCACAATATTAACTAGGATAAAGCTCTGTTAGAAGCAAAGGTCTGTTAGAGACAAACTCTGATAAAAAACCAAAGAACTGTTATGGCAAAGGTCTAATGATAAGAACCTCTGATACAGATAAAGTCTACTAAATACTAACAAAGGATAAAGCCCAACAGAGGATATCTCAACAGTTGTTATCATCAAAGTTTATATTGTATTTTAATGTAACAGTGTTTAGGTCTAGCAGTGTTTAGAGTTTGTTTAGTTTGTTAAATGTCACTTTCATAGTGGCGTCCGCCAAAGATGCTCAGTGGTTTGTACATGTACTATAAATAGAACATTGTCTGTACTGTTCTATCTATCACTTCTTCTATACATTCTGTACGAACAAATTAGAGTGATCTTAGGCTGAGAAGGAGTTTGTAATTTGTATGCATACGTGATTAATATTATAAAAGCATGTCAATGAAAACAATCTATGGACGTGATTAATTTGTATGCATACGTGATTAATATTACAAAAATAATTTGGGTACTTTAGATTATGCCTAAATACCCTAAGACTTAAACTTTTACCATCTAGAAGTGACTTCACCTTAACAAACACCTTGATACCATTGTTCTACAATTTGACGTACCTATGACGTACTAGTAGAAGATGCATGAATCAATGTTTTGCAATAAGTACATTTACAATGAAATTATTAAATTCAATTCAATACATAGTAGAAGATGCATGAATCCATGTTACAATAAATGCTTGATTTTTGTTAGTTTCATTTCCACTGGTGCTTCTTGCGTATCCTCCACATAAGGAATTGTCTTTCTTTTGAATAAAAATTCATTTGTTACAGTTATACATTATTTGAATCGAACTTAAAAAGCCCAACGTTCAATTCGTTCTAAATTCCAATAACAAATTCACATTGTGGTTTTGAATATTCAAATAGATCCACACGAAAATCTAAATTCTGTTTTCCAATATAATTCGAAGCTATGAATTTCAAACCATATTAAAATGAAAACTAACTTTGGTTATGAGAACCATGAGAACTATCATCTAAAAGGTTTCCAATTTTTTTTTATCAAAAATCTTAAAAAAATCACTTCTTTCAGGAATTTTTTTAAATGTCACATACATAAGTTTACATGAGGTGTAAAAAGAATATTTATTCTCGAACCAAAATTTACACTAACGGGTAAAGACAACTTACATCAGACAAAACTACCAACTCGACAATTTTTTTACAGATGTGTTTATAATATTTTCATCTACATTTATACAAAAAAAATAAGCCCAACTCGCGTGGGAAGTAAGAGTTCTTATATTTCTCACAACTCGTGGTGCTTCTGAAAGGTTATCCACCATAGATCTCTCATGTATGAGTGCTTGAAATTAATTGTTTAATTTTGATTTGTCTTGTAGTAGTTTTATTGATGGGAGGTCTACTCTTCGGCCAGCTGATATTCTTGTGTTTGGGTGGGTTAGGGGAAAACACGCTTGTGTGGACCTTACAGGAGTGTCCCCTCTTGTTGGACTCAGGGATAGTGAGTTTGTTGCTGGCCAGGCTGCGTTAAAGGCGGAATCAGGTAAGGTCGCTAAACACGAGAAGGCTTGTTTAGAGAATCAACACGTGTTTCTCCCATTCGCTTTTGATACATTTGGTCCCTAGCCACAGAGGCTGTGGAATTTCTAAACAGGGTCCAACAGGTTGTGAATAGTAATCTTTCAACATTTAAGGTCCGTTTCGTCTTTAGTAGGATTTGTTTTGCAATTTAAAAGGGGGTTGCGACGCAGCTTGTTGCCCGTTTACCTGCCACTTGTTTGTAATTTGTTACTTTGGTATTTTAAATCTAGTTAGATGACTTTAGTTAAAAAAAAGAATAAATAGTACAAAAAGGGTATTTTGAAAAATTTGACTTGTGTATTATTTATGTCAACTTGTCAAATTGACAATCAAACATCATAGACTAAATTACTCTTTATATCAACATTAAACACGTTTATTTATTTAAAAAAAAAGAATTAATTATAACACATAATTTTTTATACAAAAAATACACTGCAAGTATGAAAAGAAAGACGTCTTCAATCTCTAATCTTGATCTTCATTTTTTTTGGTTATCCTCGTCATTTAAATGTAAAACCCCCAACACCTACGAAAATCAAAGAAAAAACACAGCGTTTACATTCCACAAACGTTTAAGTGTAGCTCGTACTAGCGATCAGGGGCGTAAAAAAACATTTCTTATTGTGTAAAAAAATCATTTTATTACATTCGACATCGTGCAGGAAACAATTTTTCAAACGTATGTAAAAACTAAACCTTTACGCGTACCATTTTTAAATACGTTTGAAAAATAGATTTACGTGTGACATTTAGAGGAGCTTGGACCAATGATCAGCGGCGTAAAAAACATTTTTTTTCATTTGACACCGTTCGCAAAAAAAATATTTACATTCGACTACTTACGTAAAAACATTTTTCAAACGAATGTAAAAACTATTTTACGTCTTCCCTTTTTACATACATTTGAAAATTAGATTTACGCGTGACGTTTAGAGTAGCTCGGATCGGCGATCAGGGGCATAAAAAAACTTTTTTTATGCATGTTGTCAAGACATTTTTTATTTATTATTTTACATAGTGGTGTTCTCATACTTAATTCGTTTATATGTTTACGCACGTTGCCAAACCCTTTTTACGCACGTTGTCAAAACTTTTTTACGCACATTGTCAAAACTTTTTACGCACGTTGCCACAACCGCACTTTGGGGAATATCATGAAGCAAGTTCATAAATCATCATAGTCAATTAAACACATCGCAGCAGAAGTTTGGAGTTTAAATTACTATTACAAACCAAATGTTCAAAGTATGAAAAATAATATACAGAAAACTTGTAATGAAAGATTCACAGGCGGATCGTAAAAAGTACAAAAATGTGTAACAGACTTTGGGCAGATCTAAGGATTTGCAAGATCCTCTTATACCACTACCGAGCAGCTTCCAGCTTATTTCGAATTGTACCCTCATCTTACTCTTTTGAAAATACGTCAGCTTTCGCTGGTAAATATACCCGACTGACTCATTTTGAAAACATTTTAAAAATTAGATTTCAGTGCACAGGGCACAAATATTTTATAACTTGGGAAAGTCAGCTTTGTAACCTTGTTAACAGCTTTACATACATATGGGGCCCAGTACAGAGACCGAGACATGATTAACGTACACACCACTTATGAACCCACGAAGGAGTTATCCCATACTAGTGGGTAAACATAATTTAGCATTCGCATCTGTCAGGTGTATGCCTACACCCCGTGCTTTGGTCGTGGCCATTATCAAATGTAATGAGCCAAGGATATCCAGGACACCATCGTTAACCCCCAATGTTTAAGTTATCAAACAAAATGATCAAAACAGAATATGCGGATTTACTAGCCACAATCCGGCATTCGATTGATCTCATTTCCAAACAAGCGGTAATAATTTACCGTAACCCAAGCCCGTATAGGGGAAATAAGTCAAGAGTATTTACCTGAGTTATTCTTGATTTAAAAATGCAAGATTATTATCTTAGCCGTATTCAAATGAAGTAAGTGCAGATAGCATTTACTGGAAGGCTCTAGTTTGGATTATGGCATAAGCTAACCAATTAAAATGCTAATGGTCTTAATTAAGTCATAGACTTAGACAGACTTGCAACAGGATCAAAACGGTATAATACGCTAGATTAAGCAATGACCAGATAGAATGTAGTTTATACCCAACAAGTACTTAAGACTTGTATAATATGGGTAAACAATTAACATTTTGGAATTTGAGATTTAAATGATAAGGTCAAACCGTTTCGGTTATTTTTCGTAAACAAGTTACATATACTTAACCGTATGCATATAAGCGATATCGGGTAACCAGATGAGTTATGAACAAGTTCTATATGTCATTATACTTAAAAATAAGTTGTAATATCATTAGGATATCAACTTATATATCCATTGAGGTTTTAAAACGAAACTACACCTTATTAGGCGTTTTGACCTTTATGTGTCATATAAAAGGAACTTGCATGTATTTTGATGTTATGATCATAAAAATTCTTGAAAATACTTAATTTGTGATATATTATCAGTAAGAAGTCACACATAAGTATGATTTATAGTTTAAGACCAAACTATGCATCGAAAGGGCATTTTGGTCATTTAAAAAGTATAGTTTACGATATTATACTAAAATTAGTTTATGATTCGAATATTAACATCATAATATGTTAATTACATTAACATATCAGTATGTAATTCATTTGCAAGTTCATTGTTGATTAAAACCTTGTTTTATGTAAAAAGGCATTTTAGTCAAAGATGGACATTTTACGGAACTTGTGCATAAACTCAGATTATGATTATGATCAAGTAATATAACCTCATAGGGTTTTGGTACATTGTATTACGATGATAATGCGACTATGAGTAAGAAGTTAACTAATCTAAGTCAGGTCAGAATCGAAAGTCAAAGAAGAAGTCAAACTTCGCGACTTTCGGTTGTGGACTGACCCTAGGACTGAAATTGACAGATCGAACATGTTCTAATAACTATTACCAACTTGTTAAGTATCAAAAACATGTTGATAACTAATATAAAAGTAGATTATAGTTATTGTTTGACTTTTTAAAACATAAACTTTGACCTGTCAATTGACCGAGTAAATGATCCTTAGGAGGTGCGCTTTTAAGGGATTGACACCTTCCTAATTACAATCACTTAGCCATGTTCATTTCGAACAATGGCTGGACTATTATGGTCTTAACCAAAAGTCAAGGCATTTGTCGAAAAGGCTTGACTTTTGGCTATTAAAAGCCTATAAAAAGAAAAGAACAGAGATGGAATAAATACAAATGATCCAAGGGAAAACTAGAACTCAAAGGGAAGCTCCTAAATGGTCAGGAACTTCCAAGAGTGTAATAGAGAGGATAAAGAGTGAATGAGCAAAGGAAATGAGGTGAACTAGTGGGCTATTTATAGTGCAAGAAGGTGTGTGAAGATGAAGCCAGGTGTTAGAGGTGTTGTAGGATCTTCACAAGTGTCTAGGAAGGTGTCAAGAGCTACTAGAATGTGGAAAATTACAGAAGAGGTGGCACCTTGACAAAATTTTTGGGTTTTGACACTTTTAGTCCCTCAAAAATAGTTTTGTGGATTTTCATGAATTGTCCCTTGACTTATATCCAATGACATAATGATACAACTTGGTCTTTTCGTTCTACACGAGATGTATTGAAGAAGAGTTCGAATAACCGAACGTTAACAGGTGTCACACTAGGTGTTTTTACGACTTCTAAGTGTTAACTAGCTTAAACATGAAAGATACAAATACTTATGGTTTCATGGGTTAAATTACAAAAACTATTAAGGTTAAATGTTCGGTGAAGAAGCGGAATGCTCAAGGATGGTAAATCAAAAGATGTCGTCTCAACCGAGAGACGTTCAGGTCTAAAGGTGGCTTAGTCTCACAAGAATTATGAAAATAACGAAGTCTAGAGCCTTTGGGTCATGTACTGAAAGTTAAACTAGTGAAAAATTAAGGCTTTAGAAGCCCACCTTAGGCTACGGTCACTAGACCGTAGCTTATGGTCAATATAAAATCAAAACAGCAGGACCAAACCGTAACGTACGGTTCTCAACCGTAGGTTACGGTCAGGTTTGTGAATTCTAGTGAATTTGAACAAGTTTGAGTGGCTAACTCATTGAGGTATGATCCGAGGGCATGTACACGTGTCGGTATATTATTGAACACGAATTTTATGAGGTGTTACACAACCCCTCCATTGTCCAACTTTAGCGTATTTTCAGAATTAATCCCTCTCGTCCAACTAGTGGCTCATATGAGAGTTAGGACTTCGTAAAGGATCACTCAGAGACTCAGTATAAGCATGTTGACTTCCATGTCACTCAGAGGCTAGGCATGTTAACACAAGTGGTCACTCAGAGGCCAAGTTTAAGCATGTTGACACCAATGTTCACTTAGAGGCTAAGTTTAAGCATGTTGACACTAATGGCCACTCAGAGGCTAAGTTTTAAGCATGTTGACACTATTGGTCACTCAGAAGCTCGGTTTATGCATATTAACATCAGAGGGTCACTCAGAGGCTTAGTTTGAGCATGTTGACACCTTTATTCCTTATTAGTCCATAACGGACTTATTAAAAAAAATAATGGCACGTGTCACTATACTATTGGGCACGATTTTTACGAGGTGTTACATCCTCACCCCCTTATAAGAAATCTTGACCTCGAGATTTTATTCAAAAAGATAGGGGTACTTTTGTCGCATAGTGGACTCAACCTCCCATGTATATTCGGGGCCTCGAAGGGCATCCCACTTAACCTTTACTATAGGTATCTTTTTCCTTCGGAGCTTCTTAACCTGTCGATCCTCGATCGAAATTGGTTTCTCAACGAACCTCAGGTTGTCATCTATTTGCACATCTTGATGTGACATTGCTAGCGACTCATCGGTTAGACGTTTCTTTAGGTTAGATATGTGGAATACATCATGAATTCCACTGAGCTCCTCTGGCAGGTTAAGCTTATAAGCTACAGCGCCGACACATTCATTATCTCGAATGGTCCAATATATCTTGGGCTTAACTTGCCCTTCCTTCCTAATCTCATTACACTTTTCCAAGGTGATACTTTTAGTATGACTTTGTCCCCTATTTAGAACTTAAGAGGTTTACGCCTCTTGTCCGCATAGCTCTTCTGCCTATCACGGGCAGCTTTGAGACGATCACGAATTTGTACAATCTTATCCGTGGTTTCTAGGACAATCTCAGGTCCAGATAGTTGGGCTTCCCTACCTTCAGCCTAGCATACGGGCGTTCTACATTTTTCCCATTCAAGGCCTCAAAAGGAGCAGCCTTGATGCTCGTATGATAACTATTATTTAGGAGAATTTTATTAGGGGGTAAGTGGTCATCCCAACTTCCACCTAAATCTATCAGACATGCTCTAAGCATGTCTTCCAAAGTCTGAATAGTACGCTCACTCTGTCCATCCGTCTGTGGATGGTAATCTGTTTTAAAATTGAATCTTGTGCCTAAAGATTGTTGGAAACTTTTTCGAAATGCGATGTATATCTGGTATCTCTATCAGATACAATAGATACTTGCACACCATGTAGGGACACAATCTTGTCCACGTACAACTTAGCCAATTGGTCATAATTATAAATCTCTTAAATTGGCAAGAAGTGTGCTGACTTAGTCAGCCTATTGACAATGACCCAAATCGTGTCATTACCACGTTTGGTCTTAGGTAACTTGGCAATTAAATCCATAGTTACAATTTCCCATTTCCAAGTGGGAATTTCTAGTTGTTGTAGATGTCCTGACGGTTTCTGATGTTCAGCTTTAACTTGCGAACACGTCAGACACTTAGCTACATAAGTGGCTATGGATTTCTTCAAACCCATCCACCAATAATTCTTTTTCAAATCTTGATACATCTTGTCACCACCTGGAGAACTGAGTATCTTGAATTATGCATTTCCTGGAGGATTAAATCCCTAAGTCCTCCAAAGATTGGAACCCAGATTCTTCCATTGAATCTAAGGATTCCACCCTTTCCAAGCGTTACTGATCAATTGTTCCGCCTAGTTCCTCATTAGGAATATTAGCCTCTAATAGGGCTTGCTTTTGTGTATTTAATAGTTTCTCATTCAAGCTATTTCTGAGCTCAATGCTCTTGGCATTAATTCTAATGGGCTTTACCCTTTCTTTGCGACTTAAGGCATCAACAACTACATTTGCCTTGCCGGGATGATAGCGAATTTCGCAATCATAATCATTTAGTGTTTCCATCCAACGGCGTTGGCGCATGTTCAAATCCTTTTGATTGAACAAATGTTTGAGACTCTTATGGTCAATGTATATAATACACTTTGTGCCATATAAGTAATTGCCTCCATAACTTAAGTGCAAATACAACGACACCCAATTCCAAATCATGAGTGGTGTAATTTCTTTCGTGCACCTCTAATTGTCGTGATGCATAAGCAATTACTTTGCCTTTTTTTGCATTAGCACACAACCCATGCCAGTGTGCGATCACAATAAAGACAAAATCCTCAATACCCTCAGGTAGAGATAACACACGAGCATTGCTCAACTTGTGTTTTCGAATTTCAAAGGATTCTTGTTGCTTTGGACCCCAGTCAAACTTGACATTCTTACGGGTTAAGGTAGTTAAAGGAGTGGCTATCCTCGAAAAGTTCTCAATGAACCTCCTTTAATAACCGGCCAATCCTAAGAAATTACGAATCTCCGATGGAGTTTTGGGTACTTCCCAATTCATTATGGCTTCAATCTTGGCGGGATCCAATTGGATACCACGCTAACTTATACATGTCCAAGGAATTAGATTTCTCTAAGCCAAAATTCGCACTTAGAGAACTTCGCATAAAGATTTTCTTGTCTTAGCAGTTCTAGGATGCACCGAAGATGTTTCTCGTGATCAACTTGATTACGAGAGTAGATAAGTATGTCGTCCATAAAGACAATGACAAACTTATCCAAATACGGCTTGTATATTCTATTCATGAGATCCATGAATGTTGCAGGTGCATTTGTGAGCCCAAAAGGCATCACTAGAAATTCATAATGACCATAACGGGTCCTAAAGGCAGTCTTAGGAACATCCTCGTTCCTAACCTTCAGTTGATGATATCATGATCTTAAATCGATCTTAGAGAAGTAACTAGCCCCTTGAAGTTGATCAAACAAGCCATCGATCCTAGGCAGAGGATAACGATATTTTATTGTTATCTTGTTCAATTCACGGTAATCAATGCACATCTGCATTGAACCGTCCTTCTTTTTAACAAAAAGGAATAGGAGCTCCCCAAGGTGAGGAACTAGGTTGTATGAAACCTTTTTCTAAAAGTTCGTCTAGTTGTATTCTCAATTCCTTCAATTCTGTCGATGCCAGCCGATATGGAGCTCTTGCAACAGGTGCTGCTCCTAGTAGGACGTCAATCCTAAACTCCACTTGCCTCTCTAGAGGTAGACCTGGTAATTCTTCAGGAAAGACATCGGAATACTCTGAAATAACTGGAAGGTCTTCAATATTCGCTTAGGCTCGTTGATAGTGACTTGTGCCATGTAAATGACACAACCTTTCCCTAAACACTTGGATGCCTTGAATAATGACACCTTGTCTTGCAGTCCATAGTGTGAATCTCCAAGTATAGTGATCATTTCACCAGATGGGGTTTTAATTTCAATGAGTTTCTTATCACAAGCAATGCGTGCTTGGTTATGGGATAACCAATCCATGCCTAAGACTACATCGAACCCCGCCAATTTCATTGGCAAAAGAGAGATATGGATGGAATGATTCTTAATGGATATAGAGCATCCATCAAGAATGGAAGATGTTGTTTCTATTGTTAATTCCATCAGCAAGTTCTACCTCATAGGTTATGTCTAGAGTTCTTATGGGTAGGTTTAATAGTTTACTAAACTCATGGTCAACAACATATTTATCTGCACCTGAATAAAAAAGAACTCTAGTATATATGTCATTGATGAGGGATGTACCTATTATGACATTATTGTCATTAACGGCCGCCCTCGCATTCATCTGGAAGGCACGAGCGTTCCCTTTCTTAGCCTCTCCAGGCTTTGCATCATTATTTCTGGGGTTCTTAGGGTAGGTAAACTTAATATGCCCCTTTTCATTATAGCCGTAGCAGACGTCATTCTTAAGATCCTTGCACTCTAGGGTCTTATGCCCCTTTTTTCTTACAGATACCACATGTTTTAGTCTGTGAATCAATACTACACTGTCCCCAATGCCTACGGTTGCAATTTTTACATGTCGGCGTTAAGCCCGACTTATCTTGATTTCTTCTGAACCCAAATATCCCTTTATTTATCTTATTGAATCTTTGGGAGTTACCATCCTCTCTCTTCCTTTTCCCGTCATTCTCAGCTTTAACTGACTTTTGCCTCTCCAAATCTAAGGTGAGGAGAGAGACCTGTAGGTACTAGGTTGAGCAGCCTTTACCATGCCCTTTATCTCGGGCGTTAACCCATTAATGAACGCGCAATGCGTTTGGGCTCATGGGTAATTAGGTAGGAAACTAACCTAGACAGGGAATTGAAGTCAGAAACATACTTCCGATAGTCTAGATTTTTCATGGTAACAGTCAGAAAGTCTGACTCTATCTTTTCCACCTCATGAGGTGGGCAGTAAGTATCCTTTACAAGGTCAACAAACTTAGACCATCCTAAGTTGTATAGGTGTACCTTACCTGTAGATTGGATCATAGCCTTCCACCAAATCAGGGCATCACCCTTGAAGGACTGTGATACATACTTTACCACATCCTTATCAGCACAACCGCTGATATCCACTATCGTTTCCATCTCATCAAGCCATTTCAAGGCTTCTACTGCTCCCTTCTCTCCATTAAAATCTCGGGGTTTATAGGAGACGAAATATTTATAGGTACATCCGTCTTTAGAAGTACGAGACCTATCAGTAAATTCAAGTTTCTTTGGTTCACTCTTCGCATTTGAAGAGTGAACCGAGCTCTCCTTACAAGCTGAGGATGGTGTAATTGATAAAGGTCTGGAGCGAGTAGCGCTCGATTCCTTAAATTTTTCTATGGCCTTTTCCATGGCCTTTCCAACAGCTGCATCTATGCAAGCTTGGAAATCATTGTTATTAATGGCTATGTTTTCTGCGTTGTTAGAGTTAATCTCTCGGTGGCTACTTTGCGCCTCATTCGAGTTTGCCATTCTTGAAGCTATAATTCTAAATACCAAATCAAAGCTTCTGTTAGCCATGGTATTAATAACCACATTGGCTTTAAAACTTGGTTATATAAATCCATTGCCTATTTAAACTAGTGTGAATAAAATCACAACTCTTAGGCTTATCATATCTTTATTTGGCCTAGGTCTCAAAAGGACCATCAAAGGCAAATTACAATTTGGACGTAGTCCATATATATTTTAGACAGTGGATCTTAATCTCACAATTGCCATTGTCATAAGACAATTTTAAATAGCTCATAGGCTTATCTCACAGGACACTTAAAATATGGCTCATAGGCCTTATCCTAAGGATATTAAAATATAACACTTTGGCTTGTCACTAAGGACATAAAAATATGGCACATTGTCCTGTCACTAATGGACATAAAAATACGGCACATTGGCAAAATAATATAATAAATTAATTAACATCTCCTAGACGTTGAGATAATCATCGCACTAATGATATTAGTCATGGTTTCATTGATCATATTGACTGTGAGGCTTGAGCATAGCTCACCACCTTGGACAGGGAACCATAAGGTTACAACTGTAGTTGTCTTAATTGACAATATAATATTGCTCGAAGGCAAATCATCACTAATGGGTGTTTAATCATGGCCCATGGGCACTAGATCACTAATGGATGTTTAATTATGGCTCGTAGGCACTTACATCAGTAATGGATGTCAATTATGGCCCGTCAGCACTACATCACTAATGGATGTTTAATTATGGCCCGTAGGCACTACATCACTAATGTATGTCAATTATGGACCGTAGGCTACATCACTAATGGATGTCAATTATGGCTCGTAGGCACTACATCACTAATGGATGTCAATTATGGCCCGTAGGCACTACATCACTAATGGATGTTTAATACTATAATCGCATTGATGATATTAGCGAGGATCAAATTTGATCACATAGGCTATATAAGGTTAGGAGGTAGTCCATTACCTAGACGACTAGTGTGGTTCCTCAAGTCACACTACCAAGAGTATTAACATTACTTGAATGTTAACACAGATTATCCTAATGGTCAATTAATAGTCACGGTCGCATTGACGTTAATGACTTGGACGCTTGAACCTAGTCCACCACCTCTGGATAGAAGGATAATTCTTCCTAAACTATCATGATAGAAGGCTATTCATCCTTAACTATCATTTATAATTTGGCCAATTAATATGGACTTTTCCATTTGGCTAATCAAAACCATTAGCATCTTTTGGAATTATATAGTTGATCATAAATTTCGAATACATAGATATATAATTCCAAAATATTTCATTAAATGACAAGAGAAATTGCAATACTTGAAATAAATAAATAAAACTAATTGTCCATGCAAGGACTAAAATAAATAACTTGTCCACGCAGGGACTAAAGAAATAACAATGTCCACGTAGGGACTATACAAATAACATAATAATAGAAGAGACTTTACTCATCCTTCTTTCCCTTAACCAACTTGGAGAGCTTCTGGAAGAACTTGTTCGTTTTCTTCTTCATCTTTTCCGCTTGTTGTTGCATTTCCTTCATTCGCTCCAAGGCCTCATTAATGGCCTCAAGAGGGGACGGAGGTTGTGGTTGTGGTTGAGGCAAAACCTGATACTGCTACCCATAACTTGAGTATCTAGAAGGTGGATAAGCAGGTGGGAGAGGAGACGGGTAAAGTGCATTATGCATGACCGCTTGTTTATAAGGGTCATGTGATAGTGCCTGGTAATTTACCGGCGTAGATAGGTTAAAAGGATCATATCCAGATATATCCGGATATGTAGGAATAGGGTTACTAAAACCCGATGGTGGTGGTTGAACCACTGGTGGTGGTGTCGGTTCCACAACAGGTGAAGCATTGGAGGGTCTACCCATTTACGGGTCCTCGTGAATGGTAAGGTAGGTTTTGGGCAATGGTGGTAGCAAACCCGACCGTTGACCCGCGCGTACCGACATACGTGCTCCACGTTTCCTCCTTGGTGGCTCAGGTGGCGGCTGAGGTTGTTCCACTGGTTCCATATGAACATCTTCTTGTATAGGAGGTGTTTGGGAGCGATGGGAGGGAGTGTTAGCGGAAGTAAATTGGTTCCAATATTGGTCCTATTCATTAGGACCTTGGTATGGTGATCCTGTGTAAGAGTTCGAATCGCTAGAGATTTTGATGGGATGCGCGTGCGATCCTGATGGCGGCATCTTCGGATCGGAGTCCTCGTCCATTGGGTTGGGTTGATCCAACTGATTCTGATCAGCTAGGGGTGTGTTGAAATAGTGGTTAGGGTTAAATTCTTCATGGTAGAGTGTGTATGGAAGATGGGAACGGTGAGGATGGTGTGAATGATAGGAGTGGTGAGAGTGGTAGGAATTTTGGGAATGTGGGGGCGAGTATCTATTGGAGAAAGATTGTCTCACTGGTTGCAAAGGAGACGAATCTCCTGAATCTTGGTAGGAATCGAAGTTGAGAGGTTGTGAAGGGCCTGATGGTCCGCCCCGATGGTCCTCCCCTCATTGGACCTTTTCCTCTTCCACTTTGTCCTCTAAATCTTGGCGGCATTTTTCTATTAAAATAAGTCAAAACAATAATAATAACTTAATAATGAGATGAGTAATCCTAGGTCAAAGCCTAGACTCAGAAGTCTAAGGAATATGCTATTGTGTAAGTTTGCGATTAAACACAAAAGGCTAGTGTTTAATTCTCTCAAACGTTGGCTCTGATACCAACCTGTCACACCCCATATTTCCAATCCAAACACCAGTGGGCCCGGGTGGGGAATATCGTGACGTAAGTTGATATCATCATAGTCAATTAAACACGTCACAATGGAAGTGTTGGAGTTTAAATTACTATTACAAACTAAACGTTCGAAGTATGAAAAATAATATACAGATGGCTTGTAATGAAAGATCCGCAGGCGGATCGTAAAATGTACAAAAATGTGTAACAGACTTTGGGCAGATCAAAGGATTTGCAAGATCCTGTTATATAACTACCGAGCAGCTACCAGCTTATTTTGTATTGTACCTGCATCTTACTCTTTTGAAAATACGTAAGCTTTCGCTGGTAAATACACCCGACTGGCTCATTTTGAAAACATTTTAAAAATTAGATTTAAGTGCAAAGGGCACAAGTATTTTATAACTTGGGAAAGTCAGCTTTCTAAGCTTGTTAAGAACTTTACATGTTTGTCAATACATATGGGGCCTAGTACAGAGACCGAGACATGATTAACGTACACACCACTTATGAACACACGAAGGAGTTATCCCAAACTAGTGGGTAAACATAATTTAGCATTCGCATCTGTCAGGTGTATGCCTAGACCCCGTGCTTTGGCCATGGCCATTATCTAATGTAATGAGCCAAGGATATCTAGGATACGGTCGTTAACCCCAATGTTTAAGTTATCAAACAAAACTGATCAAAACGGAATATGCGGATTTACTTGCCACAATCCGACATTCGATCGATCCCATTTCCGTCCAAGCGGTAATAATTTACCGTAACCCAAGCCCGTATAGGGGAAATAGTCAAGAGTATTTACCTGAGCTATTCTTGATTTAAAAATGCAAGATTTATTATCTCACCTCTATTCAAAATGAAGTAAGTGCAGATAGCATTTACTAGAAGGCTATAGTCTGGATTATGGCATAAGCTAACCAATTAAAATGCTAACGGTCTTAATTAAGTCATAGACTTAGAACGACTAGCGTACAAGATCAAAATGGTATAATACGTTAGATTAAGCGATGACCAGATAGAATTAGTTTATACCCAACAAGTACTTAAGTTACATATACTTAACCGTATGCATATAAGCGATATCGGGTAATCAGATGAGTCATGAATAAGTTCTATATGTCATTATACTTTAAATACGTTGTAATATCATTACGATATCAACTTATATACCCATTGAGGTTTTAAAATGAAACTACGCCTTATTAGGCATTTTGACCTTTATGTGTCGTATAAAAGGAACTTGCATGTATTTTGATGTTATGATCATAAGCATTCTGGAAAAATACTTAATTTGTGATATATTATCAGTAAGAAGTCACACATATGTGTGATTTATAGTTTAAGACCAAACTATGCTCCGAAAGGGCATTTTGGTCATTTAAAAAGTATAGTTTACGATATTATACTAAAATTAGTTTACGATCAGAACATTAACATCATAATATGTTAATTACATTAACATATCAGTAAGTAATTCATTTGCAAGTTCATTGTTGATTAAAACCTTGTTTTATGTAAAAAGGACATTTTAGTCAAAGATTGACATTTTACGGAACTTGTGCATAAACTCAGATTATGATTATGATCAAGTAATATAACCTCACCAGGTTATGCTACATTGTATTACGATCATAATGCAACTATAAGTCAGAAGTGAACTAATCTAACTCGGGTCAGAATCGAAAGTCAAAGCAGAAGTCAAACTTCGCGACTTTCGGTTGCGAACCGACCCTAGGACTGAAATTGACGGATTGAACATGTTCCCACATGTTCTAATAATTATTACCAACTTGTTTAAGTATCAAAAACATGTTTATAACATATATAAAATCAGATTATAATTTTATAAAATCTGACCCGTTTGACTTTTTTAAAACATAAACTTTGACCTGTCAATTGACCTAGTAAACGTGATCCTTAGGAGGTGCCCTTGTAAGGGATTAATACCTTCCTAATTACTATCACTTAGCCATGTTTATTTTAACAATGGCTGGACCATAGTGGTCTTAACCGAAAGTCAAGGCATTTGTCAAAAATGTTTGACTTTTGGCTATTAAAAGCCTATTAAAAGAAAAGAATAGAGATGGAACACTTACAAATGATCCAAGGGAAACTTAGAACTCAAAGGGAAGCTCCTAAATGATCAGGAACTTCCAAGAGTGTAATAGAGAGGAGAAAGAGTGAATGAGCAAGGAAATGAGGTGAACTAATGGGCTATTTATAGTGCAAGAAGGTGTGTGAAGATGAAGCCAGGTGTTAAAGGTATTGTAGGATCTTCACAAGTGTCTAGGAAGATGTCAAGAGCTGCAAGAGTGTGGCATTTTGCAGAAGAGGTGCATCTTGACAAAATTTTTGGGTTTTGACACTTTTAGTCCCTCAAAAATAGTTTTGTGGAATGTCATGATTTATCCCTTGACTTATATCCAATGACAAATGATACAACTTGGTCTTTTCGTTCTATACAGATGTATTGAAGAAGAGTTCGAATAACCGGACGTTAACAGGTGTCACACTAGGTGTTTTACGACTTCTAAGTGTTTACTAGCTTAAACGTGAAAGATACAAATACTTATGGTTTCATGGGTTAAATTACGCTAACTATTAAGGTTAAATGTTCGGTGAAGAAGCGAAATGCTCAAGGATGGTAAATCAAAAGATGTCGTCTCAACCGAGAGACGTTCAGGTCTAAAGGTGGCTTAGTCTCACAAGAATTATGAAAATAACGAAGTCTAGGGCCTTCGGGTCATGTACTGAAAGTTAAACTAGTGAAAAAGTAAGGCTTCAGAATTCCGCCGTAGGCTACGGTCACTAGACCGTAGGTTACGTCAATATAAAATCAAAACAGCATGGACCAACCGTAACTTATGGTTCTCAACCGTAGGTTATGGTCAGGTTTGTGAATTCCAGTGATTTCTGAACAAGTTTGATGGCTAACTCATTGAGGTATGATCCGAGGGCATGTACACGTGTTGGTATATTACCGAACACGAATTTTATGAGGTGTTACACAACCCCTCCATTGTCCAACTTTAGCGTATTTTCAAAATTAATCCCTCTTGTCCAACTAGTGGCTCATATGAGAGTTAGGACTTCGTAAAGGATCACTCAGAGACTCAGTATAAGCATGTTGACTTCGATGTCACTCAGAAGCTAGGCATGTTGACACAAATGGTCACTCAGAGGCCAAGTATAAGCATGTTGACACCAATGGTCACTCAAAGGCTAAGTTTAAGCATTTTGACACTAATGGTCACTCAGAGGCTAAGTTTTATGCATGTTGCCACTAATGGTCATTCAGAGGCTCGGTTTATGCATGTTGACATCGGAGGGTCACTCAGAGGCTTAGTTTGAGCATGATGACACCTTTAGTCCTTATTAGTCCATAATGGACTTATTAAAAAAATAATGACACGTGGCACTATATTATTGGACACGATTTTTACGAGGTGTTACAATAAAGCAAAAAGAAATAGATATCATTTTCAATATTTTGTATTTTCTAAACTACGTAATACTTTTGATGTTTGAATTAAAAACCTAAGATATTTTGTTTTTTAATTTTAAATATAAAAAGTATAAAAGAGACAAAAGCAGAGAAATATTATTATGTGAGACATATAAATGATCATGTGATGTGTTTTAGATATTAGAGAGAGAAAATGTGATATTGAAAGAAAAAAACTAAAATACTCATTTAAATTGAATTGATTATAGGTGATGTGTTAAAATTCTATTGGATGGGAAGAGTTCTCATGGTTTCCCGCAACTAGTAGTGGTCCTCATTGACAGAATCTATTATATATAATATATAGAGAAGATGAAAGAAACTTATTAGTTAAAAACTTTGAAACCCAATGAATGATCTTCTTTGCCACATGTTACACCTTTTTGCAATCTTTGTTACGGATGTTTATACGCAGGGCTTGTGGTGGTGGATAGACCCACTCTTTTGGGATTTTGGTAGGTGGTCGTAGTGCATGTCACTTGGGAGCATGTCAGGGCGAAGGGGAGGATTTCACACGTTGACGACCCGTTGTACAGGTACATACGTCTATTATAGTAATTATTTGATTATTATTGTTATGAATTAATTTTCGTATTTCGCTAACAATATGTGCAGTTATCTACATCGGATGCTCGATACGTCTATTACCGCTCGCGGATACAATCGTGGAGTGGTGTACGAGCACCGACTTATTTTTCTACTAGTGCGCACGGCCTCGCCCAGTACTTCACCTCCGCCTATCACCGGCAAGAGCGCAGATTTTTGTAGGGCGGGGGTAAGTCACCGTGATTGCCAGGTCGTTGGGTCATCTGCCGGAGACAGACCCACACATGTAGCCGGCCATACCGTCGACGCGGATGAGTTTCCAGACCTTGCGGGGGATGAAGCTGGTGAAGAGGTTCGGCGTGCTCGGCGAGCGGTTTAAAACCCGCGCAGGTGAGCCATGGATTCCGGAGCCGCTGCCAGATCACTTTGATCCAGTCTATCCGCCGACAAATGAGGCAGCGGTCGTTCAGGAGCCTCCGGTGGATTTAGACGGGCCGGCACGGCACCGCCACCACCACCTCCCGGGGCGCCCCAGTTTTCGCAGCACTTTATTCTAGGTCATGCCCCGGAGGTGCAGCATACACGCACTTACCAGCCGCGTCGACATGCTTATGGATCTCTGGGCTGGGTGGTTAGGGAGTTACAGGATAGACGAGAGAGAGACAGGTTACCTCCCATACCGCTCCCACCACCTCGAGCACCACATCATTAGCAACAGCCGCAGCAACCAGATCCGATTCCGACTCGTATGTATAGAAATTTTGTATTAAGTATTCAGTTGTACAAATACATATTATGGATGTACAAAGTTATGTTATATATGTTATATTTAACTTTGTTTTCAGCTATTCGATTACTATATGATTGTTTGTGTTAAATCGACATTGAACTGTAATACAGAAACATAATAATCATCAAGATGTTAAGTAATATTTACACGATATAATATTTGCATTCTTCTTAAAAATGTTCAAAACAATATTGAATTTAATTAGTATAGTTTTTTTTTAAAAATAAATTGTAAAAACAATGAAGTATTTAAACGATCGAAAACGTTAACTTATTTTTATACAAAAAATAAGACTTTTTAAAATTAAAAATCTCAAATTACACCACCAAAAAAACATCAACCTCCAACCTAAAAATAAAACTTTTTAAAATAAAAAACTATTAATCTAGAGTCCGCATTTTTGACAATTTGTTGCCGACACATTTTGGGCTAGGATCAACGCGTCGTCGGTGAGATGGTCGATGGGTTTAGACAAAAATTCTTTACCTTTCTCCATTTACCTCGATTCTTGTATCGCGACAAACTTTTTGTTTTCGGCGTTTCTTTCTTCCATATAATGTAAACGTCTATGACCGAAATCTCGAATGTGTTGTAGGCGTCGGTTCATCTCTTCGAAATCTTGCTTCATTATTTCGAGATTAGATGAAGAGGACTTCGCCTTTCGTCCCTTATTTTTTGTACTTCTTCTACCGGGCGGTCCTCCCAACTCCAAATCCTCGTCGTCGTCCAAATTAATATTTAAATCGAAGTTACGAGCATCTGAGGTGTGTGTGTCCAGGTCAACCGACGATGATGTTTTGGACCACTTTGATTTACGTCTACCACTAGATGTCATCGCCGGTGCGTTTGACCATTTGGGACTTCCTCGTAAAAGCTCCCAACATTTTAAATATATGAAACTGCCTTTCGTAGCATTGTATTCTTCCAAGGATCTTATTAAAATATTTCCATCGTTTTGGCTGCTTCCCCAGTTATCCTGAGTGCGTTGGAAGACCTCTTGAAACTGATGATATTTAAAGTTGATATCCTTCCATTTGCTCAAGATAGAATATTTATCCCGATATTCATCTTTCCCCATTGCTTTAAAGAAAATTTCACGAATTTTTTGCCAAAAAACCAGTGATGTTTGATAATTTGCTAAGAAAAAAATTCAAAAATTATAATGTTATAATTTTTAAAAATACAAAAAATAATAAATGGGCCGAATTATATAATAAAAATAAACTAATATACTTTTGAAAACGGTTACTAACATCGGGGTCTTCTGTTATATCTAGCAACGCTCGTGCCAACGCGCATTCCTCGTCTTTCGTCCATGCTAGGTAGGTTCCTTTTCGACGAGGAGCGGTTGGATCTTTCTTTTTGTGAGACCTTTCCCACGTTTAGATCCCTCGACAACCGGATCGGGTTGTGTCTCTGGTACCGTTTCTATCTCCGGAACGATATCTTGGGTAGACGGTTGCAAAACGCGCATGGTTGGAAAGGTTTGCGGAACTTGAAAGAGGTGTTGAAGTATTTGCGCGTACGCAAATACATTGGGATCCATGTCTTGAAGGTTGAAGTTCGGTAGCGGTTGCATGGTGTTCGGCCGATATGTATAAGGTTACCGGGTCTCGACGGCACACCAAATGGGGTCGGAAGAGATTCATGATTTAATAAATAAAAGAAAGAGTAGAGAAAATTTATAAAAAATAGGTGCAAAGTGGGTAACTTATAGGTTTAAAGTTGAATAAAAAAATTATAATTATTTTTGACCGTTGCAAACGGTCAAATTTGAAATTCTCCCCAAAGTCCGCGTTATTAGAAGCACGCCAACAACCGTTTTTCGAAAAAACCCCCAGGGGCGGTGATCACGGCATTGTGGGGCGTTTTTTTGGGGATAAAACGATAAAACCCTCCACTACGGGTGGTCTAACATAATGTCCCATAATGCCCACATGCTGACTGGACCGCCACATAGCGCAAACGCCCAAAGATTGGGCCTCCCCTCCCACTACACATGGTCTTATAGTAAAATTCATCATCGCTATTACAAAATTTTAGTTCTTATAGTTTTAGTAATTATAAATATATATTAAACCAATTAAATTGTTGATCCCTTATGATGCCTTTATAATGATAATAATTATTAGGTCAGTATCAAATAAATGTTACATACTTGGATATTCAATTACCAAACTAAGATGCTTTCGATGTTCAAACTGGAACCAAAAACCATATATAGAGGCTCCTATTAAATCAGATAATAACATACAACTATCGAAACAAACCAAATACCTAAACATATTACTTACTATTTAGTGATACTTGTACTAAGAGTATTCGAAGTGGGCGTTTAGTCCCTTTCACATCACTAACTTTAAGCGTCAAACATGTAAACGAGGGTGCCAACATAGGGTGTGCAGGACCTTTTCTCAAAGCCCTTTAAGGGGCGTGATCTTCAGAGAGAGAAGAGAAAGTGAAACATTTTATTTTTTAGCTAATTACCACTTAACATATCATCAAAATATTTTATTTTATTTTTCTCCTATTTAATTGTTATAGTTGAACTACTATACCATTAAGAAAGTGAAAAAAATTATAGTTAAAGTTCTAATAACTACGTGACAAAAACATGACAATAATTTTTGCACTTTTAGTTAACCCATTACATTTAGTCTAATAGTAAATGCTATAGAAAAAAAGACTCCACGTTAGTGATTCATCTTTACCAAATTATGATTAAAGTAAGATATAAGAATATGTTTGCAAAACATATTTTAGAGATCCAACGTGTGTTTATCTATTTTGCTTTTGATACGTTTGCCTTGATAGCCCTAAAGGTTGTGGAAATTTTGAAAATGGTTCAACGGATCATGCATAGTAGTTTTCCGTACCCTAAAACCCAAAGCTTTGCTTTTAATAGGATCAATTTTACTATTTAAAAGGAGTGCGACACAGCTTGTTATTAGTTTACTTGCCACTTTATTGTAATCGTACTTCTAGCTTTTGAATGATATAAAAGAATGGCACCACTTTTTTTATTTTTAGGGTTTCCAAAAACCATTTCAATAGCAACAAATTTTATAAAAAACATGCTTATAGTGATCAACGATTTTTTCTAATTTAATCTGAACTTTCAAACTTCACACGTAATTTTTTTTTAATAGCAAAAGTCCAGACACCCGGAATCACTCTGGAAAACAGGTCACCTTTCGTTCGAAGAACATGACACGGTGACCCGACACATCATCTCTGAAGGAAACACACAACTTGGAAAACCCTCTAGCCCAATCCAAAACAAAATTTGTCCCAGACAAGACTCTAACCCATAACCTCCTATTTAAAAAGTTATGGGACTATCACTTAACCAAATGTTTGGTAAATTGACTCGTACAATTTTAATAAAAACCCATAATGAATATTTAAGAATTAGTGAAAGTTGAAATTAGCCACAAAATAAAAGCATGACTATTTCAAATTTATGGAGAAAATTAAAATTTTGAAATCCTACAAATGAACAGTCGATCTTTTGGTTTACTTTTATGAATTTATCCAGAAATAGTTGTATTATATTAAAATATATAAAAAAGATAAGTTGTCACGCACGAAAACACTAAACCATGCAGCTTAACGTTGCATGAGCGCAGACTTTGGGACATCGAAAACTTCTACGTACGACTTGCCAAATAAGCTAGATCAGATCGAACTTCGTCTGTCCGTAAATAACGAAATTTTAATATTTAAATATTAATAAAATATAGAGGCACAAAATGTAGATATGCAAAGCATTATATTCTTTTTCTGAAGTATAACAATAATTCTTTGATATTTGAAATCCTCGTAATCGTAATGTTAGTAGAATAATTGTTGAAGTATGTCTCAGAAAGATCGACATAACATTGCGCAAGCATACCGGGATTCTACGATAAATTGAAATAATTTAAAAGACTTTTACTAATATTCTTTTTTAACAATAATTCTTAGATTTTCTATAACAAATATAGGATTTAAACTTCTAACATTTTGTTGTTAGACACACATCTTAACCACCAGTATGTCCCTAGCTTGTCCCCGAATATGTTAAACAAAATTGGGCCTCCGAAAAGATAAAAAAGCCACGCCCTACCCGCCCTATATTATATGTCCCCTAGCTTGTCCCCGAATTTGTTAAACAAAATTGGGCCTAAAAAAGATAAAAAAAAAAAAGCCAAGCCCTACCCCTCTATATTATAAACTCATCAATCATCATCGTCATAATCAGTAAATCCCAACTCTAGCAAAACTAATTTAGGGTCTGAGAAGAGTAAGATGTAGACGACATTACCTCTACCTGGTATAAATAGAGAGATTGCTTCAAATGAGACCTTCGGTCCCTTCATGAATCACATATATAAAAAGTAAAAACTCTCATTACATAAAATTGTTATAAATAATTAAAAGTAGTGTAGCAAACTGTTCGAACCTACTTACTTAAGCAAACATTAGTTTAAAATTTCGGCCTTGTAAAACTGAGTGAACTATTTTACCATTAGTATTTAGTTTGTGTTTAAATTTTGGACCTTTTGAAATACTTGTAACTTGAAGTATTAAAACAGATCAAGCTAGTTGAGAGATCGACCTCCCAGTCCTTGCTCAGAGCCGGCTCTGCTCTTAAGTACAAAATACATTATTAATCTAGTTTTGTATTAAATGATAAACTCATGCACTTCTGAATCATGCTCTTTATCTACACCTTTGTCTACTATAGGAGTATAACTATAACCACTTAAAACCCCTATGAACAGTGTCACAGATATCATTTTATTATAGGTTGATTTACTAAGACCAAAGTGAAAGTATAATATATCAATACAAGTTAGGGAGTGTAGGGTACATAGTTGTTCTTGTAATTTCAAGAACCAACAGATCAGGAGGTCCAGTGGGTTGCGCCCCCTGGTGAGGGTTCAGGATCAACGCCCTAGGTGCGATCCAAGAGGCATGGCAACTTGGTTTATTAGTGGCAAGTGGTGGACTGTAGCAAGTTACTACCAATCAGCAGGAAGTGCTAACAATGGTAACTAGTTTTTTATTAATAACATATAACAACTTGTGCATCCTGGCAAGTTCATCCGACTAACTGAGTTACTGTATATAGAGTTTTAGTTTGAGGGTTTTCGACTTATGTAACCGAATTATCGCCGACAACTACAACTGTGAACCGGCAGTTGAAACATTAATTATGATAGTTTCCAACCTATATAAAGAAGGCCTTTGTCTAATTTTGTTAAAACATATTTTGTAACAAATGTATTAATACTTCTTGTATTTCTCTTTGAATTATTCAATTTAAGTTTTTAGACTACCATCGAAGTATTCAATTTAAAAGTGATTTTGATATTTAGGCTCTAGAAATTATAAAACCTATATGTGTGTATCTTTTAGATGTATGCAGGTAGACACAAGTTAACAAATTAAGGGTAGCACATTATCCTATAGAAATAGATATGTGCAAATCGTATATTTTATATTGTGAAAATTTTATAGGACCACCTCTTGTGGTAATTAAAATAAAAGTGTAGTTTTGTATATGGATACAGTAGCAAATATACAATGAAACTTGCTGCACGCCTCTTTGGCGTTGATATTGATAGGTTGGTGATAAACTTAGAATTATTCTCCGAAAATGATTAATACAACTCTTAATAAAAATACGTGTTTTCACGTTGCATGAGAAGACTCTTCAAACTCTCCAATTTGGATGTCTATGATTACATCACATCAAGCAGCAATATGGCTATATAAACCCAAAACACACGATTTTCTCTTGTACAAGCGAAATCACATTATTTGTTGAATTTTCTTTTCCATATCTTTTGAACTTTTCTTGGCATTTAGGCTATAGGCAGATATCAATGGCGAAAGCATGCCACACTGAACCGGTTACAAAAGGAAAACTGATCACCATTCTTAGCATCGACGGGGGAGGTATTAGAGGGATCATTCCTGGCACTATACTTGCTTCACTCGAATCTCAACTTCAGGTAAATGTTTATCATGTTACGTACGAAAAAAGTGGTGAACTAGAACCGTATAGTATAAGCTATCATAAGTTTTTCTTCTATACCATTTATAACTAAGGGGTTCAACTCATTTTTTCCTAAAGAACTCATTTTTTTTTTAAAAAGTCCACTCATATTTTAAACCGCCGTGAAACGCTAGAGTTCTACATTCGATGTAACGATGCATAACGAAATATATGTGATGATCATGTAGGAACTGGATGGAAACGATGTAAGACTCGCAGATTACTTCGACGTCATTGCAGGAACAAGCACCGGCGGTCTTGTGACATCCATGTTAACCGCTCCAGACGAAAACAATCGACCACTCTACGCAACCAAAGATATTGTACCCTTCTACATGGAACATGGCCCAAAAATATTTCCACAACAATGGTTAACCTATGACCGATTTTAAATTGTGCTAATTAATACATCTAATGTTATAATTTTGTGGTAATACAATCTAACAAGGTTTTAATTTACATTTATATAAATATAGGGGTATATGGGGATCAATCATCAAGACCATTAAAAGGATAATCGGACCAAAGTACAGTATCTTCGGAAGATAATTAGGGAGAAACTAGGAAACACTCGTTTGAAGGATACCTTAACCAATGTTGTCATCCCTACGTTCGATATCCAACTTCTACAACCCACCATTTTCTCCACTTACGAGGTTTCAACACAAAAAGTTTAATATGCTCTAGCGACATGACTATTGAATTATATCCATGTTTAAAACGTCAGAAGATGACGTGTATATTATAGTGAAATTACTGATAAATGTGGTATGAACGTACAGGCGGAAGTTAATCCATGCTACAATGCTAAGTTATCAGATATATGCATCTCTACGTCAGCAGCTCCAACCTATTTCCCATCCTATTATTTCAAGAACAACGATGCTGATGGAAATGATCAAGAATATAATCTTATTGACGGTGGTGTTGCTGCTAATAATCCGGTATATTATAGATACATATATATAGAACACAAAATTAGTGTGAGAATAAAAAAAAAACTAAATCTTTTAAGGGTAGTGGTTGTTTTTAACTGGCAAATACATTTGAGTTAACGTGTTGCTACTCTTGAGTTCAAGTGTTCAAGTCTCGAAGAAGACGGTTTCAATGTAATTTAAGCCGTTCAAAAAAGAAAAACTAAATCTTTTATAATTTTATTTTATCAAATATTCATTTTTCTAAAATAAGGTTATTTCTTACATACAAAAATATGTATGCTATATACATATAAACCATTGAAGTAACTTGTTCATATTTTATATTTTAAATGTTACCTACGCGTGTTTATATGTAGACAATATAATCTACAGATTCGTAGGTTATATGTAAATGATATAACTTACACGTGATTTGCATAGATAAAATAAATATTTTCATTTTTTTCTTAATCTTAGGAAAGATATATACATAAACATAACTGATTTGCTTATATTTTAAAAGATTTTAAAATTGAAAAATAGATGATTTATTTTGTTCGTTATAACAAAACGAAAATAAGTTTTGTTTTTGATTGTTGGAAATGTACGGATATACTTCTTTTTATGAGGAAATAGAAACTGAGACTATTAAAATTTATATTCGTATTATTTCGGTGAGAAAAGTGATGATCTCATTTTTCATTATTTTAGATGCTCGTTGCAATAAGTGAAGTAACAAAACAAGTTTTTAGAGAAGATCCAGAATTCTTTCCGGTTAACCCGGTGGATTATGGTCGCTTCCTCATAATCTCAATCAGCACTGGTGCACCAAAAGAATCGAAACCATACAACACTAAAATGGCATCTAAATGGGGTCTTTTAGGTTGGCTGCTCCACAACGGTTCTAACCCTATCATCGATGTATTCACTCAAGCAAGCGGAGATATGGTCGACGGCCACGTTTCAGTTTTCTTTCAAGCAGTTCATTCCCAACAAACTAAATTCGAATTCAAGTAATGTTTAAGTAATTTTTCTAAAGCTATAATTTATAAAATAATTGAGTTAATATTCTTAAACAGATTGTCGGGCACAAGACTTGCACTTCTATGTGTTTTCAACTCTACAGAAATATCTTGTACTTCTAGTCAGTTCTCTACCCTGTAAAAAAGCTCGACAAGCCAGCTCCATATAGTTTTTACCAAACTAAATAGAGTTTGCCAGCTTGCGTCCCAAGGTAGCGAACTGCATATAGAAGTTCCAGAAAACACCTAAAAGTACAAGTCTCATTTCTAAACAACATACAAACACAAAAAAAATCCTGATTTAGTCACTTCAAACTTCAATCATCTGCGTAAATAACCGATGAATTTAACCAGGAAGATACATTAAGCGGTGATGAAGCATTAGTGGATGTTGCAACGAAAGAGAACATGCTGAAACTCGAAGAAATTGGTGAAAACCTACAAGCAAAGCCTGCTTCGAGAGTTAATCTAAAGACTGGATTGTCTGAGCCGATGGGAAATGGCCAGACCAATGCCCAAGCTCTTAAACGGTCAGTAGATTTTAGTTTGGAGTATGGCCGAAAACTCTTGGTACATTATATTATCAAAAACTAATACTATATTCACCCGTTTATGTGGATTCGCAAAATTGCTTTCGGAAGAGAAGAAGCAGCGAGAATCATTGAAAACACATTCAAAGTCATACAATGGTTTCACTTAGAAGTTTCCAAACTCCTAATATCATACATGATCGCTTAAACACACATGCATGTATAATAGCTAAAGCAATACTATGTATGTAAATAATTATTAGGTCTGGAATGGCTTCTATTGTTTTTGTATTTTCTACTATGATAATATGGTTATTTTGTAATTATAAAACATTTATGGTTTGATCATAGACTTTGATTCTATATGATGTGTTGTATCAACATAAAATGTCAGGTACTATGCATATATATGAGAAATAATATAGGACTGTCTGAAGATAAAATTATACAAAGACACTTAATTTGAAGTGCGTTAAACATAGAATATTATAAATATTTTAAAATCTCACTAAAGTGGTTGTTTACTTAGATTAAAATCGGACCGTTTTTGTTTTCAAAATTTCCCTTTCAAATACTTTGCTTGGTAACTAAAACTAAAATACTGAACCGCCCAAGTTGCGGCGCGAGCGAGAAAGGAAGAAACATCGCGGATGTGCATTCGAATAAATCCGCAACAATAAAACGTAGGTAGTAAATAAAAATTAATAAAGAAAGATAAAAAAAAAAGAGATCATAGCGTCAAGTCTATCCGCATTGGCTGGCTTGGTATTTTGTTTCTCATTATCCGGCCTATCTTTTTTATAAGTTTTATTTTTTTATTATTTATTTTGTCATAACTAATAACACTTTTCTTCCATTAAAATATAGCAAAGTTGCGAAGATATTTCAAAAAAGAAGGTAGACGGGCAATAAGTTGTGCTGTTACCCCTTTCTGAATTGTAAATCCTAACATTCCAAATACAAACCCCTGTCTCTCTGAGACAGAACAGTTACTATTGATGACCCGTTGGACCCTGGTCAAAAAGTCGATGGCTTCTAGCGCTAAGGAGCCAAATGTATTAAAGGCAAAAGGGACAAAGATCTGCTGGTTGTCTGCGCAAGATTTAATGTGCTTATCTACTTTATTTGATTCCGCCTTTGTTGCTGCTTGTCCAGCTACAAACCCGTTTTCCCTTAAACCAACCAAAGGGGAAACCCCTGTGAGGTCCACACAAGCATGTTTCCCACCAGCCCAACCAAAGACAAGCAGGTCCGCTGGTCGCAGGGTAGATCTCCCTTCCATGGGGTACGTCAGAAATTCACAGGGGCCTCTTTCTTAGCAGAAATCCTAGCTCTCCTAAGGATGTCCCACAAAACGTCACGCACCCAGGCATGCCGATATTTGAACCCCATGAGCTCTTTACAGTGAATTGCGTGCTCTCCGTATTTATCCATACAAGCTTAACGACATATCAGGCATGTTTCATCTTCGAGGTACATAGGGATCATCAACCGGTATTTGAGAACGAGTCTGTATTATCTGCCGACATACATTGTCCCAGCCCTCATCGGGATAATAGTAAAAAGATCATGAGCATGGGACCCTTCAAGCACTCAAACACTGCCTTCTGGCGGGCTGATAACTCAAAAACTTCTCCTAGGCTTTGAGCGGTTGTGCTAAACAGAGCATTTGCCAATGTTTTTTTGTGGCTTTGAGGGGGCGGTGTCATTATGAGAAAAACCACCGATATCAAAGTCTATAGGATAGGCTTTTAAGCGTTCGGGCGCCTACTGATAATCTAGGTCAAGCTCGATGACCCCACTGTTTCGGAGGATACGATCCTGTAGCTCCCATGACAGAGCTGTAGACACCACAAAGGTATAAGCCCCAACGTCTCGAGCCGAGAGTAGGCCCAAACCACCTAGACGCATTGGCAGAGATGTCAAACGCCATTGGAGGTCGCCGAAGAAGGGGCCGGCACCTACGAATATGTCTTTTATAGCCTCTCGGAGGCCATCATCAAAACGAGATGCCGCCTCTACCACCAAATGGGGTTGACAAGTTCGTAGCCCGAAAAGTAACTTAGCAACCTCCATGCATAACCTTAGCAAAAGGAGCTCACATTGGGGGTCCCTAAGGCATTGCATTAGTTTCATAAGGTCAACCGCCCTACGAGGCCCGCCGCCCTGCCGGCTCCCCAATAAAGATAGGATCATGGCTAACAGCTCCACCAAGGAGCTTAACCCCCCTTTCAGAGCCCGTCCTGGACTTTTGGCCCATCACATGTCGGCCAGAAAACCTTTGTTTTCTAAATGTTGAGATGAAGCCCCAGAGATGGGCCCTCCTCGTTGATGATGTCTAAGTCCTTAGCAACCTCAGACACGTTACCAATAATCATCCCATCGTCCAAGTACCAAGCATGGAACAGGAGGTTAAAACGGTCCTGAACCCAGAGGATAAGGGGTGTAAGGCAAGGGCAAAAAAGAAGGGGCCTAAGGGATCACCTTGTTGCACTCCGATAGTAGCTCAATACACTCATTACTAACATACAACTTAGCAGGCTGGGCGTAAACGGATTGGACCCACCAATAGATTGATGGGCAATGCTGATGAACCTCTTCAAGGAAGGTTATGCGGCCAACCGTGTTGAAAGCAATGGAGAAGTCCATACTGAGCAAGACCAAGGAACCATCTGCATGAAAGGAGTTGAGAAAAATGTTAGTACCGTGGAGCACTGCCTCTGCCCCATTTGGCATCCCCATTCCAAATTGGATCTCCCCAAGTAACGAGCCATATGTTTCCCGACCTTATTCATCGCCACCATAGAAACCAACCTTCGCCAAATGCTCCCCACAATAATAGGCCGTATTCCTTTATTAGGCTTCAGTTAGGGGGCCAGCGCAACGAACTCAGCAAGCACCTTAGGGCAGGATCCCCCAAGCCATAAGTTGACAACTTTAGTAATGCTCGTAAGCAAACCTGAGTAAGTCACTGAGCCCTCACCCCCAATAGCATCTAACGGGTGCTGGGCTCGCAACCCATCCCTACCACAAGACGACCCTTTAGGAAAGGATCGGACACATCTTAGCACACACTCCCCATTAACAACAAGAGTGGGTTGGGCCAAAGGGTTGGAAGGCAAGGACGGCGGTGACACCACTGGATGTTTATCTATGAGGGCTTTCAAGTTCGAATCACCAAGAGGGACAACTCCACTAGAGCAATAAACCTTAACTGCTGCCGTGAAATGTCTATCCTTGACTTTCTGAAGACGTTGCTTATATTAGGATCCCTTTCTCCATCCTCTACATTCCTGCATTCCCTCCTAGGAGCCCTCGCCTCCCCCACACTAGCAAATAGGGAAGAAACCAAATCACCAAATCCAGCCCCATCTTTCCAAACTGTAAGCGCGTGAAAGATGATACTACACTGCAGAGATTCCTGTTCCCTGATCTCTGCTCTTGTCTGAGGATGGTTTGATCACCCTTAAGGTCCAATGCGGTAGTAGAAGCAATCACTTCGACTAAGTCGTGCATCATTAGTCTTTTGAGCAGTAAAGAATTCTTCCAAAAACCTTTGTTGCATTTCAGCCCAAGTATAAATCGAGGTGGAAGGCAACGTATAAGCCATCTCTTCGCTTTTGTCTTCCAAAGAAAATTAGAAAAACACCAATTTACTATCATCGGATGAAAAACTTGGCCCTCCAATAGTGTTGCAAATGGAATTGTAAGCTTCCAAATGAAAGTATGGTTCTTCCGTGGCGAACCCCTTATACTTCGGTAAACTTTGGAGTGAGTTGAGGAATCACTAGTGGAGAAGGGTTATTAGTAATGGCCGATATAAATGAGCCTCAATTCCCCTTACTACCTCGCGGTTATATCTTCCCAGAACACACAATGGGACTCTTGGTTGTTGACCCGCTTGTCTTGGCATTTGCCTTTGAGGTGTATATGGTTGAGGTGGTGGTTGAGGAATTTGTTGTCGGGGCATTTGCCTTTGAAATTGTTGTCTTTGTTGTGGCATTTGCGATTCCAGAACTTGCAGCTGCGGTCTAACAAACTCTTGAACGGGTTCCGGTTGTTGCCTTTGTGCATATACAAATCCACCTCGAGTTCCCATTTGAGTTCCATCACCTCCCATTACATATCCTTCCTCTTCAAATTCGTCCTCATACCCATCATAATATCCATCTCGTCATGCCCCCATAGACTGTATGAATGGAGGTTGTTGATAATGAAATCTCTGTTGTGGTGGTTGTCGAGGGGCCGAGTTGGTATGGATTATGGGTAGGTTTTGTTGGAAAGGAGGTGGTTGACTTTGTTGGGAAGATGATTAACCGGAAGTTGGGAAAAATGGCTAAATGGTGGAATGATTGATGATGGTTGGTAACCGAATGTATGTTGTGTGCTCATGGGAATTGTGGAGTTGGTAGGTTGAAATTGGATGAGGGGTGGTTAGCATTGTTTGACCCGTAGTAGGAGTTGGTTGATCAATTATGCTTTTTGGTGTAGTAGGAGACACAACAGTCTTGTTCTCTCTAAGTAAGACTCGGTTCCTTCTACGCTTTCGTTCAATTTCAGGATTAAAAGCTAGTGGTGATGACTTGTGAGAGCCTCTATTATGCATACACTTGTAAGTACTTGCACACTAACACAACCAGCGTAAACCCGAAAATAACAAACAACAACTACTAAAGATAACACACGTTGCGCACTACTCCCTGGCAACAACACCAAAATTTGACGTGAGGTCGAAGTCTCACTAAAAAATAAACAAAATACACTAATTAGATAGTGGTAAATGGGTATCGAACACAAGGATTTTGTGGAAAATGTGTTTACAAAGTAGCTTGTAAATTATGACTAATAAAATTAAAAGTGCAGAAAAGTAATCTCATGATTTGATTGTTTGGTTTGTAAAACTAAAATTAACTAAATATCACTTAGGAAGATTTGTATTCAGAAATGAGAAAGAATGTTCTCCCCCGATTTCAGATTTCTATGAATAAAAATGTTAAAGTTTAATTGGGATGAACTACATAGACATAGCTCATGAATGTGTATTTGATTGTGATACAAGGGGACCTAGTACTTGGATTACAAGAACGTAAGGTTATCACCCGATAATCAGTTACATATAGCCAACCCCAAATCCCTCCCAATAAATCATGATTGCCTATTGCACCAAGAACTGATGGTTCAGAATAAGAAAATTAACAATACGAACATTTACTAAACAAACAATCACCATAGCAATATAATCAAAAGATTAAACTACTATCCCACAAATAACATAAACAATGATAAAACATTCAATATAAATCCTTACAATCCGGAGGAAAATATAAAGGAAATTAGCCATATTTTAAATTTGGTTGATCATCATCACTTAAAGTCTGTTGATCATACGAATCAAAGATGATAAAGTAGCAACACCCAACACAATGTTTGAAAACCTAATTTTCGCTTCCTACAAGTTCTAAAACGAAAGTAGTGAAAAGGATAACCAAAAGTCACCACGAAAGTATGTCTTAAAGGACAAAGAGAATCATCGTTTGCCTCCACTGTAAGCTACGATGGTCATTATAGCTTACGGTGGCCTTCAAATGTCTACAGTGTCTACCTACTGTCTTATGGCGCCCTTTTACGATGCAAAACCTAACGTAGCTTACGGTGGCTACCGTAAGCTACGATAGAGCCTAGCTTCGCCTAACTTTATTTTCCTCAATAACTTCATCTCTCCAATCCCCATTCGCCTTTCACCAATCTTCCTTCTTTCGCTCTTTTGCGCTCTCTTTTACCTAACATAATAGACATACCGTAGTCATCCAACTCCTTAAAATAACGTAATTAAAAATATGATTTTTATACCATTTATATCATTTAGGGTTGTCCTACGGTCCACCTGTCAAAAGGGAAGGTCCTTAAACCACTAACAGACTCCTGCATCGGGCCCCCTGACTTAACGTTTCAGCCCTCCTCGAAGGAGCCATGCGTGGTAGACCGAAGACGATATGAGTTGTAGGGGTCGAAAACCTTTAAACAAAAGGACGAAACCTTATACACGGCGAAGAGGGGGAGCAACCACGTGTTGCCCACCCTCTAAAAGGTACTCCACATAACCCCTTACCCCATGGCAAGTAAAGAGGTAGACTTAGAGATGGAAGGTAGAGGGCGATGGATGGCTAAAACACATGAAAGTGGAAACTAAGTTAACCCGAGTAGACACGAAAAAAGAGGAGTGGCTGACACGAAGGAGGGTGGTTGACACTATGGTTCAGAAGGTGGGTATCTGACGCGAAGAAGGGTGGCTGCACGAAGGTGGGTGGCTGGCACGAAGGAGGGGAGGCTGACACGAAGAAAGGGTGGCTGCCCGCTGGGTGGTAGATGCGAACGGGGAGAAGGACGCGAAGGGGGAGGGCGGTTGGTGGATGCGAAGGTGTATGTTGGCTGACACGAAGGTGGAAGGTGGAGAGGGTTGGACACAAAGGCTAGGTGACCGTTGGGATTATCGGCTTAGGGCGGCGGGTGGTTACAGGGATGAAAGGGGGCAGCAACCACGGCGATGGATTCAGGGTGAGGAGGTAGAGGGTGAGAGAGTGAGGAGGAGGCGATGGTGGTTCCCGGAGAGACCGATGCCGGAGGTCCCAAAGAAGGTGTAGTAGCTACAGGGTTGAGGTTATGGTCAGCGGAGGGGAGGGGGCGGTCGCCGGAAAGGTTATGGTCACCGGAGGGGGAGGGGAAGGGGTAGGGTCGCCGGAGAGAGAGGGAATAAAATTCAAAAAATATATCTATACTAGACTATAGAGGGCACAAAAGTAATTTAACCCAAAAATTAAGAGTTTAAGGAATACAAGTGTTTAAACACACCATACAATGCTTCAAAACAAGATGAAAAACTGAATATCACACATGTTCCTAAGTTTCCGATCGGTTCCTTCCAAGCCTAAACTGTTTATAAAAAAGCTGAATATTCCCCACACGCGTTCCTAAACTTCTACAGTTTCAAGCGGTTTTTCATACTTTCATACTTTCTACTTCATACTTATCACTTCACTCTACAAATGACCCTTTCACAGGTTTTTAATACTTCCAAACTTACCACTTCACTCTACAAAAGATTTTCACAATTTCTATTTCCCCTCTGTTCACGCTCCAGGCTGCCAACAAAGCACTTCGGTTCACCTTCAAAGCTGTCAACGAAATCGCAGCCACTACCCACCAGTTCGAAGCGATAGTACCAGTCCGTTTCACCTACAATTCATCGGCAACAACAGGCCGCGAAGCAACGCCGCCACATTGATCGGCTATTCGATGAGCGTCTTTATTCATAAATGGTCCATCATTTAATAGCACCATATTTTAATCCACTTTCTTTTGATTAGCCCCAAATGGATAGCAGTTTTCTGACGAGCCTCCGTAAAGTAAAGAAAAAAGAACAATTTTTGTTGAGCTGAAGGGAAGCAAAGTCACAGCTGCAAGTCGCAACATTACGACTTCTAATTTACGATTTTATCGATAAGAAGTGAAGAAATTGAGATGGTATGTAACTTTTGTTTTTGTTATAGATTTACATGAGCCGGATTCTGACCAGACCATAAGCTTCGAGAAGATCGTGTGCTGCTAAAGGGAAAGAGATGTGATGTGTCCCTTATCCATACCCACGTAATCATATCTCCCCACTCCTTCATGAATCAGTAGCCCATGATAATCATGAGTTTTATGTTTCTTTCATGCATGCATTAGTAGCCACGAATCCATTACTCCATCAGTTTCTTTCATGCATTTGTTACTCTCAGTTGTTTCTAATTTTCTAGTTAGTGGGTATATTAGTGGGTTAGTTATTTTACTTGTAATGTTAAGAATAGCAAAGTATGTTTAGCATTTGAAGAAGGAATCAAATACTAAAACATTTTATCTCAAAGTCTTGTTAGAGGGTGGAGGTGTTTCACTTTTTATCCCTCAGTTGTTTCACTTTTTATCACTCACCACATCCAATCATGTTTCGCCATATTATAGAACTTGATTTTATCAATAGTGATAGATTTTAGTGGGGTACCCATCCTTAATGATGGATTTTTTTATTTTTTATTTATAAATAATAAATTAACAATAATAATTTTATTTAAATTAAAGACAATAATTCTAGACATATTTTAGGTTACAAATAAAAAAAACATATAAAAATAAAAAGATACATAAAGATAACCTGCTCCTCGTTCAAATCCGGAAATTCCAAATCTAAAGAACCTACAAGTTCAATTAAATCATATCTTAACCGAAAGTGAATTTCTTCGTTGCGCAAGTCTTGTTGGACATTTCGGGAACAAGAACTTGTGTGGGAAGATCCGACACCCAATCTGGAGATAATGCACGTCTATCTTCTTTTATTAGCATATTGTGCAATATGATATGTGCATACTATGCTACGGATTTTTTATTCATTTTCACGAACCGGTCGGTTTAGTATGCCCCATCTACCTTTAAAACACCAAAAGACCTCTCAACATCTTTTCTTGCCAATTCTTGCAATTTCTTGAACGTCTTTTCTTTAACCTCGACAGGAAATGAAAGAGCTTTCAAAAAAACAAACCATGATGGGTAGATACCATCCACAAGAACATAGCCTCGTCAGTAATATCTCCCTTTAACAAAAATTGGATAGAAGGGTGCGGTACCATCTGTTACGCTTTGAAACAACGACGATGTGTACAAAAAATTGATGTTATTGTTTGAATAAGGAACATCAAAATATGAATGCCAAAACCATAAATCATTTGACGTCACTGCTTCAAGTATGATGGTCGGTCTTTTAACGTCACCCATAACATACGCCCCTCTCAACTCTCTTGTAAATTTTCTCCATTCAATATGTGTACAATTGATGCTACCGAGCATCCTTGGAAAATGCCATCTAGCCTCATACGCGGCGTAAATACTTGTGATGTAGTGTCTCGTTGGTTTACGTATAAACTCTTTGCCATACAATTTAATGATCGTATTACAAAAGAATTGCAAACATTCACGTGAAGTTCTTGCGACTAGCTAAAGTATTCATCAAACTGATCGGGAGGGTAACATGTCGCTAGTTGGCGAATGGCGGAAGTGCATTTTTGTATCGGCGTGAAACTTCGTTTGCCCCTCCGTCGTAACCTTCTTGAAACCATTCTTCGTTTGCTTCGACGTCTACTACAATCTTTAAAAATAAATCTTTCGGTAAACAAAACCGATTCCTAAGCGTTTCGACATTGTAGACCGGATTCTCCACAAAATAATCCTTCATTAACACTTGGTTGGCATGTATACGATCACAGTCCACCATTTTCTTCTTTGGGCAGTTCAAACCTTCAAGTTCGTTATACGCTGTCTCAAAAAAATCAAGTGTGTCATTGTCGGTAGACGAAGAGCTATCGGACTCTTGCATAAACAAATCGATTGAAAATTCCATTTTTATACAAGAAAGTGGTATAAAATTATGTATTTGGGTGGGTAAAATATGTATTTTTGTGGATAGTATATATATATAGTGTTAAAATTATTTTTTTTTTATTTTGAAAATACCCCGAACGGTCCCCTCCTTCCAAACGGTAACGTTCGAATCATTCACTCGTAGTCACCACAATGCATGGTCACCTTGACCGGCAGCGGTGTTCACGCGTGGTGAGCCACTAACCACGCTTGATAACGCGACACCCCCGCTCCTCTTGTTCTTGCTAGTTTCTTTAGAGATTCACCCTTTTAATGAGTTTATTTATCACAAATTTGATTGGTACATATCAAGATAATGAGTTAAGGGAGAAGACTTGAAAATACCAAATAATCAAACTAAGAGTATTGACATCTAACCTTTAATTTTTTATCCTATATTACACTAAAAATTACTATTTTTCTTTCTCATTTTAATTAAATAATACTTTTAATACCTTTATTATTACATTTTCTCTTCTCTTTTATTCACAACTACTTTCAAAATAATTAAAAGATTATAAGGGTGAATAATGTCTCCTCAAATTTATAAATTAAGAGTAACATTTTCTCTTTTCTTTACTTATAACCATCTACAACAATTATTTCATAAAATAAAAACCACCTCTCATTGAAATTTGAATGTAAATGCTGTAACTAACTTCAATTCTCACCGTTTTAATAAAACTTAAAACTCTTTAATTTCTAGAAAACATGTGTTGGAAACACCAATTTTTTGCTTCGGAAAGTAGCAAAAGCAAAAAAAACAAATGTGCAGGTTTGTTTATTATTTATATACCAAGGTCAACCATAATAATTCACATTTAACATTACCCACACACAGGGACAGACCTAAGTTGATCGGGGCGGCTGGCCCCCTTAAAAGAAAAAAAAATTAACGCTACATACGAGTTAAAATTAAGGTTGTAAACAAGCCGAGTCGGGTTGACTCAGACCCAGCTCGGCTCGAATTCAATTGGAGCCGGCTCGGCTAGAGCTCGATTTTTAAATCGAGATAAAATTTGAAGCTCGAGCTCAACTCAATTAAAATTTAGCTAGCTCGGCTCAGCCTAGCTTGAACTAACAAAAAAATTCATAGACTAAGGGCAATAATTTTAATGTAATATAACCAAATGGCTAAATATACAAGTACAAATAATTCATTCACTTTGTACATTGTCTTTGCCTTTTTTAGGTGAGATATTCCCTTAAGCGATGTGAGTTTTTGTATTCTAAGCGATATGGGACAAAAACTGAAGAATGTGAAGGTCAGCTTTTGTCTTTACAGTGAGTTATTTACTAACTTAAGTCTTTGTCACTTTCTATTTTGAAAATTTTACTCTAGTAAACAATAATGTATATTTTCCTAAATGAAAAACAAAATAGTTATACAAAAATCATTTAACATAAAAGAATTCTTACTTACTGCTAGCAATATGAAAGTATAAAACCATCATACACTTACCCAAATCTTGTACTCAATTAAGCTAACAAAAAAGTTATAAAATCATGCTTCCCCTTAAAGCACTTCATTTTTGTTTGGTTTAAAAAATAAAAAAAAACCCTTTATTTTGTTTAAACGAAATACGTTCTCTCTCTGCCATAACACCACAACACCACCACCACTAAACAACAACCACCATAACCTAATTGCCACAATCACAACACCGTCAAAGAGACACCGCCGGCCCACCAATGATTCGGACAGTGACTCTGATGGGCATCGTGTAACACCCTGTAAAATCGTGTCCAATAGTATAGCGAGACGTGTTGTATTTTAAATATAGTCTGTTAAAAACCAATAAGGACTAAAGGCGTCAACATGCTCAAACTGAGCCTCTGAGTGACGATCCGATGTCAACATGCTTGAAATTTGGCCTCTAAGTGATTAATATGTCAACATGCCTAGCCTCTGAGTGACATCGGAGTCAACATGCTTATAATAAGTCTCTGAGTGATCCTTTGCGAAGTCCTAACTCTCATACGTGCCATTTGTTGGACGAGAGGGTTCAATTTTGTAAATATGTGAAAGTTGGATATTGGAGGGATTAAAAGAGTCAACATGTTAATTCTTACCTCTAAGTGACCTTTTAACGAACCGAGAGCTCGACAATGTCCTGGTATAATCCCAGGTATGCCAAGAATTTGCTACGGAGGGCTAAAAGTGCCAAAAAGGTGTTTAAAAAGGTTTTTAGAAGTTTTATAAAGTTAAGGGGTTAAAGTGTCAATTTTTTGAAACTGGCCAGTGGCGGTCGTGGGCCACGAGTGACCTGGCATGTGTCTCTCGTGGGGCACGAGAAGCCCTCTGCTGCAGAAAGTTTGTTTGGCAGCCAAGCAAATTTCCACAAAACCATGTTTTCAAAACTATGGACTTGTAATCAGCCATGCCACATTTTGGGACACTTGTAAGCTCCCTCTTACACCCCTAAACACCTGGCTTCACCTCATTTGAGTTCTCCAACTATAAATAGGTGCTTAAGTTCACATTCCAACTTGCACCTTTCTCATTCATTCACTCTTCTCCCTCCTCTGGAAGTTCCTCGCTGAAAGGAGCATCTAACATAGTTCTTTGAACCTTAGGAATCACTGGTAAGTGTTCCTTCTTTGTGTATTTTCGTTTGTAGGTTTTTATAGCCAAAAGTCAAGTGTTTTACGGAAAACGCTTTGACTTTCAGTTAAGACCATTATGGTCCAGCCATTGTTCGAAATGAATATGGATAAGTGATCATAATAAGGTTGGTATTAGTCCCTATAAAGGGTGCCTCCTGAAGATCACATATGCTAGACCAATTGACGGGTCAAAGTTATGATATTAAAAAGTCAAACAGGCCATTTTTTAGAAAAATCATAAATTTATCTTATATATGTTATGAAACCTGTTTTGACACTTAAACAAGTTGGTAATAATTATTAGAACATGTAAGAACATGTTCGGCTCGTCAATTTCAGTTTTAGGGTCGGTTCGCAACCGAAAGTCGCGAAGTTTGACTTCTACTTTAACTTTCGATTCTGACCCGATTTAGATTAGTTAGCTACTGATCTAAAGTTGCATTATGATTTTAATATAATGTAGGGTAACCCTCTGAGGTTATATTACATGATCATAATCAGAATCCAAGTTTATGCACAAGTTCCATAATTATGCCATCTTTGACCAAAGTGCCTTTTTTGCATAAATCAAGGTTTTAATGATAATGAACTTGAAAATAAGTTTCCTACTGGTATAATATAATAAGTAGATTGTTTGGGATGTTAAACCAAGTTATAAACTGAGTTTTCAATCAGGTCCTTAAACTATGTCGATAAATGACGATTTTAGCCCTTGTGGCTTATAAAATGGTTTTAATCAAATCTTTTCAAGGTAAATCATTTACCTACTGATATGTTATATTAAATAACATATTTTAAACCGCTTAATCTGACCTTAACATCAGTTTTCATAAACATCGCATAAAAAACGTCGTTTTACGACAGAAGCGCCGTTTCGGCGCATAGTATGGTTTTAAACCATATTATTGACCAAGATTTGATACCTACTGATTTTAAAACTTATTTTAAACATATTTATAGTAGGTACATGTTATAAACTCAGAATCCCAAATAATTTATAAAATATGTTTAAAATGACCAAAATGCCCATTTGGTGCATAGTTTGGCCATAAAAGATAAATTACACATATAATTGATATACTACTGATATTATATTATAAATAAAGTATTTTTCCAGAATACTTATAATTATAACATTAAATTATATTCAAGTTCCTTTTATACGGTATAAAATTTACCAAAATGCCCTTATGAGGCATAGTTTCTTTTTAAAACCATAACGGGCATAAAAGTTGATATCCTACTGAAATTACAACTTATTTAAAATATAATGGCATATAGAAATTGTCCATGACTTATCCGGTTACCCATTATCGCTTATAAGTGTACGGTTGATTATACGTAACTAGTTTACGGAATTCAACCAAAACGGGTTTAACCTTATCATTTTAATCTCAAAATCCAGAATGTTAATAGTTTACCATATTATACAAGTCAAGGTACTTGTTGGGATTAAACTACATTCTATCCAATCATCGTTTAATCTAGCGTCATACGTTTTGATCAAGTACGCTAGTCGGTCTAAGTCTATGACTTAATTAAGACCGTTAGTATTTATTGGTTAGCTTATGCCATAATCCAGACTAGAGACTTTCCGGTAAATGCTATCTGCACTTAGCTCATTTTGAATACGGCTGAGTTATTAAAATAAAAGAAGACTAGCTCAGGTAAATACTCTTGACTTATTTCCCCTATCGGGCTTGGGTTACGGTAAATTATTACCGCTTGGTCAGAAATGGGATCAATCAAACGCCGGTTCGGGCCTAGTAAATCCGCATATTCTGTTTTAATCAGTTTTGTTTGATAATTTAAACATCGGGGGTTAACTAGCGTGTCCTGGATATCCTCGGCTCATTACAATAGAAATGGCCACCACCTTAGCGCGGGTGTAGGCATACACCCGATCGACGCTCAATTATGCATTCCCACAAGGTTGGGAGGAATTGACTCCTTCGTGAGTCCAAAGTGGTGTGTACGTTAATTGTGTCTCGGTTTCCGTACCGGGCCCCGTATGTATGGACAAACATGTAAATCTGTTAACAAGGTTGGACGGTCAATTAACCCAAGTTATAAAAAGATATTTGTGCTGATACGCACTTAAAACATTTTTGAAATGTTTTCAAATGAGTCAGTTGGGTGTATTTACCAGCGAAAGCTGACGTATTTTCAAAAGACTAACCTGCAGGTACAATACGAAAATAGGCCGGAAGTGCTCGGTAGTGATAGAGGATCTTGCAAATCCTAAATCTGCCCAAAGTCTATTTTATATTCTTTCCATGTACAATTTATGATCCGCCTGTGGATCTTCTATTACGAGCCTGTATATTATTTTGTATTTTGAACATTCGGTTTGTAATAGTAATTTTACTCCAAAACTTCCGTTGTGCCGTGTTTAATTGACTATGATGATTATCAACTGACGTCACGATACTCCCCACCCGGGCCCACCGGTGTATGGATTTGGGTTGGAAATCCGGGGTATGACAGGGTTGGTATCAGAGCCAACGTTTGAGAGAATTAAACACTAGCCTTTTGTATTTAATCTCAAACTTACCCGAGCACATTCCTTAGACTTCCGAGTCTAGGCATTGACCTAGGATTACTCATTTCATTATTAAGTTATTAGTATTGTTTTTGAATTGATTTTCAACAGGAAAATGCTGCCACGTGTACGAGGACAAAGTGGGAGAGGAAAAGGTCCAATGAGGGGAGGACCATTGGGGCACATTCCCCCTCAACCTCATAACTCAGACTCTTACCAGGAATTAGGAGATTGATCTCCTTGGCAACCAGCAAGACGTTTTGTCTCTCATAGACATTCACCCACACATTCCCAAAATTCTTACCACTCTCACCACTCCTATCATTCACACCATACTCACCATTCTCACCATTCCCATTCACACTCTTACCATGAAGAATTTAACCCTAACCACTACTTTAACACGCCTCCAGCCGATCAAAATCAGTTGGACCAGCCAAACCCTATGGACGAGGACTCCGACCCGGAGATGCCGCCGTCGGGATCGAATATGCATCCCATTGAAATATCAAGCGATTCAAACTCTTATGCCGGATCACCTTATCAAGGTCCTAATGAGTGGGACCAATATTGGAACCAATTTACTTTCGCCCACACTCCTTCTCATCACTCTCAACCACCTCCTGTTCAAGAAGATGTCCACATAGAACCGGTGGACCAACCTCAACCACCACCTGAACCACCAAGAAGGAAGCGTGGAGCACGTATGTCGGTACGTGCCGGATAAAGGTCGGGATCGCTGCCACCTTTTCCCAACTCCTACCCCACAATTCAAGAGGACCCACAAATGGGTGGACCCTCTAATGTTTCACCTATAATGGAACCAACACCAACACCTATTGTTCAACCACCACCATCGGGTTACACTAACCCAATCCCCACATATCCAGACACGTCTGGATATGATCCTTATAATGTCACACCCCGACCCGCAGCGGAAAAGGTGATCGGGGCATGATTGGGTTATCATCAAAGCTCATGACATTTATTAAGCGTTTCATATTCATTAATACAATTTAAATGGAAGTTTACAATAAATGTTACAACATGATCTAACTAACAATCTAAACTTCTTTGTTCTCTTCTAAGGCATATCCTACGTTTTCCTTGCTTCAACCTGTTCACCTGTATCATGTGTAAAAGGGTTTTTGGATCAACATAATGTTGGCGAGTGAATCCTATGGAAAACATTTGAACAAATTTATTTAAATTGATTATGAAATATGTGCACAACCAAACATGAGTAAAAATAGATGTAAACTTAAACAACAATCATAAGATATTAAATGAAACACACATGAACAATAATGGAACAATTAGAGGCACGCGATGCTCAACTCGTCTCTCACGAGGAACTGAGGGGCCTATTGTATGAATTATATAAACATGATAATATGAAGACACAACTACAAATAATATAACTCAATGATACACACATGAACAAAAATGGAACATTTAGAGGCACGCGATGCTCAACTCGTCTCTCACGAGGAACTGAGGGGCCTAATGATTGAGTTTCATATAATTTGATAAAAGGAAATAAGTAATCACAACAATATAAACAATCTAAGTTTAGGTCATGATGTGGTATGGCACAAGTTTAAATAAATAAGTTAATTATTTTCATAACACATGACACACCCCAAAACGTGTAATTTAAAAGGGGGAGTTGTAAGATTCACTCACAGTGGGTGCGTTCGGTTGATGATGTTGAATGTACGCGAAGTGGTTTTAACCACGAGTGAGATTAACCTAGATAAATCGCATTATGGTTTGGTAAGTAAACGGATTTTATTAATCTATTTTAATAGGATTGTTGGGTGTATTTTTGTGAGTTTGAGGCTATTTTCTAACCTTAAAAATGTTATTTTTAAGTATTTTTAATTGATTTTTAATTAAAATAATTAAATAAAATAATAAAAAATTTTGATTTTTTTTCTGACCGTTGACCTGCCCGTTGACCGTTGACCTGACCGTTGACCGGTTCGATTCGGAATACAAGTGCGCTGAGTGAGGCTCGAACCCGAGACCTCCCGTACGCGTGCACGCAGCTCTACCAACTGAGCTACGTGTCTAACCCGTTATAAATCTGATTTTAATTATATATATATATTAATTAGTTCAAACCGAAAATCATTTTATTTTAAAAACAGTTTAAGCGAATCGGACGTGCACTCCACAGGTCTCGAACCCGGGACCTGTGGCTTAAACTAACACACAGTCCACCGCTGGACTGTGTGTTTAACATGTTATATAACTCGATTTTTATTATACTTAAATACAAATTAGTTATTTCCTTTTCTGCCTTATTTAAAAAGAATAGATAATTGTCCGAGTCGGTGCAGAAGACCGGACTCGAACTCTTGACCTGTGATATAAACAAACACACAGTCCACCGCTGGACTGTGTGTCTAACTTGGTTATTATTCCGGTTATTAATATACTTAACATATTTTGTAGCGACTCCGGTTCAGTTAATAAAAAAAAATGATTTTTATTAAGGCGACGTGTGTGAAACGGGATTCGAACTCGAGACGTTTGTATGTTTAATGTGCACACAGTCCACCGCTGGACTGTGTGTCTAACCCGAGTAATATCTCGATTTTAATTATACTTATAAGATATCGAATACATCGTCTTCTTCATCAAGGTATAACCAGAAATCGGAAATCGACTGGTTCAAAGTCTTAATCGTTTTCTTTAGTGTTTTAGGTTAATTATAGATGAGATATAAGTAAAAAGAAGGAAAAATAAGCGTGAGGTATACCGACTCGTTTTCCTCTGTTTTCCGGCAGAAATCACCTCCGGCGATGAGTTTCTTGTAGCAGCGAGTCTCCAGGAAACTTAAAAGGGGTGTGGGTATCTCTGGTATAAGCTCAGGGGCTCAGTAAGGCTCGGCAATGGGGAACCCGGTTATCCGGCGACAAACAGGAAAATTCCGGCGAGTGGAATTACGCAGAGAAAAGGTGTGTTTTTGAGCGAAAAGGTTTGCAGTGGGTTGTGGGTGAATTTATAGGGCAAATCGTCGAAGAACTTGGTCTGATTTCCGACTGGATTCATAAGTTATAAAAACTCCGGCGGTTATGGTTTGGTCGCGGACTTCAAACATCGGTTATAACCGATGTCCTAATAAGAGTTTACGTTATAACTGAAAACATCGTTAAAAGCTCGCGAGATTTCCGGGATTCCGATGACTGAACTGTTGGGCGCCGGTTTTGAATTCGTAACGTCACTTTATGAATTAAATGATTTCAATATTTACCAAACAGAACAAGTGGCGCAGTGGTTTGTGTGTGTGTGTTAAGACATGTTTCCGGACCGGTAGTGACCCGGGTTCGAAACCCGGCAGAGTACTTTTATTTTTATTTTGCGATTTTCAACAGTTTTTCAAAAACTAAATATATATTCCCGTATAATAATCGATTACCTATCGTTTAAAAATATTTTGGGCATTTAATTCGCAACGAAATTTTTGACTGACTGTTCGGTTGATAAACGGAGCGGGTTTGGTAAATCCGTTTTTGACGGATGTTACAGTATCCCCTGCTTTTTAGAAATTTCGTCCCGAAATTTAAATAATGATATATTTTGACTAAAAGGATGATGATGTTTTGTTTGACAGTTGTATGCTTAGAAAAATAAGGGTTTAAGTTTTTTTTTTTTTTTTGTTCGAGGCGGTAACGTTCCTTGTAAGGGTTAAGTACCCTATTCAGGAATCGCTTTTTGTTGGCTACTGTATAAGTATTGATAAGTAGAAATGATTTGCTAAAAAATGATATCATGCATAAGAGTTTAGATACGTTTGGGAAAGTAGGGTTATATCCTAAGGCAAAACTTCTAACACTACAACCTATAGGGAACATAAATAAAAACACAACAGCTAATATTCGAACATGAATAAACACAACAGCAAATATTTGAACATGAATAAACACGACAGCAAATATTTGAATCCACATTCTGATAGCATATATGTTTGAATGGTGGAAGTTCCTCTCTCGTTTGTTATGATGGAGATGTTAGTTTATGTAGAAATGGAACACAATCCAATCTCTTTAAATAACATGATGATATAAATGTAACACAAATTCCAACCAAGGCAATACTAAATCCTACATGGAACTTCTCATAACCGCCTGATAATGCCTCTGATCCTTTGGCAAGAATACTTATATATAGGAAGTACCAGCGGCGTATCCACCATATTCTTGCCAAATTTTCATCAGTTTTATCCACAAGTTATGATTGGTTACCAAGAAACTAATAAATCCTACATAGAACTTCTCATAACCGTCCGATAATGCCTCTGATCCTTTGACAAGAATACTTATATATAGGAAGTACCAGCGGCGTATCCACCATATTCTTGTCAAATTTTCATTGGTTTTATCAGTGAATTATGATTAGTCCTATAACTCTACAACCAATACAACAAACATAAAATACTGAAATGAAATATATCTGTGCGATTAAGGCTCAATCGAACGGAGCCGATCGTATTGCATGTACTGAAAATGAAATGGATGTGCGCTCAAGGCTCAATCAAACGGAGCCGAACGTATTGAATGTACTGAAATTGAAATTGTATGCTCAAGGCTCAATCAAACGGAGCCGAGCGTATTGCATGTACTGAAAATGAATAACTTAACCATACAAACAGCCTATGCATGGAACCTCTCATAACCGCCTGATAATGCCTCCGATCATTTGACAAGAATACTTATATATAGGAAGTACCAGCGGCGTATCCACCATATCCTTGTCAAATTTTCATTGACTTTATCCGCAAGTTATGGTTAGTTCGATGCGACTCTACTACAAACACCACAACCACAAGATACTGATAATGAAATTGTCTGTGCGCTCAATGCTCAATCAAACGGAGCCGAACGTATTGAATGAAATTGTATGTGCGCTCAAGGCTCAATCAAACGGAGCCGAACGTATTAAATGTACTGAAATTGAACAACTTAATCTAAACAACCATCACACAATCAGCCTATGCATGGAACCTCTCATAACCGCCTGATAATGCCTCCGATCATTTGACAAGAATACTTATATAGGAAGTACCAGCGGCGTATCCACCATATCCTTGTCAAATTTTCATTGACTTTATCCGCAAGTTATGGTTAGTTCGATGCGACTCTACTACAAACACCACAACCACAAGATACTGATAATGAAATTGTCTGTGCGCTCAAGGCTCAATCAAACGGAGCCGAACGTATTGCATGAACTGGAAATGTAAATTGAAATGTGCGCTCAAGGCTCAATCAAACGGAGCCGAGCGTATTGCATGTATTGAAATGTAAAATGAAATGACCGATCAAGGCTCAATCAAACGGAGCCGATCGTGCGGGCACGCCAAGATCAACCACATAATAAAATGGGGATCCAACTCAACCTCGATGGATGGAGAGCCACGGCCTCGGCAAATGCATATAATGAAAACAATATATAATATACATTAATTATTCTAACGGTCTACACATGGAACCTCTCATAACAGCCAGATAATGCTTCTGATCCTTTGACAAGAATACTTATATATAGGAAGTACCATCGGCGTATCCACCGTATTCTCGTCAAAGTTTCATTGGCTTTATCCTTAAGTTATGATTGGTTTGATGTGATAAAGAAAAACATAAAACTAATCGATAGGAGTTGAATCTGGATCTTCGGCGAAGAGGACTAGTTGAGTATCTTCATTTGGGCCGTCATTATCTTCGACAGGATTGGCGTTGATATTGAAGACTCTTTCTCTTGCTGGTGGCATAGTGGTTGGGTTTTCTTGGTTTACTTGGTTAACTGGGTTTGATTGGGCTTGAGTGTTGATAACGTTAACCAATTGAGGGCATGTGTTTCTAAAGTGGGTAGGGTCGCCACAATTGAAACAAGCTCGAGCATATGGGAACATGGGGTATTGGGGTTGGTGATAAGTTTGGGCCATGTTTTGAGTAGGGGAAAAGGTTTGGTTTTGAAAGGTGCGACAAACATTGCTCAAATGACCATAGCGTCCACAAGTTGCACATAGACGACAAGGTAGGGTATGGGGATGGTGATAAAAACAGTTGTTGCATCGCGGGTGAGGTCCAAGATATGGTTTCTTATCTGGGTAAGCTGAGTTGGGTGCCACTTGGGTGATTGGGATAGCTCGGATGGGTATGGCGTGTAAAACTGGTGGATTTCGTTGGGTAGCAGCGAAAAGTCGCCCGACTCTTCTTCTCTTAGGATTGGGTTGAGAAGGGGATTCGGTTTGAGTGGAGTCGGAGGTTTCAGTCGATTCTTTATCCTTCTTCTTCTCCTCCTTGAAGTCTTTGTTTCGGATTCGGTTCTCGGTGAGCTCTGTTGCTAGCTCCATTGCTGCTTCCAAAGTTGCAGGCTTGGCACTTATTACAGGGTCTTGAATCTTTGACGGAAGACCACGAATGTAGTGCTCGATCAAACGGTAGAGGGGAGTGAACATGTTGGGAACCATTTGATGTAACTCGAGGAATCTTTTGTTGTAGGTGATGTGGTCTCCTTCCACTTGCTTCAATGAGTAAAATTCATCCTCTAACTTCTTGATTTCGCTCCTTGGGCAAAATCGTCTGGTCATGATTTCCTTTAATTCGTTCCAAGTTAAGGACATAGCATCTTCCACACCTCGTTTGGCCTTCTCTGTGTTCCACCAAGTAAGTGCTATCCCATATAATCGACCGGTAGCATATCGCACTTTGCGATCGTCAGGGCAATCGCAATTTAGAAAAGTGTTCTCCATTTCTTCAAACCAATGGTGAAGAGCAGTGACGCCTTCAGTCCCTTTGTATTTCGGAGGGTCGCATGATTTGAAGTGCTTGTAGGTGCATTTAGTGGTATTTGGGGAAGAGTTGAAAATGTTTTGGTTTGCTTGATTGACAGGATTAACGGTAAGTGCTTGTTGAACTTGGATTACAATGTTGGGTATTACGGCAGCCATTTGTTGAGCGATTAAGGCAGCCATGCGCTCGCGGGCTTTTCTTGCTCTCGTCTTCCTACGGGCGAGGTTAGAAGACATCCACAAGGAATACATGACAAGAGTATGAGTTGGATGCTTTTGAGATCATGGGTCGCATTCAAGAATGGACATTCATAAAATAATTATAGATAAATAAATTACTACATCCATTGGATGTCTTGGGTTTTGCTCGCTGTTAGGCCCTACATGCCGCCATACTTTACCTGTGTAATCATGTGGGCCCCCATGAATACCGGTTTTTCATATGGTTCGCAGGGTTTGCCAGGTTGCGTACACAAAAACCCGGAGAAAATCGAGAAATATGTATACAACGTGTGATATTCGGAATGTGTCCAGGTGTAGACACGGTGACAACTCAAAGTAGGGTTAGTTCGAACGACGTTTGGTGTGGCATGCTTTGGCCTAATAGGTCCTTCGTACTCTCATCGTTGGTCCCCAGGTAGGCAAACTGGTCCGTTATATTGGATTTATACGAATGCCAGCCTAGACAGGACGTTCCGACTACCGGTACTTGTACCCTTCCAGTTACTACATGCCCGTCGCAGAACTTACTTTGATGAGATTTGAAAATTGCACAAAATCTTTGGATAATGAGAGTATGAAAATAAATTGAATACATGAACATCGATATATGTATACTGAATATGTATATATGTATAATGAATATGTATATAAGCATGTATGTTTGACTGTAAATGCAACAAATATGAAACAAATAAATATCACAAGTTTGTATGTAACCACCTAATCAATTAAAATTTAGGCAGACTATAGTATAGGCTCTAAGGGTCTAATAACCTATCCTATATCCCTATAGTCATGGCTCTGATACCAATCTGTCACACCCCGACCCGCAGCGGAAAAGGTGATCGGGGCATGATTGGGTTATCATCAAAGCTCATGACATTTATTAAGCGTTTCATATTCATTAATACAATTTAAATGGAAGTTTACAATAAATGTTACAACATGATCTAACTAACAATCTAAACTTCTTTGTTCTCTTCTAAGGCATATCCTACGTTTTCCTTGCTTCAACCTGTTCACCTGTATCATGTGTAAAAGGGTTTTTGGATCAACATAATGTTGGCGAGTGAATCCTATGGAAAACATTTGAACAAATTTATTTAAATTGATTATGAAATATGTGCACAACCAAACATGAGTAAAAATAGATGTAAACTTAAACAACAATCATAAGATATTAAATGAAACACACATGAACAATAATGGAACAATTAGAGGCACGCGATGCTCAACTCGTCTCTCACGAGGAACTGAGGGGCCTATTGTATGAATTATATAAACATGATAATATGAATGACACAACTACAAATAATATAACTCAATGATACACACATGAACAAAAATGGAACATTTAGAGGCACGCGATGCTCAACTCGTCTCTCACGAGGAACTGAGGGGCCTAATGATTGAGTTTCATATAATTTGACAAAAGGAAATAAGTAATCACAACAATATAAACAATCTAAGTTTAGGTCATGATGTGGTATGGCACAAGTTTAAATAAATAAGTTAATTATTTTCATAACACATGACACACCCCAAAACGTGTAATTTAAAAGGGGGAGTTGTAAGATTCACTCACAGTGGGTGCGTTCGGTTGATGATGTTGAATGTACGCGAAGTGGTTTTAACCACGAGTGAGATTAACCTAGATAAATCGCATTATGGTTTGGTAAGTAAACGGATTTTATTAATCTATTTTAATAGGATTGTTGGGTGTATTTTTGTGAGTTTGAGGCTATTTTCTAACCTTAAAAATGTTATTTTTAAGTATTTTTAATTGATTTTTAATTAAAATAATTAAATAAAATAATAAAAAATTTTGATTTTTTTTCTGACCGTTGACCTGCCCGTTGACCGTTGACCTGACCGTTGACCGGTTCGATTCGGAATACAAGTGCGCTGAGTGAGGCTCGAACCCGAGACCTCCCGTACGCGTGCACGCAGCTCCACCAACTGAGCTACGTGTCTAACCCGTTATAAATCTGATTTTAATTATATATATATATTAATTAGTTCAAACCGAAAATCATTTTATTTTAAAAACAGTTTAAGCGAATCGGACGTGCACTCCACAGGTCTCGAACCCGGGACCTGTGGCTTAAACTAACACACAGTCCACCGCTGGACTGTGTGTTTAACATGTTATATAACTCGATTTTTATTATACTTAAATACAAATTAGTTATTTCCTTTTCTGCCTTATTTAAAAAGAATAGATAATTGTCCGAGTCGGTGCAGAAGACCGAACTCGAACTCGTGACCTGTGATATAAACAAACACACAGTCCACCGCTGGACTGTGTGTCTAACTTGGTTATTATTCCGGTTATTAATATACTTAACATATATTTGTAGCGACTCCGGTTCAGTTAATCAAATAAAATGATTTTTATTAAGGCGACGTGTGTGAAACGGGATTCGAACTCGAGACGTTTGTATGTTTAATGTGCACACAGTCCACCGCTGGACTGTGTGTCTAACCCGAGTAATATCTCGATTTTAATTATACTTATAAGATATCGAATACATCGTCTTCTTCATCAAGGTATAACCAGAAATCGGAAATCGACTGGTTCAAAGTCTTAATCGTTTTCTTTAGTGTTTTAGGTTAATTATAGATGAGATATAAGTAAAAAGAAGGAAAAATAAGCGTGAGGTATACCGACTCGTTTTCCTCTGTTTTCCGGCAGAAATCACCTCCGGCGATGAGTTTCTTGTAGCAGCGAGTCTCCAGGAAACTTAAAAGGGGTGTGGGTATCTCCGGTATAAGCTCAGGGGCTCAGTAAGGCTCGGCAATGGGGAACCCGGTTATCCGGCGACAAACAGGAAAATTCCGGCGAGTGGAATTACGCCGAGAAAAGGTGTGTTTTTGAGCGAAAAGGTTTGCAGTGGGTTGTGGGTGAATTTATAGGGCAAATCGTCGAAGAACTTGGTTTGATTTCCGACTGGATTCATAAGTTATAAAAACTCCGGCGGTTATGGTTTGGTCGCGGACTTCAAACATCGGTTATAACCGATGTCCTAATAAGAGTTTACGTTATAACTGAAAACATCGTTAAAAGCTCGCGAGATTTCCGGGATTCCGACGACTGAACTGTTGGGCGCCGGTTTTGAATTCGTAACGTCACTTTATGAATTAAATGATTTCAATATTTACCAAACAGAACAAGTGGCGCAGTGATTTGTGTGTGTGTGTTAAGACATGTTTCCGGACCGGTAGTGACCCGGGTTCGAAACCCGGCAGAGTACTTTTATTTTTATTTTGCGATTTTCAACAGTTTTTCAAAAACTAAATATATATTCCCGTATAATAATCGATTACGTATCGTTTAAAAATATTTTGGGCATTTAATTCGCAACGAAGTTTTTGACTGACTGTTCGGTTGATAAACGGAGCGGGTTTGGTAAATCCGTTTTTGACGGATGTTACATATAACCCGTCTACATCGGTAGACTATCAAGCATGGTTGCAAGACCCCTACATGCAGGCGGTTATGCACAACGCACTTTACCCGTCTCCTTTCCCAACTACTTATCCACCGACTGGATATCCAACTTATGGGTACCAGTATCCGGTTATGCCACAACCACAACCACAACCTCCGGCACCACTTGAGGCCATTAATGAGGCCTTAGAAAGAATGAAGGAAATGCAGCAACAGACGGAGAAAACGGAGAGAAAACGAACAAGTTCTTCGAGAAACTCTCCAAATTGGTCAAGGGAAAGAAGGACGAGTGAAGTCTCTTCTAATTATATGTAGTCCCTGCAAGGACATCGTTGTTTCTTTAGTCCCTGCATGGACATTTTTATTTTCTTTAAAGTCCTTGCATGGACAGTTTGTTTCATTTTTCTAGTATTGTAATTTCTAATTTGGAATTTAATGAAGTACTTTTGGAATTATATATATGTATTCATCCTCTTCAAACGAACGTCTCGATTTTACTCGAAATTTATGCTCTGCTATATAATTCCAAAAGACCTTAATAGATTGATTATGCCAAGTGGTGTAGACCACATATTGGACAAGAAATGATAGTTAAGTACGAAGGGGTCTTCTATCAGGATAGTTAAGAGAAGTTATCCTTCTATCCAGAGGTAAGGGACTAGGTCCAAACCTCCAAGGTCATTAAGGTCGAAGGTGACCGGGACCATTAATCAATCATTAAGGTACTCTTATGTTAACATTAAGAAATGTTCATACTCTTGGTAGTGTGACTTGAGGAACCACACTAGCCATCAATGGAACAGGCTGATATGCCATACAAATCTGATATGATGTAGGCCAATGTGCCCAATTTATGTCCAATGGGACAGGCTGATATGCCATATACATCTGATATGATGTAGGCCAATGTGCTCAATTTATGTCCAATGGGACAGGCTGATATGCCATATACATCTGATATGACGTAGGCCAATGTGCCCAATTTATGTCAAATGGGACAGGCTGATATGCCATATACATCTGATTTGATGTAGGCCAATGTGTCCAATGTATGTCCAATGGGATAGGCTGATGTGCCATATACATCTTATATGATGTAGGCCAATGTGCCCAATTTATGTCCAATGAGACAGGCTGATATGCCATATACATCTGATATGATGTTGGCCAATGTGCCCAATTTATGTCCAAGGGGACAGGCTGATATGCCATATACATCTGATATGATGTAGGCCAATGTGCCCAATTTATGTCAAACGGGACAGGCCGATATGCCATATACATCTGATATGATGTAGGCCAATGTGCCCAATTTATGTTCAACGAGACAGGCTGATATGCCATATACATCTGATATGATGTAGGCCAATGTGCCCAATTTATGTCCAAGGTGACAGGCTGATATGCCATATATATATATATATATATATATATATATATATATATATATATATATATATATATATATATATTATGTCCATTAGGGACAAGTCTATGAACTATATAATTCTCAATCATGACAATGACAGTTGTGACAATGTGATCCACTGTCCAATGATATATGGACTGTGTCCAAATTGTAATTTGCCTATGATGGTCTTATTAAGACCTAGGCAAAATATAGATATGTTAAGCCTAAGAGTTGTGATGTTATTCATACTAGTATAGACAATGGATTGTTATATCCAATATTGAAAGCCGATATGGTTGATAAACCATGGCTAAATAAAGTTTTATTGGTATATAGAAGCCAAGACTTGAAGATGGCTAACTCAAATGAAGCACAAAGTAGCCATAGGAATGTTGAATCTAACAAAGCCGAAAATAGAGATATCGATAACGATAATTTTCAAGCTCGCATTGATGCGGCTGTCGAAAAGGCCATGGGAAAGGCCATAGAAAGGCTAAGAGAGTCGAGTGCCACTCGCTCTAGGCCATTATCGGTTACCCCATCTTCAGCTCGTAAGGAGAGCTCCGTTCACTCTTCCAATGCGAAGAGTGAACCAAAGAAAATAGATTTTACTGAAGGGTCCCATTCTGCTAAGGACGGATGTACCTATAAGTATTTCGTCTCATGCAAGCCTGAGACTTTAACAGGGAGAAGGGAGCTATAGAAGCCCTAAAGTGGCTAGACGAGATGGAAACAACTGTAGACATCAGCAACTGTGCTGATAAGGATGTGGTCAAGAACGTATCACAATCCTTCAAGGGTGATGCCCTAATATGGTGGAAAGCCATGATCCAATCTACAGGTAAGGTACACCTGTATAATTTGGGATGGTCCAAATTTGTGGACCTTGTTAAGGAAACATACTACCCATCTCGTGAGGTGGAGAATTTAGAGATAGACTTCTTGTCTCTTTCGATGAGAAACCTAGATTGTCGAAAATACGTCTCCAATTTCAATTCCCTATCTAGGTTAGTTTCCTATCTAATCACTGCCAAATCCAAACACGTTTTATAAATGGATTGGCGCCCGAAATAAAGGGCATGGTAAAGGCTGCTCAGCCTAGTACCTATAGGTCTGTCGTAGACCTATCTATCTCCCTCACATTAGATCTAGTGAGGCAAAAGTCAGTAAGAACTGAAACTGACGGAAAGAGGAAGCGGGAGGACAATAACTCCCAAAGATTCAAATAGAAAGGAAATTTCGGGTTCAAGAAGAACCAGCATGCGTCTAATGACAAACCTCTGTGCAAGAACTGTAAATATAAGCATTGGGGGATGGTGTAGTATAAATCCACAAACCAAAACCCTGTGGTATCTACAAAAGAAGAGGGCATAAAACACTAGATTGTAAGGATCTTAAGGATGCAGTTTACTACAACTGCAATGAAAAAGGGCATATAACGTACAATTGCCCCAAGAAACCCAAAAGTAATGATGCAAAGCCTGGAGAGGCCAAAAAGGGGAATGCCCGTGCCTTTCAAATGAATGCCAGGGAGGCCGTTAATGACAACGTCATAACAGGTACATTCCTCATTAACAATATTTACGCTAGGGTTCTTTTCGATTCGGGTGCGGATAAATCATTTGTTGAACATAAGTTTAGTAAACTATTAAACTTACCCGTAAGAACTCTAGATAAAACTTATGAGATAGAACTTGCTGATGGAACAATAGAAACAACATCTTCCATTCTTGATGGATGCTCTATATCCATTAAGAATCATTCCATCCCTATCTCTGGTTCGATGTTGTCTTAGGCATGGATTGGTTATCTCTTAACCAAGCACGCATAGCCTGCGATAAAAAGATCATCGAGATTAAGACCCCATCTGGTGAAATGATCACCATCCCCGGAGACTCACACTATGGACTTCCAGACAAGGTGTCATTATTTAAGGCATCCAAGTGTTTGAGGAAAGGATGTGTCATCTACATGGCACAATTTACCATAAATGAGCCTAAGCCAAACATGGAGGACCTACCAGTCATCTCAGAATATCCCGATGCATTCCCAGAAGAATTACCAGGCCTACCTCCAGACAGGTAAATAGAGTTTAGAATAGATATCCTAACAGGATCAGCAACAGTGGCTAGAGCTCCATACAGGCTAGCACCAACGGAGATGAAGGAATTGAGGACACAGCTAGATGAACTCTTGGAGAAAGGCTTTATTCAGCCTAGTTCCTCGCCTTGGGGAGCTCCTATCCTTTTTGTAAAGAGGAAAGACAGTTCGATGCGAATATGTATCGATTACCGAGAGCTAAACAAGTTAACAATCAAGAATAGATATCCTCTGCCTAGGATCGACGATTTATTCGACCAACTTCAAGGGGATAGTTACTTCTCCAAGATTGATCTGAGATCTGGATATCACCAGCTGAAGGTTAGAAGTGAAGATATTCCTAAAACTGCCTTCAGGACCTGATATGGTCACTTGAATTCTTAGTGATGCCTTTTGGGCTCACAAATGCACTTGCAGCATTCATGGATCTCATGAATAGAGTCAGCAAACCGTATCTGGATAAGTTTTTCATTGTCTTCATAGATGACATACTTATTTATTTTTGTAATCAGATTGATCACGAGAAATATCTTCGGTGCATCTTAGAACTGCTAAGGCAAGAAAAGCTTTACGCTAAATTCTATAAGTGTGAGTTTTGGCTCAGAGAGGTCCAATTTCTTGGACATATGGTAAGTGAGCGTGGTATCCAAGTGGATCCTACCAAATTGAGGCCATAATAAATTAGGAAGTGCCCATGACCCCATCGGAGATTTGTAGCTTCCTAGGATTGGCTGGATACTATAGAAGGTTCATTGAGAACTTTTCAAGAATAGCCACTCCTTTAACTACCCTAACCCGAAAGAATGTTAGTATAATTGGGGTCCAAAGCAATAAGAATCTTTTGAGATTCTGAAAAACAAGTTGAGCAATGCTCCAGTATTATCCCTACCATAGGATGTTGGAGATTTTGTAGTCTACTGTGATGCGTCACACACTGGCATGGGTTGTGTGCTAATGCAAAAAGGCAAAGTGATTTCCTATGCATCACGACAGTTAAAGGTGCTCGAAAGGAATTACACCACCCACGATTTGGAATTGGGTGCTGTTGTATTTGCACTAAAACTATGGAGACATTACTTATATGGCACAAAGTGTATTATATACACAGACCATAAAAGTCACCAGCATCTGTTCAATCAGAAGGAATTGAACATGCAACAACGTCGGTGGATGGAAACGGTTAATGACTACGATTGCGAGATTCGCTACCATCCAGGCAAGGCAAATGTAGTTGCTGATTCCTTAAGTCGCAAGGCACGGGTTAAACCTATAAGGATTAACGCCATGAGCATAGAGCTCAGAAATAGCTTAAAAGAGAAGCTATTAAATGCGCAAAAACAATCTCTATTAGAGACTAATATCCCTAATGAGGGATTAGGTGGAACTATTAATCAGTTAGCACCTGGGAAAGATGGAATCCTTCGATTTAATGATAGGATCTGGGTTCCAGTCTTTGGAGGACTTAGAGATCTAATCCTCCAAGAAGCACATAGTTCGAGATACTCAGTTCAACTAGGAGGTGATTGAAGGTCCCCTAGTCCTTATGGATCTTGACAGAATCGTCTATCTAATCTAGAGTGCGGAATCCCCTAGATAAGATTTCACAGAAAAAAAGAACACGAACACAAAGAATTCCTTCAAACTGTCTTCTATTGATTATCTAACACAAAAGTGTTTATAACCAATTCAAGACTCTCTCTCTAAAACTTTCTGAAGCAATTCTTTCAGCAACTAAACAATAGAACCAGCAACCTAAACCCTAATCACAACCTCCCTTTATATAGAGATAGGTTATGCTCATGGGCTAGGGTTTCCTACATGGACTGCTAATGGGTTTAAAGCCCAATTCACCTACCATGAGTTACATTGTGTTTAGTTCAGCCCAATTACTTCTAATTAACTATTACAAAACTAAACCCACTAACCGTTTATCATTTTACTAATTACAAGATATACAAAGACCAAATCTAAGCTGTTGTCACAAATATGCACCAGCAAACTCCCCTTGACAATAGCTTCATGAAATAACTTAGTCTTCAGTCTTCTTGCAATCTTCAATATCTTTGAAAAATATTGGTCTTCGGATAGCTTCAGCTTTAATAGCTTCTGTCAGCAACAGACTCCCCCTAAGATGATGTATCCAATCACCAAATCTTCTAAATCGTTACCTTTGAGTAAACTCCAGTTTAGTACTTGCATAGCAATCTTCAAACTCTTCAACTTTGTCTGCAATGTAGAAAGGAGGTTCTACCATGCATCCCAACAAACTCCTCTTCGCCAAACTTCTCAACAACACACTGCTACAATCTGTATACTATAAAACAAACATCTTGAGAAACCATAAGAATTTTTCAACATAAGTTAAACAAATTATTATTAATCAAGAGATAGTAAAACTGTATCACAGATTAAGCAGTTCTCAACTCAAACCATATACTCAAAATTTTAAGCATATATAACCTGCAAGATCGTAAAAATTTTAAACTCATCTTCTAACATCGTCTCCCCCTATCTGTAACAACTCCTCCATGAACAACCAATATCCGTACATTAAGAATATACAGGAAAATGAAATCTTTTTGGATTTTTATATTTTCTGAAAGCAAATAAATAACAAAATAACTAACACTCTGTTTTTGTGAGTATCATCGTTAAGAAGATCATATCAGCAACATCAAACTGTTTTCACACTATCTGATTATTCTATATGCAATATTCATGAAAAGCAGTTCAAGACGATTACCAGTATTGTTTATCCACTCAAACAAAATACATGAACCTTTCAAGTACCATCACCTCGTGATATGGTTAGATAACTTATACTAATATACTAGTGTGTCCCACTTCAGGACATACCCACGCGATCAAGGTATGCACAAAAATTCATCGTAGTAGGTGAGTATACCGAAATTCATCCTTTTTGATTTACAACGTTAGATGATTGGTGATTAGGTCAGTACTTCCATACAACAAAGAGACCAATATCCAACGAGGGTTAGGGTAAATACCAGATTCTGGTACGAATGATGCAATTTGCATATTTTAGTGACTCTCTAGGAGGGCTTCTTCAATTTTTTGGATTTGGAATTTTAGCTCTTTTAAGATATCCCGGTTGTGCCTAGGTCAGCATATATCTGGATGCAGTAGAAGGACAACCTTGATACCCCAGATAAAATAACGATATAAAGACCTAAAACCTTAGATTTTGGCAATCTATCAACGCAAGATTTAAGGTTATAAAACCATACGCCACTGAAATGTTACCACTCATACACAGTTTATTTTATGTGTATCACAAAGGTAAGTTGATTATTTCATGCATTTTGCCTACGGGTACATCATATGATGAAGCTGCTATCACACTTAAGCAATTTTAATTTTAATTTCAGTGTGACAGTCTAACTTGATGATGTACTATCATTTCTGCTTTTTCACACAGTGAAAACTCAATTTTTTTATTTTCTATTTTTTTATGTTTTTGATTTTTGAAAAGCAGTAAATTATTTACAAACTATTTTTATGGAAAAATGGTTATTCAGGATTCCTCATCACGTTAAGTTCGACTAAATGTTCAAAACGAGCCCTGTCAAATGCTTTTGTGTAAAGATCTGCCAGGTTATCTAGTGTGTCGACTCGATGCAGTTCAATTAATTTCTTTTCAGCACAATCCCATATAAAATGATGACGAATGTCAATATGTTTTGTGCGACTGTGTTTTACGGGATTGTTGGTGATTGATATAGTGGCATTACTGTCTATCATAATAGGAGTACGAGTGAAATTCAAACCACAATCGCGCATCTGCTTTTGTATCCAGAGAACCTGAGAGCAACAGCTACCCGCAGCAATATATTCAACTTCACACGTCAAGGTAGACACGCAAGACGCTTCTTGCATTGCCATGACACTAGCCTCCCTCCTAAGAACTGACAACCACCTGTGGTAGACTTCCTTGTATATTAGCATCCTCCAAAGTCCGAATCAGTGAAAGCAACAAACTTCAAATCACTAGCAGCTGGATACCATAACCCAAGTTTAGGTTTCCCCTTCAAGTAACGAAGAATCTGCTTCACCGCTTTCATATGGGACTCTTTTGGATTCGCTTGATATCTGGCACAAAGACACATTGCGAACATGATGTCGGGTCTTGAAGCAGTCAAGTACATCAGAGAACCAATCATTGCCCTGTATTGAGCTGGATCAACATCTTCCACACTCTCATGATCTGGACCAAGATTGTGATTCTCACAGATAGGTGTATTGAAAGTAGCGCAATCTTCCATTTTGAAACGAGACAAAATGTCATACACATACTTCCTCTGATGTATGAACATCCCATCCTTCTTTTGTTCAACTTGTAAACCCAAAAAGTAGGATAATTCACCCATTGCACTCATCTCAAACTTGCTCTTCATTACCTCTTCGAAATCATGACACATGTTCTCATCAGATGACCCAAAAATGATGTCATCTACGTATACATGTACCAGCAGAAAGTCTTCCTTTTTCCTTTTAATGAACAGTGTATTGTAAATCTGACCTCTTTTCGAAACAATGTTTTAACAAATGTGCTGACAGTGTCTCATACCACGCCCTAGGTGCCTGATGTCAATCCATACAATGCCTTATCAAGTCGATAGACTCGATCTGGATAGTCTGGATCAGTAAACCCATCTGGTTGTGAGACATACACCACTTCTTGGACTTTCCTGTAAAGAAATGCACTCTTCACGTCAAGTTGGTATTTGAAGCCCTTGAATGAAGCAAAAGCTAGGAACAAATGAATTGCTTCCAACCTTGCTACTGGTGCACACACTTCATTGTAATCAATCCCCTCTTGCTGATTGAACCCTTTCACTACCAACCGAGCCTTATTCCTTATCACGATCCCTCGGTCGTCTTTCTTGCACTTAAACACCCACTTAGTGCCTATTTCCTTTTCTCCTTCAGGTAGATCAACTAGCTCCCAAACTTTCAACTTCTTGAACTGAACTAGTTCCTCTTGCATAGCTTCAACCCAACAATTGTCTTTTAGAGCCATATGAACATTCTTCGGCTCCTCTTGGGCAATAAAGCAGCTATACAAACCCTCATGAATCAACTCTATCTTCTGAATCAAAGTAAACAAACAGGAACCTTCGAACACACCTCTTCTTGTCTGAACCCCTGCAGTAGGATCACCAATGATGTTTTCAACTGGATGATCTCTGTGTACTCTTATGGTAGCATTGGTGTCAACAACCAGATTATCTCCCAGATTCAATCCAACCTCCCCCTATATGTTAGCAAATGGATTAGTGAAGTCCTCCCCCTGAATAGGTTCAGACTCACTATCACTAGAGTCTTCTGGAGCTGCACTGGAAGAAGTTTCTGGAGCATCTGTCATCGATACACTCGATCTAGGCATGAAGTCACACTCTCCATATTCACTGATCACAGTATGGATTACTTGAGACACATCTGCATTTGAAAAATTAGGAATATTAAATGATTTAAAGATACTATCATAATCATATAATATAGGAGGACCACTTGTTGATTGTTGAGGTGAATAACTAGTGATTTCCATGTTAAACACAACCTTAATTTTACCAGTTTTTAGATTGAAAACCCTTTTATTCGGTGTTCCAGGCATATAGACTAGAAAGTAACCCTCATCAGCTACCTCACCGAATTTTTGCTTATCTTGTTTTGCAAAATGGTGCAGGGTAATCCAGATGGTTCAAAGCCTTTTAAGTTTGGTTTTCGGTTAAACAATAGTTCGTGACATGTTTTGTTAAACCGTTTAACCGTCAAAACTTTTTTCAGGACATAACAAGCTGTGTTCACAGCTTCTCCCCAGAAAAGAACTAGAAGCTTTAAATCAGATAGCATAGTCCTTGCGGCTTCAATCAACGTCCTATTCTTCCTCTCATCGACTCCATTCTATTGAGGTGTATAATGAGTAGAATATTGATGTTCAATTCCCTTGCGAAGACAATAGAGATCCAGAACTTGATTCTTGAACTTCGTGCCATTATCACTCCTTATCCTTTTGATCCGTGCATCATGGACATTTTCTAATTTTGTAAAAAGATCAATCAGCATCTCCACTGTCTCATCTTTTGTACCTAAAAAGAAAACCCATGAATATCGTGATTAATCATCAGTGACAACTAAACAATAGTACTTTCCACCTATGCTCCTTACGTTCACCAGACCGAATAGATCCATATGAAGTAATTCATAAGGGGCATCTATGGAATTTCCTGTTTTAGACTTGTGAGGTTTCTTATGTTGTTTTCCTTTTTGACATGGAAGACATTTATCTTCCACATGAAACCTCTGCACTGGCACCCCTTCCACTAAACCGTTCTTAATAATATAATTCATTTTTCGGTAGTGGATGTGGGCCACGCGTCTGTGCCACAACAATGACTCAGCCTCAGATGCTTTTGATTGTAAACACTGCCACCACAGTGGAAGAATCCTTTGCACCCATGTCCATGACATAAGTGTCATTTCTCCTTGGCGCTCTCATCACTATCCAGTATCCGGTATCACCAAAACAGGTTTCAACACCAAAGCTTCAGACTTTGTAAAGTGGACCAAGTGACCCTTGTCGCAGACTTGAGACACGCTCATCAGATTGTGCTTCAGCTGCTCAACATAGTTCACTTTGTCCAGTATGATCTTCCCGTTGGTTACTTTTTCTCGACCGGTAATGTGCCCTCCTTTAGCACCTACAAAATTCACATAACCACCATCTATATTCTCAAATTCTGTCAACAACATCGCATCCCCTGTCATGTGCCTGGAGCAGCCACTATCAACATACCACAAGTTGATAATCCTCCTTAGCAGCTCCTGCACCACCCAACAAAATTAGTTAGATTGGGGGACCCAAGCCTTAATGGTCTTGGGTCTTCCAGATTCATCAATCATAGGAACATCCATCCAGTATCCATCACTCCTAACAGGAGTCTTGGATCTTAGACATGTTAATGGAAATGGTTTTTGATTTCCACTAGGTTTGTGGTCTTGAGGTTTCCTAACCATGTTTGGACTTTGCGACCTTTGGAAATTATGATTTTGGTTCCATGAATTATGATGATGATAATTTCTAAAGCCATCGTTATAAAAATTTCGACTACCAACATTCTGGCATCGATTTTGATATTGACCTTGACTTCTGAAATTATTTGATGGACCATTAAAGTTATTCATTCTTGGTGAACTACTTCTAGGTCTATCATATCTGCCTGATGTAGATGCAGGCTGAAATCATTGTTGATTTCTTTGAAAGCGAGGAACTTGGTGAGTTCCTTTTTCAGCCTTATCTACACCAATAGAAACACCTTTGCTGGTAGCGATTTTGTAAGTTAACCTTCTTCTCACCATCACCACTTTTTGCTGGTGATTTTTCTCTCTGTCTCTCATTGATCTATGCTTCACTCTTTTTGTTAGGACAGCAGCTAGCTACATGTCCCTTTTCATGACATTTGAAGCATGATTTTCTAGCCGAAGACTTCTTTACATAACCTCTTGCTTAGATTCATCAGGCGATGATGATGATGATGATGAAGATGATGACGATGCCTTCGAAGGATCTTGTTTAGTTTGCTTAACTTCTGATTTTTCTTTGTTTTTGTTCTTAGCAAACTACACATTAGACTCTTTAGTAATAACAGGGACCTCTTCATTCATGTCACTCCCTTTTAACAAAATTAACCTTTTTAACAAAAATTTGTTTTTGATTCTTAGGGTGTGTATCTTTTGTTTTCAAAATTGGTTCCCTGTTATTATCCTTCTTGGCATTCTTAGAACCATCAACACTTCCTGATGTGGAACTACCAGGGTTGTTGACACAAAGTCTGTAAGCTCTTCTTTATCTGGCAAGAAAGAATAGTCGTGACCAAAAGGTGGTGGAACTTCATTCAAACCATTGAAGCCCACACAAGTCTTGTCATTACGCTTCTTCAAGCCATTCATCATGTGTTTCATGGCAAAAGATGAATCTCTGAATTGATTTAATTTCTTTTCAAGCTCACAAATTTTAAGTTGTGCTTCAGACACTCTTTGCACTTTTCAGAAACCTCTTTTGTTTTCTCACTCATCGTATCATGAGCTACGTCAATAACTTAAGTTTTTCGTTAAGCTTACAGGTTAGAATATTGATTTCTTCTTCATAACCTTTAATTTTCTTCAAGTATAATGACTCATTTCGTTTTACGAAAAAGTTTGATTCTTTTAGGTTCGAGAGCTCATTAGCCAGACTTTGGTTTTGTTGTGTTAATGTGTCAACCTCACTTTGCAGTTCACAACATTTCAAACAAATAGAACTACCAGAGTTAGAACATACCTCGCCTGTTGATTTGCTTAGATCAGCCATGAAAGCAGCAAAATCAGCAGCCATCTTCTTTTCTGTCGCATTCTGTTCTCCATCAGCTTTTTCAGCTACATTCTCTTGCCCTTCCTCAGCATCACTTTCACTTCTTCATCAGCAACAGGAGCTATCTCAGCCATGAATGCCTGTGAGGTATTGTTATCACTCTCCAGATGAACACTCCAATCATAAGAACCCTCTCTAGCAGTAGAAATCAAGGCCTTTGATCCAGTGTTGTTTGACGCATTCCTATTGCTTGAACTATGACCAGGAGAATCTTGAAAGGATGAACTAGAACGAGATTCAGACTTAGCTCTTTGACACTCTCTAGCGAAATGTCCGTAGTTGTGACAGTTGTAGCACTTCACTTTCGACTTGTCAAAGCCCACACTCTTGCCAACGAACTTCCCGCCCATTCTGTTCATGAACCTCTTCACCCTTCTAGAGATCGTGGCCATTTGCCATTGTAATCCATCTCCTCTAGGTCATCAGGTTTGATCTGATCATAATCTTCATCAAACGTAGCAGGATCAGATATTTTTCCCTGAATATAGTTCTCGTAAGAAGCAACGAAAGAAGCAAGCAATGCAAGGTGATCTTCAGCACTTTTGACACTCAAAGGCATATATTTAAAACTGTTGTTACTTGATTGTTTTCTCTTAGCCCCTGACGAGCCTCCTGAAGCAGCAACAAAACATACTTCTCCATCAGGATTTGTCACGATCTGTTCATTCTCACAAGAGAGAAACGCAGTTGTAGTGGTACTAGAAGCATTGTTGGAAGATCAAGGTGTAAGACCTTTATATATCCCCGAATCTTGAACCTAATCATATCCAGTCTCCTTCTTCTTCATATTTAGCTCATAAGCTCTCAACTTCCCAACAACCTCTTCCAAGTCTTTCTTTTCATAATCAGCTTCACATTTTATCATCAACGTGTAAATATCCCACTTCGCAGGTAAAGAATCGAGCAACTTGTCATTTATCTCCACATCCGTGTATCCCTCTATGTCATAATTATCTATTTCTGACATCAGATGATAATATCTCGTGATAATATCTTCTAGGGATTCATTTCTCATTCCTTTGAACACAGCAAATTGTTTCTTCAGCAGATCAACCTTGTTTTTCTTCACATCGGGATTGCCCTCATATCTCTTCTCTAGGGCATCCCACATCTCCTTCGATGTAGTATAACGTTTGAATGTGTGTTTTATGCCATCAGGTAATGACATCTTGATAGCAGCTAAGGCTTTCTTCTCTGACTCATACATTCTCTTCTCAGCTTCAGACATATTCACGTAAGCAGTAACACGTTGTCTGCCCTCAAAGTCATGCGTTGAGTTAGCGTACCCATCTTGAATACAGATCCACATCCGTGTGTCCTGATATTCAATGAAGGATTGAAACTTATCCTTCCAAGTTAGATAGTTCTCTACCTTCAGCATCTTTGGAGGTTTATTTGTGGTACCAGCCTCATGCTCCATTCTCAACAACTCATTTAGGTTAGACATATTCGACATTATTACCGAACCGGCTCGTTAAAAATGTTAAAACTTGTCCGAAATGAGTGGTTACCAAATTATACTGTTAGACTCGTCTCGTCGATACGATTCTAATGATGTATGTTGTCCGATAGTGATTTTTAGAATTTTCGTGCCTTTTTTTGTCCTAAAAATCACGTCAAAATTGTCTATGGATCAATTTCTATGTCCGAAAACGTTTAACTCTGGTTACGTCAGCTGGTTAACTTTTCACCTTTTTGTAGACAATCTGGAACAGTACCAAAACCGAAACAGTAACTCGGATAGTGAATCCGAGATAGGATCCTGAACAGTTATCCGGATTGAAATACGAAATGGTGATCCGGAATAGTGATCCGAGATGAATCCGAAATGCACCGTTCTGATCCAAATGGAAATCCGGATAGACTGCTCTGATCTGAAATGGAATCCCGAATAGTTCTGAATCCGAGATGGAATATGGAATGCACTTCTCCTCTGAAAATCAATCCGAAATGGCTTCTGATCAGAAATTCAATCCGAAATTCAATCCGAAATGCACTTTTCCAGATCCGAATTGCAAATCTGATGATCCGAAATGCAGATTCTGATCCGAAATACTATGCTTTCAATCCGAAATATTATGCTTTCAATCCGAAATACTATGCGTTTTAATCCGAATTCCTGTTGTTACTCCGAAATCACTGCAGAAACTCCAAAATACCTGCAAAACCCTAAAAAAAGCCGTCAAAAACTTCAAGAACAGCTTCCAAAAACACCAAAAAACGCCCAAAAACCCAATTTTTCTGTTGTCATGATTCTGAAGCGAGCAATGAGTCGAATGCTCTGATACCAAGCTGTAGGTTCCCTAGTCCTTATGGATCTTGACAAAATCGTCTATCTAATCTAGAGTGCGGAATCCCCTAGATCAGATTTCACAGAAAAAAGAACACGAACACAAAGAATTCCTTTAAACTGTCTTCTATTGATTATCTAACACAAAAGTGTTTACAACCAATTCAAGACTCTCTCTATAAAACTCTCTGAAGCAATTCTTTCAGCAACTGAACAATAGAACTAGCAACCTAAACCCTAATCACAACCTCCCTTTATATAGAGATAGGTTATGCTCAAGGGTTAGGGTTTCCTACATGGACTGCTAATGGGTTTAAAGCCCAATTCGCCTACCATGAGTTACATTGTGTTTAGTTCAGCCCAATTACTTCTAATTAACTATTACAAAACTAAACCCACTAACCGTTTATCATTTTACTAATTATAAGATATCCAAAGACCAAATCTAAGCTGTTGTCACAAATATGCACCAACGGGTGACAAGATATACCAAGATCTAAAGAAGAATTATTGGTGGATGGGTTTTGAAGAAATCTATAGCCACTTATGTAGCTAAGTGTCTGACGTGTTCGCAAGTTAAAGCCGAACATCAGAAACCGTCAGGACTTCTACAACAGCTGGAAATTCCCACGTGGAAATGGGAAATGGTAACTATGGACTTGATTACCAAGTTACCTAAGACCAAAAATGGAAATGACACAATTTGGGTCATTGTGGATAGGCTGACTAAGTCAGCACATTTCTTGCCAATTAAGGAAACATATAATTCAGTTAAATTGGCTAAGTTGTATGTGGACAAGATTGTGTCCCTACACAGTGTGACAGTATCTATTGTATCTGACAGAGATACTAGATACACATCTCACTTTTGGAAAAGTTTCCAACAATCATTAGGCACACGATTAAACTTTTGTACGGCTTACCATCCGCAAACTGATGGTCAAAGTGAGCGTACTATCTAGACACTAGAAGACATGCTTAGGGCATGTGTGATTGTTTAGGTGGAAGTTGGGACGACCACTTACCCCTAATAGAATTCTCCTACAATAACAGCTATCATACTAGCATCAAGGCTGCTCATTTTGAGGCCTTGTATGGGAGAAAGTGCCGAACGCCCGTGTGCTGGGCAGAAGTTGGGGAAGCCCAACTATTAAGACCAGAGATTGTCCTGGAGACCACGGAAAAGATTGTGCAAATCCATGATCATCTCAAAGCTGCCAGGGATAGGCAGAAGAGCTATGCTGATAAGAGGCGTAAACCTCTTAAGTTCCAAGTAGGGGACAAAGTCATGTTGAAAGTATCACCCTTGAAAGGTGTGATGCATTTTGGAAAAAGGGCAAGTTGAGCCCAAGATATATTGGACCATTCGAGATAGTCGAATGTGTCGGCACTGTAGCTTATAAGCTTAGGTTGCTAGAGGAGGGTAGTGGAATCCATGATGTATTCCACATTAAGAAATGTCTAGCCGATGAGTGGCTAGCAATGTTGCACAAAGATATGCAAATAGATGAAAACCTGAGGTTTATTTAGAAACCAATTTCAATCGAGGATTGACAGGTTAAGAAGCTCCGAAGGAAAATGATACCTATAGTAAAGGTTAAGGGACGCTTTTAGAGGTCCCGAGTATACATGGAGGTTGAGTCCACTATGCGACAAAAGTACCCCCATCTTTTTGAATAAAATCTCGAGGTTGAGATTTCTTTTAAGGGAGTGAGGATGTAACACCCTGTAAAATCGTGTCCACTAGTATAGCGACACGTGTTGTATTTTAAATATAGTCTGTTAAAGACCAATAAGGACTAAAGGCGTCAACATGCTCAACTGAGCCTCTGAGTGACGGTCCAATGTCAACATGCTTCAAATTTGGCCTCTGAGTGACTAATATGTCAACATGCCCAGCCTCTGAGTGACATCGGAGTCAACATGCTTATAATAACCATCTGAGTGATCCTTTACGAAGTCCTAACTCTCATTTGTTGGACGAGAGGGTTCAATTTTGTAAATATGTGAAAGTTGGATAGTGGAGGGATTAAAAGTGTCAACATGTTAATACTTACCTCTGAGTGACCTTTAACGAACCGAGAGCTCCACAATGTCTGGGCATAATCCCAGGTATGCCAAGAATTTGCTACGGAGGGCTAAAAGTGCCAAAAAGGTTTTTAAAAAGGTTTTTAGAAGCTTTATAAAGTTAAGGGGTTAAAGTGTCAATTTTTGAAACTGGCCAGTGGCGGTCGCGGGACGCAAGAGACCTGGCATGTGTCTCTCGCGAGGCGCGACAAGCCCTCTGCTGCAGAAAGTTTGTTTGGCAGCCAAGCAAAACTCCACAAAACCATGTTTTTGAAACTATGGACTTGTAATCATCCATGCCATGTTTTGGGACACTTGTAAGATCCCTCTTACACCCCTAAACACCTGGTTTCACCTCCTTTGAGTTCTCCAACTATAAATAGGTGATTAAGTTCACATTCCAACTTGCACCTTTCTCATTCATTATTCTTCTCCCTCCTCTGGAAGTTTCTAGCTGAAAGGAGCATCTAACATAGTTCTTTTGCACCTTAGGAATCACTGGTAAGTGTTCCTTCTTTGTGCATTTTCGTTTATAGGCTTTTATAACCAAAAGTCAAGCGTTTTATGGAAAACACTTTGACTTTCGGTTAAGACCATTATGGTCCATCCAATGTTCGAAATGAACATGGCTAGGTGATCGTAATAAGGTAGGTGTTAGTCCCTATAAAGGGCACCTCCTGAAGATCACATATGCTAGACCAAATGACGGGTCAAAGTTATGATATAAAAAGTCAAACAGGCCTTTTTCAGAAAATCATAAATTTATCTTATATATGTTATGAAACCTGTTTTGACACTTAAACAAGTTGGTAATAATTATTAGAACATGTGAGAACATGTTCGACTCGTCAATTTCAGTTCTAGGGTCGGTTCGCAACCGAAAGTCGCGAAGTTTGACTTCTGCTTTGACTTTCGATTCTGACCCGATTTAGATTAGTTAGCTACTGATCTAAAGTTGAATTATGATCATAATATAATGTAGCATAACCCTCTGAGGTTATATTACATGATCATAATCAAAATCCAAGTTTATGCGCAAGTTCCATAATTATGCCATCTTTGACCAAAGTGCCTTTTTGCATAAATTAAGGTTTTAATGATAATGAACTTGAAAATAAGTTTCCTACTGGTATAATATTATAAGTAGGATTGTTTGGGATGTTAAACCAAGTTATAAACTGAGTTTTCAATCAAGTCCTTGACGATTTTAGCCCTTGTGGCCTATAACATGGTTTTAATCAAAGCTTTTCAAGGTAAATCATTTACCTACTTATATGTTATATTAAATAACATATTTTAAACATTTTAATCTGATCTTATCATCAGTTTTCATAAACATCGCATAAAAACGTCATTTTACGACATAAGCGTCGTTTGGGCGCATAGTATGTTTTTAAACCATATTATTGACCAAGACTTGATACCTACTTATTTTAAAACTTATTTTAAACATATTTACAGTAGGTACATGTTATAAACTCATAATCCCAAATAATTTATAAAACATGTGTAAAATGACCAAAATGCCCCTTTGGTGCATAGTTTGTCCATAAAAGATAAATTACACATATAATTGATATCCTACTGATATTATATCATAAATAAAGTATTTTTCCAGAATACTTATAATTATAACATTAATTATATTCAAGTTCCTTTTATATGGTATAAAATTTACCAAAATGCCCTTATGAGGCATAGTTTCGTTTTAAAACCATAACATGCATAAAAGTTGATATCCTACTGACATTACAACTTATTTAAAATATAATAGCATATAGAACTTTTCCATGACTTATCCGGTTACCCATTATCGCTTATAAGTGTACGGTTGATTATACGTAACTAGTTTACGGAATTCAACCAAAACGGGTTTAACCTTATCATTTTAATCTCAAAATCCGGAATGTTAATAGTTTACCCATATTATACAAGTTAAGGTACTTGTTGGGATTAAACTACATTCTATCCAATCATCGTTTAATCTAGCATCATACCTTTTGATCAAGTACCTAGTCGGTCTAAGTCTATGACTTAATTAAGACCGTTAGTATTTAATTGGTTAGCTTATGCCATAATCCAGACTAGAGACTTTCCGGAAAATGCTATCTGCACTTAGCTCATTTTGAATACGACTGAGTTATTACAATAAAGGAAGACTAGCTCAGGTAAATACTCTTGACTTATTTCCCCTATACGGGCTTGGGTTACGGTAAATTATTACCGTTTGGTCAGAAATGGGATCAATCGAACGCTGGTTCGGGGCTAGTAAATCCGCATATTTTGTTTTAATCAGTTTTGTTTGATAATTTAAACATCGGGGGTTAACTACCGTGTCCTGGATATCCTCGGCTCATTACAATAGAAATGGCCACGACCTTAGTGCGGGTGTAGGCATACACCCGATAGACGCTCAATTATGCATTCCCACAAGGTTGGGAGGAATTGACTCCTTCGTGAGTCCAAAGTGGTGTGTACGTTAATTGTGTCTCGGTCTCCGTACCGGGCCCCGTATGTATGGACAAACATGTAAATCTGTTAACAAGGTTGGACGGTCAATTAACCCAAGTTATAAAAAGATTTTTGTGCTGATACGCACTTAAAACATTTTTGAAATGTTTCCAAAATGAGTCAGTTGGGTGTATTTACCAGCGAAAGCTGACGTATTTTCAAAAGACTAAACTGCAGGTATAATACGAAAATAGGCCGGAAGTGCTCGGTAGTGATAGAGGATCTTGCAAATCCTAAATCTGCCCAAAGTCTATTTTATATTCTTTCCAGGTACAATTTATGATCCGCTTGTGGATCTTCTATTATGATCCTGTATATTATTTTGTATTTTCCAACATCCGGTTTGTAATAGTAATTTTACTCCAAGACTTCCGCTGTGCCGTGTTTAATTGACTATGATGATTATCAACTGGCGTCACGATACTCTTCACCCGGGCACACCGGTGTATGGATTTGGGTTGGAAATCCGTGGTGTGACACACCGTCTCACATTTTCATTTCTCTCTTTAAGAAACCCAACCCCACCGGCTCCGACAACCATTAACCCACGACCACCGCAACCACCACAACACCCTTCTGCTACATCACCGACCACCATCACTCTCTCTCTAAAAACCCTAACTTCTAATTTCTCTCTAAAAACAGGCTTTACATCCTCCCACCGCCATAGCAACCACGGTGGTCACCAATCTTCTAGACGGTGAAAGTGTCAATATTCCGGTTGTGGTGGTTGTCGATGTCGGAGAATGGGTGGATGGGGAAGCCGCCAGTGCTAAGGAAACGATAGAGAATGGTTATGTGCGATCAGAGTGTGAGAGATATGAGGTGGATACCATGTGTTGCATCTTGTGTGAACCAATCAAATACGAGTAAAATTGAATAAACAACAACCACCATAACCTAATTGCACAATCACAACACCGTCAAAGAGACACCGCCGGCCCACCAATGATTCGGATAGTGACTCCGATGGGCACCGTCTCACATTTTCGATTCTCTCTTTAAGAAACCCAACCCCACTGCCTCCGACAACCATTAACCCACGACCACCACAACCACCACCCAACCTTCTGCTACATCACTGACCACCATCACTCTCTCTCTAAAAACCCTAACTTCTAATTTCTCTCTAAAAACAGCCTTTACCCCTCCCACCGCCATAGCAACCACGGTGGTCACCAATCTTCTAGATATCGAAAGTGTCAATATTCCGGTTGTGGTGGTTGTCGATGTCGGAGAATGGGTGGATGGCGAAGCCGCCAATGCTAAGGAAACGATAGAGAATGGTTATGTGTGATCAGAGTGTGAGAGATATGAGGTGGATACCATGTGTTGGATCTTGTGTGAACCAATCAAATACGAGTAAAATTGAACAAACCAATGAGATAAGAGTAAAATTGAATAGTGATTTGTGAGAGAGCTCAAAACTTGCAAAATTATAGAGGGGAAAATAAGTTCTACTACATTAAAAATATCCTAATTTTAATCTTTTTAAAAGTAGTAAACCTCTTACTTCCTATCATGGTTGCAAAACTCGTAGGCGCTCTCTAGTCGGATTTGAGAGTACTTGATGTGCGTGAATATTATATATATATAATATATAATATATAGTGAGAGTTCAAATGAGAAGAAAAGGTTTTTAAGAATAAAAAGAATAACTTTTAAACCAATAGAACTTTTCCATTTACTTCATTTAATGTGTATATTTAATATTATGAAAAAGGGCATATATGTAAATCTATAATTGTCAATAATTAGCTAATTAATTATACTTGGAACTCAATTTTTAATATTCTTTTTCAAGAAAAAATAGTTTATGGTGAAGGAAAATTTTCGATATGTGTAGGATAAATTTTAGCATGTGTAGGATAAATTTTGTCATGTGTAGGGTAAATTTACATGTGTGTAGGGTAAATTTCGATAAGTATAAGATATACTAGGATAAATTTTGAAATGTGTAGGATAAAATTTTTTATTTTATCAATGAGAGATAACATAATTAATGAGAGGAGTTATAAACTATTTAATGTTTTATAGTTATGCCCTTTCTTCTTTTTCTTCTCACATTAAATTTCTTCTCAAATGAACATTCCTAATATAATATATATATATATATATATATAAATTAAGCTTTTCTTCACAAAAATTTAGTTTTAAAATGAGTTTCTCCCAAGAACTAAACTACACACACAAAAGGGCTAGTGTACCCGTCGGGTGGTAATATAGTTTATCTGTAAGAACCAGATATCAATCCGTGGACGCAGTGTCTCGATACTAAACTTTTGCTACTTTAAAGCTTTTCAATGATGGGTTGATTTTTGTTTCTAGTTTATCATACAAAAATAACAAATTACTAACTAATCTAAGGAAGAACAATATTTAAAAGAGGTTACCTAAACTAAGTATCCACTAATAAACATGTGACAACAAATGGGAAAGACTAGTGGTGATGCAAGCTCTAAATTCAACTAAGTCTCTAATCAAGGCTTCCTAGTTTTATAAATCTTAGGAAAACTAAAATGAAATAACATTCTAATCACCTAAAATTTATTCTTTTAAGTTCACTTGCTAAGTTGATGTTAATCTTTAATGATAAGTTATTTGTTTGTCAAAACTCCTAACTCTACAAGTTGGGAAAAACTACTATTAATAATCACCCTAACTTGGTTTTAGGTAAGCAATGCCTTCATCATGTTCTTGATATGAACCACAAGCATGATCATGCTAGACAACAATCTTGGCCTAAATTATCATACCAACATAAACACAAACTATAGAATCATACTAACAACTTAACAAGATTCAACAATCATAATCTCTACATGGGCTTTCCAACACAACATGTAAATACTTATGACCAAACATTCAAGAACAAAGACTTTATACATGTACATGAACTCCAAGAACAAGCTTAAACATCACTATGAACATTAACAGTAACAATCACTACATCTATTTCCATGTTATCACATATTCATTAGCTTCAACAAAGTTTAAACAACAAAAATGTTTAGCCCATAAGGCTCATAACTACAAGTGCAAGAAAACTTAAATTTTTAATAAGTAACAAGTAAGCTAACCAATGTTTAAAGACAAGATTAAATGGTAAATGAGTGGATCTTCAAGTGATTTAGTCTTCTTCAAGGCTGCTTCTTAGCTCCAACAAGCTTCCAAGACCAGATTCTTGAGAGAAAACTTCACAAAAATGCACCAACTCCTTTCCAAATGAGCTTGAAACTCGTATTTAAGTTGCTGGGTGTTTGGCACGACCATGCTACCTTTTGGAATGGTCGTGCTTGGTACGTGTCAGAGGCTCTTTTCGTCTGTCAATCTTGTTTGCTTCCATTTTCGGAAAAAATCCCGCTCAAACTTCCCCGGGGTGGCACAACCATGCCAACATATGGCACGGTCGTGCGTATCGATGACGTATCCGACGATGACATTTGCGATCTCGGGAATGAACTCATCAGAGACTGACTTCTGTTACGCACGGTCGTGCTGGGGTTGGCACGGTCGTGCCAGTCTTGGATTTTCCTGGTCTGCGCTGACAGTTAAGAGTGTGATGAGAGTGCCGGTTATCGATGGCTTGGCACGGTCGTGCTAAGTCTTGACACGGTCGTGCAGTATCTGGCAGTTTGCTGGAAAGTTTCATTTTTTCTTCATTTAGCTCCAAAAGCCTCTGTTTCAACACCGGGCCAAAGCGTTGACCTGCATTTTCACAAACAACTCAAATGAGTACCAAAATCCTGAAAATACAACGAGTTCTCGCATTAACGGGGTATATTTGACGTTTTAAAGATGTATAAATTCTTATACATCAGTACTCAAGAAGTACTCGGCTTAGGCGGAGAGTAGTAGGACTGTATTTGGCCTATATGAAGAGTACTCGGGCCTTGGCACCCTACCTTGTAGCGAGTACTCGGCCTTCGAGACCTTTTTTTATAACATGCTTACTATATGCGTAACATACACGTACACGCAACGCTTTTTTAAATATTTTTGGATCAAAACACTTGAAAATATGTATATCACATGCCCATGTTTTTTTTATAAAATACAGCTTGTTACATATGATTTTCACAGCGTTTCCTCAACCTAAGTGAGTTTTCTGGTTAGCCCAACCATATATATATAGGGAATTGTTAAAATGAGAAATAGGTTGCGTTGGAAGAACCAAAGTAACTCATTAAGGCTCTTGATCAAACTTGAATGGACGATTTGGATTAAAAGTTGGTTGTTTCCACTATATGCGTAACATACACGTACACGCAACGCTTTTTTAAATATTTTTGGATCAAAACACTTGAAAATATGTATATCACATGCCCATGTTTTTTTATAAAATACGGCTTGTTACATATGATTTTCACAGCGTTTCCTCAACCTAAGTGAGTTTTCTGGTTAGCCCAACCATATATATATAGGGAATTGTTAAAATGAGAAATAGGTTGCGTTGGAAGAACCAAAGTAACTCATTAAAGCTCTTGATCAAACTTGAATGGACGATTTGGATTAAAATTTGGTTGTTTCCACTATATGCGTAACATACACGTACACGCAACGCTTTTTTAAATATTTTTGGATCAAAACACTTGAAAATATGTATATCACATGCCCATGTTTTTTTTATAAAATACGGCTTGTTACATATGATTTTCACAGCGTTTCCTCAACCTAAGTGAGTTTTCTGGTTAGCCCAACCATATATATATAGGGAATTGTTAAAATGAGAAATAGGTTGCGTTGGAAGAACCAAAGTAACTCATTAAGGCTCTTGATCAAACTTGAATGGACGATTTGGATTAAAAGTTGGTTGTTTCCACTTTTGTCTTTTGTTGACTTAGATTAAAGAATCATATTGTGCTAGAAAGGCAAATTAGTAATCTACTCTACAATGACACCAGTCTATTCCAGCTTTTGTCAGCTGCACCAAAGTACATAAGCATCATATTCTCTCTCTCTCTCTTCTTGTTTGTTTACATTGGTTAAATACAACATGCATGAATGTAAAACCAAGAAACGCATATCAATACATCAATGTAAACTCAAAAATGCATACGTTACTTCAAACGTTAGTAGAAAAGAGATGGATACAAATTGACAGTCAAAAACAAGACCACATTCTCTATTTTATAAACCTCCTAAAAGTTAAAAACCAACTTGTTGATCATCCTCATATCATCTTTGAAGAAGAAAACGCCAACACCTATACATATAACAAAATAGCATAATCATCAAAACACAAAAAAGGAAAAGGTTATTACACCACTGTAAAAGGTTAATTACGTCACTGTAAAAGTGCATTTACAGTATTGTAAATGGTGGAGTAAAATTTACAAATTCACAGTCATATAACAAGACCACATTCTCAATCTCATAGACCTTTTAAAAGTTAAAAACCAACTTGTTGATCATCCTCATATCTTCTTTGAAGAAGAAGACCCCAAGACCTATACACACAACAAAATAGCATTATCATCAAAACACAAAAAGGAAAAGGTTATTGTACCACTTTAAAGGTTAATTACGCCACTGTAAAAGCGTATTTACATTGGTGTAATTGGTGGAGTAAAATTTACAAATTCACAGTCAAAAAACAAGACCACATTCTCCATCTCACAAACCTTCTAAAAGTTAAAAACCAACTTGTTGATTATCCTCATATCATCTTTGAAGAAGAAACCCCCAACACCTATACACACAACAAAATAACATAATCATCAAAACACAAAATGGAAAAGGTTATTTACACCACTGTAATGGTTAATCACATATATAACAATATATCTCTTGAAGATTGAGGTGGTACCGTGAGTTTTCTCATCAACTTGATTTTTTTCTATTTACCCTTCTTCGCAGTATTTTATTCTAATTTAGGTTGTAACTGATTATCTCGAGTTGATTCAAACCATGTTGTAAGAATGAAAGTTCTATTAGTTAATGTAGGGTCGTTCCTATGTTTTCGGAGACCCTAAGTGAACTATCTTTTGCAAAATTATCCTTTTCAACATATTTAGTTACAAATTTTACTAACCTGGGTGAGAGCCATAAGATTAAATTGCCATCCACAAAATTAAATTGCAATAATGAGTCAGAGTGCCACTGTGTTCCAAGTGTCGTGCCAACCACAAAATATAATCGCAAAACTGAGTCAATATAAATAAAACTGACAAATCGCAAAATTGATATTAGTTTATGTTTGAGGGTTCGATCAATCATAAATATATAAGATTGATTTTTATGTAAAAAGGTTAAAATAGTCGTTGTACTTGTCAAGTTGGGTTCTTCAATTGAAATTTTAGATTGCAAATCTGTGATGGATGCCATGATTATCGCGCGTTGATTGCCTGATTTCATATGGGAAACTCAAACGACTTTATCGATTCATTCGCATATCCGAAGTCGTTGCGCTTTCACTCTTTCAGTTTTTCATGCCCACAAGTATCGACAATCCTCAATCAACGTCGCACTTTCAATATCACGTTTATGACCTGGGTTATCTGAGATCACTATTTGGATGATTGGGCTTAATCTCTTTAGTGCAATATATGACTGGGCCTGGTCTCTTTACTCTAATAGTGTTTATAATAGGCCTAGTATAAGGAAAACATATTAGAAAATTGGTGGCCCTTCAATTTTGGTGGCCCTAGGCCTATGCCTAGGGTCGCAAACCCATTGGGCCGACCCTGAGTTCATATTGTTATTTTTAAAGGATTTCAACTTTAACTTACTGAAGAGATAAATCTGAAGTGAAAAACTGAGAAATGGACTCTTGACTCTGCTGTTGCAGGGCTCTCCTTCAACCAATCATACAACTTCCTGTCTAGGGCCTTAACATCATCCATTTCCCTATTGAAAACGGCGTGCTAGTTGCACTTGCACATCTCCGTAGCAGGTTCTTGTACACATCTCCCAGCTAGGTCTTCTTCATGTTTTGGTGAATGTGCCTCAGGAAATGCCTATGTTCAGCAGTTGGAAACACCCTGGCCATAGCAAGAAACAAACCCTAAAATTTTATAGAATATGATAACTAATATTATAAAGGAATTGGAAAGGTTAAGTGAATTAACGTAATGGATTTTATACCTTTTGTCTATCACTGATAAAAGCAAATTACATCTTGTGGGTAACTCAAGATCATCTCCAACAATCCTCAAAAACCATGACCATTTGTGGTTATTTCAGCCTCAACAATGGCAAAGGCAAGTGGGTAAATGCCATTGTTTCCATCGACTCCAACTGCAGAAAGTATCTGGCCCGGGTATGGACATTTCATAAAGGCACCATCCAAACCAATGAGCTCCCCCCCCCCAATGAGATTAAAACCCTCTTTCAAAGCACCATAGCATACATATATTATCCTGAATTGTCTTTTGGGACTACTGGGATTAGATCCAGGCTCTACATGAATCCTGATATTGGTCATAGGGTTCGCTCTAATAAGTTCCTCAAAGTACTGCCTAAGTTGGCCATATTGATTCGTATAGTCCCCATTTAACTTTTTCATAGCAATCTTCTTAGCCCTCCACAATTTCGGAAGTGACACTTTAACCTGGTGTTTCTTCTCAAGTAGATCTTGAATAACCCTCATGGGAATGTCCGGATTTGCCTGTAGAAGTGGTTACACCTCTTTAGCAATGAAACTCATGGTGTACATACCAACCTCCTTTGTGTCCAGACATTGGTATGCATGTTTCAATGTTTTAACGCATTAGTAATCTTCAGTTAGGGGCCGGTTTACTTGCATTGCCCATGCCCTTTTTTGCTTTACTTACCACACAAGTTTTTTGTTGACTATTTTTGGTCCTCACAGTTTTGTGGAGTTATCAAACTTGGATTTTTTTCCCATGCACACCATCCTAAACCTCAGCCTGTCATTTTTGGTAATATGCAATTGTCTCCTAGACTGAAGTGCATATGTTCTGAGCAAGTTACTAAGCTTTGCCTTATCAGGAATCAACTGTCCGGTGAAATACGGATTACATGTTGCATTAGGACCTATTGACTTCAATGTAGATCTCCTAGTCTTCCTCATTCTTTTCATTGCCTTATCCAAGACTGTTTGATCCTAATCTTCAATATCAGTTTCAAAGTCATCCAGATTCACGTTGAGGTCATCCTCAAACACATCTTCCTCAATTCCATTCTCCTCTACATCAGAGTCAACGTTGTTTATGAATTTCAGCATGTCAACATCTACATCATACAACAGATTATCCTCTTCTACCCAATAATCAGGATCATCTTGAACATTTGCATCACCACCTACTTGCTCTTTTTCTTGTAAATCAGCTTCCTCCTCATCATGTTTAGCAAAATCCTGATCATCACTTCTCTCATCATCATTTTCCTCCTTCTCCTCACCAGCTTGATCACTCTCTTCCTGGTCATCTTCATTACATTTTCAGTATCATGGTAATGATATTCAAATAGATTAACAAAGGGAGCATCATGAATTTCTGCATCTTGGCATTCAGGACGATAACAAGGGGGACTCTATGTGATGACTTCTTCATCACAAGATGTCATCAACAGATGAGATGTCCAATGTTCAACATAAATTTCAATCAATTTTACTCCACTATGGACATGCTCAAACAAGCTTAAAAAGTCATATCACTAGCCAACCACTTCAAACCCAAATCCAAATCCAAACAAACATACGGTATTTTAAAATGGAAGTAAAACACCATGTCAATAGAATAACCAATCTGCTTAACCATTTCCTCAGTATGTCCATGCCAAAATCATCAATATCAGCATAATCTATGAAATTATACTTATTCGCCCACATATGATCGACAAGGGCTGTCTAAACTTACCACCGTAGTACACTTTAATACTAAACTTTGTAGGCTCATCGTCGTCTTTCAAACCAAAAAAAAAAACAAAAGTTTTATTAGAACTCAAACACACTCCGTTCCTAGTAGACAATTTTAACCTTTAATTTCATGTACAATCGACATGAAACTTCAAAAAGAGAGACAAAATAACTTACCATAATAATCTTTAGGATCAATGTAGATGTCATCGGGTCTTACCCTCCAAAACCCCAGCCATTTTAATCCTGAAGCTTCAATCGCACCTGCAACTAGCATTCCTTACTAGAGAAGATGGAAGTACATAATTGTGCAAATGAGGCTTTAACAGGAATGACAGATGTTATAAGGGTTTCTAAATTGCGAAATTACCGTATTGCCCTTCATTATGGAAGTAAAAGGACGTTAATGCCCAATTCAACTGCCATTTGACTAATGGTAGTTTGCACAGGGGTTTGATTGAATCAAATTGATAAACATAGGGGCTGGACTGTTGAATTTTTTCAAATGAGGGCTGAACCTGTGATTGGGTTAAAAACCACAGGGATTGAAACTATACTTTACTCTAAAATCTATCTTCGATCACCACCCATTCGCCGGCCCAATTGTTATTAAGCCGCAATACATAAAATTGGCCAAGCCTAGTAGGCTTAAGAGAAGCCCACATGTTTGTACATGTAGCTTGTAAAGAACTAATTTGTTAACTTAATTAAATTCATCAAATTTTTACAAATTGTCTTACTTAATATTTTGTTTAAACTTCTTTTGTTTTACTTGACTGTTCATCAAAAAAACTTATACTAACATTCAAATGCTTCATCTTTGACTACCACAGGTATCTTAATACAATTCTATAATAGCCGTCGAGGTTAAATAAACATTTAAAAGCTTTGTTACTTATAAATTTAAAGGGCCTGAAATAAAAGTGAATCAAATATGTTGGTTTTATGCTCACTCGAAAGAAAGGGAGACCTAGATAGCAAAGAATCAGATTGTTTTTTTATAATAAGATCATTGTAAGACATATAATACTTAATCACAAGATGCCTATGCAATATGGTAAAAACGAACCATGCACCGCTCATAACATTATAGATGGTACGAAAATTCAGAAGCCAATATGACAAAAGCAGAGAGATCGCAACAAAATAAAATTAAATTGTTTCAGCAAGATTGAGTTGTTTCTAGTTGTTCATAAGGCAGCATACATCAAAATTGTCTTTATAAGAAAGTTCATAAACACAAACACCATTGATGATCTGATATTCTTGCTAATAGTCGTTGCTCAAAAAACTTGCACCATCTTCTTGAAGTCATTGTTGAATTAAAACTCCACTCCCAGCAATTGTGATACTTTACCTATTACCTGTGGATATATCCTCAGCTGAAACATGAACAATGCCATTAACATCTATGTTAAAGCAAACCTTCAACTTCTGTTCACCTGCAGGAGCTGCTGGAACATCATGAAGAGTGGTATGCGTGTGTTCCTAGGAATCACAACACTCATATCATCCACACGAATTCCGACGCCAAGGGAAAGAGGGGTCACATCTAACAGAATCAAATCCTGCACCTTTTTGTTTCCATAACCACTTAAGTTTGCAGCCAACACTGAAGCACCATTAGCAACAGCTTCATCAGCGTTAATGCTCAAAGTGGTTTCCCATCAAAAAACTCCATAAGCATTTGTTGTACTTTAGGAATGCGAGTCGACCCTCCAACAATAACCACGTCATCAACATCACTCTTGTGCATATTTCCATCACGTAAACAATTTTCCACGTGCTTAATGCAAATTTTGAAAAAACCAGCATTTATCTCCTCAAATTTTGCCCTGCTGAACCTTGATTTGAAATCATGTCCCTCGTACAAGAACTCAATGTTAATCGGCGTTTGAGTTGTTGACGACAATTTCCTCTTTGCTTTCTCACAAGCAATCTTCAACCTCATCATTGCTTTTGTATTCTCACTCACATCCTTCCGTTCTTTAGTCTTCAATAGTTCAACACAATGATTTACCATTAACTTGTCAAAAGTTTCGCCACCCAAGTAAGTATCACCGCCCACCGCTTTAACAATAATGGTTCCACCCTTGGTGATATTGAGAAGAGACACATCAAAAGTTCCTCCACCCAAATCAAATATCACAACATTTTTCTCTTCTGGACAGTTCATGTCAGCACTCCTATCTAAACCGTAGGCAATCGTTGCAGATGTTGGCTCATTAATCAAACGCATGACGTTAAGGCCTGCCAACACCAGCATCCATGGTCGCCTGGCGCTGCTTATCACTAAAATATGTTGGAACAGTGATCACTGCATCAGTAACTGTTGTTCCAAGAAATGCTTCAGCAGCCTCTTTCAATTTTTTTAAAATCATAGAAGATATTTCTTCTGGTGAAAACTTCTTTTCTATCGACTCGTGTTAAAATACAATGATTGGCTTCTCCCTAGACCCTTCAATAACCTTAAACGGCCTTGTGTCAGTGTCTTTTTGCACTCTACCATCATTGAATCTAGCTCCCATTAAACGTTCAACATCTGAATATTATTTTAAACAACAAAAAATTTAAAAATGTCATCAAATTTAAGAATGAATACTACACAAATGAAATGGCTAGAGTTTTATACTTCTTGATCAAATGAAACTAACCAAAACCAGTGTTTTTAGGATTCCAGGTGCTTTGGTTTTTAGCGGCTTCCCCTACTAGCATTTCTATTCCATCCCAGAGTAATTTTGTTACCTTGTTCATTAGGGATGATCTCGACACGATCGTGCTTATGGAACAAGGCTGCAACACATAAATATGTTGTTCCAAGATCAATTCCAATTGCAGTTTTGCTGGTCATCTTTAAACATGTAAAAGAGAACAAAGTATATGTATTGATGTTGAGATGGAAATGATTTACGAGAATATGAATATAAATAGGAAATGAAGATGTCTTCAAATTTTAAATTTACAGGAGAAACCAAGAGACACCTTGACAAACTAAAAGAGGTTCCATTAGTAGTAATCAAGTACAGTTTTAGAAAATGCAACAACTCTTCGGTTCCATCTTGTTTTTGTGAACCGTTCACACAGAAATTAAATAAACAGTATTCTCTATCTTTTTGTACAATCTTTTAATAATTCCAACTAATCATTTTCCGTTAGTTTCTTTTTATTTATTTCATGCATGGATTTTCGAACTTTTATTTCCTGTAACTGGGTTTATTCAAATAGACCTGAATTCAAACTGAATTCGATTTATCTTGTTTGAAACCGTTTATAGAATCCTATTAGAATTCAACTTCAGCTTAATTTTTATTTTTCTAAGCTTGTTTGAAACCTTTTATAGATTCCTATTAGAATTCAACTTCCGCTTAAATTTTTTAAAATCTATATAAACTGATACAATAACCTGAAAACGGAGCGGATAATTTTTTTTAAATATTATATCAAATCATGTTAACTCACTATGTTTTTATTTTTAGTATAAAAACATTTCAATTCTTAGATCACACGGTATGGGCATGGTGGAGCGGCGTTGTTGCCTTTCCACGCCGCACACACCACACCGAACCCGGCATTGTCATGTGGGCTTGAGATTTTCCACCGGCGTTGAGCGTTAAAGTGTGTTGACGTGGCGTGGTTTGATTGGGGATCTCCACTAGCCGTTGGACCCCAACGACATTATTTAAAAAAAATCCTCTTCAAAGCTTCAAGATGTTCAAGACCAAGAGTTCATCAATGGTTGATCGTGTTCCGTTCGCCATGAGCGGCTAATTCTCATGGGTTTCACCCGGGTGTAGACTTTTGTAAGGATTTCTAGGGTTTGCTACTTGTTTATTATTTGGTTTGTGACAAGTTAAAGTGCATTTGAATCATTAGATAATTGTCTTACGTTTGTATTGAATTTATGAATTGTCGAGTGAGTTATGAAATTTGACTTCGTTAAATGAATATGCGTATTTATGCCTTATCTTTTAATAGGATTTACTTGTCCAAGGTAATGAAGTGCATTGCGGTCCGTCTCGAACATCGATAGCAATTAGCACCTAAACCTTGTGATTCTAAAACCGACTAATTCAATTAAATCAAAGTAAAACGTGTAGTAACCCTAGGTCTTACAATCGTTGAACCGGGTGTGAACCTTATTCCAAATTATTGTTTAAACTCATTCAATCAAATCTTTGTGCAATCATTCAAGTTTTCAAAGTTAGTAATCAACATATAATCAAACTTGTCGGTATAATCCTACCTCTCTTTTCAACAAACAAACAAATTAACAACATAGCAAGCTTCATAAGTGTGACAACCTTTAAAATCAATCGTGTCCATCGCAAACCACAAACTCTTCGTGGTTTGACCCTGATATTCCCATATCGCCCGGTGGGCCCGGTTGGGCAATATGTGACAAAATTGATATCAATACACAATATAGCACGACGGAAGTCTTGGATTACAATATAAATGTCCGAATGTTTAAAATATTATACAAATGGATAGTATATGAAAAGATCCACAGGCGGATCAAAAAGTTATAAAATGAAATAACAGACTATAGGCTTCTGTGTAATGGAGTTGCAAATTCCACTTAAGCATCTACCGGATAGCTTCCAGCCTATTTACGTACTTTGCAACCTGCGCTTAGTTTTTTGAAGATACGTCAATTTTCACTAGTAAATACAAATAACCGACACGTTTCGAAAATATTTCAAAATCATTTTATGTACACAATGGTACATATATTTTCATAAATAACTTTGGATAAATTATTTCTCATGTTATCAGTTTTACATGCTTGTCAATACATTTAGGGCCAGGAAACTACACCGAGATCATGATAAACCGACACACCATTTCAATTACCTTATTGGGTAAACCCGTATTGGGTTATAAAAATCTTTTACTATAACATTAGCATCTGTCAAGTGTATGCCTACACCCCGTGCTTAGGTCGTGGCCATTTGCAATTAAATGAGCCGAGGATATCCTGGACACGGTCGTATTAACCCCCAATACAGCAATACGAATTAAAACGGATTATTTGGATTCCCGATACATAGGTCAATGATCCCATATCCGACCATGCAGTAATCATATATCGTATCCCAAGCCCGTATAGGGAAAATAGGTTAAGAGTATTTACCAGGCTTAAATCTTTAAAATCCAAAGATAATATAAGCATAGCCATTCAAACAAAACAACTAACAAGGTTGCAATTTACCGGAAGGCCCTAGTCTGGAACGAATGGTTTAAGTAACCAATTAGAATGTTAAAGGGTCTTATTCATGTCATATGACTTGGACCGGTTAACTATAATATAAAGAAACGGTACGGTACGCTAGATTAAGCGGTGACCGGATAGAATGTAGTTTAAACCCAACAAGTACTAAAACTTGTATAATATGGGTAAATAGGATACATTCTAGTATTTGAAGTAAAAATGATAAGATTTGACCCGTTTCATTAAACTTACGTAAATTAGTTACATAAGCTTAACCGTACGCATATAAACGATACCGGGTAGTCGGATGAGTTACAGACAAGTTCTATCGGCCAATATACTTTAAAAAGGTTGTAACATCAGTGGGTTATCAACTTATATGACCATTAAGGTTTTAAAAATCAAAATATGCGCCACAAGGGCATTTTCGTCATCAAAGAACACAATTTATGATTTTATATAAAACTCAGTTTATGATCGGTTTAATAGCATCAACTATGTTAATTACATTAACATATCAGTACATACGTCTTTGCAAGTTCATTATTGATTAAAATCTTATTTCTTGCAAAAATGGCATTTTGGTCAAAGTAATGCATACTATCGAAACTTGTACAAAAATTTAGAATATGATTATAATCACGTATTATAACATCAGAGGGTTATGATACATTAAATTACGATCGTAATGTAACCTTAAATCAGTAGCAAACTAATCTCAGTCGGGTCTAAACCAAAAGTCAAAGCAATTACGAAATTGTTTGACTTTTGGCTTTAAAAGCCTAATAAACGAAAATGTAGCTGAAAGGAGCACTTACAAGTGATCCTTAATGAAAATAAACTTGAATGGGAAACTCTTATGATCAAGAACCTCATAAGTAATGAGAGAAGTATTTATTTTAAGAAGGTGCAAGTTTAAAGTGTTGCAAACACTTCTATTTATAGTGTTGGAGTTTGAAGGAGGTGGTTCCAGGTGTTAGCAGAAGTCAGAGGATGAGGACAAGTGTCCTAGAATGTGTTATAGCAGTCTTGAAGCCCCTAGTTTCGAGTTAATGGTTTCTGACACCTTTGTATGGGCAACAAGCCAAATATACCAGAACCTTGATCCAATGATAATGCAACATCTGCTATATCAAGCTCTGTTGAAAACAAAGCTCTACTGAAGTCTAAGCTCTGCTATAGCAAGCTCTGTTGAAGATCAATAGAGGATGTATCACAGTGTTTTCTATCAACAGTGGTTTGCTTAGCAGTGGTTATCATCAGTGTTTTCTATCAGAGTTTAAATGTCCAAGGCCTGCTATAGCTAAGCTCTGTTGAAGACAAAGCTCTGGTGAAGTCTAAGCTCTGCTGATAATCAACAAAGGATATATCATTAGACCTTGTAATTCTTAGCTTTTATATAAATTCACACCCTCTCATCCAACAAGTGGCTCATTTTGATAGTAGGACACTGTAAAGGGTCACTCAGAGGCATAGTTTCAGCATGTTGACACCTTTAGTCCATCCACATTCATATTTTCATTTATTGATAAAAATAATAGTCCCTCTCAACCAATATTAGGCACAACTGAAAGTATGGACATGTGTCAGTATATTACCGTGGACACAAATTTACGAGGTGTTACATCCTCACCCCCTTAAAAGAAATCTCGACCTCGAGATTTTATTCAAAAAGATAAGGGTACTTTTATCGCATAGTAGAATCGGTCTCCCATGTATATTCGGGGCCTCGACGGTCATCCCATTAAACTTTTACAATTGGAATCTTTTTCCTTCGGAGCATCCTACCCGTCGATCCTCGATCAAGATCGGTTTTTCAACAAACCTTAGGATTTCATTAATTTACTCTTCATGATGTGACATTGCTAGCGACTCATTGGCTAGACATTTCTTCAAATTACAAATGTGGAACACATCGTGAATTCCACTGAGCTCCTCAGGTAGCTTAAACTTATATGCCACAGATCCGACACATTCAGTTATCTCGAACGTCCGATGTATCTTGGCCTCAGCTTGCCCCTTTTTCCAAAGTGTATCACACCTTTCTAGGGTGATACTTTTAGCATGACCTTATCCCCTACTTGGAACTTAAGAGGTTTATGCCTCTTGTTAGCATAACTCTTCTGCCTATCCCTGGTAGCTTTGAGACGATCACGGATTTGTACAATCTTTTCCGTGGTTTCTAGAACAATCTCGGGTCCTGATAGTTGAACTTCCCCAACTTCGGCCCAACAAACGGGCGTTCGACATTTTCTCCCATACAAGGCCTCAAAAGGAGGAGCCTTGATGCTTGCATGATACCTGTTATTGTAGGAGAATTCTATTAGGGGTAGATGGTCATCCTAGCTACCACCTAAATCAATTACACATGCCCTAAGCATATCTTCTAAAGTCTGGATGGTACGCTCTCTCTGTCCATCAGTCTGGGGTGTTAAGCCGTACTGAAATTCAATCTCGTGCCTAATGATTGTTGGAAACTTCTCCAAAAGTGGGATGTATATCTAGTATCTCTATCAAATACAGTAGATATTGGCATGCCATGCAAGGACACAATCTTGTCCACATATAACTTAGCCAACTTATCGGAACTATACGTTTCCTTAATTGGCACAAAATGGGCTGACTTAGTTAGTCTGTCTACAATCACCCAATTCGTGTCATTGCCACGTTTGGTCTTAGGTAACTTGATAATTAGATCCATAGTTACCATTTCCCACTTCCATGTAGGAATCTTAGGTTGTTGTAGGAGTCTCGAAAGTTTCTGGTGTTCAGCTTTAACTTGTGAACACGTCAGACACTTAGCTACATATGTGGCTTTGGATTTCTTCATACCATCCACTAATAATTCTTCTTCAAATATTAATACATTTTGTCACCTCTAGAGTGAACTGAATATCTAGAATTATGAGCTTCCTGGAGAATCAGATCTCTGAGTCCTCCATAAATAGGAACCCACATACGATTATTTAATCTCAAGATTCCATCATTTCCATGTGTCAACTGATCAACAGTTCCACCCAATCCTTCCCTATGAATATTAGCCTCTAATAGGGCTTGCTTTTGCGCATTAACAGCTTCTCATTCAAACTAGACTTGAGCTATATACTTTTGGCATTAATCCTTATTTGTTTAATCCTTTCCTTGCGACTTAATGTGTCAGCAACGACATTTGCTTTACCGGGATGGTAACGAATCTCACATTTTAAACGTTCAAGGTTTCCATCTAACGGCATTGTCGCATGTTCAAATATTTCTGATTAAATAGATGCTGGAGACTTTTGTGGTCAGTGTATATAATACACTTTGTGCGTATAAATAGTGTCTCCATGACTTTAGTGCAAATACAACAACACCCAACTTCAAGTCATGGTTGGTGCAATTTCTTTCGTGCACCTTTAATTGTCGTGATGCATAAGCAACCACTTTGCCTCTTTGCTCAGCACACAACCCAATCCGGTGTGCAAGGCATCACAATAAATAACAATATCCATAATACCCTAAGGTAAAGTTAGCACTAGATCATTGCTCAATTTATTCTTTAGAGTCTCAAAGGATTCTTTTTGTTTGGGACCCCAGTCAAACATGACATTTTTGCGAGTCAGGGTAGTTAGAGGAGTGGCTATTCTAGAAAAGTTTTCAATGAACCTTCTGAAGAAACACTAGTTGAACCTAGGGATATCCGGGGATATATTAGTTACAACCTTGTTTTTCTTCATAAAAGGTTGCCTCTTCGTTCGCTCTTCAGGGTGATCTCACTCGGACTGATCTGCAAAACTAGTAGCGCCGTTAGTCTCGTCACGGGGAAAAGGGAGGGTTTTCTCCGTGACCACACTCCGATGTGAGAAAAAGTATTTGTTGATTGCAAGTAATAACCACGTAAGCTCAAGTAGAATGCAATAAGTTCGTTCGTAATTTTCTGAATCGTTTACCTTATGGGTCGATACTCATTTTATAGCCGGAAATAAGTTGGCTTAGGAGATGGGCTGATGGGCCCAGCCCAGACGACCAGGGATATCCGTTCTGTCCCTCTGCGTCGATCATTAAATGTTCCCTGTAGGAGCATTAATGTTCTCTGGTAGGAGGTGTGCTTTGTCGGATGTTGAACGATGCCACGTGTAAGACAGTTGTCCCTAGTGTTAGACCTGCTATAAGCCGAAAGTGGAGAATGTGTGACAGTCACTGGCGTAAGTATGGTTGGTGCACAGTCTGGCGTCTGCATTACTGTTCATGCGACGCAGTCTGACGTAACCTACCGAGCAACCATTGGGTCACAGCTCTGCCACTCTGTACCCTTGTATATAGTCAACGCTTCTTTATGCTTATCTCTTCTTCAAGGCTGTCAGTGCTCTCTGGCCAGTGCAGGGTTGCAGGGACAAATCCTTTTGTCCACAAGACTATGAGGTGCTCTCATGTTTGTCTTGGCCTTGCAAGGTTTAGGACTTCGCGGCTAAAGGGTTGTTTGATCCACGCAGGGTCAAGTATCCTGCGCGTCTAAGTCTAACTCACCGTTGTGCCAAGTACACAAGGTTTTTTGTGTGACTTATATCGTTTGGTCTAACTTGTCGTTGCGCTGAGTGCGCAAGGTTCGTTGTATAACCTATAAGAGTTGGTCTAACTTGTCGTTGAGCTGAGTGTGCAAGGTTCGTTGTGTGACCTGTTAGCATTGGGGTTATAGTACCCTTGCGCATTGCGCGCAAGGTTTGTCTGTCAGCACAGGGTCAAGGGGCATGTGCCTCCAGGTCTAACTTACCGTTGCGCAGGTTGCGCAAGGTTCATTGTATGACCTGCTAATTCCAAGAAAGGCGCATCGTTGCGCATTGTGCGCAAGGTTATTCTTGTTACTTTGTCATTGAGGATATGATTCCTTGCGCTGGCGTAGAGTTTTTGGGACCATACCCCTCCAAGTCCCCCCAGTCCAGTTCTGCTCCTAGGCGCATGTTGGCAAGTAGGAGGAGTGCTGGACTAAATGAATTCTTATATGCCCGCTTATTTTAAGGGAAAAAATTCTAGAAGTGTTGGAGAAAACCTTTGTGTGAAGGAAACTCTTCGTAATGATGTCTTTGAAATTTGAATCTCCCTCATATTGACGTTGAAGGTGGTTGGTGAGAAAAAGGGTGCCCTTGAGGGGACATTTGACAGCTGTGGCATGTTGTCAACAATACCGCCTCACATTAATTAATGAATTGGCAGAGAAGGTGGCGGCAACGCGTGCGTTACAACCGTCAGTTACCACTTGTGTGGCACGCGTCTTGTGTAGAATGGTTGTTAATATCTCGCGTGCGTCACAGTTGTTAATCGCATTAAATGCAATGTTTATAAATAGGGGTAATCGTCTAGGGTTTTCTTCATTCCTTCAAACTGTGTCCTTATAAATTTTCTGAAATCTTCTTGAGTTCTTGTTTTCTGGTTTTCGAATCTTCTCTTCAAACTTCTTTTCTTTGATCTTCATGGCGACCAGGGGTCCCGAGACCGCTTCTTCTGCAGAGGCTTCGACCTCTTTACCGGCGATCAAGTGGAGTCGGTCCAGTTTTGACCGCATGGTTTCTGACTACCGGTTCTCTAAGGACTGGGATGCCCGGTTTCTGACAGAGGGTGATACTGCGGCCGATGCTCTGGCCGGCTACATCACCTTACTTCTTGATTTTTTTGCTGACGGTAACTTCCGGTTACCGGTTACAAATTTTTTTCTTCAAATTGAGGATTTTTACAAATTCCACATCTCCCAATTGAATCCGATGGGGATGGTAAAAATTAAACATTTTGAGTTTTTGTGTAGATCCATTAGTGCTATCCCAACCATTGAGCGGTTTCGGATTTTTTAACAACTCCATTGTTCTATGGAGTTTTATTCTTTTCAGCACCATGTACAGGCAAAGAAAATTTTGTCCTCCCCTCCCAAGTCTTTCCACGATTGGAAGGCAAAAAATTTTTATGTGAAGTCTGGTGTCATTCCCCTCCGGATGCACTTCCGGGGGGTGGAGGAGATTTCGGCAGAGACGGTCCCTATACCAGTGGTGGATTCCTGGTATAAGGATTTAAAGAGATCCCGGCGGTGCAACTGTCGGAACGGGCGTTGGTGGCGGCTGGGATGAGCAACTACATTGAGGGTGATAAGAGTGAGCATCGTCGCCTTCTTGTTGTGTTTCTTGATTTTGACTTGTGTAGACTGATTGTATGTTTTTTTTCCTTTGAAGGGGTGCCACTTTTCTTGGTGGCATTTCAATGGAAGGCATGGCACATTGAAAATCTTGCCCTGGGCCCGGAGGAGCCCACCTGGTACACGCAAATCCTGGGGAATTTTGAACTCCGCAGGAATGCAGATTTGTTGGCTCCCTCGCCTTCGACTAGTAAGCCTTCATATTGTTAACAAAATTTAACATCTTTGTAGATTACTCATGTTGTTTTGCCATTGTGCAGGCGCTTTGAAAGACTTGAGCATTGGCCCATATTATAAAAAGATGAGGCGCGCGGGACCCGATGCGACGGCTGAGAAGGAGTTGACTCAACCCAGGGCAGACCTGCCAAAAGGAAAGTGCACCGTGTCTGATTGTTGGAATGCCTATGTAGTAGTATCTGACTCATGGGAGGGTCTTGCGTTTGTAGGTGTGAGGAAGCTCGCGCCGAAGCCGACGGAGATTCCGGTTGTTAATCCGGATGACCCAGTGGAGGTCGAATCCAGCCCGGAGCCTCTCAAGCGGAAGAGGCGTCTGAAGAGTGACATCTCTGCGCAGCCCTCCAAAAAGGTTGCGCGGAAGGTGATAGGGAAGAGGGGGAGCCTGGACACATTCACCGCTAAGATCTCCCTAGGTAACCTTCTTATAGCTTGTGTTAGTCGCACCACTTTTTTGTATAATGTTTCTGGCTGTTGTCATTTCGCATGGGGAGATGAGCCGGTTTTTGTGGAATCCAGCACTCCGGCTGCGCCCAAGGATACTCCAATGCCCCCGCCTGTGGGTGAAGGCGTGCAAGTGTCTAGCTCACAGGATGGGGAGTCTGCTGCTGGGGCGGAACATGAGGTGGTGGAAGATCCTGAGGTGGTGGTGGAAGATCCTCAGGTGGAGGATGAGACCGTAGAGCCTGTAGTGGTGGTGGAAGAACCTTAGGTGGAGGTTGAGGGGGAGCAAGCTGATGCTCCACAGGGGGTGCGCACAAAAGAGCTAGCACCCGGGGGTGAGGCCGGGGGATCTGGTAGAAACCTTCCTCTGAAGGATCCCCAATCTTCCCGGACGAGACCCGAGTGGTTATTATTATAGGTCATAAACCGCGGTCCGTTCTGAAGAGATCTACACCCCTGTGTGGAAATTAAAGAAAGGAGTGGGCAGCACTGGGGTGGAAGAAGAGGGTCGAAAGCTCTATTGCCACACTTGCGAAGGAGCGCAAGTTATGGAACAATAACGAGAAAAATCCTTAAGGGATGAATTGGCCCGGTTGCGCGCAAAAGTAGAGCGCAAGAAGAAGGAGAAGGAGGCAGCTGTTGCTGCGGCCGCGGAGGCCAGAGTGGACCACAAGCGCAGTGTGTAAAAGGAGTTAAAAACTTGCCTCATTATTTTTCCTTTGTTTGTATGAGCTACAGGATGTCATACTAACCTTATGCATGTAACTAGGTTGCTCCTTGCGCTGCTTTGGAGAGTGCCAAGAAGGATCTCTAGGGCGCGAATATGGATCTTCAGGTGGCCTTAGGGGAAATAGCTGAAGTACAATGCAGGCACCTGGAGGATAAAGAGCGGTTGTGATTGGCGGAGGCCAAGGTGGACGCGGGCGAGAAGAAACTGGAGAATTCTGAAGACCTGCGCGCTATCTCCGAATCATTGGTGGAGTCGCTGACCAACATGTTGTGGATGCAACAGCATGGAGTTGTCAATGTAAGTACTCCAGTTGTTTTGTTGTCACTTTGTGTTGATTCTAACCCTGTTCTTGAATTGCAGATCACAAACTCCATTCTGAACTCCGCGGAGCTGGACGGCGCAGTGGCCAAGCTGGTGGTCACTGCACGCCATGACGGGTACGCGCAGGGCTCTACTGAGTGTGCGCAAAACGTCACTCATGCAATGGACGTTCAATGGGACAACAGCTGCACTGCCACTAATGATGATGATACCAAAGCTACCTTCTCCCGGGCTAAGTGGGAGTATGACCGTCTTGAATTCCCGGTTATGGAATTGGTGAGCGAGGGCTCACACACGACAACTTTGTTGATCGCCTCAAAGATATATTTCCGGAAGAAGCCCAGGCCGCTACGGATGAAGAGTAGAATAGGATCCTTAATTGTAATATCTTCAAAGTTGAATGTAACTGCGCATTGCGCATGTTTGTACATATGCCTTGTAAATATTTTTTTAATGAATGTTTCTTTCAGTTTACAGTATTTGCGTGAAAAGGACCAACTTTGTTTAGGTATAGCGAATGAGACTGGTAATGAACTCGTGACTGAACATCCCCTCCCATGCGCATGCAGTAGGTAGTGAATTTTTGTTCATAAGTCAGTGTACCAAGGTGTTTTCGCGTAGAGCCAAAGTGGTTTTGCGCATTTGTAACGAATCATTTAGATAAAGAAATTCATGTATCTCTTATCTTTATTAATCAATGAGGCGTAAGAGCCATGTACAAGGTAGACAATAAGATAATAAACTTGCTAATTTACATGTAGCACCATCTTAGCGGTTGCGCATTCATGTCCTAGGGACGTTTGTTCCGTCCATGCATTTAAGGATGTATGTACCCTTTCCTAGGACTTCGTGGATAATGGGTTGTTTGATCCGCACAGGGTCAAATCTCCTACGCGTCTAAGTTTAACTCACCATTGTGCCAAGTACACAAGGTTCGTTGTGTGACTTATATTGTTTGGTCTAACTTGCCGTTGCGCTGAGTGCGCAAGGTTCGTTGTATGACCTAGAAGAGTTGGTCTAACTTGCCGTTGCGCTGAGTGCACAAGGTTCGTTGTGTGACCTGTTAGCATTGGGGTTGTAGTACCCTTGTGCATTGCACGCAAGGTTTATCTGTCAGCACAGGGTCAAGGGGCCTGTGCCTCCAGGTCTAACTTACCGTTGCGCAAGGTTCATTGTATGACCTGCTAGTTCTAAGAAAGGCGCACCGTTGCGCATTGTGCGCAAGGTTATTCTTGTTACTTTGTCATTGAGGGTATGGTCTCTTGCGCTTGCGCAAAGTTTTTGGGACCATACCCCTCCACATTCTATAATAACCGGCCAATCCTATGAAGCTACGAATCTCAGGCGGATTCTTTGGTGCTTCCCAATTCTTAATGGCTTCGATCTTGGCGGGATCCATTTGGATACTATGCTCACTTATGACATGTCCAAGAAACTTGACTTCTCTAAGCCAAAACTCGCATTTAGAGAACTTTGCATAAAGCTTCTCTTGCTTTAGCAATTCAAGGATGCATCGAAGATGTTTCTCGTTATCACTCTAGTTACGAGAATAGATAAGTATGTCATCTATAAATACAATGACAAACTTATCTAGATACGGTTGCAGACCCAACTTATGAGATCCATGAATGCTGCAGGTGCATTAGTGAGTCCAAAAGGCATCACTAGAAATTCATAATGGTCGTATCTAGTCCTGAAGGCAGTCTTTGGAACATCTTCACTTCTAACCTTCAGTTGATGATGTCCTGATCTCAAATCAATCATGGAGAAATAACTAGCTCCTTGCAACTGGTTGAACAAGTTGTCGATCCTTGGCAATGGATAACGATTCTTGATCGTTATCTTGTTCAGTTCACGGTAAACAATGGACATCCGCATTGAACCGTCTTTCTTCTTGATGAATAGAATAGGAGCTCCCCAAGGCGAGGAACTCGGCTGAATAAAGCTTTTTTTCCAAAAGTTCATCTAATTGTGCCCTCAGTTCTTTCATCTCAGTTGGTGCTAATCGGTATGGGGCTCTAGCTACAAGAGCGGCTCCAGGTAAAATGCCGATCCTAAACTCGACCTGTCTCTCCGGGGGTAGACCAAGTAATTCTTCAGGGAATACATCTAGGTATTCCGAAATGACTGAAAGGCCTTCAATCTTTGGCTTTGGTTCATCAATCGTTAGTTGTGCCATGTAGATGACACAACCTTTCTTCAAACACTTGGATGTCTTAAACAAAGATACTATTTCAGGCAATCCATAATGTTGGTCTCCAAGAATGGTGAGTACTTCACCGGATGGGGATTTAATCTCGATAAGTTTCTTATCGCAGGCAATATGGGCTTGGTTATGAGCTAACCAATCCATGCCTAAAACTATATCGAACCCCGCCAAATTCATTGGCAAAAGAGAAATAGAAATAGAATGATTCTTAACGGATATGTTGTATCCATCAAGAATAGTAGAAGCGGTTTCTGTGGTACCGTTTGCCAATTCTACTTCATATGCGATATCTAGGGTTCTTATGGGTAGGTTTAGTAGTTTACTAAACTTGTGATCAATAAAGGACTTATCAGCTTCGGAATCATATAGAACTCTACCAAATACATCATTTATGAGAAACGTACCCGTAATGACGTTTGTATCCTTAACTGCTTCCTTTGCAGTTAGTTGGAAAGCTCTAGCGTTGGCCCTATTTGCCTCCCTAGGCTTAGCAGTACCCTCAACATTATGTTTAGGGCAGTTGGTCTTCATATAGCCCTTTTCACCACATCCATAGCACATATCATTCTTTATGTCTTTATATTTATGGGACTGATGACCAGTCTTCCTGCAGATGCCACACTGCTTGGTTTTCTGATCTGTCCGACACTGTCCCCAGTGTCGTCTTCCACAATTTTTGCATGCTGGTCAATCATCAGATTTGTGCTGGTTTTTATGGAACCCAAACTTGCCTTTCTTAGAATTATGAGAGTGGTCATCCTCTCTCTTTCTCTTCCCGTCAGTCTCAGATCGGACTCCTGAGTGAGAGAAATGGATAGGTCCACAGCGGACCTAAAAGTAGAGGGCTTTGATGCCTTCACCATACCCTTAATCTCAGGTTCTAGTCCATTAATGCAACGCGCAATGCGTTTTGGTTCTGGAGAAATCAAGTATGGAACCAGTCTCGATGGTGAATTATAGTCAGAAACATACTTTCGACAATCTAATTTTTTCAAGGTTAGAGCCAAGAAGTCTGATTCTACCTTCTCCACTTCATGCGGAGGACAATACGTTTCTTTAATTAAGTCCACAAATTTGGACCATTTCATATTGTACAGGGACACCTTTCCCATAAACTGGATCATAGTTTTCCACCAAGTTAGGGCATCGCCCTTGAAAGATTAAAATACAAATTTAACAATGTCTCTATCAGCACAACCACTGATGTCTACAGTAGTTTCTATCTCATCAAGCCACTTCATGGCATCGATGGCTCCTTTCTCCCCTGTGAAATCTCGAGGTTTGCAAGATACAAAATATTATATGTGCATCCGCTCTTAATAGACCAAGTTTTCTCCTTGGCGACACGTTTAGACCCACTCCTCTCATTTGAGGAGTAATGTGAGCTCTCAGGCTTATTTGTGGAAGAATGTGGGTTAGAGTGGGACTTTGGATAAGTAGAACTTGATCCTTTATAATTTTCTATGAAATTTTCCATAGCTTTGCCGACCGCAGTGGCTATCATAGCTTGAAGGTTATTTCCTTCGCCTTCATGGTTACTTATATTTTTATTCAGTCCATCATTGGCATTGTCCGAATTTGGATTTGCCATTTGTAGGGACTTTGGACTATAATCCAAAACAAATGATTGCTTAATGCAACAAAATAAATGGTCATCGAATTTGATGACTTGACAGTAATATTAGCGGTGATCTCAATGGATTATGTGGCTATAGGGTTTGGACATATGTCCTCCACCTTATTTCGGTCATTGTGCTCATTGTCACAACTGCCTAAACACTACATTGAGTGTTAAATAAAATGATCATTGAAGTTATGTCTCAATGATTTAATAATAACATAAGCCGCAATCTCATTGGATCATGTGGCTATAGGGTTTGGACATGTGTCCTCCACCCTTTTTGGACAGTGTGCCATATGGTCAAAACCGTCATTGTCTCAATGGACAATAAAATATAGCTCATGGGCAATTTATTTTTAAGATTACATTGAATGTTAATGTAGAGTGAATGTCTTATATGTAGTCATGGTCGTATTTGACCATAAGGCTTATGAGACTTGAACATAGTTCACCATCTTCGGATAGAAGGGCCAGTCATCCTTAACTGTCATTTATAGTTACCAAATAATATGGACTTTGCCAATTGGCTGGTAAAAAACCATTAAGATGATCTTTTTGAAATATACAGCGGATCGATAAAATTTTGAATAAAATCGAGACGATCGCTTTGAGAAGGATGTAATGAATATATATATATATATATATGTATGTTATGTGTATTATATATATGTATGTATGTATATAATTTTAAAATATTCATTAAATGATAGAAAATTACAATAATTGTCCTAAACAGGACTTTGAGATAACTTAGTGTAATTGTCCACGTATGGACTAAAAAGAAATACTTGTCCACGCAGGGACTAAAAAGAAATACTTTTCCACATAGGGACTCTTGAAAATTAAGTAGCTTATAATAAAAAAAATAAAGAAGGTCTTCATTCATCTTTCTTTCCCTTCCATACTTTGGTCACCTTCTTAAAGATTTTGTTTGTCCTCTTCTCGTTTCTTTCAGCCTGATGCAGAATTTGCTCTGCCCGCTTCAAGGCCTGATTAATGGCCTCAAGTTTAGGCGGTGGCTGAGATTGTGGCTGAGGCATAACAGGATACTGCTATCCATAACTTGGATATCTCGTATTTGGATATGCAAGAGGGTAAGGAGATGGGTATAAAGTATTATGTACAACCGCTTGCATATAAGGCTCGTACGATGGCGCCTGATAGTCATAATCCATTGGCGTAAATGGGTTTAAAGGATTGTACCCAGAAGTATCTGGATACTTAGGGATTGGGTTGTCAAAACCTGATTGGGTTGTCAAAACATGCGTGCTCCATGTTTCTTCCTTGGTGGTTCTGGAGGCGGTTGTGGTTGCTCCACCAGTTCCATTTGCACATCTTCTTGTGGAGGTGGCGGAGGCGGTGTCGGAGAATGATAGGGAGGTGGTTTACAAAGGTAAATTAGTTAAAATATTGGTCCCATTCATCGGGACCTTGATACGGAGATCCTACATAAGATGCAGTCCCGCTTGATATCTAAATCGGATGCATGTTGGATCCTGATGGTGGCATTTCCATATCAGAGTCATCAATCTGCTGATTTTGACCAACGGGTGGTGTTTTGATGTGTTGGTTAGGGTTAAAAGAGTCATGATATTAATGTGAATGATGATGATGTGAATTGTGTGAGTAGGAGGAACGGTGCGAATGATGAGAAGAGTAATGCGAAATAGAATGTCTCGCAGGTTGTGATGAGTGAGACTCGTTCGAATATTGTTGTTGATCCGAGCTATGGGATGGAGAAGGTATCTGTCTAGATGGTCCTCCCCTCATAGGGCCTTTTCCTTTTCCTCTAAATCTTGGCGGCATAATATCTGTTAAATATCAAAAGCAAAAACAATAATGATAACTTAATAAGGATATGAGTGATCCTAAGTCAATTCCTAGACTCAGAAGTCTAAGGAATATGCTATTGTGCTGTTTGAGATTAAACACAAAAGGCTAGTGTTTAATTCTCTCAAACGTTGGCTCTGATACCAACCTGTCACACCCCGATATTTTTCATATCGCCCGGTGGGCCCGGTTGGGGAAATATGACAAAATTGATATCAATACACAATATAGCACAGCGGAAGTCTTGGATTTAAATTATTACAATATAAATGTTCGAATGTTTAAAATATTATACAAACGGATAGTATATGAAAAGATCCACAAGCGGATCAAAGAGTTACAAAATGAAATAACAAACTATAGGCTTCTATGCAATGGAGTTGCAGATTCCACTTAAGCATTTACCGGGCAGCTTCCACCCTATTTATGTTCTTTGTAACCCGCGCTTAGTCTTTTGAAGATACGTCAGTTTTAACTGGTAAATACAAATAACCGACATGTTTTGAAAAGATTTCAAAATCATTTTATCTACACAATGGTACATATAGTTTCATAAATAACTTTGGATAAATTATTTATCATGTTATCAGTTTTACATGCTTGTCAATACATTTAGGGCCCGGAAACTATGCCGAGATCATGATTAACCGACACACCACTTCAATACCTTTATTGGGTAAACCCGTATTGGGTTATAAAAATCTTTTGCTATAACATTAGCATTTGCCAGGTGTATGCGTACACCCGTGCTTAGGTCGTGGCCATTAGCAATTAAATGAGTCAAGGATATCCAGGACACGGTCGTATTAACCCCCAATGTTTAACTTATCAAGCAATACATATTAAAACGGATTATTTGGATTCCCGACACATAGGTAATTGATCCCATATCCGAACATGCGGTAATAATATACCGTATCCCAAGCCCGTATAGGGAAAATAGGTTAAGAGTATTTACCTGGCTTAAATCTTTAAAATCCAAAGATAATATAAGCACCGCCGTTCAAACAAAACAACTAACAAGGTTGCAATTTACTGGAAGGCCCTAGTCTGGAATGAATGGTTTAAATAACCAATTAGAATGTTAACGAGTCTTATTCATGTCATATGACTTGAACTGGTTATCTACAATATAAAGAAACGGTACGGTAGGCTAGATTAAGCGATGACCAGATAGAATGTAGTTTAAACCCAACAAGTACTAAAAACTTGTATAATAGGGGTAAATAATATACATTCTGGTAGTTGAAGTAAAAATGATAAGATTTGACCCATTTCATTAAACTTACGTAAATTAGTTACATAAGCTTAATCGTACGCATATAAGTGATATCGGGTAGTCGGATGAGTTATAGACAAGTTCTATCTGCCAATATACTTTAAATAGGTTGTAACGTCAGTAGGTTATCAACTTATATGACCATTAAGGTTTTAAAAATCAAAATGTGCGCCACAAGGGCATTTTAGTCTTCAAATAACACAATTTATGATTTCATATGAAAACTCAGTTTATGATCGGTTTAATAGTATCAAATATGTTAATTACATTAACATATCAGTACATAAGTCATTTGCAAGTTCATTATTGATTAAAATCTTATTTCTTGCAAAAAGGGCATTTTGGTTAAAGTATGACATAATATCGAAACTTGTACAAAAATTCAGAATATGATTATGATCACGTATTATAACATCAGAGGGTTATGATACATTAAATTACGATCGTAATGCAACCTTAAATCAGTAGCAAACTAATCTCAGTCGGGTCTAAACCGAAAGTCAAAGCAATTATCGAAATTGTTTGACTTTTGGCTTTAAAAGCCTAATAAACGAAAATGTAGCTGAAAGGAGCACTTACAAGTGATCCTTAGATGAAAATAAACTTGAATGGGAAACTCTCTAAGGATCAGGAACCTCAGAAGTAATGAGAGAAGTGTTTCTTTTAAGAAGGTGCAAGTTTAAAGTGTTGCAAACACTTCTATTTATAGTGTTGGAGTTTGAAGGAGGTGGTTCCAGGTGTTAGCAGAAGTCAAGGATGAGGACAAGTGTCCTAGAACGTGGCATAGCAGTCTTGAAGCCCCTAGTTTTGAGTTAATGGTTTCTGACAGCTTTGTATGGGCAACAAGCCAAATATACCAGAACCTTTGATCCAATGATAATGCAACATCTGCTATATCAAGCTCTGTTGAAAACAAAGCTCTGCTGAAGACAAAGCTCTACTGAAGTCAAAGCTCTACTAAAGTCTAAGCTCTGCCATAACAAACAAAGCTCTATTGAAGACAAGGCTCTGCTGAAGTCTAAACTCTTGCTATAGCAAGCTCTGTTGAAAACAAAGCTCTGTTGAAAACAAAGCTCTGCTGAAATCTAAGCTCTGCTATAGCAAACAAAGCTCTGCTGAAGTCTAAGCTCTGCTATAGCAAGCTCTGTTGAAGATCAACAGAGGATGTATCACAGTGTTTTCTATCAACAGTGGTTTGCTTAGCAGTGGTTATCATTAGTGTTTTCTATCAGAGTTTAAATGTCCAAGGCCTGCTATAGCTAAGCTATGTTGAAGACAAAGCTCTGCTGAAGTCTAAGCTCTGCTGATAATCAACAAAGGATATATCATCAGACCTTGTAATGCTTAGATTTTATATAAATTCACAAATGGTCCCTCTCGTCCAACAAGTGGCTCATTTTGAGAGTACGAACACTGTAAAGGGTCACTAAGAGGCATAGTTTCAGCATGTTGACACATTTAGTCCCTCCACATTCATATTTTCATTTATCGTTAAAAATAATAGTCCCTCTCAACCAATATTAGGCACAACTGAAACTATGGACACGTGTCAGTATATTATCGGACACAAATTTATGAGGTGTTACACCAACCTACCTTTTAGGTATCCACAACAACCACTCACTCCTCTATCACAAACTCCAACTACACCCGAATCCGTACTGGAAACTCAACCTACACCACCAGAATCCTCTACCAAGAGAAAACGAAACCATAAAAAAAACCGAGTCAGAAAAGGAAAAAGCAAAAGAGGATCGTCGTGTACATCCATGGACAAACGAAGAAGAGTTGGTGTTGACGAAAACTTGGCTTTCGATTTCATCGAATTCGGTTATAGGTATATTTTTATTTTTATTGTAAAAATACATTCCATTTTTGGTTATTGGTAAATACTTTTTATTTATTTTTAAAATGTATACTTTTTTATAGGTATCAATCAACATAGTGAAGATTTTTGGAACTAAATTAACAATCTTTTCCACAAAACTTTGGGACGAGATTTCTATCGGAAAAATGATAGTTTCTCGTCTAAGTGGCGTGAATAAACACCGCCATGACCGCCTTCAACGGGCACTACAACAACGTAAAGAACAACCAAAAAAGTGGTGAAACGAACACCGACATGTTGACGCGTGCGATGTCCTCGTATTCAGAAGGCAAAAAGGGGGCCACCTTTAAATATATTCATTGTTGGCACATTGCGAAAAACTCTCCAAAATGAGCACGAGTACCTTTAGCGGGACAATTGTCCTCTAAAAGGTCCAAAAGTTGTTCCTCAACTAGTCTCTCGGATGCCCGCACCAACTTTGAAATCAACCTAAGCGACGATAATTTTAAAGCCGAACGACCACCAAGAAGAGATAAGTAAAAAAAGCGATCCAAAAATCATTTATCATGGGTGATGAAAAAAAACCCGGCTTTGGCCAGCATCCCATAAGAAATCCACGTGTTCAACAACATCCAACAAGAAAGAAACACTCTATAACTAAAGACTTTTAGCCTTTATGAAGAAAAGCAAAAGCGGACAGGTATGAAATTACTTGCTATGAAGATCGATCACCTACAAGAGGAAGAGTGGGAAATATACGAAAAACTAAAAAATAAATAATGGTTAAATATCGTACTTAGTTTCGTTTTTTTATGTAATATTTTTTAGTTATGCAATTGTTTTTTTAGCTCTATAATATTTTTTATTTAAATTATGTAATTTTTATTGTTGTTAATTATTAAGTTACTAATAATGCTATTTTTAACAAAATTAATAAAAAAAATATAATGTTAAATAGAAAATAATAATATTAAATATGTGTCACGTGTCGAATAACATCTCTTTTCCATGCTCATTCTCACACCCTATTTTTTTTTCACCATGCCACTATTTTAACGCGCGTTTACCTGGCGTCCATATATCAAATAACGCCCCTTTTTCAAGGCTCTTTACACCGTGTGGTCTTAGATCGTAGGGTCTTGGTTTATGTGTAGTTGTGGGTTTATAATTGTCGTTTATGTGAATGTTAATGAATAAGAATACCTGACAAACCGATAGATTCCCCTTTCTTATAAAACATGATAAGAAAAAGATTATGAACTTTTTTTGTAAAAATATATCATAAATTAAAATTTCGTATTGATATATGTTATTGAATAGTGTGAGGTTTGATCATCAACTTTTTTTTTCTTCTTATCGAATAACACACCATTTGTAATTTTAAATTTATACATTTATCTATCATTAATTTATCGACTAGAACCCTTTTATGTTTGACCAAACCTTTGATGTGGAAGTAGGGAACAATGTACATATAATTGTTAAATATATTTTAAAATTTTAATTTAAAATGCAAAAAAAATAACTTTTTCAAGCAAAAATCAAAGCTTTTGCCTATAAAGATGTGAAAGCTATTTTAATAAAAAAAAGACATTTTTGTAATATTTTTTCCTATATTACTGTTTTTTAAGAAATTTTTTATTTTATTTGCTTTTAAACTTTTTTTATTAAAAAGGCATATACATGTATTAATATGTAAAAGTTTCGATTATTTAAAAATAATAATTTTTAACATGTTAAATTGAATTTCAACATATTAAATACATGATTCTTAGTTTCCCCACTTTTTAGTCTTTCATGTATTGAACTCTCCCCTCAACGAATATTGGTTATTGAAGGCCAACACTTATTTGCTACATAGTATTTTAATTTGGTTTCCAAATTTTTATAGATATTTATTTACTTAATTGGTATTTTGTTTCCATATTTTGATAAACTGAAATAGACCAATTCTTTTACTCAGTACATTTTTTCTAGTTTTTACCAAACTAATAAGCAAAATATTATTGATGTTGGATATGATATGTTTGATTATTGATTACTTAATGTTGTTAACAAGGTATAATTTACAGAGTTGTATATTCAACGACAAAAAAAATTAATATTTAAGAGTTAAATATTAAAGTTTATGATTTACAATTTTAGAAAAGAGCAAATATATTATATTTGGTGAAATATTTACAGGTAAAAAATTATTTACAAAATGATTATTTGTTATTTAGTTGATTATTTCATTAGTTAGTTAATTAAATAAGTGATAAATAGTGGTGAACACTATTTAGGAGTTAAATAATATTATTATATTTATAGAGATATGTATAATAGGTTAGTATTTGTATTAAACTACTAAGTTTAATATAAATATATGGTTAATCAATCTTAATGGGTTACATAACACAATACAAGTTTGTGAGATAAAATAACTCACAACCACAACCACCTACATCACCGACGATCAAGAGACCACCTCTGACTTCCGTTGCACCTTGGCTGACCACCGAAGCCATGCCAGTCACTCAGCTAGCTCCCGTCTACCCCGACGATGCATCACCAGCCACCAGGCCTCCCCCCTGCGTTTTCCGGCATAACCGAATATTGGAAATTCGGTTTTGTGGTGTTTGACCAATTTTAACCTTGAAGAAGTTTACCGCATGTTTGGGTGTAATCGAGTTACGGGTTAAGAAGTTGATTCAAGGCGTTGATTTGGGAATTCCAGATTTTTTGTGAACACTTCAACTAGTGTGACGTTAATCGTATCCGTCGTGTGTGTTCTTCATTTTTCGTCAAAAATGATGTTATACTAGATATGGTTGTGTTAATTGTTTATTTGAATCGCAATTAGATCACTAACGAGATATTTTAATCGGATTAAAACTGTATATACGCTTTCATCATCAATTAATAATGTGATATTAATAAAATAAATAAAATACGATATTATTAATATTAATAAATTAAATAAAATACGATTTTATTAAAAAGATGTACACCATAAATACCTGAAACTTCTAGTACTATCTAATATTTCATCCATCTTTTGACTTGAATAGCTATAACAAAAAACATAGAATAATTATTGATAAAGGTAAAGAAATATTTAACACTTTTCTACTGTTGCTACTCGCTGCTACTTCAAGCATCAATGTTGCTACTTATGGTTACTACCACAACCACTACCATTATTACTACCACTACTATGACTGATATCACCACCACTATTATTGTTGTCAATGACAATTGTAATCATAGTTACAATATTACACCTTAGCTTACCTTTCGTGACATCGAAAAAAATAGATATTGTTGATTTGTTTTAACCTTTTCTGAACATAAATCATAAATATTGCACATGGCCTCATTAAGAACACAACATAAGCTAGTAATCTACTATATTTAGTAATCTTATAAATATAACAAATTCACACATTAATTAGGCACAACGACATATATCATTTTGGTGATTTTAAATTTTATATTTTTGTAAACTTTAACACAATTTCATTTGAAATTCATGTAGTTAGATCTAACTTAGATACATCGACAACACTAAACATGTTTGTTTCGGACAATGCCTGCATTAAATCATGCATTCATAATTGGGTTTATTTTAAGGATAATTGGTTGAACAATATTTAAGAAAAATGTATAAATATAATAAATACTTGAAGCAAAGGTTCTAGGTGAGGGTTTCATCATTTATTAAGCCCATAAGTTTAAAAACTTGATCAATATTGAAAGATTAAAAACCAAGTGTGTTTACGCTAACATTTTATTCACAATATAATTACTACAAGAGGACGATTTAAAAAAAATGAGTAAAAACCCTAAAGTGTGTGTTAACAATGGTGTGATTGTGTAATTGTATTGATTGTTCTATATTTGGGTTTACAAAAGAGGGGTTATATACTATAACCCATATTTACAAAATATTACCTCTAACATTCATTAATTACATTGTGTCTAATATTCGCCTGCAAGCAAAAAAACCGTGGAGCGACCTGTAGTTTGGAACGTAAAAACACTGATTAATTTATAGCTTTAATTGATACGTCATTTCCTTATTTTTTATCCTAAACTGGGATGTAAGACTGTACATGTGTGCATCGGGTTACTTACATATAACATAGATATTACAGATCACAGACAACAGAAAAATGAAAAATATGATTGATAGAACAATAGAATATATAGAAAACTCAAAAATTGAAATTAGGGATACATATATATCCTTAACATGCTAAAGCGGCTCCCATTATTTGGTATCAAACCAATAACGATTCATACAAGCTAAATCCTGTAATCGATAATCAGGCCAAAAAAAGAACTTTAATTTAATTAATTCATATTTTTATGTCAATATTTTCACTTTCATCCAAAAATTGACTCCAGTTTTTTTATCTTGTTCTCCTTGCAAAAGAATTTCTTTCTCTGCACATTATTTTGATTCTTTAAATTGAAGGAATTAGAATTCTCAATTCTCTATGACGTCTAGACGATAAAAAATTTTCAGGAACAAGCAAATCAGAATTATTTTTGTCTCTATCTGTGTTGACAATGGTTGTGTGAAGATGTTTGCTATTTGATCTCCACTAGATATAGATTGCACAAGTAATTTTTCTTGAGCAACGTTTTTTCAAACAAATCGAAGATCATTTCAACATGCTTTGTTTATGCTGAAATACTGGATTAGTAGCAACGCACTGAGATTATCACACCAAAGAGTAGGAGCTGAAGTTGTGTCTACCCTAATTACGTTTGATGGAGCCTCTAATAAGTTCAGACCAATTACCATGTTAACTTGAGCCTTGGATTCAAATTTTATAAAGGATCGAGAACTTGTTTTGGGTTTTCTTGCAATCTATGAGATTGGAACCAATGTATATGGAAAATCCCTTGGTGGATCGACAGTCATCTAGATAACCAGCCAGTCAGCATCTGAGAAGGCACCAAGTGAACGATATTCGAAAGGATCATGCATGCATTGACATACTTTGTTGACCACAAATGCAATGTTAAGTCTGAATAAGGTGACATATTATAGACCCAAACTAGTTGATTGTATTTGATTGGATCGTTTAAAAGCGAACTATCACCAAGAAACAAGGATTTTGAAGTGCAAATAGGAGATCATACTGGTTTGCAATAAGTATAACCATCACGTTGAAGAACCTCAAAAATGTACTTTTGTCAAGTCCCAAGTTTTCTCCACCAATCCTAAGTAGATGTTTCGCTTCAAAAAAATGCTAAGGTTTCGCAAGTTCTAGGGCTTCACTAGAACACAACTGATTTGTTTCCTTCAAAAGTAGGGTTAGGGCTTTCACTAAGTGATGATAAAGACAATCCTAATATAGCGAAGATGGGTGATGGGTATGAGTATGGCGAAGCTCCGATGAAAAAGTTGATTCCGACAGTAGAGACAATGGTGTGGGTAGTGGAGGTGACATAATCGAGAAAATGATAGGTGATTGTGATCGGTTTTCATGGATAGAACGACGGTGACGATTTTAGGCACTGATTTAAGTTCCTTAGCTCTAGTACCAAGTAAAGACCCTTAAGTGTGTGTTAATATTGTTGGAATTGTATGATTGTATTAATCATTCTAAATTTGGGTTTACAAAATACTACATCTAGCATTCACTACTTACAATAGATTGTTTCTAAAATGTTCCTCCTAATCCCTCAACTGAAGCACTTAACACGGGTGAGAAAAAAATAATAACCAAACTATAGCAGAAAAAATCAAGCCGAAATAAAGGAATTCATTTAAAACACCGATGGTTTGATTTTGATTTTTTATATCCAGTTTTTATGATCAGTTATAGTTATGTGTGTATAAATAACCAAACATAATCGGCACTAAAACCAAATTTTATATTTATTTTTTTTACAAAAATATATTATAAGTTGGAACTTTTGTTATATTTTTTTATAGATAACATATTAGTTTTCAGTTATTCTCCTCTATAAATTAAAACTAGCTTGAATCCATCTACGTTAAAAGCTATTTAACCAAATTAACACAATCATAATCTACAATAACTGAATTAATCGAACAGTTTATAATCGAAACCGATCAAGTATGAAATCATAGTAACCAAAATATCAAATATAGTTCAGTTGTCGCTTAAAATAGAGCCGAACCGACTTGTGTACATCCTACTTTCAACAATTCAATCTAAAAACCAGCATTTCAACAATAAATAAATTTAGATCCATACACGTAAGTGCTAGATTGAGTTAATATATCCCCACGATAAACATATTTATATATATTCAAATTGAATTGGTACACTTCAATGGTTCGTTTCTCACATTAAGACAGGTTCTTTTCATAAAATTCACGTTGGAACAACACTAAAATTTCAACGAAACTTAAAACATGTGAGGAGAATGAAAGGTTTTTCGTTGTCATGTTCTAACCAAAAACTCTGAATGTAGACCTAAAGATAATAAAATAAACATGTATAATTATACTACCAAAAAATGGTAAGAACTTTTAATATATATTATATGTTAATAAAAACCATGTTAGAAAATTTGAGCGTAGCTGTCAAATTGTTTTTATTTGTTACCTGAGATACTTAAAACCGAACTTATAAGTCGGTACAACGTGAATTAGTTCCCAGTTATCACCATATTAATAAGTCAGTAATACACACGTTTTTAATACTATTCTTGACGTGCGAGCCAACTAATTTAAGTTATCCCTTTTATTTTCTAACGCCACCAGAACGGCCCAACTAATTGAATAGAGTTGAAGATGGATTTGGGATTGCCATTTTCTTCTTGGTTTCTTTGTTGAAAAAATAATTATAAAAATTATGTAAATTGGATTTTAATAATCCGAACTGGTTCTTTTGGCCGATAGTAATCCCAACTCAGTTGATTACTCACAATAAGCCGAACTCTTCCATTTTGTTTGTTAAATAGTCTGCCGTTAAAAACATAACGGAGTTAAGTTTTTTTTTTCAAATTACAAAACGATATTTTCGGGCTTTTGATCAAAACGAGGATACGAGTCGATTGATATAAAACTTACCTTGAAAAGTGCTCTAAATGACGAAAACGGTGCTTCAATTCGGGTGTTTGATCTTCTAATTAACAAAAATCAAGTCATTTAGAGCACTGTTTCGATGTAAGTTTTACATCAATCAACTCGTATCCTCGTGTTTTGAATCTGATCAAAAGCTCGAAAACATCGGTTTGTAATTTGGTAAAAAACTTAACGCCGTTATATTTTTTAACGGCGGACTATTTTACCAACAAAATAGAAGAGTTCGGATTATAGTGGGTAATTAACTGAGTTGTGATTGTTATCGGCCAAAAAGAATCAGTTTTGATTATTAAAATCCAATTTGCCTAAAAATAAATTGACAATTTATGTATGACATACATTGAAAAAATAACTATAAAAATATAGTGACAATTTATATATGACATACAGAAGACACAAAAATACTCTATGCATACCTTTTTTGAACATCTTACTTTTTAGATTCATTTGTTAATTAACTAATGCTAACACCACAAATCAAAAGACTTTCAACAATCATTAACAATCCTTTGGTGAAGGAAAGACCATTTCATGAAATCCGTGGGAAATTTGACGTGGAAAAGGTAATCTCTCACGGATCAACAACGATGTTTATTAAATTAGTTTTGAACTTTTATATTTCTCATATGTCAGTGACCCGTTAATAATTTTCCAATTTTCAAGTAGTATCATCATTGATGTTTATTTTATTATAGTCTTGATTTGATCATTCATTTCTAATTATCTATCACTTATTGATTATAAATCCACAACAGGATGCAAAGGATAAAGGAGAATGATACCACAAACACCTAAAAACAATCGTTTATTGGCGGCTTTTATACTAAGATTTTTTCGATAAGCTTATATGTCCATATAGACACGCCCATAAAAACAAAAGCAAATCAATGCAAGTGTTTTGTCGTGTCGGGGAATTTTGTAAACATGTGTAATAAGATGGCATGTAATCATTCTTATATCAAATTATTTTGGTTATTTTTCTAAATAATTCAGTCGGATGCAACTATAATTGAGAAATCAAACAATAGAATGCTTGTTTGTGAAAATCAAATGAACTAGTGGAATTGGGACCAAAAACGGATACGATTTTTAGGTTAGGGATGAGTAAACTGCCTTTTGGCAGTATCTTTTAATTTTGAATAAAAAGCCCCAAAACATCTTATTTTTTATTTCGAAAATTAATGTCCAAATTCTGTAAAATTAAATTTCTAAATCATTTTTTATAAAGCAATTTAATCAAAATAAAAATTTCCCTTTGGACCCAGCCAGGGGCTCTGCCCTTGGACCTGCTACCATTTTAATTTTGAATAAAAAGCCCCAAAACATTTTATTTTTTATTTCAAAAGTTAATGTTCAAATTCTGTAAAATTAAATTTTTAATAAAGCAATTATTCAAAATAATTTTTTTTCCCTTGAACCTATCCAGGGGCTATGCCCCTTGGACCCTGCTCCTAAGGGCGTTGCATATGGACAGCCGCCAAGGGGGCGAGCACGCCCCCTTGGAACCTCATTCGGGACTATGCCCGAACACTCTGAATTATAATTACTCAAACAAGTGTGCACTCCCGCACCTTCTAACTTGTTAGATGTATATTATAATTCCTATTGGTTACCAAGTTAATCTCAAATACACTAAAATATGTAAAAATCGTATAGATACACCATAGAGTTTGTCCATATAAATAACGTGTTTGATATAATCATGTGTCGTGAATATTAATTTTATACACCTAAGTTTGTCAATTAATGCTTGCATTTTATCTTGACTAAAGGTAATTAGACATCCTCTAAAATTATTTGGACACCCCTAATACAATATGTATATTGGGTTATACGCATCATATAAGGTTTAACCTACTATAACGCGTATAGCACTATATGTGGCGTATAAGGTACGAAGTAACCATTTCCCAAGTCTACACAACTGATCTTGGGAAATGATTACATCGTGCTCTACATGACGTGTATGGTGCTATACGCATAATATATGGGGTTGATTGATGTGTCTGACCCTAGGGATTATATTGCAAACAGTTAACCTTATACGACGGGTATAGTGCTACAAGCGTGTGTATAGATTTGACTGACGTGTACTGTCTATGAATCCTAGGAGTAGGAGACGTAAAGTTAAAGCCTATACGACGTGTATAACGTTAAACGCATTGTATAGGATTTGAAAATTCCTTTAAAGCCATGCATTCGGTTGGATTTTGAATAAAACGAAATTTCACACCAAAATTCATTCGATCAAACCCTTGATATCAGGATGTCGTCTTGGGACGTTAGCTATGCTTTTGGTGAACATTCAAATGAGTCATAGGTCTTAGAAAGCGTTTTCAGATCCGATGTTGAATGAGGTGAGGAGGTCGTTTCCTTGGTTCGTTGTGTTGACAGAAGAGTGCAGCCTGATTTGAACAAGGTAAAAATATTGTAAGATGTGATGCCATTATCTATACCAAGGTCTCGTCATTAAGTTGTTTCACGAGTTCGTAGAAGAAGTGTAAAGCCATCTTATGTGGCGCATAGCTATTCGCAACACGCATACGAAGCTTACCATTCGCACGCAGAAGAACAACTCATGAACGAGTATGTGAAGGGTGCTAACGACTTCGAGGAAGGTGCTAACGACTTCAAGGAAGGTGCTAACAAGCACGAGGAAGAATCTAAACCGGATGTTTCGTTTGAAACCGAACAAGTATGACATTCTCGTCACTTACGAGTTATTTGATATATAATTGTTATGGGTATAAATTTTGGTATGGTATGCTGAGTTTTGTTTAGGGATCACGAATTCTAATGAAATTGGTATACTCAAATACTGATAATATTGACTTGATATTTGTACTAATTATTTTTATTTGTCTCCAAATGTATTTGGTAATGACTAAGTCAATACTAATATTCGGAGAGTCGTTAGAACCTTTATATAAGATTGGGAATCTCGAATCCTTAATGATGTCGGTATCCTGAATATTATTGTTACTAACTATTTTTTATACGATTCCCACTCGTAGGAACAATTACATGACCAAGTCATAACCAAAGATTCATATTTATAGTTAAAAAACATGTGGGGAAGGAGTTGATCGAGTCTATAACCGTCACAAGTTAAAACGAGTATCATCAGGGATTCTAGGATAGTAAGTTAAGCTTTATCTTGTATTTAAACGGCTTGTAGATTGACTATGAACATACACCACACTCTCGCAACTTCTGTAACACTTATATCTCCATCTACAATAGCTTATACTGTACTTTTTTCATCGGCTAATAAGAAAAAAAAGCGGGATCATGATGTTTAGTCAGCGCCCGAGGTTTTATGCCAGAGATCCTTAACAAATAGGCTTTCTTCATAAAGATCCTGAGCCATTTACTGCATTTTATATACACGCACTTTGCATTATCCCGAAAAGCACCCAACATCACAACAAAGTTTTATCACTAAATTTCTTCGGTAACTTTTTACCAAAACAATAATGTTGGTACATTTTGTTTGGCCTTACATCAATTAAGATTGTGTAATTGATTATATATAATTGATAAATTAGAGACTTAATTGTAGTTTTTCTAAGCTTGTATTATGGGCTATAAATAGATTTTAGAAGCATGTATAGAGAGAAAGTGGGTTTGTCATGTAATGTTTTATTTAATCAATAAAAGGGGGGATGAAAGTTTAGATCTTCATTTTCTTGTTTGAATCTTTATCACCTACAACAGATTAATTGGTTTCCGCACTTTCAGTTTGTGAATCGAACGCGCACGATCCTACATATAATTCTAACGTACCGTTGTTTCAAGAATTTGTGTCTTGGGTTTTCGGAAGAGCACTTGAGAATGGTTACGTCATTGTGACCCAAGTATTGAAGACAAAAGGTGGGGCCGTTAGCAAGGGCCATGAAGATATGGTTAAGATGCGATCACGGAGGGGTACAATAGTATAGCCACAATTCGAAGTTCTGGTAGCAAAAAGGTTAGTTGTCCTTTTAAACTGGCAGGAAAATTAGTTGCAAAGAGTGGCGCTTAGAGGTTAGTGGTGAAGCATGGTGAATGTAATGCTCCGCATTTTAGGACTTTCCTTAGTTAGAAAGTGTATTCGTATTTCTATATTTGGAAACTTGTATCGTACTCATATCTTTCATTTTCCACCCTTGTACTCTTAGATTATGATCATAATGGAAACTAATTTTATACTTATACATGTTACATACTTTGATTATACTTTAAAATTCTTAATGCGTGATTATATGCAAGAAACTCATACTTAAATGCTCGAATACTCAACTTTATGCACCATTATACTTGTACGTCATACTTTATGCTTAAAAATGCTTAATAACAGACTAAAACGCGAAAATTTAGCCCAAAACGAATCACTTCGCACCAGCTGAGCCACCTCACACGAAGTGCGCACACCTCGCACGAGGCGTCACCTCGCACGAGGCGTCACCTCGCACGAACGCTTCTGTCAGTCTCATTCCCCTATAAATCAGACCCTTCACCCTCATTTCCAACCTTCCGAAAATTCCTTCATTTGCTGCAGATTGTCACACCCCGACCCGCAGCGGAAAAGGTGATCGGGGCATGATTGGGTTATCATCAAAGCTCATGACATTTATTATAACGTTTCATATTTATTATTACAATTTAGAGGGAAACATACAATCATAATTACATCATGTTCTACACATCATTCTAGACTTCATTATTTTCTTCTAAGGCATTTCCTATGTTTTCATTGCTTCATCCTGTTCACCTGTATCATGTGTAAAAATGGTTTTTGGATCAACAAAAAGTTGGCGAGTGAATCCTCTGAAAAACATTTGAACAATTTTATTGAATTGATTATAAAATAAAGTGCATAACCACATATGAGTAAATATAGATGTAAACTTATTCACAAAACACTTAATTATTAAATAATGCACACACATACAATAATATATTGTTTTGAGGCACGCGTTGCTCAACCCGTCTCCCACGAGGAACTGATGGGCCTAATGAATGAGTTTTGAGGCACGCGTTGTTCTGCGAACTGATGGGCCTAATGAATGATTTGCATACAACTAGACAATATGTAATACATAACTACAAACAATATTTACATTCTAAGTTTAAATCATAATATGGTATGGCACGAATTTGAATAAACGAATTAATTTAAGTGACACACGATACACCCCAAAACGTGTAATTAAAAAGGGGAGTTGTAAGATTCACTCACATTGGGTGCGTTCGGTTGATGATGTTGAATGCGCACGAAGTTGGATTTAACCACGAGTGAAACTAACCTAGATAATAACATAATGGTTCGGTAAATAAGCGGATTTTATTAATCAATTTTAGTAGGATTATTTGATATATTTTTGTGAGTTTAAGGCTATTTTCTAATTTTAAAAATGTTATTTTTAAGTATTTTAATTGATTTTTAAATAAAATAAATAAATAAAAATAATAAAAAATGTTTACTTTTTGACCGTTGACTTGTTGACCGGTTCGGTCGGTTATATGTGTGCGCTGGGTGAGACTCGAACCCGTGACCTCTCGTACGCGTGCACGCAGCTCTACCAACCGAGCTACGTGTCTAACCCGAAATATTTCTGTTTTTAATTATATTTATATACTAATTACATTAATCCGAAAATCACTTATTTTAAAAACGATTTAATGTATCGACTCGTGCTCGCCACAGGTCTCAAACCCGGGACCTGTGGTTTAGTTTGGCACACAGTCCACCGCTGGACTGTGTGTCTAACTTGGTAAATAATCTGGTTTTTATTATACTTATATACAAACTAGGTAAATTCATTTATGTCCTTGTATAAAAAGTTTGATAATTGCCAGAACCGGTGCGGTAGCCTGGACTCGAACCCGCGACGTATGATTTAAACTCGCACACAGTCCACCACTGGACTGTGTGTCTATCTTGGTTATTATTCCGGTTTTCATTAAACTTAACATCTATTTGCGAGTGGATCCGGTTCAGTTTAAAAAAAAAAAGAACATTTTTATTAAGGCAAGTGTGCGTGTGACAAGGATCAAACTCGGGACGTATGCGTGTTTATTTGTACACAGTCCACCGCTGGACTGTGTGTCTAACCCGAGATATAACTTGATTTAAATTAAATATATATATAACCGAAAACTTCATCTTCTTCGTTAAACTTAACCCATAACCAATGTCCGACTGTTTCGACAAATTAATCAATTTCTTTAGTAAGTTGTGATTAACTACATAGAGATTAATAAAAACGAGAGAGATTAGGTGTAAGATATACCGAACAGAGATCCCTGTTTCGCCGGCGAGTTTCTGATGACAGCAGGTTATTCCGGCGACGTGTATCTTGCGGCAGAGGTTCTTCAAGAAGTTTGAGGTGAGTGTGGGTGACTTCGGTATGAGCTCTAGGTGTTCTGTTTTTAGAGTAAGGCACAGAGGTGAAGGGGTTCGGTTTTCCGGCGAGTTGCAGAAAGTTTTCGGCGAGTGAAATTACGTCGATAATGGGTGTGATTGTGAGCGAAAAAGTTATCAGAGGTTAGAGGGTGTATTTATAGGGAAGAACATCGACGAATTTGGTCTGATTACCGTCTTGATTCGTTGGTCAAAATTTTCCGGCGGTTATGACTAATGTCGCGGACTGGACATCGGTTATAACCGACGTTGGGGTTAATGCTTCGGTTAAATCAGAAGAAACCGTCAATTATCGGCGAAATCGTCGGGATTTCCGACGACTGCGAATTGGGCGCGTCAGTTTGAATTCGAGATTGTGATATTTGAAATAATTGTTTTGATATATTGCTAAAGAACACAAGTGGCGGAGTGGTTTGGTGAATGAGAGTTAAGACCTGGTTGACTCGGCTGACCCGACTGACCCGGGTTCGAATCTCGGCAGCCTTGTTTTATTTTTATTTCATTATTTTTAATAAATTTTCAAATATAAAATTTATATTCCAATATACTTATTAATTATGTATCGTTTAAAATTAATTTGAGCATTAAATACGCAACGAAATTTTTTACTGATTGTTCGGTTAATAAACGAAGCGGGTTTGGTAAATCCGGTTTTTTACGGATGTTACAGTATCCCCTACTTTTAGAAATTTCGTCCCGAAATTTAAGTAGTGGCATGTTTGTCTAAAAAGGATGGTGTTTAATTTGACAGTTACATACTTAGAAGAGAGTAAGAGTTTAAATTTTTGTTTGAGGCGGTAACGTTCCTTGTAAGGGTTGAGTACCCAGCTACAGGAATCGCTTTTTGATGCCTAAGTTAATGAATATTGATAAACAGAGTTGATTGACTAAATATGATATCATGCGTAAGAGTTTTGATATGTTTGGAAGGATAAGGTTATATCCTAAAACAAAACTTCTAATACTACAACCTACATGGAACTTCTCATAACCGCCTGACAATGCCTCTGATCCTTTGGCAAGAATACTTATATATAGGAAGTACCAGCGGCGTATCCACCATATTCTCGTCAAATTTTCATTGGTTTTATCAGTAAGTTATGATTGGTTCTATGATGTGACTCTAGAATATATATAAACACAACAACCAATGTCTGAGTCCTAATTCTGATAGTATACATGTTTGAATGGTGACACAATCCAATTTCTTTAAATGATGAGATGATATGATTGCTAAATCAGTGAGTATAACACAAATTTCAACCAAGACAATACTAAATCCTACATGGAACTTCTCATAACCGCCTGATAATGCCTCTGATCCTTTGGCAAGAATACTTATATATAGGAAGTACCAGCGGCGTATCCACCATATTCTTGTCAAATTTTCATTGGTTTTATCAGTAAGTTATGATTGGTTCTATGATGTGACTCTAGAACATAAATAAACACAACAACCAATGTCTGAGTCATAATTCTGATAGTATACATGTTTGAATGGTGACACAATCCAATTTCTTTAAATGATGTGATGATATGAATGCTAAATTAGTGAGTATAAAACAATCTTCAACCAAGATATTACTAAATCCTACATGGGACTTCTCATAACCGCCTGACAATGCCTCTGATCCTTTGACAAGAATACTTATATATAGGAAGTACCAGCGGCGTATCCACCATATTCTCGTCAAATTTTCATTGGTTTTATCAGTAAGTTATGATTAGTCCTATGTGACTCTAAAATATAAACAAACGCAACAACCAAAGCTTGAGTCTTAATTCTGATAGTATACATGTTTGAATGATGACAGTACCTCTCTCGTTTGTTATGATGGAGAGGCTAGTATGTGTAGAAATGGAACACAACCCAATTTCTTTAAATGATGAGATGATATGAATGTTAAATCAGTGAGTATAAAACAATCTTCAACCAAGACATTACTAAATCCTACATGGAACTTCTCATAACCGCCTGACAATGCCTCTGATCCTTTGACAAGAATACTTATATATAGGAAGTACCAGCGGCGTATCCACCATATTCTCGTCAAATTTTCATTGGTTTTATCAGTAAGTTATGATTAGTCCTATGTGACTCTAAAACATAAACAAACACAACAACCAAAGCTTGAGTCTTAATTCTGATAGTTACATGTTTGAATGATGACAGTACCTCTCTCGTTTGTTATGATGGAGAGGTTAGTCTGTGTAGAAATGGAACAAAATCCAATTTCTTTAAATGATGTGATGATATGAATGATAAATTAGTGAGCGTAAAACAAATTTCAACCAAGATATTACTAAATCCTACATGGGACTTCTCATAACCGCCTGACAATGCCTCTGATCCTTTGACAAGAATACTTATATATAGGAAGTACCAGTGGCGTATCCACCATATTCTCGTCAAATTTTCATTGGTTTTATCAGTAAGTTATGATTAGTCCTATGTGACTCTAAAACATAAACAAACACAACAACCAAAGCTTGAGTCTTAATTCTGATAGTATACATGTTTGAATGATGACAGTACCTCTCTCGTTTGTTATGATGGAGGGCTAGTCTGTGTAGAAATGGAACACAACCCAATTTCTTTAAATGATGAGATGATATGAATGTTAAATCAGTGAGTATAAAACAATCTTCAACCAAGACATTACTAAATCCTACATGGAACTTCTCATAACCGCCTGACAATGCCTCTGATCCTTTGGCAAGAATACTTATATATAGGAAGTACCAGCGGCGTATCCACCATATTCTCGTCAAATTTTCATTGGTTTTATCAGTAAGTTATGATTAGTCCTATGTGACTCTAAAACATAAACAAACACAACAACCAAAGCTTGAGTCTTAATTCTGATAGTATACATGTTTGAATGACGACAGTACCTCTCTCATTTGTTATGATGGAGAGGTTAGTCTGTGTAGAAATGGAACACAATCCAATTTCTTTAAATGATGAGATGATATGAATGTTAAATCAGTGAGCGTAAAACAAATTTCAACCAAGATATTACTAAATCCTACATGGAACTTTCTATAACCGCCTGATAATGCCTCTGATCCTTTGGCAAGAATACTTATATATAGGAAGTACCAGCGGCGTATCCACCATATTCTCGTCAAATTTTCATTGGTTTTATCAGTAAGTTATGATTAGTCCTATGTGACTCTAAAACGTAAACAAACACAACAACCAAAGCTTGAGTCTTAATTTTGATAGTATATATGTTTGAATGATGACAGTACCTCTCTCGTTGGTTATGATGGAGAGGCTAGTCCTTGTGGAAGTGAGACATAGCTCAACTTCTTTTAATGATGAAATTGAAATACGTTGAGATGTATGATGATGTAAATACTAAATCAGTGAGTATAAAACAAACTTCGACCAAGACATTACTAAATCCTACATGGAACTTCTCATAACCGCCTGACAATGCCTTTGATCCTTTGGCAAGAATACTTATATATAGGAAGTACCAGCGGCGTATCCACCATATTCTTGTCAAATTTTCATTGGCTTTATCCGCAAGTTATGATTAGTTCTATGTGACTCTAATACATAAATAAACACAATCAACCATAGCTTGAGTCTTAATTCTGATAGCATACATGTTTGAATGATGACAGTACCTCTCTCGTTTGTTATGATGGAGAGGTTAGTCTATGTAGAAATGGAACACAATCCAATTTCTTTAAATGATGAGATGATATAAATGCTAAATCAGTGAGTACAAAACAAACTTCAATCAAGACAATACTAAATTCTACATGGAACTTCTCATAACCGCCAGATAATGCCTCTGATCCTTTGGCAAGAATACTTATATATAGGAAGTACCAGCGGCGTATCCACCATATTCTTGTCAAATTTTCATTGGCTTTATCCGTAAGTTATGATTGGTTCTATGTGACTCTAAAACATAAACAAACACAATCAACCAAAGCTTGAGATAACATAAAGAAAAACATAAAAACGAAGCGGTTGGAGTTGAATCTTGATTTTTGGTGAAGGAGACTAGTTGGGTGGTTCGTTTGGGCCGTCATTATCTTCAATAAGATTGGAGTTGATGTTGAAAACTCTTCCTCTTGCTGGTGGCCTAGTGGTTGGGTTTTCTCGATTTGCTTGGTTAACTGGGTTTGATTGAGCTTGAGCGTTTATGATGTTAACCAATCGAGGGCACGTGTTTCTAAAGTGGGTAGGGTTGTCACAATTAAAACAAGCTCGAACATATGGGAACATGGGGTATTGGGGTTGTTGATAGGTTTGGATCATGTTTTGAGTAGGGGGAGAGATTTGGTTTTGAGAGGTGCGGCAAGCCTTGCTTAAATGACCATAGCGTCCACAATTCGCACATAGTCGACAAGGTAAGGTAGATGGATGGTGATAAAAACAGGTGTTATATCGAGGGTGAGGTCCAAGGTATGGTTTCTTATTTGGGTAAGTTGAGTTGGGTGCTACTTGAGTGATTGGGATAGCATGGAGGGGTATGGCTTGTGAAATTGGTTGGTTGCGTTGGGTGAAAACAAAAAGTTGCCCATCTCGTTTTCTCATAGAAATGGATCGTGAAGGGGATTCGGTTTGGGTGGAGTTTGAGGTTTCAGTCGATGTTTTATCCTTCTTCTTCTCCTCCTTGAAGTCTTTATTCCGTATGCGGAATGCACATGTATCGTATTTAGGAATGAACATTCATAAAATAAATATAAAATAATAAATCTACTACATCCATAGGATGTCTTGGGCTTTGCTCGTAATTGGGCCTTGCATGCCGCCATACTTCACCTTCGTAATCATGTGGGCCCCCATGAATACCGGGTTTTTCATATGGTTCGCATGTGTTAGCCTGGTTACGTACAATAAAACCCGGAGAAAATCGAGAAATAAGTATGTAACGTATGATATTCGGAATGTATCCCGGTGTGGACACGGTGACACCTCAAAGTGGGGTTAGTTCGAACGACGTTTGGGGTGGCATGCTTTGGCCTAATAGGTCCTTTGTACTCTCATCGTTAGTCCCCAGGTAGGCAAACTGGTCCGTTATATTGGATTTATACGAATGCCAACCTAGACAGGACGTTCCGACTACCGGTACTTGTACCCTTACAGTTACTACATGCCCGTCGCAGAACTCACTTTGATGAGATTTGAAAAATGAAAAATGCGACAAAATCTTTGAATAACGAAAGTATGAAGATGATTTGAATATGTGAACATTGAAATATGTATGATGAATATATATGTAAGTATGTATGTTTGACTGTAAGTATAATTCACTATGTATCACAAAATGTAATATTGGAAATGTTTGCATGCATTTGTGTATGTAATAAATATGAAACAAATAAATATCATAAGTTTGCATGTAACCACATAAACAATTAAAATCTAGTCAACTATAGTATAGGCTCTAAGGGTCTAATAACCTATCCTATATCCCTATAGTCATGGCTCTGATACCAATCTGTCACACCCCGACCCGCAGCGGAAAAGGTGATCGGGGCATGATTGGGTTATCATCAAAGCTCATGACATTTATTATAACGTTTCATATTTATTATTACAATTTAAAGGGAAACATACAATCATAATTACATCATGTTCTACACATCATTCTAGACTTCATTATTTTCTTCTAAGGCATTTTCCTATGTTTTCCTTGCTTCATCCTGTTCACCTGTATCATGTGTAAAAATGGTTTTTGGATCAACAAAAAGTTGGCGAGTGAATCCTCTGAAAAACATTTGAACAATTTTATTGAATTGATTATAAAATAAAGTGCATAACCACATATGAGTAAATATAGATGTAAACTTATTCACAAAACACTTAATTATTAAATAATGCACACACATACAATAATAGATTGTTTTGAGGCACGCGTTGCTCAACCCGTCTCCCACGAGGAACTGATGGGCCAAATGAATGAGTTTTGAGGCACACGTTGTTCTACGAACTGATGGGCCTAATGAATGATTTGCATACAACTAGACAATATGTAATACATAACTACAAACAATATTTACATTCTAAGTTTAAATCATAATATGGTATGGCACGAATTTGAATAAACGAATTAATTTAAGTGACACATGATACACCCCAAAACGTGTAATTAAAAAGGGGAGTTGTAAGATTCACTCACATTGGGTGCGTTCGGTTGATGATGTTGAATGCGCACGAAGTTGGATTTAACCACGAGTGAAACTAACCTAGATAATAACATAATGGTTCGGTAAATAAGCGGATTTTATTAATCAATTTTTAGTAGGATTATTGGATATATTTTTGTGAGTTTAAGGCTATTTTCTAATTTTAAAATGTTATTTTTAAGTATTTTTAATTGATTTTTAAATAAAATAAATAAATAAAAATAATAAAAAAATGTTGACTTTTTGACCGTTGACTTGTTGACCGTTGACTTGTTGACCGGTTCGGTCGGTTATATGTGTGCGTTGGGTGAGACTCGAACTCGTGACCTCTCGTACGCGTGCACGCAACTCTGCCAACTAAGCTACGTGTCTAACCCGAAATATTTCTGTTTTTAATTATATTTATATACTAATTACATTAATCCGAAAATCACTTATTTTAAAAACGATTTAATGTATCGACTCGGTGCTCGCCACGGGTCTCGAACCCGGGACCTGTGGTTTAGTTTGGCACACAGTCCACCGCTGGACTGTGTGTCTAACTTGGTAAATAATCTGGTTTTTATTATACTTATATACAAACTAGGTAAATTCATTTCTGTCCTTGTATAAAAAGTTTGATAATTGCCAGAACCGGTGCGGTAGCCTGGACTCGAACCCGCGACGTATGATTTAAACTCGCACACAGTCCACCACTGGACTGTGTGTCTATCTCGGTTATTATTCCGGTTTTCATTAAACTTAACATCTATTTGCGAGTGGATCCGGTTCAGTTTAAAAAAAAAGAACATTTTTATTAAGGCGAGTGTGCGTGTGACAAGGATCGAACTCGGGACGTATGCGTGTTTATTTGCACACAGTCCACCGCTGGACTGTGTGTCTAACCCGAGATATAACTTGATTTAAATTAAATATATATATAACCGAAAACTTCATCTTCTTCGTTAAACTTAACCCATAACCAATGTCCGACTGTTTCGACAAATTAATCAATTTCTTTAGTAAGTTGTGATTAACTACATATGAGATTAATAAAAACGAGAGAGATTAGGTGTAAGATATACCGAACAGAGATCCCCTGTTTCGCCGGCGAGTTTCCGATGACAGCAGGTTATTCCGGCGACGTGTATCTTGCGGCAGAGGTTCTTCAAGAAGTTTGAGGTGAGTGTGGGTGACTTCGGTATGAGCTCTAGGTGTTCTGTTTTTAGAGTAAGGCACAGAGGTGAAGGGGTTCGGTTTTTCGGCGAGTTGCAGAAAGTTTCCGGCGAGTGAAATTACGTCGAGAATGGGTGTGATTGTGAGCGAAAAGGTTATCAGAGGTTAGAGGGTGTATTTATAGGGAAGAACATCGACGAATTTGGTCTGATTACCGTCTTGATTCGTTGGTCAAAATTTTCCGGCGGTTATGACTAATGTCGCGGACTGGACATCGGTTATAACCGACGTTGGGGTTAATGCTTCGGTTAAATCAGAAGAAACCGTCAATTATCGCCGAAATCGTCGGGATTTCCGACGACTGCGAATTGGGCGCGTCATTTTGAATTCGAGATTGTGATATTTGAATTAATTGTTTTGATATATTGCTAAAGAACACAAGTGGTGGAGTGGTTTGGTGAATGAGAGTTAAGACTTGGTTGACTCGGCTGACCCGGCTGACCCGGGTTTCTAATCCAGCAGCCTTGTTTTATTTTTATTTTCAAATATAAATTTTATATTCCAATATACTTATTAATTATGTATCGTTTAAAATTAATTTGAGCATTAAATACGGACGAAATTTTTAACTGATTGTTCGGTTAATAAACGAAGCGGGTTTGGTAAATCCGGTTTTTGACGGATGTTACACAGATTAACTCAGTTCTAAGTGAGTTCTAGCTCACTATACTCCTTGGATTCCTTCCTATTTTCTTAATCCTTTACTTTTTTTTCTTTCAAGAACATTCTTGGTAGCAAGTGTTGAATACTACCAAGCTTATCATTTCCCCTATGATTATACTTGTGCTAGTAGTAGTGTGAACGATAGAAGCTTTGGCTTCCGAATTATTTCCACCACCTCGCTTGCTCATTTGTATGTCACCAAGTGATTTACTAGTATCAAAGTAACAAAACCCCGTTAAGCCTCCATCACTTAGTTAATTCTTTCCATGTTGAAGCGGCTCACCGGGGTTAACCTTACTCGACCACTTGTGTAGTTAGTTTTACTTTCTGTTAATTCATGACCAAGCGTGTCATTATTTATGACTTTGTGCTTTGGTGAAACATATAAAGAGATTTGACATCTCCATACATGACTTCTATGATAATCTTGACTGAATATACTTAAATATATATGTGACTCTCCTAATTTCATAATAAAAAAGTCCGAACAGAATATTGATCACCTTCTAGTTAAGTATTTTGACCTCAGACTATTTTGTCTCGTTACCACTATCCCCGTTCACAGAAATCAGTGTCAAATGGGTACAAAATGGGCTAAAACGTTTCAGAACTGTCACATCACACGAGGTGAACAGTCAACTCGTAAGAGGTGCAAGTCAACTCGCACGAGGTGGTGGATCCACTTCGTACGAAGTGGCATTTTTCCCGTTTTCTTTCTATACTTTCTGTTTCAGAACCTGGATCTATCGTTCGACTCAGCATACTCATGCCCACCTATTTACTCCATGTAGGGTAACTTCGAGTTGCATCACTTGAGCACTCTACGCATCAAATGCTAGGAAGCTTGCGTAACTGTGAGAACACTCGAACACCATTTTTGTTTACACTTTTGGGTGCAACATGTTTAATCTATCAAAAATACACACAATCACACCTATACCTTATACAAACACCAACAATCCATCATACATGCTAAAATACGTGATACATGATTTCTATTCTTGGAACATTCCTATATGATTCGCTTGTCATTAACTTCGTACGAGCCTCCCCTTAACATGTGTAACGCTATAGAAGTAACGTACCGCCCGTATTCTTGAGGTCATATTAAGTATTCTAATTTTGCGGTACACTCGATGGTTGACTTGTTAAATTGCATGCCATGATACATTAATCTAGTTAACTATTTTGCCATGTGGATTCATTTAAACTTTTGTCATTCTTATGCGATATTAAAATTGTGTACTCGCCAATGCTTTTGTGTTGAACTATACTTTTAACATGTTGCAGGTTGATGATGTCGACATTGATGAAATCTAATAGGACGGGCTAGAAACACGCTATTAATTTATGTATTTTTACTTGACATGTTTGTATCTTGTTTCCAAAACTTTGTAATCGAATATTTGAAATGAAATGAAATCATGTTATCTTAATTAATGCCATAATCTAGTGTTATGTTGACTCGAGCAATCTATTTCGTCCCGCCCTGATGTTTCCGCCATCGGTTGGGTGTATCAGTGAACATAACCATGATCCTGCAAAACATCTAGAGGGACACACATTTACTAGGAAGCTGACCCGGGATGAAGAACTGATGGTGGAGAAGTTGTATTCCTCAAACATGGGGCCACATGACATAAATTTAACCATAAGATAACATAACCCATAGAACGTGTGTATTGTACGAGACGTACACAATGTGATAAAGAAGATTAAACACAAAATGCATGGCGGTCGAAATCTTCAATGTAGATACTTGAAAGAATGTTGCTTAAAAACAAATACGTTTATACACCTGGGAGAATCCTTCCACAAATGTGGTTGAGGAGGTTTTCTTTGCTCATCGGCACTTGTACAGTTTATGGTGCGCATTCCCACATGTGTTGATGATTGCCGCTATCTACAAAACAAACTGGCATAAACTTTCGTCTATTCAAGTTATGGGTGTGACATCGACACACAAGTCGTTTTGTGTGGTTCATGCATTTGTATCTAAATAACAACATGATGACTTCTTATGGGTCCTACAGAGGATCAAAGACTTGTTGCAAAAGTGTATGGAGAGATAAAGCTCTAATGAATGTTTGTTGAGATATATTTTTGTTTTGATTGGTCGAAAAAATAACATTTTAGATTTTTACATGACATGTTTCGACATCTAGGAATACTACCTTGCAGTGACAAGGAATAGGTGGCTTCTCAGTTACTTGAATCCACCAAGGCCGTAGTGGCTATGGTTCTGAAGTAGTAATACAACGGGCTGATTTTCTTATGTTGTCTGGTGAATCAGCCATGGGTCGGTTTCCTAATAAGGCTTTGACTATATTTAGAAGTGTCAATTTAAGAATCAAGAAGTGGTGGAGGGAAGAGAAACATCATGAGGTAATAGATCTCTTGGGCATCACTTCTTCTCACTATGATAGTATTTCTGAAGAGATCTGCAATTCCGCTGCCAAAATAGGTGAGAACTCTATAGTTACATTTCATGTTTGAAAATTGCAACATTTTTTTTATCAAACTGACCTGACCCGACCTGACCTGTTTAACGTGTTTTGTTTACTATGTTGTTGAGAGAGAGAGAGTGTGTGTGAGAGAGAGAGAGTAGAAAGAAAGAATGTGTCAACATAACTAGTAAGTGATGACGGGGAATTGCATTAAAATGCATTTCATCTAGAAATGATGAGCATATGGTCTGACTTGTGTTTCATCGTTTTCGATTTACTAATTTTTAAAGTTAAATTATTAAACAATAAGAGATCTCCTGATTTTGGACCTTGCGTTTAATTTTATTTATCTATTAGTGGTTACCATATGATCTTTGCATGATGCCGCAAGGTGCGTGACAAAAATGTTGTCAAGCCGGACCTCAACATCTTTGAAATGATATTCTTTATTCTAAAAACTTAGTTTGTTAACTATTCTTCAGAAGTGAAACAGTTTACAAATAGAACTTTGGATAATGTGAAGCCATGAAAACAATTCTGGAAGTGAAAACTTTGTTTGTTAAAATGGCATAACAGTATATGTACATTGATTTTGGTTGAGATATGCCATCGAAAAAGGCGCTGACGAGAAGATCTTCAAGACCAAGTGCGATCAATGTTACACCTTGGAAAAATGCGTTGGCCACAAACAAGGTCTTCTTATCTCTTATGCTAATGTTTTCTGAAAGTCGTTTCGTTTGCCTTTGCATATCTCTCTCTATTTACTTTTATGCAGTTTTTAAAGGAATCATAATTTACTCACGTTTAGAAGTTTGTTTTAAAGAGTTTGTTGGTTTTATTTTATTTGTTTTGTTGTGTTGTTATTAGTGTTGGCATTAATCTTGACTTTAGTTTAGTTTAGTTTTTATTATTTGGGTTTTATTAATTAGTATTCGTTTGTTTTATTTAGGAATTAAATAATGGGTTGATCGAGTCAAGTAGTAGGTTAGTTGTTACCTTTATTTACGTAGCATGTGCATTATTTATAGGTAAGTTTGGCAATTAATGAAAGTGGGTTTTGAAGCAGTAAAACACAAGTTCTAGTACGTGAGTTCATCTTTCAGATTGAGTGAGAATTTAAAGCTTTCTAACCCAACATTTGGTATAGAGCGAAGGTTAAACGAGGGTGGTTTGAGAGTCGTGTTTGGAGAAGGGGGTGCAGCCCTCTAAACTGCAGTCACAAGAAAGAAGGAAAAAGGAAAAGGCGATTCAATCGCTAGAAAGAAAGGGCTGATCTAGGTCAGCGAAACAGAAAGAAAGAAAGAAGAAGGCTGATTGAAATCAACGAAATAAAGAAGAAAGAAGTCGTGAACGCATGAAAAAGAAGAGTCGTCGCCCGAAAGAATGCGAAAGAAGACGGTAGCAGTGCCGCAAGAAAGAGAAAGAAGACAGCGGTTGCTGCGACAAGACCGAAAGAAAGTAAGACCGAAACTAGAGCGGACATACATGGTTCTTGAGCAAGACCGAGATAGTCAAGATTAAGGGGGTGATTGTTGAAATTAATCTTAACTTTAGTTTAGTTTTTATTTTTGGGTTTTATTAATTAGTATTCGTTTGTTTTATTTAGGAATTAAATAATGGGTTGATCGAGTCAAGTAGTAGGTTAGTTGTTACCTTTATTTACGTAGCATGTGCATGTATTTATAGGTAAGTTTGGCAATTAATGAAAGTGGGTTTTGAAGTAGTAAAACACAAGTTCTAGTACGCGAGTTTATCTTTCAGATTGAGTGAGAATTTAAAGCTTTCTACCCCAACAATTAGTGCTAAAGTAGTTAGTCAAATGGTTGTTTGTTTTAATCGATTCATTGGGAGAAAGTGGGATTAGTTGGTGAATTAGATTTTTGGTTCGTTGGATGTACTTAGCCTATATCAAGGCATGCCCTCATATGTAATAAAATAACATGCACCTTTCATCTTCTTTTCTTTCTGCAAAGTGTATATCTTCACGTATATATATTAGATATCCTATGTTTATAAACGACGTTTTTCAGGTTGCAGGTTACCTTAGTAATTCAGAGGCAGCCATGTCTACTTTAGATTCAACGGGATGGTTAACAACAAGAGACCTGTGCTACATTGATGAAGATAGCTTACTCTTTGTTTATGCCTTTGTTAACAACCACGTCTGCTTTAGATTCAAAGGGATCACAACTGATATACTTACGTTTCTACTCTGATTTTTTATTGTCATATGATAAAACAAATCGCAGTCGAATTACTTAAGATTCTACGCCGTCGCAACACGCAGCGGGTAAAAAATCAAGTTTTGTAATAATGGATAACAAAATTAAAACATGTTATAAAATCATGTTGCAGAACAACATTTTATAATGGATAACAAAAAAAACAATATTATATAAAAACATGTTAATTTTTTCAAAAAGAAACTATATGTTGCGCATAACGCTATAGAAACGTATAACTTTTGTACTTTCTCCCCAACCTTTCTTTTTCATCCATAAATAATGCACATGTACTATACGACGCGCATAGGGCTATACGCGTCAGTATATGACTCAATATCACCAGCCGATCAATGATATTAGCTGCTTGCCAGTTGATAATTGGCTGGTCATCATTGTATCTTATATGATGCAATAAGTCCTATCACATCGTATTGAACAAGAGGTCAAATTATCACGATTATAAATTGGTCACATAAATAAAATCTAAATAGTGATCTAAATCTATGAAATAAAAGAAAAGATATACCACAGTCACTAATCGGTAGCAAAGATCTAAAAATAAAGGTACGTGCCTTCACGAGTAATGAAGGATTTATGAATTAAATTAACGTAGAAAGAGCCTTATCGTACAAAACGTATGAAAAGCATGAAAAAAACGCGATTGTATTTTGATAATTACTTGCTCGTAGGGTAAGTATCAACATTACTCTGCAAATGATCTTGTATGGTAATTATCAAAATTACTCTACAACTGTATCAAAATTAATCTGTAAGTTTATCAAACACATACAATTTAAAATTACTCTACCAGATCATTTGTATAATAATTATGATACTTTAAAAATTATACTACAAGATCAAACTTATCTTAAAAGATCCAATATTACCATACAAGATCATTTGTAAAGTAATTATGATATTCTACAAAATTACTCTATAAGATTAAAATTAACTTACAACATTGTTTTACAAAATTATCCTACAAGATAATTTGTAGCGTGATTTTGATAATTACTCTACGAGTAAATATTACAAAAATGCCACAACATTTTTTTATCTTTTCACCGTATTCGTACGCTTTATATAATAAGAGTATTTCTATTTGCTCTTATGTCATAACATTATTACTTGTTTTTAATAAAATTGGTGTTTTATATTATAAAAAGTATTGTGATACATTAAATAATATATTATTTTGCGATTTTTATAAAGGGAGATAAACATGATATTTTATATCGTTACTTGGGCCATATAATACTATGGGTTTGGATAAGAATATATGATATTTTAAAACTTTAATATATGATATTAGTTATAAATAAATACAAGGATAAGTTGTCATGACTAGTTGCATGAGCGCAGACTTTGGGACCCTGAAAACTTATACGTACGACTCGTATGCCAAATAAGCAAGATCAGATCGAGCTTTCGTCTTTCCGTAAATAATTAAAATTTAACACTTAAATATACATATAGAGGCCCAACATGTATGCAAAGTATTATACATTTTTACTAAATTAATCTTTCTAGCAATTAGAATAACGCAATTTGACATCCTCGTATTAGATTTGTTTTAATCGTAAAGTTAGTAAAATAATTGTTTAATTCGTTAGTAAAATAAGTGTTAAAATAATCGCTTGACTTGTTTACACACAAAACACCAAAAGCGTTATGAGAAAATGCAACCGAAGAATAAATCCAATAAACGAAAACTCTTGGGTTTGGGGTGTTTCATTAATTAGCTAACTAAATTTTCTTTTATTGTTACACTTCATTTTTTTAACTTCATTTTTTTTAATTTCGTATGTTAATTTTTCTTTTCTATTATTAATAGTTAGGTTCGATGACTTATTTTTTCAAGCGTTCTTTTTCGATTGGGACCATGACGAATGAATCGTTATTGATGAACACCCGCCATAGAGGATGGTGGAATCCCAATAGTTCACATTGTGTTCATGCACAATTATATATGAATTTATGTCTTTGTGTACTTAGAATATTATTTCCTGCGTTTTGTGGCCGATTTTTGGTTGACATTGATTTGGTTTATGACGAAAAAAGTAAATATCACTGTATAAATAGAAAAATGAATTGCAAGACAACTTTGATGATATGTAAATTTGAGCTTAGATCAGTATATCACTTATAGATTATTATTCATAACTTGGTTTTAAGTAAAACATTGATAAAAATAAGGACGTCGCATCGGTAATACCCAAATTTTGTAAAAGATCATATTTTACAAAAAAAAAAACAAAATATGTTTAAAATTAATTATAATAATAAAGTAATAGAAAAATAAAAAAGTAAAGGTTACATTGCATGTACATTTTGTACTTCTTTATGATGTTATAACTAACTGATTAATAACAGTTGGTTTTATGTTATTCAACTAGTAAACAGAAACCCATGTGGGTGCGTTGATGATATAAAACCATGAAAGTAATGTTGAAAGGTTAATACAAACCCGCACGTTAGGAGAGGCGTTCACATCTTTACAAAAAAAAAAAAAAAATCTTAGAGTAAGCCAACGTGATGTGACATGGACATTCGTATAATTCAAAAGACTATAAAAGCGAAATCGTTAAAAGAATTCACGATGTCAAAACTTGAAAAATCAATACATTGTAACTAAAGTTTTAGTGCAATAATGTAAATTGGTAAAAAACAAGTAAAACAAAAGAACTTTTATGAAGTTTAGGTCTTATATAATAACTTTATAGTGGTGTGAACAAGCTTAGCTACTTGAGATTGGTTAAAAAGGCTTAAAACAACTCGGGTTAAACGAGCTACAGCCCGAGCCTAAAAATAAGCTTATTTGGTAAACGAACATGAGCCAAAACTTCACTTACAAAGCCCGAGCCTCGTCACGAACCTAAACGAGCCCATTATATATAATAAAGAATAATTTATTAGTTATAAAATTGTAAAAAATAACTAATACATATAGGAGAATAATCTTTTGAGAAGAAAGTTAATGTGAGAAGAAAAACAAAAAATAATATAATAGTAAAAACTAAATAATCTATAATTCTTTCTATTAATTGTTTTCTCTCTGATTAATTAGTTAAAAACACTTTATACTACACACATGAAAATCTATCCAACACATATATAAAATTATCCTATATTTATCGTACACTTTATCCTACAAATATTGGAATTTATCTTTTGTGTAAATTAGTCTGTTTTATAAAATATTTTTTTAAAATAAGTTATTAATTTAATTTAGTTTGCTAAGTTAGAGAAATAGAATAAATTATTCAATTCTATAAATTATCTCATATGCACTTATAATAACATTAAATAAATATTAAGTGAAACATGAGTTTATTTAAAAACTTTAAAAACCAATGTGAACTAGTCTTTTTTATCTTAATAATTATAAAATAAATAACGACTTAATGGTAAAGTTTAAAATTTTCTCCTCTCTAATTATTTATTTATTTGATCTTTTATTTTTTCTCTCGTAGTTAAATAATTTGTTAAATTGTATATATACACACATTATCATTTCTCTCCATTTAAATAGTTTGTTAATTAATACATATATGCACATTTTCAAACCATGTTCATAACACAAATGTGCATAAGGTTAGGTTTATTTGTGAATCTTACCCCTATTGTAACACCTAAAAAATATTAAATTATATAAATAAATAGGGGCATTTGACTTAGTTAATGGAACCCCTTTAAAGGAGGGTGGACTGACAACGTCCCTAAATATAACAAATATTTAATAGTATTCAGCTTAATGGTAAAAATTATGCACAGGTTTATTATTACAAATTTAACTTGATTAGTTACTTGTTGATAACTAATAAAAGTACTTGAGTAGTGTCTTTGTATAATAAACAAAACATAGATGACCGAATGGGACACTTAGTAAACTAGTAGTAATAAATAGAAATTTAAAACACAAAACAGACACTAATGTGTGTTTTGGTCGACCAGACAAGAACAAGAAGAGGGAAGAACCCTAATATCATCAATCCCTTAAAATCAAAGAGAAATTGGGCCTGAAATTTCTTGCATGAGCATAAATTAAAGATAACTTAGGCAAAGGAATCATAAGGTATGTCTAATTTTGATCCTTGGTGATATTATGAAACTACAATAACACCACAAAGTCTATGTTGAGTATAATTATGAATGTTATGATAGAATTGAGGTATATAAGTGTCTAGGAACAAACATTTGATGAAAATCAGTGATCAAATATTATAATATGAGTGTTTGGATGATTAACAATGTTTATGCTAAATGGGTTTTTTATGAATATGATGAACACATGAATTCTGATGGTAAAATTTGTAGTATTTAATGTTAATATGTTAGAATCTAAATGTAAATCGCACATTCTAGATGTAGAGACTTGAAAGGATGCTAATTCATGGTTGATAGCTAAATCATAGACTTGTAAGAGTAGTATAAAAATCTTGCCCACAAGGTGCTCGATGTAATGCCTAAATGATCATAGGTTATTGAAAAATATGAAAGAATCGTTTAAATGAGACTCTGACAAGTTACATATCATATATTATACTATAAATTCTAAACAATAAATCGGGTTGAACTATATAGGCAAGTTGGGTGAAACATCAAATGACAAAGTCGGGACGAATACGCTTTTGAAGGGAAATTTCTAAGGTACGTGGCTTATTGCTTTGTAAAATCTTAATTATGATTCTCGTAGTAATATATGTTGAATAATGAAGCGAACCTAAATAAATTCGACTCATTCATAAATGATGGATTTCACACAAATGAATCGAACAGGTGATATCGAATTATAAATTGTTTGGGTTATTTTGAAAGTGATGATTTTCACACAAATAACCAAATAGGCTAGAAAAGAGATGAGATAATAAGTTTGGTTGAATTAAAGCGATGGACTTCTTCTAAAAAACCAAGCGGGTTAAAACAAATGATAAATAAAGATTTGGTTGAGTAAAGCGATAGATTTCGCTAAAGCAACCAAATGGGTCAAAGTGTTATAATAAACAAAGATTTGGTTGAATAAAGCGATTGATTTTGCTAAAGCAACCAAATGGGTCAATAAAGGTTTGGTTGATTAAAGCGATGAGATTCGCTAAAGCAATCAAACAGGTCAAAATTATAATATGGATAAAGGTTTGGTTGAATAAAGCGATGGATTTCGCTAAAGCAACCAAATGGGTCAAAGCGTTATAATAGATAAAGGTTTGGTTGAGTAAAGCGATGGATTTCGCTAAAGCAACCAAATGGGTCAAAACGTTAGAATAGATAAAGGTTTGTTTGAATAAAGCGATGGATTTCGCTAAAGCAACCAAATGGGTCAAAACGTTATAATAGATAAAGGTTTGGTTGAATAAGGCGATAGATTTCGCTAAAGCAACTAAACGGGTCAAAATGACAAGATAAACAAAGGTTTAGTTGAATAAGGCGAGGGACTTCGCTATGGCAACCAAACATGTCAAATACAGTTTTTAATGCATATCGGAATGGATGTGAGAATGCTTGTTTTATTTTAAATGCGGATAAAGGGTAAAATCGGAAAATATGCGTACAACCGAGTAACAGATACGTATATCATAAGTAGTTACCCTGAAATGGGATATATTTATATAATTAATGATTCCATAAGGATTTATAAAGTATATCAAGTTTGTTTGCTCAAAATGAGCAAACAGGTCAAAACTAGGAGATTTACGAAACTAAAACCATGTAGCGTAAATTTTCATAATAAAGTCATTATAATAATGAAAATAAGAAATAATATTTTACGGATGGATTTTTTTGGTAATTTCGAGTCATAAATTGATGTACGGAAATTGAAATGCGTAAATCGGACAAATAATCAACACAACAGCTAAACGGCTGCAGCAGATGACGTCGCCGATGCTGCAATGATGTCCGACGGCTTAAGCTACTGCTTACGGTAGTTAAGTTCCGACGCAATAAATAGAAGAATCCTCGCCGATGCGGCCTTCTGTCGTCGCCGACGCCACTTCAGAACCTAAAAATTTAAATTTTAAGTTTTGTTTAATTAATTATGATATGATTTCATTTATCCAGTTATGTACTAACTAGCTGTTAATAAATTTAGATGACTACGAAGGACGTAAGCTTTTGTGGGTGAAGATCAAGCTATGAAGAAGAACCGAACACTCTCGGTATTCAAGCTTTCGTTTGTTTGACTTACTTTATGTATTAACTTTTGTTTAAAATGTAAAGTTGTTTTAAAATACTTATAAAGTTTTAACACAACTTGGTATTTGAATGTAAAATGAAATTTTTGTTTTCTTTAAATACTTGTAACATTTTATATAAAATACTTAACTTATAAGTATGGGTCTTACACCCAATAGCGAACAAAACAAACTCATCCTAACCATTGATTTTGTAGATTGGGATTTTTTCTTTAATGGAAAAATTGTAATTATCTTTCGTAACTTCAATGTATTTTAATAGACAAGAGGGTATATTTTTATTTTTTTTCTCTCCATTTAGTTAATTGATTTTTGTTATCTCTCCTATTTCTCTTTCTAATTAAAAGAATAATTAATTATATTCTCTATACTTTTTTCTCTCATAATGTTCTAACTTGATATTTGATAATTTTAAAAAATACAAACATTATCAAATATTGTTCCATCTTATGTTTTTTTAAAAATAAATATTAAAGCTAATTAAATTATGTTTTTAACTGGTATAAAACATCGTGAATTAACCTATAACTTGTAATATACATCGTCAAGAAATTACAAAAACATCTCCTTCCTAAAAACACGTCAATAATTACAAACCAATCTCTTTCCTAAAAACAAAAACTACTATAACACATTGTGAATTAACTTGTAGTTGGTAAAACACATTGTCAAGAGATTGTTCATTGAGGATTGTAACTGGTAAAACACATAATCAATAAATTGTTTTGTACAAGAGTCGTTTACAACCAAAAACGAAAGCTATAACACATTGTGATGAACCTGTAACTGGTAAAACACAATCAACCATTGCATTGTACATCACCATTTATTTGATCCGCAAGTTTAACAGACAGAAACAAGAAAAAAACGGATGAAATATGCATCAGAAATCAATCTTCGAAGTTTAAAGTAATTGCATATTTTTTAATTGATTTGAGATATCTTATTTCTTTAAATATCTCCTTTTTTTGTTTAAAAGATAAACCTTCCTTAAATAACTTAAATAGTCGATCAACTTTATGCTCATTCGTAAAAAATACATAAATGCCACATGTCACAAGGAGAACTCTTCCTACACTTTGTAGGAAAAGTAGGCTTTGTAGCTAACTCCTACGCTATGTACGTATATGTATACTATCAAACAATGCCCAAAGCTTCTTCAAATGCACATACATGTACGCATGTATTATATCAAACCATGTTTAAAATAATCTAATTTCTTTAATGTGTACATACACTAATAATTATGTAACATGTTTTTTTAAATTAAAAAACTATAGTAATACTATACTCAAATTAAAGAAAATAAAATGCTCATTCTTATGGTATAATTTACACCACTTGAAACGTTGTACAAGTTAAAGGTTAGAAGAATACACGATGACAATGGAACTGAATTCATGAACAATGCCATGGATGACTTTTGTAGTTCGAAGGGAATTCTTCACAAGTACAGTGCTCGTTACACTCCACAACAAAATGTGTCACTGAGCATAAAAATAGAACACTAATCGAAGCTCTTAGGGCAATGTTAGTAAAGTCACAATTGCTTATTCCATTCTGGAGTGAAGATGGGACATCTGTTTGTTACACAATGAATAGAGTTTTAACAGTCAAAAGGGACAACAAGACCTGTGATGAGTTGCTACACAAACGAAAACCGAATCTGGAATACTTAGAACTGGTTGGCGCACCTTATACGATGATTGATCTTAATGGTAAGTTTGGAGCTAAAGCTATTGAGGATACTTCCTTGGTTACGCCACTACAAATAAAATAGTTTAGAACCTCTAAACCAAAAGGATTGAAGAATGGTGAAAAGTGAAAGTACAAAGACATATAGTTCCCACTAGATCTCCTAGTGAGCCTTGGATGTTTGACTATGATGTCCCTTTCGATTTGTTTAGTTTGGATACAACTGAAGAGGATGCTGCTGCTCAGATGTTTTTAAGAGTGATAATGCAACTGGCTAGCCGCTAGTTCGTCCTATTGTGGTTAACTCACAAGCTTCATCATTCGTTAACAACAACATTCTCATTGAGGAATTTCAAGATGCTCTAAATTACGGTGAATCATTAGAAGATGATGGATTTCATGATGCAAACCAGGAGGCAACAACAGCTGTAGTGCAAGGAACTTATGAGGATACTACTCCAGTGAATACACCTGCTACGCGTGAAGCTAATTCATCATTATCTTCTAATAATAAGAGTCTTTTGGTTGTTGTTCTCAATATCAATAGTATGGATACAAATGCTCAAGTTCCTGCTAATCCGGAAACTAGAATACATGATATCCATCCTTTGCAAAATATCATTGGAAATGTAAACAATGGCGTGCAGACTAGGAATTGATTAAGAAATAACAACAATGGTTGCTTGTATTAAGAGATAAGAGAATATGGTGTTCAGAATGACTAGTCTTTCACTTGTTGTCTGTCAAAAAGAGCCAAAGTCTTGGAAAGAGGCATTAAAAGAAGAGTCGTGGGTAGAAGCCATGCAAGATAAACTTCAGCAGTTTCAGAAGTTGGGTGTGTGGAATTTGATTGATAAGCCTGACAACTACAAGAAAATTGCAACTCATTGGGTATTTAAGTGTAAAAAAGATGATTGTGGCATTGTAGTGCTCAATAAAGCTAGATTGGTTGTTCAAGCCATTAGTCAGATTGAGGGAATAGATTACAACGAAGTGTATACGCATGTTGCACGTCTCGAAGCAATTTGAATATTCCTACCTTATGCTTCTTACAAGAAGTTTAAGGTCTACCAGATGAACGTGAAGTGTGCATTTCTACATGGTGTAGTTGAAGAAGAGGTGTATGTTGAACAACCGCCCGGGTTCGAAGATCCAAATAATCCAGATAAAGTTTGGTTACTTAACAAGGCGTTATACAGACTTCATCAAGCTTGTGGGCGTGGTATGAAACGTTGTAGACCTATCTTCTGGAAAATGGGTTTAGGCGTGGATTAATTAATTGCACATTATTCATCAAAGAGAAAGATGGAGAACTTTTGCTGATGCAAGTATATGTGAATGACATCTTCTTTGGATCGATCAATGATGATTTATAAGGATTTGAGTGTGTCATGCAAGAGAAGTTGCAACGAGCGCGATGGGAGAGATGACTTTCTTCTTAGGGTTTACAAGTAAAACAGTCTGAGTCTGGGATTTTCATCCATCAGACTAAATATGTTGGTGACTTCTAGAGCTGATTCCAGATGACTGACGCGAAACCTGTTTCTACTCCACTTAAGTTAAATCTCATGAGATTACTTCTGACACTAAGGGTGAAACTGTTGACCAATCGTTATATTGCTCAATGATTGGATCGTCCATGTACTTGATTGCTTCAAGACCTGATATATTGTGTCTTACATGCCTACTTGCTCATTACTAGTCGAACCCGGAGGTTTTTTATTTTGCTCCTGTGAATAGGATTTTTCGTTATCTAAAGGGTTGCCCCGACACCGGTCTTTGGTACCCTAAGGATGATAACTTTTACTCGAACCCGGAGGTTTCTCATTTTGCTCCTATGAAGAGGATTTTTTGTTATCTAAAGGGTTGCCTAGACACCGGTCTTTGGTACCCTAAGGATGATAACTTTGATTTGATTGCTTATGGTGATTCAGATTATGGTGGCTGCAAGATCGACTTAACGTCCACAATGGTTGGATTTCAATTTTTGGGAGACCATTTAGTCACCTAGCAACGCAAAAAGTAAACATCTATGGCTATATCATGTAACATCCGTCAAAAACGGATTTTACCAAACCCGCTCCGTTTATTAACCGAACAATCAGTTTAAAATTTCATGGCGTATTTAATGCCCAAATTAATTTTAAACGATACATAATTAATTATTATATTGGAATATATAATTTGTTTTTGAAAAAATTGTTAAAAATAATGAAATAAAAATAAGATGGTTCTGCCGGGTTTCGAACCCGGGTCAGTCAACCGGTTCAGCAAACTTAACACCCACACACTCAACCACTGCGCCACTTGTATCTCTTGTTAAATATTGAAGACAATAAATTCATAACATGTTTTCCGAATTCGAAATCGGCGCGCCCAAATGCAGTCGTCGGAAATCCCGGCGATCTCGCCAAGAATTTACGATATCTTCAGTTATAACGTAAAACTTAATCACTACATCGGTTATAACCGACGCCTGAGTCCGCGACACAAGCTATAACCGCCGGAAAACGTAATGACTTTGAATCAAGTCGGAAATTGGACCAAATTCATCGATAACCTGCCTTATAAATACCTCCTCGAACCTCTGCTAGCCTTTTCGCTCAAAACCCCACCTTTACCCGACGTAAATCCATTCGCCGGAAAACTTCTGCACATCGCCGGAAAACCGAACCCTTCACTTCTGAGCCTTACTGAACCCCCTGAGCTTATACCGAAGTCACCCACATCATTTTCAAGCTTTCTGAAGACTCTCTGCTGCAAGACACACGACGCCGGAATCTTTTGCTGTCGCCGGAGTTCTGCCGGAGAAACAGAGAAGTCCAGTCGGTATACCTTACGCTTAAATCTTTCATTCTTTTTACATATCTCATCTGTAATTAACCTCAAAACACTAAAGAACACGATTAAAACATCGAACCAGTCGGACTTCCGATTCTGGTTAAAATCTAACGAAGAAGACGAAGTGTCCGTTGTCTATAAGTTTAATTTAAATCAAGTTATAACTCGGGTTAGACACACAGTCCAGCGGTGGACTGTGTGCACATTAAACACGTAAACGTCTCGAGTTCGAATCTTGTCCCACGCATGCTTGCCTTAATAAAAATGTCTTTTTTTGTTAACCGAACCGGAGTCACCGCTGTACATGTTAAGTTTATTAATAACCGGAATAATAACCAAGTTAGACACACAGTCCAGTGGTGGACTGTGTGAACGTTTAAACACACGTCACGAGTTCGAGTCCGGTCTACTTCGCCGATTCGGACAATTATCTAACTTTTTTAAAATAAGACAGAAATGGAAATGTTTAGTTTGTATATAAGTATAATAAAAATCGGTTTATATAACAAGTTAAACACACAATCCAGCGGTGGACTGTGTGTTAACTCAACCCACAGGTCCCGGGGTTCGAGACCTGTGGAGCGCACCGAGTCACTGATTAAAATCTTTTTAGAAATAAGCTGATTTTCGGATTAATCTAATTAATATATAAATATAATTAAAAACAGAAATATTTCGGGTTAGACACGTAGCTCAGTTGGTAGAGCTGCGTGCACGTGTACGGGAGGTCTCGGGTTCGAGCCTCACTAAGCGCACACTTACACGCATACGAACCGGTCAAACAGTCAAGGTCAACGGTCAAAAAGTCAATTTTTTTTATTATTTTTATTTATTTATTTTAATTAAAAATCAATTAAAAATACTTAAAAATAACATTTTTAAGGTTAGAAAATAGCCTTAAACTCACAAAACTACACCCAACAATCCTACTAAAATGGATTAATAAAATCCGTTTACTTACTGAACCATAATGCTATTTATCTAGGTTAATTTCACCCGTGGTTAAAACCACTTCGCGTGCATTCAACATCATCAACCGAAGGCACCCACTGTGAGTGAATCTTACAACTCCCCCTTTTTAATTACACGTTTTGGGGTGTGTCATGTGTCACAAAATAATTAACTCGTTTATTTAAACTTGTGCCATACCATATCGTGATCTAAACTTAGATTGTTTATATTGTTGTGATTATGTATTTCATTTTGTCAACTTATATGAAATTCATTCATTAAGCCCATCAGTTCCTCGTGGGAGACGAGTTGAGCAACGCGTGCCTCAAAACCAATCCATTATTGTTCATGTGTGTATTATTGAGTTTATATTGTTTGTAGTTATGTCTTTCTTATAATCATGTTTATGCAATTCATTCATTAGGCCCATCAGTTCCTCGTGAGAGACGAGTTGAGCAACGCGTCCCTCTAAATGATCCATTATTGTTCATGTGTGTATTGTTTATTATTAAATTGATTGATGAATAAGTTTACATCTATTTTTACTCATGTGTGGTTGTGCACTTATTTTATAATCAATTAAATAAACTTGTTCAAATGTTTTCCATAGGATTCACTCGCCAACTTTTTTTGTTGATCCAAAAACCCTTTTACACATGATACAGGTGAACACGATGAAGCAAGGAAAACATAGGAAATGCCTTAGAAGAAAACAATGAAGCCTAGATTGATATTTAGGACATGTTGTAATATTGATTGTAATTCTCCATTAAAGTGTATTAATGAATATGAAACGTATAATAAATGTCATGAGCTTTGATGATAACCCAATCATGCCCCGGTCACCTTTTCCGCTGCGGGTCGGGGTGTGACAGATTTGTATCAGAGCCATGACTATAGGGATATAGGATAGGTTATTAGACCCTTAGAGCCTATACTATAGTCTGCCTAAATTTTAATTGATTAGGTGGTTACATACAAACTTATGATATTTAGTTGTTTCATATTTGTTTATATTTACAGTCAAACATACATACTTACATACACATTCATTATACATATTTCAATGTTCATATATTCAAATCATTTTCATACTCTCATTATTCAAAGATTTTGTTGCAATTTTCAAATCTCATCAAAGTAAGTTCTGCGACGGGCATGTAGTAACTGGAAGGGTACAAGTACCGGTAGTCGGAACGTCCTATCTAGGTTGGCATTCGTATAAATCCAATATAACGGACCAGTTTGCCTACCTGGGGACCAACGATGAGAGTACGAAGGACCTATTAGGCCAAAGCATGCCACACCAAACGTCGTTCGAACTAACCCACTTTGAGGTGTCACCGTGTCTACACCTGGACACATTCCGAATATCACACGTTGTATACATATTTCTCGATTTTCTCCGGGTTTTAGTGTACGCAACCAGGCTAACACATGCGAACCATATGAAAAACCCGGTATTCTTGGGGGCCCACATGATTACGAAGGTGAAGTATGGCGGCATGTAGGCCTAATGGCGAGCAAAGCCCAAGACATCCTATGGATGTAGTAGATTTATTTTTCTATAATTATTTTATGAATGTTCATTCCTAGTGCGACCCATGAACCCAAAAGCATCCAACTCATACTCGTGATGCGTATTCCTTGTAAATGTCTTCTAACCACGCCCGTAGGAAGATGAGAGCAGGAAAAGCCCGCGAACGCATGGCTGCCCTAATCGCTCAACAAATGGCTGCCGTAATACCCAACATTGTAATCCAAGTCCAACAAGCACTTACCGCTAATCCTGTCAATCAAGAAAATCAAAACGTTATCAACCCTCCCCCAAATACCACTAAATGCACCTACAAGCATTTCAAATCATGCGACCCTCCAAAATACGAAGGGGCTGAAGGTGTCACCGCTCTCCTCCATTGGTTTGAAGAGATAGAGAACACTTTTCTAAATTGCAATTGCCCCGATGATCACAAAGTGCGATATGCTACCGGTCGATTATATGGGATAGCACTTACTTGGTGGAATACAGAGAAGGCCAAACGAGGTGTGGAAGATGCTATGACCTTAACTTGGAACGAATTGAAGGAAATCATGACCAGATGATTTTGCCCAAGGAGCGAAATCAAGAAATTAGAAGATGAATTTTATTCGTTGAAGCAAATGGAAGGAGACCACACCACATACAACAAAAGATTCCTCGAGTTACATCAAATGTTCCCAACATGTTCACTCCCCTCTACCGTTTGATCGAGCACTACATTCGTGGTCTTCCGTCAAAGATTCAAGACTCTGTAATAAGTACCACGCCTGCAACTTTGGAAGCAGCAATGGAGCTAGCAACAGCGCTCACCGAGAACCGAATCCGGAACAAAGACTTTAAGGAGGAGAAGAAGAAGGATAAAGCGTCGACTGAAACCTCCGACTCCACCCAAACCTGAATCCCCTTCTCAACCCACTTCTAAGAGAAAAAGAGACGGGCAACTTTTCGCTGCTATCCAACGGAATCAACCAATTTCACACGCCATACCCATCCAAGCTATCCCAATCACTCAAGTGGCACCCAACTCAACCTACCCAAATAAGAAACAATATCTTGGACCTCACCCTCAATGCAACAACTGTTTTTATCACCATCCCCTTACCTTACATCGTCGACTATGTGCAACTTGTGGACGCTATGGTCATTTGAGCAAGGTTTGCCGCACCTTTTCAAACCAAATCTCTCCCCCTACTCAAAACGTGGTCCAAACCTATCAACAACCCCAATACCCCATGTTCCCACATGTTCGAGCTTGTTTCAATTGTGGCGACCCTACCCACTTTAGAAACACGTGCCCTCGATTGGTTAACATCATAAACGCTCAAGCCCAATCAAACCCAGTTAACCAAGTAAACCAAGAAAACCCAACCGCTAGGCCACTAGCAAGAGGAAGAGTCTTCAACATCAACGCCAACCTGTCGAAGATAATGACGGCCCAAACGAAGATACCCAACTAGTCCTCTTCACCGAAAATCCAGATTCAACTCCAATCGTTTAGTTTTATGTTTTTCTTTATCACATAGAACCAATCATAACTTAAGGATAAAGCCAATGATAATTTGACAAGAATATGGTGGATACGCCGCTGGTACTTCCTATATATAAGTATTCTTGCCAAAGGATCAGAAGCATTATCTGGCGGTTATGAGAGGTTCCATGTGTAAACTGTTTGAGTAATTATTGTTTATTATTTTCAGTACATGCAATTTCATAGGCCGCCGCTCCCCATTACATTATGAGCGTTGAGCATGTTCCCCATTTCATTATGAGGTTGAACCTGGCGTGCCCACATACGATCTGCTTCGTTTGATTGAGCCTTGATCGCACAGACATTTTCATTTTCAGTACATGCAATACGGCTCCGTTTGATTGAGCCTTGATCGCACAGACATTTTCATTTTCAGTACATGCAATACGATCGGCTCCGTTTGATTGAGCCTTGATCGCACAGACATTTTCATAATCAGTATTTTGTGGTTGTTGTGTTTGTAGTAGAGTCACATAGAACTAATCATAACTTGTGGATAAAGTCAATGAAAATTTGACAAGAATATGGTGGATACGCCGCTGGTACTTCCTATATATAAGTATTCTTGTCAAATGATCGGAGGCATTATCAGGCGGTTATGAGAGGTTCCATGTATAGGCTGTTTGTGTGATTGTTGTTTAGATTAAGTTTATTATTTTCAGTACATGCAATACGATCGGCTCCGCTTGATTGAGCCTTGATCGCACAGACATTTTCATTTTCAGTACATGCAATACGATCGGCTCCGTTTGATTGATCCTTGATCGCACAGACATTTTCATTATCAGTATTTTGTGGTTGTTGTGTTTGTAGTAGAGTCACATAGAACTAATCATAACTTGTGGATAAAGTCAATGAAAATTTGACAAGAATATGGTGGATACGCCGCTGGTACTTCCTATATATAAGTATTCTTGTCAAATGATCGAGGCATTATCAGGCGGTTATGAGAGGTTCCATGTATAGGCTGTTTGTGTGATTGTTGTTTAGATTAAGTTTATTATTTTCAGTACATGCAATACGATCGGCTCCGCTTGATTGAGCCTTGATCGCACAGACATTTTCATTTTCAGTACATGCAATACGATCGGCTCCGTTTGATTGAGCCTTGATCGCACAGACATTTTTCATTTTCAGTATTTTGTGTTTGTTGTATTGGTTGTAGAGTCACATAGGACTAATCATAATTCACTGATAAAACCAATGAAAATTTGACGAGAATATGGTGGATACGCCGCTGGTACTTCCTATATATAAGTATTCTTGTCAATGGATCAGAGGCATTGTCAGACGGTATGAGAAGTTCTATGTAGGATTTAGTAGTTTCTTGGTAACTAATCATAACTTGTGGATAAAACCAATGAAAATTTGGCAAGAATATGGTGGATACGCCGCTGGTACTTCCTATATATAAGTATTCTTGCCAAAGGATCAGAGGCATTATCAGGCGGTTATGAGAAGTTCCATGTAGGATTTAGTATTGCCCTGGGTTAAAATTTGTGTTACATTTATATCATCTCGCTATTTAAAGAAATTGGATTGTGTTCCATTTCTACATAAACTAACCTCTCCATCATAACAAACGAGAGAGGAACTGTCACCATTCAAACATATATGCTATCAGAATGTGGATTCAAATATTAGCTGTTGTGTTTATTTATGTTCTATAGTCATAGAACCAATCATAACTTACTGATAAAACCAATGAAAATTTGACAAGAATATGGTGGATACGCCGCTGGTACTTCCTATATATAAGTATTCTTGCCAAAGGATCAGAGGTATTGTTAGATGGTTATGAGAAGTTCCATGTAGGTTGTAGTATTAGAAGTTTTGCCTTAGGATATAACCATATCCTTCCAAACATATCCAAACTCTTATGCATGATATCATATTTAGCGAATCAATTCTGCTTATCAATACTTTTACAGTAGGCAACAAAAAAGCGATTCCTGTAATGGGGAACTTAACCCTTACAAGGGACGTTACCCGCCTCAAACAAAAATTTAAACTCTTACTTTTCTTCTAAGTATGTAACTGTCAAACTAAACACCATCATTCTTTTAGTCAAATATATCACTACTTAAATTTCGGGACGAAATTTCTAAAAAGCAGGGATACTGTAACATCCGTCAAAAACAGATTTTACCAAACCCGCTCCGTTTATTAACCGAACAATCAGTTTAAAATTTCGTGGCGTATTTAATGCCCAAATTAATTTTAAATGATACATAATTAATTATTATATTGGAATATATAATTTGTTTTTGAAAAATTGTTAAAAATAATGAAATAAAAATAAGATGGTTCTGCCGGGTTTCGAACCCGGGTCAGTCAACCGGTTCAGCAAACTTAACACCCACACACTCAACCACTGCGCCACTTGTATCTCTTGTTAAATATTGAAGACAATAAATTCATAACATGTTTTCCGAATTCGAAATCGGCGCGCCCAAATGCAGTCGTCGGAAATCCCGGCGATCTCGCCAAGAATTTACGATATCTTCAGTTATAACGTAAAACTTAATCACTACATCGGTTATAACCGACGCCTGAGTCCGCGACACAAGCTATAACCGCCGGAAAACGTAATGACTTTGAATCAAGTCGGAAATTGGACCAAATTCATCGATAACCTGCCTTATAAATACCTCCTCGAACCTCTGCTAGCCTTTTCGCTCAAAACCCCACCTTTACCCGACGTAAATCCATTCGCCGGAAAACTTCTGCACATCGCCGGAAAACCGAACCCTTCACTTCTGAGCCTTACTGAACCCCCTGAGCTTATACCGAAGTCACCCACATCCTTTTCAAGCTTTCTGAAGACTCTCTGCTGCAAGACACACGACGCCGGAATCTTTTGCTGTCGCCGGAGTTCTGCCGGAGAAACAGAGAAGTCCAGTCGGTATACCTTACGCTTAAATCTTTCATTCTTTTTACATATCTCATCTGTAATTAACCTCAAAACACTAAAGAACACGATTAAAACATCGAACCAGTCGGACTTCCGATTCTGGTTAAAATCTAACGAAGAAGACGAAGTGTCCGTTGTCTATAAGTTTAATTTAAATCAAGTTATAACTCGGGTTAGACACACAGTCCAGCGGTGGACTGTGTGCACATTAAACACGTAAACGTCTCGAGTTCGAATCTTGTCCCACGCATGCTTGCCTTAATAAAAATGTCTTTTTTTGTTAACCGAACCGGAGTCACCGCTGTACATGTTAAGTTTATTAATAACCGGAATAATAACCAAGTTAGACACACAGTCCAGTGGTGGACTGTGTGAACGTTTAAACACACGTCACGAGTTCGAGTCCGGTCTACTGCACCGATTCGGACAATTATCTAACTTTTTAAAATAAGAGAAATGGAAATGTTTAGTTTGTATATAAGTATAATAAAAATCGGTTTATATAACAAGTTAAACACACAGTCCAGCGGTGGACTGTGTGTTAACTCAACCCACAGGTCCCGGGTTCGAGACCTGTGGAGCGCACCGAGTCACTGATTAAAATCTTTTTAGAAATAAGCTGATTTTCGGATTAATCTAATTAATATATAAATATAATTAAAAACAGAAATATTTCGGGTTAGACACGTAGCTCAGTTGGTAGAGCTGCGTGCACGCGTACGGGAGGTCTCGGGTTCGAGCCTCACTCAGCGCACACTTACACGCGTACGAACCGGTCAAACAGTCAAGGTCAATGGCAACGGTCAACGGTCAAAAAAGTCAATTTTTTATTATTTTTATTTATTTATTTTAATTAAAAATCAATTAAAAATACTTAAAAATAACATTTTTAAGGTTAGAAAATAGCCTTAAACTCACAAAACTACACCCAACAATCCTACTAAAATGGATTAATAAAATCCGTTTACTTACCGAACCATAATGCTATTTATCTAGGTTAATTTCACCCGTGGTTAAAACCACTTCGCGTGCATTCAACATCATCAACCGAACGCACCCACTGTGAGTGAATCTTACAACTCCCCCTTTTAATTACACGTTTTGGGGTGTGTCATGTGTCACAAAATAATTAACTCGTTTATTTAAACTTGTGCCATACCATATCGTGATCTAAACTTAGATTGTTTATATTGTTGTGATTATGTATTTCATTTTGTCAACTTATATGAAATTCATTCATTAAGCCCATCAGTTCCTCGTGGGAGACGAGTTGAGCAACGCGTGCCTCAAAACCAATCCATTATTGTTCATGTGTGTATTATTGAGTTTATATTGTTTGTAGTTATGTCTTTCTTATAATCATGTTTATGCAATTCATTCATTAGGCCCATCAGTTCCTCGTGAGAGACGAGTTGAGCAACGCGTGCCTCTAAATGATCCATTATTGTTCATGTGTGTATTGTTTATTATTAAATTGATTGATGAATAAGTTTACATCTATTTTTACTCATGTGTGGTTGTGCACTTATTTTATAATCAATTAAATAAACTTGTTCAAATGTTTTCCATAGGATTCACTCGCCAACTTTTTTTGTTGATCCAAAAACCCTTTTACACATGATACAGGTGAACACGATGAAGCAAGGAAAACATAGGAAATGCCTTAGAAGAAAACAATGAAGCCTAGATTGATATTTAGGACATGTTGTAATATTGATTGTAATTCTCCATTAAAGTGTATTAATGAATATGAAACGTATAATAAATGTCATGAGCTTTGATGATAACCCAATCATGCCCCGGTCACCTTTTCCGCTGCGGGTCGGGGTGTGACAGATCAACCCATGAAGCTGAATACATAGCTGCTTCGAGTTGCTGCTCTCAGGTTCTATGGATCCAACAACAGATGCGGGACAACGGTTTTGAATTTCTTACTAGTCCTGTCTTTATCAATAATGAAGCTACTATACAGGATAATAAAAATCCTGTAAAGCACATTAAGACCAAACACATCAATATCGAACGAGATAATAAAAGTCCTGTAAAGCACACTAAGACCAAACACATCAATATCGAATATCACTTCATACGTGATTATTTTGAAAAGAAGCTCATCAATGTTGTTAAGGTCCACATGGCTACCAACGTGCCAACTTATTTACCAAAGCTTTTGACAAATCATGTTTTGATTATTTTCCTCGAGAAATCCAAAAAGATGTTTTTAATTTATTTTACTTTTTGAGTTTTAAGTGGAGAAAATTCTAGAAAAATACAAAAACATTGGAAAACGTCAAAAAGACAAAAACAATAGAAAATCAACAATGAGTCTCCTAGCGAGAAAAAAAGAAAATGATAGTACATCAGAGGTCTATCGAAACCTCTTTAAACCTAAATTGTTAAATGATAAGTAGCTCTACTAATGATGTATCGGCAGACTCACAATCTTTTTTAAGTATGCAGAGCGATATAAACATAACAAACTGAAGACTGTGTGGGAACTGCTTATTGGCATATGGTCTTAGTACCGAAATTTTGTTTGATAGACTGCCAAGGTTATGAGATATGTGGTCTTTATATTGTTTATCACCTGGGTATCATGGTCCTTCTTCTACCTTAACGGGGACCCAAGTTTAAAACTTCTATGATGCTATACCTATACATGTAAATACTGTATACGACCATCAATAAGTGATACTCTTATCACATCCATCTCATGAATAAGTAATTTTTAATCACATTGCATGCATCTATCATCTGAGAGTCAAGTTAGTCTCTTTCTCAATGCGATGATACTAACCGGAACATGGACTTGCTCTCGGTACATGCATCTGAAATCAAGTTTCTCATCAATAAGTGATTTCAACACATATGGCTTGTTTTAAACCTCAAATAAGTGAGCTTTCTCACACTCTATATGTTAAAAAGATGATAAACAGTACACTCAACAGTAAGATGAACTCTTGCACATACCTTGATACAGGAATGTGCCGTGAGTGGATGAACACTGGTTGGTAAGTATAAATCATTAATGTAAGCGTATCCCCAAGCTATATGATTACATCTGTGTCACACCCCGGATTTCCAACCCAAATCCATATACTGGTGGGCCCGGGTGGGGAGTATCGTGATGTCAGTTGATAATCATCATAGTCAATTTAACACGGCACAGTGGAAGTCTTGGAGTAAAATTACTATTACAAACTGAATGTTCGAAAATACAAAATAATATACAGGATCGTAATAGAAGATCCACAAGCGGATCATAAATTGTACATGGAAAGAATACAAAACTGACTTTGGGCAGATTTAGGATTTGCAAGATCCTCTATCACTACCGAGCACTTCCAGCCTATTTTCGTATTGCACCTGCAGTTTAGTCTTCTGAAAATACGTCAGCTTTCGCTGGTAAATACACCCAACCGACTCATTTTGAAAACATTTCAAAAATGTTTTAAGTGCTTATCAGCACAAAATCTTTTTATAACTTGGGTTAATTGATCATCCAACCTTGTTAACAGATTCACATGTTTGTCTATACATACAGGGCCCGGTACAGAGACCGAGAACAATTAACGTACACACCACTTTGGACTCACGAAGGAGTCAATTCTTCTCAACCTTGTGGGAATGCATAATTGAGCGTCTATCGGGTGTATGCCTAGACCCGTGCTAAGGTCGTGGCCATTTCTATTGTAATGAGCCGAGGATATCCAGGACACGGTAGTTAACCCCCGATGTTTAAATTATCAAACAAAACTGATTAAAACAGAATACGTGGATTTACTAGCCCCGAACCGGCGTTCGATTGATCCCATTTCCGACCAAGCGGTAATAATTTACCGTAACCTAAGCCCGTGTAGGGGAAATAAGTCGAGAGTATTTACCTGAGCTAGTCTTCTTTAATTTTAATAACTCAACCGTACACAAAAGTACTAAGTGCAGATAGCATTTATCGGCAAGTCTCTAGTCTGGATTATGGCATAAATTAACCAATTAAATACTAACGGTCTTATTTAAGTTATAGACTTAGACCGACTAGCGTGCTTGATCAAAACGTATGACGCTAGATTAAATGATGATTGGATAGAATGTAGTTTAATCCCAACAAGTACCTTGACTTGCATAATATGGGTAAACTATTAACATTCTGGATTTTGAGATTAACATGATAAGGTTAAACCCGTTTTGGTTAAATTCTGTAAACTTGTTACGTATAATCAACCGTATGCTTATAAGCGATAACGGGTAACCGGATAAGTCATGACAAGTTCTATATGCTATTATATTTTAAATAAGTTAAAATATCAGTCGGATATCAACTTATACGCCCGTTAAGGTTTTAAAACGAAATTATGCCTCATAAGGGCATTTTGGTAATTTCATACCATATAAAAGGAACTTGAATAAAATTTAATGTTATAATTATAAGTATTCTGGAAAACTACTTTATTTATGATATAATATCAGTAGGATACCAATTATATGTGTATTTTATCTTTTATGACCAAACTATGCACCGAAAGGGCATTTTGGTCATTTTACACATAGTTTATAAATTATTTGGAATTCTGAGTTTATAACATGTACCTACTGTAATTATATTTAAAATAAGTTTTAAAATCAGTAGGTATCAAGTCTTGGTCAATAATATGGTTTAAAACCATACAATGCGCCGAAACGGCGTTTATGTCGTAAAATGACGTCTTTATGCGATGTCTTATAAAACTGACATTAAGGTTAGATTAAGATGTTTTAAATATTTTATTTAATATAACATATCAGTAGGTAAATGATTTACCTTGAAAAGATTTGATTAAAACTATTTTATAAGCCATAAGGGCTAAAATCATCATTTATCAACATAGTTTAAGGAACTGTTTGAAAACTCAGTTTATAACTTAGTTTAACATCCCAAATAATCCTACTTCTAATATTATATTAGTAGAAAACTCATTTTCAAGTTCATTACCATTTAAAACCTTGATTTATGCTAAAAGGACATTTTGGTCAAAGATGACATAATTATGGAACTTGTGTATAAACTTAGATGCTGATTATGATCCAGTAATATAACCTCAAATGGTTATGCTACATTATATTATGATCATAATGCAACTTTAGATCAGTAGGTAATGAATCTAAATCGGGTCAGAATCGAAAGTCAAAGCTGAAGTCAAACTTCGTGACTTTTGGTCGCGAACTGACCCTAGAACTGAAATTGACGAGTCGAACATGTTCTAACATGTTCTAATAATTATTACCAACTTTTTTAAGTGTCAAAACATGTTTCATAACATATATAAGATCAATTTATGATTTTTCCAAAAAATGGCTTGTTTGACTTCTTAATATCATAACTTTGACCCGTTAATTGGTCTAGCAAACGTGATCTTCAGGAGGTGCCCTTTTTAAACACCTTTTTGGCACTTTTAGCCCTCCGTAGCCAATACTTGGCATACCCGGGATTATGCCCGGACATTGTCGAGCTCTCGGTTCGTTTAAGAGCTCACCCATAGGTATAAATTAACATGTTGACACTTTTAATCCCTCCATCATCCAACTTTCTCATTTTTACAAAATTGAACTCTCTCGTCCAACAAATGGCACGTATGAGAGTTAGGACTTCGTAAAGGATCACTCAGAGGTTTTATTATAAGCATGTTGACTCTGATGTCACTCAGAGGCTGGACATGTTGACATATCAGTCACTCAGAGGCCAAATTTCAAGTATGTTGACATATCAGTCACTCAAAGGCTAATGATTTAAGCATGTTGACATATTAGTCACTCAGAGGATAATGATTTAAGCATGTTGACATATCAGTCACTCAGAGGCTAATGATTTAAGCATGTTGACATGTCAGTCACTCAGAGGCTCGTTATTTATGCATGTTGACATCGGACCCTCACTCAGAGGCTCAGATTGAGCATGTTGACGCCTTTAGTCCTTATTGGTCTTTAATAGACTATATTTAAAATACAACACGTGTCACTATACTATTGGACACGATTTTACAGGGTGTTACAATCTGATTGATTGAGTTTAGGTGGACTACAATACCGATAATTATTGTAGCCTTCTTTTATAAATTGCTAATTAATCAAACAAGTGTGTTTTAAAAGGACTGTACGCTAATATGATTCTCTTACCCTTGAAACTTGCAAAAATAGTGTTCACATATATTTATTTACTACTTTCTGTCTTTACGTTTGAAAACCTTTATAAAACCAGAAAAGATTTTATTTCTATCTTATTTTTGATGGACCGATGTTGCAGCTCGAATCTATCCCACCTGAAATCTAACTGGAAGCCGAAAAACAATCGTTCCAACTTTTACATCTTCATAATGGTCTGAGTTGACAAGTTTTAGAAAGTTAAGGAGCTAAAAATTGAAAAATTTTGGAAAACTTCAAGGTGTTGTCAGCTGTTGTTGTATGAGAGTTGGTTACATGTGTTGTTGTTTGATGATATCGTTTGAAATCAACCCTTAATGAATTTTTTAGTTGAAAATTTTCTATGTTTGGTTATTGGACCAACTTATGTTTCTCATTACATGTTTAGTTGTGTTATGTGTGCATATATGGCACCTAAGCAAGCTAAAGGCAAAGATGATAAGTTAGAGGGAGATAGGCATTGGGAACAACGACACAATATGTATGCACTCGTGGACCTAGAGAATCTTTATGTGGCTAATTGCTCATCAACAGTACTTGGAAGACGCAAAGTGGTGAAGATCGAAGAATCATAAGCTACATCCAAGGGGGAGTTTGTTTATTCACTTTGTCTCTATGGCTAATGATTAACTTTGATGTATAACTTTCAATCGTTGTTTAGACATGTTTAAGTTATGTTTAGTTTGATTTTGTGTATGTTTACAAAAGTTAAACAACATCCTCCTGTCGTTTGACTTGGATATCATCATGCAAACGACATGGAGTTTACCACTCAACAATGGTTGTTGGTCGGTTCATCCAGTCACTCAGAGGCTTGTTATTTATGCATGTTGATATCGGACCGTCACTCAGAGGCTCAAATTGAGCATGTTGACGCCTTTAGTCCTTATTGGTCTTTAACAGACTATATTTAAAATACAACACGTGTCGCTATACTATTGGACACGATTTTAAAGGGTGTTACATCCTCACCCCTTAAAAGAAATCTCGACCTCGAGGTTTTTATTCAAAAAGATGGGTACTTTTGTCGCATATGAACTCAACCTCCCATGTATACTCAGGACCTCTAAAAGCGTCCCATTTAACATTTACTATAGGTATCATTTTTCTTCGGAGCTTCTTAACCTGTCGATCCTCGATCGAAATCGGTTTCTCAACAAACCTCAGGTTTTCATCTATTTGCACATCTTTGTGCGACTTTTCTAGCGACTCATCGGCTAGACATTTCTTAAGGTTAGATATGTGGAATACATCATGAATTCCATTAAGCTCCTCTGGCAACCCGAGCTTATAAGCTACGGTGCCGACGCACTCGATTATCTCGAATGGTCCAATATATCTTGGGCTTAACTTGCCCTTTTTTCCAAAACTCATCACACCCTTCCAGGGTGATACTTTCAGCATGACCTTGTCCCCTATTTGGAACTTAAGAGGTTTACGCCTCTTGTCAGCATAGCTCTTCTGCCTATCTCTGGAAGCTTTGAGACGATCACGGATTTGCACAATCTTTTCCGTGGTCTCCAAGACAATCTCTGGTCCTAATTGTTGGGCTTCCCAAACTTCTATCCAACACACAGGCGTTCGGCACTTTCTCCCATACAAGGCCTCAAAAGGAGCAGCCTTTATGCTGTATGATAGCTGTTATTGTAGGAGAATTCTATTAGGGGTAAGTGGTCATCCCAACTTCCACCTAAATCAATCACACATGCCCTAAGCATGTCTTCTAGTGTCTGGATAGTACGCTCACTTTGACCATCAGTCTGCGGATGGTAAGCCGTACTAAAATTTAATCGTGCGCCTAAAGATTGTTGGAAACTTTTCCAAAAGTGAGATGTATATCCAGTATCCCTATCAGATACAATAGATACCGGCATACCGTGGAGGGACACAATCTTGTCCACATACAACTTAGCTAATTTATCTGAATTATATGTTTCCTTTATTGGCAAGAAGTGTGCTGACTTGGTCAGCCTATCCACTATGACCCAAATAGTGTTATTATCACTTTTGGTCTTTGGTAACTTGGTAATCAAATCCATAGTTACCATTTCCCATTTCCATGTGGGAATTTCTAATTGTTGTAGAAGTCCTGATGGCTTCTGATGTTCGGCTTTAACCTGCGAACTTGTCAGGAACTTAGCTACATAAGTGGCTATGGATTTCTTCAAACCATCCACCAATAATTCTTCTTTAGCTCTTGATACATCTTCTCACCTCCCGGGTGAACTGAGTATCTCGAACTATGCGCTTCTTAGAGGATTTGATCTCTAAGTCCTCCAAGGACTGGAACCTAGATCCTTCCATTGAATCTAAGGATTCTGTCCTTTCCAGACGGTAACTGATCCACAGTTCCACCTAATCCCTCATTAGGGATATTAGCCTCTAATAGGGCTTGTTTTTGCGCATCAAGTAGCTTCTCACTTAAGCTATTTCTGAGCTCAATGCTCTTAGCGTTAATCCTTATAGGCTTAACTCGTTTTTTGCGACTTAAGGCATCAGCAACTACATTTGCTTTGCCTGGATAGTAGCGAATCTCTCAATCATAGTCATTAAGTGTTTCCATCCATCAGCGTTGTCACATGTTCAATTCTTTCTGATTGAACAGATGCTGGAGACTTTTATGGTCAGTGTATATAATACACTTTGTGCCATACAAGTAATGTCTCCACAGTTTTAGTGCAAATAAAACGGCACCCAGTTCCAAATCATGGGTGGTGTATTTCCTTTCGTGCACCTTTAGTTGTCGTGATGCATAGGCAATCACCTTGCCTTTTTGCATTAGCACACCGCTCATGCCAGTGTGCGATGCATCACAGTAGACTACAAAGTCTTCAACACCCTCTGGTAGGGATAACACAGGAGCATTGCTCAACTTGTGCTTAAGAATCTCAAAAGATTCTTGTTGCTTTGGACCCCAATTATACTTAACATTCTTATGGGTTAAGGTAGTTAAAGGAGTGGCTATTCTTGAAAAGTTCTCGATGAACCTCCTATAATATCCAGCCAATTCTAGGAAGCTACGAATTTCCGATGGGGTCTTGGGCACTTCCCAATTCATTATGGCCTCGATTTTGGCGGGATCCACTGGATACCACGCTCGCTTACCATATGTCCAAGAAATTGGACCTCTCTAAGCCAAAACTCACACTTAGATAATTTAGCATAGAGCTTCTCTTGCCTTAGCAGTTCTAAGATGCACCTAAGATGTTTCTTGTGATCAGCTTGATAACGAGAATAAATAAGTATGTCAACTATGAAAACAATGACAAACTTATCCAGATATGGCTTGCAGCCTCTATTCATGAGATCTATGAATGCTGCTGGTGCATTTGTGAGCCCAAAAGGCATTACTAAGAATTCAAAGTGACCATATCGGGTCCTGAAGGCAGTTTTAGGAACATCTTCACTTCTAACCTTTAGCTGGTGATATCCAGATCTCAGATCAATCTTAGAGAAGTAACTAGCCCCTTGAAGTTGGTCGAATAAATCGTCGATCCTGGGCAGAGGATATCTATTCTTGATCGTTAACTTGTTTAGCTCTCGGTAGTCAATGCACATCCGCATTGAACCGTCTTTCTTTTTAACGAAAAGGATAAGAGCTCCCCAAGGTGAGGAACTAGGCTGTATAAAGCCTTTCTCCAAGAGTTCGTCTAGCTGCGTCCTCAATTCCTTCATCTCTGTTGGTGCTAGCCTATATGGAGCTCTAGCTACGGGTGCTGACCCTGGCAGGATATCAATCTTGAACTCCACTTGTCTATCTGGGGGTAGACCTGGTAATTCTTCTGGGAATACATCGGGATATTCTGAGATGACTGGTAGGTCCTCCATGTTTGGCTTAGGCTCATTTATGGTAACTTGTGCCATGTAAATGACACATCCTCTTCTCAAACACTTGGATGCCTTAAATAACGACACCTTGTCCGGTAATCCATAGTGTGAGTCTCCAGGGATGGTGATTATTTCACCAGATGGGGTCTTAATCTCGATGAGCTTCTTATCGCAGGCAATTCGGGCTTGGTTATGAGATAACCAATCCATGCCTAAGACAACATCGAACCCCGCCAATTTCATTGGCAGCAAAGAGATAGGGACATAGTGATTCTTAATGGATATTGAACATCCATCAAGAATGGAAGATGCTATCTCTAATGTTCCGTCAGCGAGTTCCATCTCATAAGTTTTATCTAGAGTTCTTATGGGCAGGTTTAATAGTTTACTAAACTTATGGTCAACAAATGATTTATCCGCACCCGAATCGAAAAAGAACTCTAGTGTAAGTATTGTTAATGAGGAATGTACCTGTTATGACGTTGTTGTCATTAACAGCCTCCCTAGCATTCATTTGAAAGGCACGAGCATTCCCCTTCTTGGCCTCTCCAGGCTTTGCATCATTACTTTTGGGTTTCTTGGGGCAATTGTACGTTATATGCCCTTTTTCATTGCAGTTATAGCAAACTGCATCCTTAAGATCTTTGCAATCTAAGGTCTTATGCCCTTTTCTTTTGCAGATACCACAGGGTTTGGTTTGTGGATTTATGTCACATTGTCCCCAACGCCTATATTTACAGTTCTTGCACAGGGGTTTGTCATTAGACGCGTGCTGGTTCTTTTTCAACCCGAAATTTCCTTTCTTTTTAAATCTTTGGGAGTTATTATCCTCCTGTTTCCTCTTTCCGTCAGTTTCAGTCCTAACAGGGTGAGGGAAAGAGATAGGTCTACAGCGGACCTATAGGTATTAGGCTTGTGGCCTTTACCATGCCCTTTATCTCAGGTGCCAACCCATTTATAAAACGCGCAATGCATTTGGATTCGGGGGTGATCAAATAGGAAACTAACCTAGATAGGGAATTAAAGTCTGAAACGTACGACCGACAATCTAGGTTTTTCATTGAAAGAGACAAAAAGTCTGTCTCTAATTTCTCCACCTCATGGGGTGGGCAGTAAGTTTCCTTAACAAGGTCCACAAATTTGGACCATCCCAAATTATCAGGTACCTTACCTGTAGACTGGATCATGGCTTTCCACCATATTAGGGCATCGCCCTTGAAGGATTGTGATATGTAGTTGACCACATCTTTATCAGCACAATTGCTGATATCTACAGTCGTTTCCATCTCGTCTAGCCACTTTAGGGCTTCTACAGCTCCTTTCTCCCCGTTAAAGTCTCGAGGCTTACAGGAGACAAAGTACTTATAGGTACATCCGTCTTTAACAGAATGGGATTTTCCAGCATAATCTATTTTCTTTGGTTCACTCTTTGCATTTGAAGAGTGAACGGAGCTCTCTTTATGAGCTGAAGATGGTGGAATAGATAAGGGTCTAGAGCGAGTGGCACTCGACTCTCTTAGCCTTTCTATGGCCTTTCCCATGGCCTTTTCAATAGCCGCATCAATGCGAGCTTGAAAATTATCATTATCGATATCTTTGTTTTCAGCTTTGTTAGATTCTACATTCATGTGGCTACTTTGTGCTTCATTTGAGTTAGCCATCTTTAAGTCTTGGGTTCTATATACCAATAAAACTTCATTTAGCCATGGTATATCAACCATATCGGCTTTCAATATTGGATATAACAATACATTGCCTATACTAGTGTGTATAACATCATAACTCTTAGGCTCACATAACTATATTTGGCTTAGGTCTTACTAGGAGCATTATAGGCAAATTACAATTTGGACGTAGTCCATATATTATTGAACAGTGGATCGCAATGTCACAACTGTCCTTGTCATCATTGACAATTATATAGCTCATAGGCTTGTCCCTAATGGACGTAATAATTGGGCACATTGGCCTACATCATATCAGATGTATTTGGCATATCAGCCTGTCCCATTGGACAATAATTGGGCACATTGGCCTACATCATATCAGATGTATTTGGCATATCAGCCTGTCCCATTGGACAATAATTGGGCACATTGGCCTACATCGTATCAGATGTATTTGGCATATCAGCCTGTCCCATTGGACAATAATTGGGTACATTGGCCTACATTGTATCAGATGTATTTAGCATATCAGCCTGCCCATTGGACAAAAATTGGACACATTGGCCTACATAGTATCAGATGCATTTGCATATCAGCTGCCCATTGGACAAAAATTGGACACATTGGCTACATCGTATCAGATGTATTTGGCATATCAGCCTGTCCCATTGGACAATAATTGGGCACATTGGCCTACATCATATCAAATGTATTTGGCATATCAGCCTGTCCCATTGGACGGTTAGTGTGGTTTCTCAAGCCACACTATCAAGAGTATGAACATTCTTTAATGTTACATAAGAGTACCTTAATGATTGATTAATGGTCCCGGTCACCTTCGACCTTAACAACCTTGGAGGTTTGGACCTAGTCCCTTACCTCTGGATAGAAGGATAACTTCCCTTAACTATCCTGATAGAAGACCCCTTCGTACTTAACTATCATTTCTTGGCCAATATGTGGTCTACGTCACTTGGCATAATCAATCCATTAAGATCTTTTGGAATTATATAGCAGAGCATAAATTTCGAGTAAAATCGAGACCTTGCTTTCAAGAGGATGAATACATATATATGTATATATATATATATATATACATATATATATATAACTATATATATATATACATTATATATATAATATATATATATAATTCCAAAAGTACTTCATTAAATTCCAAATTAGAAATTACAATACTAGAAAATGAAATAAACTATCCATGCAAGACTTTAAAGAAATAAAAATGTCCACGCAGGGACTAAAGAAATAACAATGTCTTCGCTGGGACTACATATTATTAGAACAGACTTCACTCGTCCTTCTTTCCCTTGACCAATTTGGAGAGTTTCTTGAAGAACTTGTTTGTCTTCTTCTCCGTTTTCTCCGCTTGCTGCTGCATCTCTTTCATTCTTTCTAAGGCCTCATTAAAGGCCTCGAGTGGTGGCGGTGGTTGTGGTTGTGGCATAACCGGATACTTGTACCCATGAGTTGGATATCCAGTCGGTGGATAAGTAGGTGTGAAAGGAGACGGGTAAAGTGCATTGTGCATAACCACCTGCATGTAGGGGTCTTGCGACCATGCTTGATAGTCTACCGGTGTAGACGGGTTAAAAGGATTTTATCTAGACGTGTCTGAATATGTTGGAATTGGGTTAGTATAACCCGATGGTGGTGATTGAACAACAGGTGTTGGTGTTGGTTCCACTATAGGTGAAACATTAGAGGGTCCACCCATTTGTGGGTCCTCTTGAATTGTGGGGTAAGAGTTGGGCAAAGGTGGCAGTGATCCTGACCTTTGTCCAGCACGTACCGACATACGTGCTCCACGCTTTCTCCTTGGTGGTTCAAGTGGTGGTTGAGGGTGGTCCATAGGTTCCATGTGGACATCTTCTTGAACAGGGGGTGGTTGAGAGTGATGAGAAGGAGTGTGGGCGAAGGTGAATTGGTTCCAGTATTGGTCCCACTCATTAGGACCTTGGTAGTTTGAATCGCTTGAAATTTCATTGGGATGCATATTTGATCCCGACGGCGGCATCTCCGGGTCGGAGTCCTCGTCCATGGGGTTTGGCTGGTCCAACTGATTTTGATCGGCTGGAGGCGTGTTAAAGTAATGGTTAGGGTTAAATTCTTCATGGTAAGAATGTGAATGGGAATGATGGGCATGGTGTGAATGATAGGAGTGGTGAGAGTGGTAAGAATTTTGGGAATGTGAGGGTGAGTGTCTATTAGAGACAGAGCGTCTCGCTGGTTGCCAAGGAGATGAATCTCCTAATTCTTAGTAAGCATCTGCGTTATGAGGTTGAGGGGGAATACGCCCCGATGGTCCTCCCCTCATTGGACCTTTTCCTCTCCCACTTTGTCCTTGTACACGTGACGACATTTCCTGTTAGAAATCAATTCAAAAACAATACTAATAACTTAATAATGAAATGAGTAATCCTAGGTCAATGCCTAGACTCGGAAGTCTAAGGAACATGCTAGTGTAAGTTTGAGATTAAACACAAAAAAGGCTAGTGTTTAATTCCCTCAAACGTTGGCTCTGATACCAACCTGTCACACCCGGATTTCCAACCCAAATTCATATACCGGTGGGGAGTATCGTGACATCAGTTGATAATCATCGTAGTCAATTTAACACGGCACAGTGGAAGTCTTGGAGTAAAATTATTATTACAAACCGAATGTTTGAAAATACAAATAATATACAGGCTCGTAATAGAAGATCCACAGGCGGATCATAAATTGTAAATGGAAAGAATATAAAACAGACTTTGGGCAGATTTAGGATTTGCAAGATCCTCTATCACTACCGAACACTTCCAGCCTATTTTCGTATTGTACCTGCAGTTTAGTCTTTTTAAAATACGCCAGCTTTCGCTGGTAAATACACCCAACCGACTCATTTTGAAAACATTTCAAAATGTTTTAAGTGCGTATCAGCACAAAATCTTTTATAACTAGGGTTAATTGATCGTCCAACCTTGTTAACAGATTCACATGCTTGTCGATACATATGGGGCGTGGTACGGAGACCGAGACACAATTAACGTACACACCACTTTGGACTCACGAAGGAGTCAATTCTTCTCAACCTTGTGGGAATGCATAATTGAGCGTCTATCGGGTGTATGCCTAGACCCGTGCTAAGGTCGTGGCCATTTCTATTGTAATGAGCCGAGGATATCCAGGACACGGTAGTTAACCCCCGATGTTTAAATTATCAAACAAAACTGATTAAAACAGAATACGTGGATTTACTAGCCCCGAACCGGCGTTCGATTGATCCCATTTCCGACCAAGCGGTAATAATTTACCGTAACCTAAGCCCGTGTAGGGGAAATAAGTCGAGAGTATTTACCTGAGCTAGTCTTCTTTAATTTTAATAACTCAACCGTACACAAAAGTACTAAGTGCAGATAGCATTTACCGGCAAGTCTCTAGTCTGGATTATGGCATAAACTAACCAATTAAATACTAACGGTCTTATTTAAGTCATAGACTTAGACCGACTAGCGTGCTTGATCAAAACGTATGACGCTAGATTAAATGATGATTGGATAGAATGTAGTTTAATCCCAACAAGTACCTTGACTTGTATAATATGGGTAAACTATTAACATTCTGGATTTTGAGATTAACATGATAAGGTTAAACCCGTTTTGGTTAAATTCTGTAAACTTGTTACGTATAATCAACCGTATGCTTATAAGTGATAACGGGTAACCGGATAAGTCATGACAAGTTCTATATGCTATTATATTTTAAATAAGTTAAAATATCAGTAGGATATCAACTTATATGCCCGTTAAGGTTTTAAAACGAAATTATGTCTCATAAGGGCATTTTGGTAATTTCATACCATATAAAAGGAACTTGAATAAAATTTAATGTTATAATTATAAGTATTCTGGAAAAATTCTTTATTTATGATATAATATCAGTAGGATACCAATTATATGTGTATTTTATCTTTTATGACCAAACTATGCACCGAAGGGGCATTTTGGTCATTTTACACATAGTTTATAAATTATTTGGAATTCTGAGTTTATAACATGTACCTACTGTAATTATGTTTAAAATAAGTTTTAAAATCAGTAGGTATCAAGTCTTGGTCAATAATATGGTTTAAAACCATACAATGCGCCGAAACGGCGTTTATGTCGTAAAATGACGTCTTTATGCGATGTTTTATAAAACTAACATTAAGGTCAGATTAAGATGTTTTAAATATTTTATTTAATATAACATATCAGTAGGTAAATGATTTACCTTGAAAAGATTTGATTAAAACTATTTTATAAGCCATAAGGACTAAAATCATTATTTATCAATATAGTTTAAGGAACTGTTTGAAAACTCAGTTTATAACTTAGTTTAACATCCCAAATAATCCTACTTCTAATATTATATTAGTAGAAAACTCATTTTTCAAGTTCATTACCATTTAAAACCTTGATTTATGCTAAAAGGACATTTTGGTCAAAGATGACATAATTATGGAACTTGTGTATAAACTTATATTCTGATTATGATCATGTAATATAACCTCAAAGGGTTATGCTACATTATATTACGATCATAATGCTACTTTAGATCAGTAGGTAATTAATCTAAATCGGGTCAGAATCGAAAGTCAAAGCAGAAGTTAAACTTCGTGACTTTTGGTTGCGAACCGACCCTAGAACTGAAATTGAGGAGCCGAACATGTTCTTACATGTTCTAATAATTATTACCAACTTGTTTAAGTGTCAAAACATGTTTCATAACATATATAAGATCAATTTATGATTTTTTCGAAAAATGGCCTGTTTGACTTCTTAATATCATAACTTTGACCCGTTAATTGGTCTAGCAAACGTGATCTTCAGGAGGTGCCCTTTTTAGGGAGTAACACCTACCTTATTATGATCACTTAGCCATGTTAATTTCGAACAATGGCTGGACCATAATGGTCAAAACCGAAATTCAAAGCGTTTTCCGTAAAACGCTTGACTTTTGGCTATAAAAGCCTATAAACAAAAATGCACAATGAAGGAACACTTACCAGTGATTCCTAGGGTGCAAAAGAACTATATTGGATGCTTCTTTTAGCTAGGAACTTCCAGAGGAGGGAGAAGAGTGAATAAATGAGAAGGTGCAAGTTGGAATGGTGCACTTAAGCACCTATTTATAGTTGGAGAGCTCAAAGGAGGTGAAGCCAGGTGTTTAGGGATGTAAGAGGAAGCTTACAAGTTTCCAAAAACGTGGCATAGCAGTTTACAAGTCCAGAGTTTCGATTTAATGGTTTTTGGAGCTTTGTTTGGAGGTCAAGACAAACTTTCTACAACTGAGCCTCTCTCGCGCCCCGTGAGAGACCCAGGCCAGGTCTCTCGCGGCCCGCGACTGCCCCTTGGCCAGTTTCAAAGTTTGACACTTTAGTCCCTTAACTTTAAAAAGCTTCTAAAAACCTTTTTAAACACCTTTTTGGCACTTTTAGCCCTCCGTAGCCAATACTTGGCATACCCGGGATTATGCCCGGACTTGTCGAGCTCTCAGTTCGTTTAAAAGGTCACCCAGAGGTATAAATCAACATGTTGACACTTTTAATCCCTCCATCATCCAACTTTCTCATTTATACAAAATTGAACTCTCTCGTCTAACAAATGGCACGTATGAGAGTTAGGACTTCGTAAAGGATCACTCAGAGGCTTTATTATAAGCATGTTGACTCCGATGTCACTTAGAGGCTGGGCATGTTGACATATCAGTCACTCAGAGGCCAAATTTCAAGCATGTTGACATATCAGTCACTCAGAGGCTAATGATTTAAGCATGTTGACATATCAGTCACTCAGAGGCTCGTTATTTATGTATGTTGACATCGGACCGTCACTTAGAGGCTCAGATTGAGCATGTTGACGCCTTTAGTCCTTATTGGTCTTTAATAGACTATATTTAAAATACAACACGTGTCACTATACTATTGGACACGATTTTACAGGGTGTTACAATCTGATTGATTGAGTTTAGGTGGACTACAATACCGATAATTATTGTAGCCTTCTTTTATAAATTGCTAATTAATCAAACAAGTGTGTTTTAAAAGGACTGTACGCTACTATGATTCTCTTACCCTTGAAACTTGCAAAAATAGTGTTCACATATATTTATTTACTACTTTCCGTCTTTACGTTTGAAAAACCTTTATAAAACCAGAAAAGATTTTATTTCTATCTTATTTTTGATGGACCGATGTTGCAGCTCGAATCTATCCCACCTGAAATCTAACCGGAAGCCGAAAAAACAATCGTTCCAACTTTTACATCTTCATAATGGTCTGAGTTGACAAGTTTTAGAAAGTTAAGGAGCTAAAAATTGAAAAATTTTGGAAAACTTCAAGGTGTTGTCAGCTTTTGTTGTATGAGAGTTGGTTACATGTGTTGTTGTTTGATGATATCGTTTGAAATCAACCCTTAATGAATTTTTTAGTTGAAAATTTTCTATGTTTGGTTATTGGACCAACTTATGTTTCTCATTACATGTTTAGTTGTGTTATGTGTGCATATATGGCACCTAAGCAAGCTAAAGGCAAAGATGATAAGTTAGAGGGAGATAGGCATTGGGAACAACGACACAATATGTATGCACTCGTGGACCTAGAGAATCTTTATGTGGCTAATTGCTCATCAACAGTACTTGGAAGACGCAAAGTGGTGAAGATCGAAGAATCACAAGCTACATCCAAGGGGGAGTTTGTTTATTCACTTTGTCTCTGTGGCTAATGATTAACTTTGATGTATAACTTTCAATCGTTGTTTAGACATGTTTAAGCTATGTTTGATTTGATTTTGTGTATGTTTACAAAAGTTAAACAACATCCTCCTGTCGTTTGACTTGGATATCATCATGCAAACGACATGGAGTTTACCACTCAACAATGGTTGTTGGTCTGTTCATCCAATCAACATTGGATTGTCTTTAGGAATGCTTTTGTCGTTTGAAGCTATGGTTGTTGTTTATAAATATCTTGTTGTTTGACTATACAGATTTAGAATAGGTTATTAGACTCTTAGAGAGTTTTGGAGAGTTTATCATTTGTATACTGTAAAAAACTCTACTAAAATCAATACATGGAATCTTATTAAGTATATCTTAGTGTTATTGATTGTGTATTGCTTGGTTTGTTTGTACTATCACTAGGATTGCACACTTATTACAACATTCATAAACAAGAAACCATTGTTGTTTAACGATCAAATCTGGGCCTTTAAGATAAAGTGGTGTCCAAGAAATACTTTTTTTAATTGTGGTGTGCTTATTATTAGTCAAAGGCAAACATATATTGAAGGTCACTTCTAGTACCCGTCAATAAATATTTGGGAGAGAAGTTTAGTCTATCCCCTCGTCAGAAAGCTGTGTTTGATTGTCTCCGGGCACCTCATTCTCAGGATTTTCTGACAGTTATCCCCATTGAAGGACTAGGCCAACACATGTCAGCAGTGGAATACCGAGCAATTCTTAAGTACCGGCTAATGATCCCTCTGTTTCCGGTTGATGAGCCCTGCCCAGTTTGTCGCAAGGCTTGTTTAGATACTTTCGGTGAACATGCGGTCCATTGTAAGGAGTTACCTGGTTTTAAATACCGACATGATTTGGTAAGGGATATTCTCTATGATGTTCTAAAGCGGGCATGGATTTCGGCGAAAAAGGAGGCTCCGGTGAACTTTCTGACGGATCCGCTCGACGGGAGGTCTACTCTTCGGCCAGCTGATATTCTTGTGTTTGGGTGGGCTAGGGGAAAACACGCTTGTGTGGACCTTATAGGAGTGTCCCCTCTTGTTGGACTCAGGGATAATGGGTTTGTTGCTGGCCAGGCTGCGTTAAAGGCGGAATCAGGCAAGGTCGCTAAACACGAGAAGGCTTGTTTAGAGAATCAACACGTGTTTATCCCATTCGCTTTTGATACATTTGGGTCCCTAGCCCCAGAGGTTGTGGAATTTCTAAACAGGGTCCAACAGGTTGTGAATAGTAATCTTTCAACCTTTAAGGGCCGGTTCGTCTTTAGTAGGATTGGTTTTGCAATTTAAAAGGGGGTTGCGGCGCAGCTTGTTGCCCGTTTACCTGCCACTTGTTTGTAATTTGTTACTTTGGTGTATAATTGAGAGAGATTAACATTAAAAAAAATAATAAATAAATATTTTTTATGTGTTTGTAGGTTATATAAATATAAACATTATATCCATTGTAAATGCCAAGAGATTAAACTTAATGAGACTTTGACGAATAATATAAAATGAGAGAGAAAATTATTCATATTAAACAAAATATATATTTCTTATCAGTACATATGCATACCATCTGCTTTTTTTGTCATATACACATGTGGATACCATGTGTTTTAATTTGTATCATGTATATGCGAATACATTTGTTATGCTATTTGCAAATTTAATTCTATTTCAAACTTTCATTAATATTATGAATATGAATTACATGCACATCACATTTTGTAAGTTCGCTTTGTATGTATCGTGTTATGTAATGTATTAGTTTTTCAAAACGACTTTACATGTACATGTTTTAAAAGTAGTTGAACGAAAAAATATTTAGAAACACCGAAAATATGATAAAAGTTAATTGATGAGAGTGGTTAACTGCAATAGAAAACTAATCTTCAAGTATTAACCTATAGATTATTATTATATATTTTTAGCTTCAAACCTGGAAAAATAAATTAGGATATATATATATATATATATATATATATATATATATATATATATATATATATATATATATATATATTTTTGATACTTGATGTGTTTCAATATTTCGTGTTTTGAAAGAATAATTACTATGTCTACACACACTTGTACATATATTACATGTAGAGGATTAAAGAGAGAGCGTTCGCGTACACGACATAGAGAAAAGAAGTGATAAGAAAGGAAAATAAATTTATATATATTCTTCTTATATTACTCTACGAGATTATTGTTTTCAATTTTGTGCGACTATTGTACAATTGTAACTTCGGTGACAAGTTTGCGATGGATATATAAGATTGGTGACTGTTTGCAACCAAACTAAAATGGTTGCGAGTACTACGACCAATTTGCACTTCTATATGTATTTTAATTTTAACACACTTTTTTAGACTCCGTAACATACTTGTGCTGGAACGTTCCCCATAAGTTTGTGACCGATAATTTATATTTAATATTTTTCTTTTCATTTTTTCTGTAGTTGCTTTGCGACCGGAATGGAATGGTCTAACATTTTGCGGCCGTTTCAAATTTTATCGTTCGCAAATGTTGCCATGGTTTGCGACCAGATCAGTGGTATTGCGAGTGTTACGACTATTGTGATTTTGGGCACAAATGTCCTTTTGTGTATTAGCGTTATGTACTTATGCACGATTGAAATTTAATGGTTCGTGCAAAATTCAGGTATTTCAATGTTAATGAATATGTATTTCTTTACTTTATTATTATTTTTAGTTGTTATACATATATTTGTGTGATATTTTAGATGTTTTGGAAAAGAATATGTGCAAATCGTGTATTTCATGCTGTGAAAATATAATATAATGGACACCATCTCTTAGTGGTAACTAAATAAAAGTGCTTGTATTTTTTATATATAAAAGTAGATCTATAATGAAAGTTGCCGCACGCCTTTTTTGCATTGATATTGATAGGTTGGTGATAAACTTAAGACTTATTCTCTTAAGTGACATAATACAACTCTCAATATATTATGTTTTCACGTTGCATGAAAAGAGAGTTCAGCTCCAAATTGGATGTCTATGATTGCATCACATCGAGCTGCAATATGGCTATATAAACACCAGACATGGCTCTATAAACATCAAACAAGCACACAACTTTCTCTTGTACAAGCGAAGTCACATTATTTGTCATACAATCTTTTTGACATCATTTACTTTTCTAGACCTTTCGGCTATAAGCAAATATCTATGGCGAAAGCACAACACACAGAACCCGCTACTAAAGGAAAACTTATCACCGTTCTTAGCATCGACAGAGGAGGTATTAGAGGGATCATTCCGGCCACTATACTTGCTTTAGTCGAATCTCAACTTCAGGTATATATTTATCGATATGACCCATAAAAAGAAATACTAGCTAGATGTCCATATTATACTTAGTTAAATTATAATTTATTTTTAAAAATGAGCAATGTTAAAAGAGTGTGATTACATGGTGAGATGATTTTGAGAAAAAAGTTACCCAAATGGGCTTGTCGCCTTTGAGATGGGCAACATCTCTAAACTTTTTTAATTTTCATTTAATATCTAATTAAATTTGTCTAATAACATGCATTATCTAATATTATTTAAAAATCTAAATACATCACAGATTTGTTTCTTTTAGATTTTAATATGAAATTGAAATTTAAATATATGATGATCATGTAGGAACTGGATGGAAATGATGCAAGACTTGCGGATTACTTTGACGTCATTGCGGGAACAAGCACCGGTGGTCTTGTGACAGCCATGTTAACCGCTCCAGACGAGAACAATCGTCCTCTCTATGCAGCCAAAGATATTGTACCGTTCTATATGGAGCATGGCCCAAAAATATTTCCACAACAATGGTTAATTTATGACCGCTTTTAAATTCTAACTTTGCTGCAATATATATGACTGGATAAGGTTATAATTTGGAATTTAATGAATGTAGGGGCATATGGGGATCAATCATCAAGACCGTTAAAAGGCTATTTGGACCAAAGTGCAATGGAAACTATCTTCGGAAAATAATAAGGGAGAAACTAGGAAACACCCTTAACCAATGTTGTCATTCCTACATTCGATATCCAACGTCTACAACCTACCATTTTCTCAACTTACGAGGTTTCAATCTCAAAAACTTTGAATATAACGTGCTCTAACGACAAAATTATTAAATTATGTCCTAGCTTTAACAGCACTAGATCTATGTCGTTTTCATTATAGTACTGAAACTTATGCGGTAATGAATGTTGTATGAACGTACAGGCGGAAGTTAATCCATGCTACAATGCTCAGTTATCAGATATATGCATCTCTACGTCAGCAGCTCCAACCTATTTCCCCTTCTATTACTTCAAGAACAACGATGCTGATGGAAATAACCAAGAATATAATCTTATCGATGGTGGCGTTGCTGCTAATAATCCGGTATATCATACATATGTACATACGAACTAAATTATTATGAGAACAAAAATATAAACCTAAATCGTTTGTTTCTTAATTAGTCAATGGTTCATATAAAAAAAGATATATATTTCTTAAATACATATACATATGTATGACCATTAAAAAACTTTGAAGTGATTGTTCATCTGTTCTTTAAGTTTAAAACGTTACCTACACATGTCTTTTATATATATGTAATATAACCTACGTATTTGTTAGTTATGTATAGATGATATAACCTACATGTGACTTGCATAAAGATAGTTGTATAAATAAATGAAATTGTCCCATTCTTTTAATCAAATCTTAGGTAAGATGTATAATACTGTATTTCAACAACTATTTTATATGTTAATGTTAAAAATATAAATAATTTATTTTCTTTGTTTTCTCTTCTTGAAAAAAATGGTGTTATGCATGTAACCCTTCGAAAATTTCTTTTACCTTTTTATTGTTATTAAGAGTTGGTTTATTTTTTTTATTAAAAAAGACTTGTACATGTATTTATATGCAAAAGCTTAGAACTTTAAAAAAAAAAAAAAAAAAACTTTAACATGTTAAATATATGGTTCCTCATTTTTTAATTCTTTTAGTGTTTCCATTGAACCCTCCACTATATATGTGTGTGCTTAATTGATGGTTTTAGTTATTTTTTCCATGGATTTCTTTTCTTTTTTGTGAGGAATAAGTAATTGAGACTATTGAGACTTACATTGTTGTTATTTCAGAGAGAAAAGATATGATCTTGTTTTTCATTTTACACTGTTTTTTAGATGCTCGTTGCAATAAGTGAAGTCTCCAAACAAGTGTTTAGAGAAAATTCAGAATTCTTTCCAATTAGTCCCATGGATTATGGTCGCTTCCTCATGGTCTCAATTGGCACTGGTGCAGCAAAAGAAACAAAACAATACAATGATAAAATGGCATCCAAATGGGGTCTTTTTGGTTGGCTACTCCATAACGGTTCCAATCCTATCATCGATGTATTCACTCAATCAAGCGGAGACATGGTCGATGCTCACACTACAGTGTTCTTCCATGCAGTTCATTCCCTGGAAAACTATCTTCGAATCCAAGTAATATTTAAGCATATATCATCCGCAATTCTAATACATTAACTTATTTAGTTGAATTGTTTTGTGGGGTAGGTTGTTTAGAACGAGACTTGTACTTTTAGATGTCTTTGGAACTTCTAGTATGCTTCTAGGCAGTTCGCTACCCCTGTAATCAAACTTGGTAAGTTGGCTTGGGTGACAAGCGAATTCAGTAGAGTTTTCTTCACTGACCTTAACTATTTTCATCAACTGACTCGGAGCAGAAGTAAGAAAATAAATAGAGAAAGAATTCTAAAATATATTGACATATCATTAAAGCTTAAACAATTAATTATGTAAGGTGCCTTTTATAGAGAATTCTATATTTGACAGTTATTACCAAATTTTTGAACTTACTAATTGTAACATAGCTTCTTAAATCCAAGAAATTATTAAACATTGTAAAGCCATTTAGTGATTTAAGCATTTTTAGACTAAAAAATAATGAATCAAAAGCTACTAAATAAGGAAAGTTTTCGGGCACAGTTTCAGAGCCTTACAAGGTGGAATTCGAGTTTGACAGCCGGCCCCAACCACCTATGGGAGTATGCTACATGATCTGACTCGTTGTGACCTTTTTGAATGATGCGTATGGAACTCATAACTCCACTCGTACCTCAAGATTTGCTCTTTTAAAGTTTTACCATTTTATACCATGCTTAATCCTGTCTGTCAAACTGGTCTTTGTAAGAGTTACTAGGTATTGGTTCAACTACTTATTACCTAACCATATAGAATCTGTTGGTGCCTAAGCAAACATGGCCATTTCACTTACAAAAACCAAGTTTGTGTACTACCTAGAAGTAGAACACCTATGGAAGTATGCTTCACGATCTGACTCGTTGCGACCTTTCTGAATGTTGTGTAATGGACTCATAACTGCACTCGTAGCTCAAGTTTTGTGCCTTTTAAGTTCTGCCATTTTATAATGCTTAATCATGTCTGCCTAGATGGTCCCGTTAAGAGTGTACAAGTATTGGTTCAACTACTTATTACCTAACCATACCCAAGCAAACATGGCTATTTCAATTACAAAAACTAACTTTGCGTACTGCCTAGAAGTAGAACAAGTTCTAGATCGAATGCATCTAGAAGTATTTAAAACAATAGAATAACTTCACATTAGTAGTGTAAATAACTAATAATATTAACCAGGATGACACATTAAGTGGTGATGAAGCATCAGTGGACGTTGCAACGAAAGAGAACATGGCGAAACTCATAGAAACTGGTGAAAAACTGCTTGCAAAACCTACTTCGAGGGTGAATCTAAACATCGGATTGTCAGAGCCGATAGGAAATGGCCAAACTAATGCCCAAGCTCTTAAACGGTCAGTTTATTTTAGTTTGGAGTATTCATGAATTTTGTTATAAGTTATAATATGGTAAACTAATACTATAATATTCACACATACATGCAGATTTGCACAATTGCTTTCGGAGGAGAAGCAACAACGAGAATTGTTGAAAACACCTTTAAAGTCATATAATGATTTCACTCTGAAGTTTCGTGAATCATTGAAAACACCTTTAAAGTCATGCAATGGTTTTACTTTGAAGTTTCCATAAATAATCCTGATATCATATGTGATAAAGAAACACACATATACATTTAAAGATATATATATAATATATATATATTATATATATATTATATATATATATTTAAAGTAATATCATGTAATTTACTCGGCCTTGAATGCCTTGCTATTTCTCTATTGTTTATACTATGATAATGTGTTTGTTTTGAAATAAATAAATCATTTATGGTATGATATAGACTTTACTTCCATATGATGTGTTGTCTTTGCATGTTAATTTGATGAAAAAAAGAAACATTAAGCCTATTTTGATTCTAATATTATAAACATATTGGGGGTGAAATTATCCTACAAAGGGGGTTTTATATAAGAAGTCTAAGAAGGGGTTTGAGGCATTGGATGCGTTAATGGAGGGTTGAGATCTGGTAGTGGCAAAATTGTAAATAGTGTTAATTAGATTGGGTATTAGGTCAGGTGCGTAGTGTGACAACCGACTATTTTGAGTCTGTACCGTACAATTGTCACACATGTTATAAATAACTAAAGGCAATATTTTATTAATTTGGTGTTAATATATAGTATTTATTTTGTTGGTAAATTCAAACTTTGTTAGAAATTGTGTTGGCAATAATAAGATATACGCTTATCGTGTAACTGACAAAATGCGAAATAAACGTCGGTGACCGTCGATTAATGTTACAATCCTAAAAATATTCCAACATGATTAAAATGATATTTAATCATATCCGTGAGGAAAAATTAATTAAAACGCTTAAAAATTCTATTTTGCGAATTTAAGTGCGTACTTCGTAATACCGTGCGTATCCTACAAAATACAAACGATGCAGCCAGTCGAGACAAATAAAATATTGTTCAGTAATATTATGGCAAGTTAGATTTTATAGAATGATATAAATAATTTTAAACGCCTTAAAACGCGAGATAAAATACCCGGTAGCTAGTTAAATACATGTTTTTAGCATAATATACTATAGTGGAGAGTTCAAATGAGAAGAAAAATTATGTAAGAATAAAAAGAATAACTTTTAAACCAATAGAAATTCTCCATTTACTTAATTTAATGTGTGTATTTAATTTTATGAAAAAGGGTATATATGTAAATCTATAATTGTCATTAATTAGCTAATTAATTAAACTTGTAACTTATTTTTTAATATACTTTTTCAAGATAAAATAAATATGGTAAAGGACAATTTTCGACATGTGTAGGATAAATTTTAGTATGTGTAGTATAAATTTTGAAATGTATAGGGTAAATTTACATGTGTGTAGGGTAAATTTCGATAAGTATAAGATATATGTAGGATAAATTTTGAAATGTGTAGGATATAATTTTTTTCTTACTAATGAGAGATAACATAATTAATGAGAGGAGTTATAAACTATTTAATGTTTTACCATTATGCCCTTTCTTCTTTTTATTCTCACATAAAATTTCTTCTTAAATGAACCTTCCCCTTATACTATATATACGTATATTCATATGTGAGATGTGTGTGTGGGAACATAGGTGGCGGCTCAAAAGCCCACCTTTTTCTCTCTTAAAATTTCATAATCTATGACTTCCAATACTCAAAACACTCCATCTCACTCTCTTTCCTTCTCACTCAATCGAACACCCACCCTCACACTTCCATTTTTGAATTTTGAAGTTCTTTGAAGATCCAAGTCCATTTCAAGATTTTTTAAGTTTATTTGAGGATCCAAGAGAGCTTTTAAAGGTGATTGTAAGGAGGTGCAAGGTTCATATCTTCAAAACCTTACTAAAACCCACCAAAAAATCTTGAAGGGATAAACTTACTTTTAAAACATTGTTCTTGATTCTTGGTGATGATGAAGATGATGAACAAACTTGGAGTTCTTCACAAACTTGAAAACTAATAACAAATGGATTTTTAACAAAATAAAAATGGAAGCATGTGTGTGTATATATGTGGTCGTGAGTGTGTATATATGTGTGTTAGAGATGATGTTTTGACTTTTGAATGTTCTTGATTGATATCGATTTTAAAAGGTGAATGCATGCATGATCAAAAGTCTTATGATTTGAGATGATTATGTGAAAAGTTGAATCTTGAAAGTGTATATATATGTATATGTATATGTATATGTATATGTATATGTATATGTATATGTATATGTATGTATGTATGTATGTATGTATGTATGTATGTATGTATGTATGTATATGCATGCATGCATGCATGTATGTATGTATATGCATGCATGCATGCATGTATGTATGTATGTATGTATGTATGTATGCAGATGCATGTGAGTTTGTTGGATGTTCATAAATATGAGAATGTTACATACATTAACGATGAGATGATTGGATGATGATTTGATGAAGATGCTGTTTGGATACTATGAAAATAAATTGAATGTATGTTAGATGCATTTAAGTTCTTAGATGACGATGATGATATGATATTCATGCATTAGGTACTTGTACATAAGCATATATGATGATTAAATAGTCATAAGTTGGTGAACTTAAGCTGATATGATGAAAGTGAGTTAAGATAGAATATGAACACAAAAAATAATGTTATATGATGATATGAAATTATGTCATAAGTTTGTTAGTTTTGCATGTTGTACATGAAGCTTAAAAAGTAGTAAAATAAGTGAAATTGCATGATATACGTGACTTGCATGAAATCTACACTAACATGAGTATAAGTACCATTTTATTCAGTAAATAATATGTGTTATGTTAAAATATGAAGTCGTGACGACTTGGGATGATTATAGTAAATTTCGGTACAATACTATGCATTAAAAACGATAAAAACGGCTTTCAAAGTGATTTTCACAAAAATGTTTTATATCAGGTTGTAAAATGATAATTTTATGATAAATATAAGTATTTTAACTTATATTAAGTATCCTTGATGTTTGGCTAGTCATACGTGACTTCCGACGCACGAAAACGTTACAAAAACGTTAAAATATGCATATTTAAATGTACACGAAAATGGATTATTCAATGGTGAACTTTGTGTCATATTTCAAAAACTTTAAATAGTGTTTGCCTTACACTATTTAACGACTCTTTTTTAAGTTCTTCCAGTTGATACTATATTACACTTTACATTTCTAATTTTTTTTTCTGAATTGCAAAACTTTTATTTAAATATAGAAACCAGATTAGTAAGAAACTGGGTCATGATATTACAAAATTATATCACGTTACATTTCTTCATTTAAAAACTGGATTTTTATAATGTTATGATGATAAAATATGAAAATCATCAATCTTGCTATCTCTTTCTTTAATGAGCATTTACTTAGAAGAAAAGAATCAGCATTACATCTTATACATTTTGAACATTAAAGTTGATCGTTAGAATTACCAAACCCTATGATTACGTAGGTATATTTTAACAATGAATATATAGCCTAGCAACCCCTCTTTTCATAAGGTGTTATTTGCCAATGAGAAAAAAAGTGTAAGAAAAAGTAAAAGAAAACAAAAACTGTAGAAGAGAGAAAATGAGACAAGCACAATAAAGTTAAAATCATAAAAGGTTTTTTAATCAGTCACCTCTAGCAGTTTCAAATATAGTACAAACCTTTACTTGTTTATTATTATATAATAAACCTAAACGTGATCATAAACCTAAACATTATATTTAAGAAAATAAACCAATTCCTTTGTCTTTTAGATTCCATAGAAACTTATTATTACTGTTAATATATCATGCATACAGAAAATTGTTTTATGTATTTTGAAATTCATTACAAAATTCTTACAGTTATTTTCTTTTTGTGAAACTCACTAATTCTGTTAAGTTTCACAGTTTTTATTTTAATATTAGCATTCAATATTTTAGTGAACCCTTTAACTTTTTAAAAACAAATTTTTAAACTCTTTTGAACAGCTAATTCACACATCCACTAATTTTACTCCTAATCTCCACATTTGTTTACTACGAGACCTGAACACTTGACCTCTTGGCTCCAGAGGAGTGACGTTTGCACACTGCGAGTCTAGACGCACAATTTTTATATGTAATGTCATAATGTTTATTTATGCTTACCAAAAATACATATATTGAATTAATCAGTTTTGTTAACACTCAGTTGGAGATAGTAAACTACTCATAGTAGGATCAAAAAAAATCAAGTGCACCCCAAATAGGGACGTTCACTGGTTTGTTTTGGGCTTTTTGATTTGTAATTTTCAGGACCAAAAACCCAATTTACTTTCGGTTTAAAAGCTATCCAAAAACAAAATTTGTAAGTGCGTTCCGTTATAACCGGTTCCAATTCGATTCTGAATGGAGTTTAAATATTTAATCGTTTCAATATAAGCACCTTTAAAAAGTTCCTTTGGCCTAATTTGCCATCCTTGTCCAACATCAACATACACCCAATCTTTCGTCCAGCCCACCCACAATGTTGTTTATTTTGGAGCCCATCATTTTTTCCTATTTCCAAATATAAAACTAGAAAATATGAAGCATTAATAAAGTAAACAGTCATATGATAACAAAAAGTTAAATTTGGAATTTTGATGCTAAAACATAGGGTGAGCATGGTGTAGTTTAGTTCGGTTATTGCTTAAAATCGAAATTATAACCGCAAACTTCGGTTATTAAAAAATCATAACTGTTCTGTTCGGTTAATCGGTTATTTACGGTTAATGCGGTTTCGGTTCGGTTATAGATCAGTTTTTTTTTATCTTTTCTAAAGTTCGGCTTTAAATATGTGGGTTATGCAAAATTCATACGCAAAAAATAAATATACACAGTTAAATCTTGTAGAAATATCAATTATATTTCACTAACATATGCATACTGAATTCCAAAAATAAAAGTAACGCATGCATACACGTGTTATGTGGAAGCATACATACAAATACAAAGTGGCTAGTGTTTTAAACTTAATGAGATTGGGTTATGGTTAAAAGACTTAAACACTTCACCAAAAAAAACATATTAAATTCCAAAAACAAAAGTAACACATGTAGACACTTGTTATGTGGAAGCTATACATATGAACATAAAGTGCTAGTGTTTTAAAGTTAATGAGATTGGGTTATGGTTAAAAGACTTAAACACTTCACCAAAAAACATATGGATTGGGCCATGGTTAAATACTTAAGCACTAAGTTAAAAACTTATGGTCCTATGGATTCGGCCATGTTTAAAACATTCGGTTCGGTTATTTTTTGTTATGAAAATAAGAATAACCATAACTGAACCGCAATATGCGGTTATCAAAAATATAAATAACTGACCCTTTGGTTATTTTGGTTCGATATTTTTGGTTATTTTGATGACGGTTTGGTTAATTCGATTTTTTACTCACCCCTACTAGTAATATATGATTATGCCTTAACTATAATTAAAAGTGTTCTTATAAAACATACGTATCAGTATAGCATTCACAAAATAGTTGTTTAATTGAAGGGAGTGCATTAGATATTTATGGGCTCAAAGCCTCAAACCAAGCCGAAACTGAAGTTTCTATTTTTTTCGGTTTTTGGGTTTCGTTCGATTCAATGGTTTTAAAATTTTGGCCCAAAATAGTAAACTTGGGTCTAAAATTTTGACCTATTGATGAACTTGTGTATGAAAATTTTACATCAAAATAATAATTACATATATGCAAACAACTTTGGTTCGGTTCGGTGTTGGTGTTCGATTTGGTATGATGCAATTCAGTTCAATCATTAAGCAAGTGAAACCGAACCTTAGTTTTGGGTTTACAAAGGAAACAAAAACCGAATCCGTCGGTTATTATTTTAGGTCGGTTATTTTGGTTCGATTTCGCCGGTTTTTTTTGGTTTCGGTTTGGTTCGGTTATTCTTTTTACCAGCCATCAGATTAGATGCGTCACATTTCTTTACCTACAACAAGTTTCCATGTTTGCAGACGACAGTGAATCAAGCAAAGAAGCTTTCAAGCATCTTAGGATTGATTATATATAATTTTCAATTAAGGGATTGACTGAGCTAGTCATAGTTAGAGAGTCTATAGATTATGGAAGATCATGTAGGAAATTAAATAATACCACCAAATCGAATAAAAGCAAGATTCACCTCAGCAGTTGTGCATAAACAAATAAAAAAATAAAAAAGAGAAAAGAAACCTGTGACCAAGATTCTTCTCGTGATGCATGCAATCTTGTCTTCGATATCTACGTTTATGGTTTATTTACTTATTTATTTTGTCCTAAGCGAGTACCACGAAGTACGAACACCGTAACAGTTGGCAACGTTATATTACGAGATATTCCATTGCAAATATATTTATTTGTAGATACACACTTTAAATTAGAAAAAAAAGCGTCGATACTTGTACATTCGTATATAATAGTCGATGTATATATACATCAAGTGTTAACGTCAAGTGTTAAGTTATTCGTTCGTAATTTATGACGTGGGTATCCAGACTTCACTTCTCAATATAATCGAGAAGCTTAGAAACCATAAGCATTAGGTTCCTAGCTTATAGCATCTTGTTAAAGTAATGCTACACTAATTTGCATCATAAAAGTCAAAGACTACAACATAGATGCCAAATCTATAAAGCTCTCCCTCCCAACTAATAATGCAAATATCGACCAATGAGTCTCTAGTCATAATTTTGTAGACGGGCAAGCTTCAATTGACCCAAAACACACCGACCCTTGGTCGAACCGTCATTATTGAAACTTCAACAGTTCCAAACACCATCACCTTTTAAGGGAAGCAGTCATTTCCCTAGAGATTGTAACACTCCGACCCGCAGCAGAATAAGAGTCGGGCATAATTGGGTTATCACCAAAGCTCATGATATTTACTAATATGTTTCATATTTATTTAAGTCAAAATTACATCCTCAATATTCCAAACATGTTCATACAAATACAAAGAAAAATAATCAACTAAACAATCCAAGCTCTAAACCAGTTTATTCTTCTAAGCCAATCCTATGTGTTTCTTGCTGCAGCTGGATCACCTGTATCATGTGTAAAAATAGGGGTTTTTGGGTCAACATAAGTTGGCGAGTGAACCTTGTTAGATAAACATTTATTATTGATTTCTTGTTATCTTTATCATGGAAAAATTGTGCAATAGTCATATGTGAGCAAATGTAAATAATCATACAATAACAATAACAACCACAAACAATAACATACAATAACATATCAACTTGCATGAATATATAACATGAATGAAACTGTATATGTTGGCAACGTCACGTTCACGCTCATAATGTAACGGGGAACGGACGGCCTATGATGAATGTCTGTGCGATCAAGGCTCAATCAAACGGAGCCGATCGTATGTTGGCAACGCCAGGTTCACGCTCATAATGTAATGGGGAACAGCTCAACGCTCATAATGTAATGGGGAGCGTCGGCCTATGATAATGTATGTACTGAAAATGATAAATTAAATCTAAACAATAACCACACAAACAGTTGATACAAGTTGAATTCACATTTGTTCATGGATATGATGTATGCACAATGATTTAAATATAATAAATGGTAAGACACATGATACCCCCCAAAAACGTGATTAAAACGGGGAATTTGTAGAGATTCACTCACATTGGGTGCGTTCGGTTGAAGATGATGAAATACGCACGAGTTTGGAGGATTGATCGACGAGACTTAACTAACCTAAATAATAACGGCAAGTATGGTAAATGAATGAAATTTATTAATAATTTTAATAAGATTTTTATATATATTTTTGTAAGTTTAAGGTTATTTTCTATCTTTAAAAAACTTATTTTTAAGTATTTTTAATTGATTTTTAAATTAAATAAATAAATAAAAATATAAAAAAAATGTTAACTTTTGCGTTGACCATTGACTGTTGACCGGGACTGTTGACCGTTTGACCGGTTTGCTAAAGTGTAAGTGTGCGCCGGGTAAGGCTCAACCCGAGACCTCCCGTACGCGTGCACGCAGCTCTACCAACTGAGCTACGTGTCTAACCCGAAATAATTCTGTTTTTAATTATATTTATATACTATTTTAGTTTATTCAAAATTCTTTTATTTTCAAAAAGGGTTTTAATCATCAAACCGGAGTGTGCAACAGGTCTCGAACCCGGGACCTGTGGGTTAGTGTTGCACACAGTCCAACGCTGGACTGTGTGTCTAACCTGGTTAATATACCGATTTTTATTATACTTAACAACTTCACTGAGTTAATCCGGTTCAGTTAGAAAAAGAAAACATCTTTATTTCAGAGCATACGTTTGTGTCAAGGATCGAACTCGCGGCGTGTGATATATGTGCGCACACATTCCACCGCTGGACTGTGTGTCTAACCCGAGATAATATCCAATTTATATTAAACTTATAAACAAACTAACTTCATCTTCTTCGTTACTATATCACAGACTATGATTTCTCTACTGTTTCTTGTTTAATTCGATTGACAAACATTCAAATGACTAAAATGAAATGGCAGAGAAGATTTTGGAAGTAAACATACCGGAGAAACGATCTTTCTCAGAATTCCGGCGAAGTCGTCGGCTCTGTTTTTATGGATTTTGTCTGAGCGGACAAATTAACAATTTTGATTAGCTAGATGTGGAATTGAAGTACTGAACAAGAGTTATCTGAATGTTTAAAGGCTTTATACCGTTTCACAGCGAGTTCTAGAAATTCTCAGAGATTTTCCGGCGAATGATGATTATCCGATATCGTCGCCTGGAACTGATTCTGATTGAAGGGTTTGAGTTAGCAAAAGCTTAACAACTGATAGACGATGAAAGAATTTAGAAACTAACTGATTTGATGGAAGACACGGTTTTCCGGCGAAAGTCCGGCGAGTTCAAAAAACTTATCCGACGAACTGAACGTAGAGCGAAAGTGAAATTGGAGGTTCTGCGGATGAGTTTGAGTCGCGAGAGGGTGCTATGGTTGGAGTAATTCAGGAAATGAAGATTTTCGGTTATTAAAACCGATCATCACATAAATTCAAGTCCATTCAAGACTGAATTGATTGAAAGTGTCGGTGTATCGGTTATTGTCAGAAAACCGCGATCACTCAAACGTTTTTGGACGTTTGGAAACCGGTTACGGTTTTCAGATGGTGTAACCAGGTTGATTCGCGATTGAAGTTATGATTTAATTGATTCCTAGAACTAACAGAAAACATCAAGTGGCGGAGTGGTTATAAGTGTGAGTGTTAAGTCTTTAGACTCACCCGGCTGACCCGGGTTCGAATCCCGGCAGCCGGTTTTCTTTTTTTATTTATTTCCTTTCACTTTTTATTAATTATAGTTTTTAAATTCTAATTTGTTAATTAATTATGCATCGTTTAAAATTAAAATAAACATAAATACGCAACGAAAAATTTATAACTTGATATTCGATTACAAACGAAGCGGGTTTGGAAAACCCGTTTTTGACAAATGTTACAGTATCCCCTACTTTTAGAAATTTCGTCCCGAAATTTAAGTAGTAGTGGTAATAGGAAAAAGATGCGGGTATTTTTCGCGCATTGAGTCTTCACGTTCCCAAGTAAACCCAGGTCCCCGTTTCGACTCCCAGAGTACCCTAACAATTGGAATACGACTTCGTCTTAGACGTTTTTCTCCGAAGTCCATGATCTCTACTGGTCTTTCAATGAAATGCATAGATTCATCAATCTGAATATCTTCCAGAGGAATATGGAGGTTCTCATCGGCGAGACACTTCTTCAAGTTTGATACGTGGAATGTGGGGTGAATTCTGTTGAGTTCTTCTGGTAGATCAAGCTTGTATGCTACAGGTCCTACTCTTTCGAGTATCTTGAAAGGTCCTACGTAGCGTGGTGCTAGCTTGTCTTTTTGGCCAAAACGAACTACTCCCTTCCACGGTGATACTTTTAAAAGTACATGATCACCAATGTTAAACTCCAAAGGCTTTCGTCGTTTATCTGCATAACTCTTTTGACGACTTTGAACCGCTAGGAGATTATTTCAATTTGATGGATCTTGTCTGTGGTTTCTTGAATCAATTCCGGACCGGTGATTTGAGCTTCCCCAATTTCGTGCCAACATACTGGAGATCGGCACTTACGACCATATAAAGCTTCAAAAGGTGCCATGCCGATGCTTGAATGATAGCTGTTGTTGTACGAAAATTCAACTAATGGTAGATGAGCGTCCCAATTTCCCTTGAAGTCTATGACACATGCTCGAAGCATATCTTCAAGAGTTTGAATGGTGCGTTCAGATTGTCCTCAGTTTGAGGATGATAAGCGGTACTGAGGTCTAATCGTGTACCCAAAGCGGCTTGTACGGCCTGCCATGTTCGTGAAGTGAAACGACCATCACGATCAAATAATGCTTAACGGTACACCATGTCGGCTTACGATTTCGCTGATGTAGATACGAGCTAGCTTCTCGTTCTTGAAATCTTCGCGGATTGGAATAAAGTGAGCTGATTTTGTAAGACGATCAATGATTACCCATATAGTTGTCATACCCACCAGAAGTGCGAGGTAACCCGGTAATGAAGTCCATGGTTATGTTTTCCCACTTCCATACAGGTATTTCAGGTTGGACCAGAAGTCCTGAGGGTCTTTGATGTTCAGCTTTTACCTTGGAACATGTAAGGCACTTGGAAACAAAAACAACAATATCCTTTTTCATTCCAGGCCACCAGTAGGTGTATCGAAGGTCTTATACATCTTGTCGGCTCCTGGGTGTATAGAGTATCGTGTTTTGTGTGCTCATTCATAAGGAATTCACAAAGGTTGTTGTGGTCAGGAATCCATATGCGATCTAGATAGTACAGAATACCGTCAGATTTAGTTTCAATTTTAAGTTCAGCTCCACAGGACAGCTCCTTTCGTACGTCGTCTTCTGTTATTGAAACATGTTGGGCTTCTCGAATTTGATCTTTGATGTCGGTTATGATTTGCGAACATAGAAGACGAATGGAGTTCGCATAACCCTTTCGACTGAGTGCATCGGCCACCACATTCGCCTTGCCAGGATGATACCGAATTTCACAGTCGTAGCCATTAAGAAGTTCGACCCATCTTCTTGCCTCATGTTTAACTCCTTTTGGTTGAAGATATGTTGAAGACTCTTGTGGTCAGTGTATATTTCACACTTAGTACCGTAGAGATAATGTCTCCATATCTTAAGAGCGAACACAACGGCTCCAAGTTCTAGGTCGTGGGTGGTGTAGTTCTTCTCATGAGTTTTGAGTTGTCTAGAAGCATAAGCTATCACCTTTCCTCTTTGCATTGAACACAGCCTAGTCCTTGCCCTGGCGCGTCGCAATAAACCACGAAGTCATCACAACCTTCAGGAAGAGTGAGAATTGGTGCATCACAGAGTTTTTGTTTAAGGGTTTGGAAGGCTTCTTCTTGTTTGGGTCCCCATATGAAGGGTTTTCCTTTATGAGTTAAAGCCGTGAGTGGTACAGCAATGCGGGAGAAATTCGAAATGAAACGGAGATAATAACCAGCCAAACCAAGGAATGATCTTACTTCGGTTGGTGTACGTGGCGCTTGCCATTCTTGTACTGCTTTGATCTTTGAGGGGTCGACATGTATTCCCTTGTCATTGACGACATGTCCAAGGAATTGTACCTCTTTTAACCAGAATTCGCATTTGAAGAATTTGGCGTAAAGCTTTTCATTCTCTAAGAGTGTAAGGATGAGTCGAAGGTGCCGTTCATGATCAGACTTAGACTTTGAATAAATGAGGATGTCGTCGATGAAGACTATAACAAAACGATCGAGATAGGGTTTGCAGACTCTGTTCATTAGATCCATGAAGACAGCTGGAGCGTTGGTTAAACCAAATGGCATGACCATGAATTCATAATGACCATAACGAGTTCGGAAGGCGGTCTTTGGTACGTCTTCTTCATGTACTCTAAGTTGATGATAACCAGAACGAAGGTCGATTTTTGAAAAACAGCTGGCGCCTTGAAGTTGGTCAAGAAGATCATCAATGCGAGGTAATGGATAGCGATTCCTGATCGTTAACTTGTTGAGTTCTCTGTAGTCGATGCACATGCGAAACGTTCCATCTTTCTTCTTCACAAAAAGGACAGGTGCACCCCAAGGCGAGGAGCTAGGACGTATGAATCCTTTGTCAGTCAACTCTTGCAATTGACTGGCTAGCTCTTACATTTCGGATGGGGCTAACCTATAAGGAGACTTTGCAACTGGTGTAGCACCAGGTATAAGATCAATGCGGAATTCGACTTCTCTCAAGGGAGGAAGTCCTGAAATGTCGTCAGGAAAAACTTGCGGGAAATCTTTTACTACTGGGAATGAGGTCAACTGGAAAATCGTGATCGTTTAAGGTGAGAGTACAATTGCGTATAATAGAGTTTAATGAGACCGGTTTTCCGTCAGCAACTTCTACTGTTATGGATTCCATGAGCTTATCACGAATTTGGTTTAGGATGGGTTCAAACTCTAAGGACACAAAACTTTTATCCGCGCCAGTATCAAACAACATGGATGCATAACTACCATTGATAAGAAACGTACCGTTAACCACATTGCTGTCAGCTCTAGCCTGGTTAGCGTTGATGTTGAAAGCTCTTCCTCTTGCAGGTGGAGGAGCTTGGTTAGCTTGATTCACCGGATTTGCTTGGGCTTGAGCATGTATAATGTTCACCAAACGTGGACAAGTGTTTCTAAAGTGTCTTGGGTCTCCACAATTGTAGCAAGCCCGCATAGGTTGCACCATGGGATAGTTGGGTTGGTAGTATGATTGGGCTAAATGTTGGGTAGGTGGTAGTAGTAGGGGTTGTTGGGCTTGACCCATTATTTGATGATGGGTTTGGGTTGAGGGCTGGTGGCGGTTCGTTCGTTGAGGTATGCGACAGGTTTGAACAGTGTGACCTGCGCGACCACAGCCGGTGCAATGTTGACAGGGATGATCAGGAAAGTGATGGTATTGGCAACGGTTGCATTTTGGTAATGGGCCAGAGTATGGCCTTTTATATGGTGCAGGTGAGGGGGCAACTTGGGTAATGGGTGCAGCAGGGATAGGGTAATTGGTTTGTGTGACAGCAAAGTTTCTGGTGTTACGTTTCCTCTTGTTAGCAAACTTAGAGGAGGAGGTGGAATGGTTTGAAGTTTGGCCCTCATCGGGGGCTTTCTTTTTCTCCTCTTTAAATTTACCGTTGCGAATTCGATTCTTGGCCAGTTCAGTAGCTAGTTCCATAGCAGCTTCAAGTGTTGTTGGCGAAGTGCTGAGAACTGAATCTTGACTTTTCGAGGGAAGACCTCGAATATAATGCTCGACTAAGCGGTAAACTGGGGTGAACAAGTTAGGGACCATCTGGTTCAACTCTAAAAACCTCTTGTTGTAGGAAGTATGATCTCCCTCCTTTTGCTTCAATGAATGAAATTCATCCTCTAACTTTTTAATCTCACTTCTAGGACAGCATCGTATCGTCATGATTTCCCTTAACTGCTCCCACGTTAAGGCCATTGCATCTTCGATTCCTCTCTTACCTTTTCAGTATTCCACCAGGTAAGAGCTACCCCAAATAGTCTCCCGGTTGCGTATCGTACCTTGCGATCCTCGGGACAATCGCAGTTGAGGAAGGTGTTTTCCATTTCCTTAAACCAGTGGAGGAGAGCAGTGACACCTTCGGTCCCTTCAAATTTCGGAGGATCGCAAGACTTGAAATGTTTATATGAGCACTTGTTGGTAGGAGGGTTGCCGATGTTCTGGTCTTCTTGCTGGGGAGGATTGGTGGGATTTGTGGCGAGAGCTTGTTGTACTTGAACCACAATGTCACGAAGTACCGTGACCATTTGTTTTGCGATTTGAGTGGCTAAGCGTTCGTGTGACCTTCCTGATTTTCTACCCCCTCGTTGTTGCCTAGCCGACATCTACAGGAACATACATAAGAAAATTGTGAGTTTATGGAGTCTTTTTAGGTGTCATGTGTCTTAAAGAAAATGAAAATAACATAAATATCAATAATGCAACTACATCCATAGGATGTCTTGGGTTTGCTCATGTTGGGCCTCAAATGTCCCCCATACCTTCACCTGTATAGTCTTGTGGGCCCCCATGACTATTGGCTTGGTAGGATTCACATTAGTATTGGCGGTTTAACACTCGCATCACCCGAATGAAAACCATGAAATATGTTTACGAGATGTATGGTCGGAATGTGTCCAGGTGTAGACACAATGACAACTCAAAGTGGGGTTAGCTCACACGACGTTTGGTATAGCATGCTTTGGCCTAATAGGTACTTCGTACTCTCATCGTTAGTCACCAGGTAGGCAAACTGGTCCTTTATTTTGGATTTATACGAATGCCAAGCCTAGACAGGACGTTCCGACTACCGGTACTTGTACCCTTCCAGTTACTACATGACCGTCATGAGAACTCACTTTGATGTGATTTAAAAAAAACAAAAATCATTGTAGAAACAATCATGAAAATGATGTGATGTGTGCTCTCATGGATATGATATGTTATGAGAATATGATTCATGATAGGCATTATATAATAATATGTACTTATGAACATGCTTGCATAACATTGAATGTAACATTAAACATATAAACATCATGAATTTTGCATGTAACACACAAAAAATCTTAAAAAATTCTAATCAACTATAGTATAGGCTCTAAGGGTCTAATAACCTATCCTATATCCCGATAGTCATGGCTCTGATACCAATCTGTCACACCCCGACCCGCAGCGGAATAAGAGTCGGGGCATAATTGGGTTATCACCAAAGCTCATGATATTTACTAATATGTTTCATATTTATTTAAGTCAAAATTACATCCTCAATATTCCAAACATGTTCATACAAATACAAAGAAAAATAATCAACTAAACAATCCAAGCTCTAAACCAGTTTATTCTTCTAAGCCAATCCTATGTGTTTCTTGCTGCAGCTGGATCACCTGTATCATGTGTAAAAATAGGGGTTTTTGGGTCAACATAAGTTGGCGAGTGAACCTTGTTAGATAAACATTTATTATTGATTTCTTGTTATCTTTATCATGGATAAATTGTGCAATAGTCATATGTGAGCAAATGTAAATAATCATACAATAACAATAACAACCACAAACAATAACATACAATAACATATCAACTTGCATGAATATATAACATGAATGAAACTGTATATGTTGGCAACGTCACGTTCACGCTCATAATGTAACGGGGAACGGACGGCCTATGATGAATGTCTGTGCGATCAAGGCTCAATCAAACGGAGCCGATCGTATGTTGGCAACGCCCGGTTCACGCTCATAACGTAATGGGGAACAGCTCAACGCTCATAATGTAATGGGGAGCGGCGGCCTATGATAATGTATGTACTGAAAATGATAAATTAAATCTAAACAATAACCACACAAACAGTTGATACAAGTTGAATTCACATTTGTTCATGGATATGATGTATGCACAATGGTTTAAATATAATAAATGGTAAGACAAATGATACACCCCAAAAACGTGATTAAAACGGGGAATTTGTAGAGATTCACTCACATTGGGTGCGTTCGGTTGAAGATGATGAAATGCGCACGAGTTTGGAGGATTGATCGACGAGACTTAACTAACCTAAATAATAACGGGAAGTATGGTAAATGAATGGATTTTATTAATAATTTTAATAAGATTTATATATATATTTTTGTGAGTTTAAGGCTATTTTCTATCTTTAAAAAACATTATTTTTAAGTATTTTTAATTGATTTTTAAATTAAATAAATAAATAAAAATATAAAAAAAATGTTGACTTTTGCGTTGACCATTGACCGTCGACCGGGACTGTTGACCGTTTAACCGGTTTGCTAAAGTGTAAGTGTGCGCCGGGTAAGGCTCGAACCCGAGACCTCCCGTACGCGTGCACGCAGCTCTACCAACTGAGCTACGTGTCTAACCCGAAATAATTATGTTTTTAATTATATTTATATACTATTTTAGTTTATTCAAAATTCTTTTATTTTCAAAAAGGGTTTTAATCATCAAACCTGAGTGTGCAACAGGTCTCGAACCCGGGACCTGTGGGTTAGTGTTGCACACAGTCCACCGTTGGACTGTGTGTCTAACCTGGTTAATATACCGATTTTTATTATACTTAACAACTTCAGTGAGTTAATCCGGTTCAGTTAGAAAAAGAAAACATCTTTATTTCAGAGCATACGTTTGTGTCAAGGATCGAACTCGCGGCGTGTGATATATATGCGCACAAAGTCCACCGCTGGACTGTGTGTCTAACCCGAGATAATATCCAATTTATATTAAACTTATAAACAAACTAACTTCATCTTCTTCGTTACTATATCACAGACTACGATTTCTCTACTGTTTCTTGTTTAATTCGATTGACAAACATTCAAATGACTAAAATGAAATGGCAGAGAAGATTTTGGAAGTAAACATACCGGAGAAACAATCTTTCTCAGAATTCCGGCGAAGTCGTCGGCTCTGTTTTTATGGATTTTGTCTGAGCGGACAAATTAACAATTTTGATTAGCTAGATGTGGAATTGAAGTACTGAACAAGAGTTATCTGAATGTTTAAAGGTTATACCGTTTCACAGCGAGTTCTAGAAATTCTCAGAGATTTTCCGGCGAATGATGATTATCCGATATCGTCGCCTGGAACTGATTCTGATTGAAGGGTTTGAGTTAGCAAAAGCTTAACAACTGATAGACGATGAAAGAATTTAGAAACTTACTGATTTGATGGAAGACACGTTTTCCGGCGAAAGTCCGGCGAGCTCAAAAAACTTATCCGACGAACTGAACGTAGAGCGAAAGTGAAATTGGAGGTTCTGCGGATGAGTTTGAGTCGCGAGAGGGTGCTATGGTTGGAGTAATTCAGGAAATGAAGATTTTCGGTTATTAAAACCGATCATCACATAAATTCAAGTCCATTCAAGACTGAATTGGTTGAAAGTGTCGGTGTATCGGTTATTGTCAGAAAACCGCGATCACTCAAACGTTTTTGGACGTTTGGAAACCGGTTACGGTTTCAGATGGCGTAACCAGGTTGATTCACGATTGAAGTTATGATTTAATTGATTCCTAGAACTAACAGAAAACATCAAGTGGCGTAGTGGTTATAAGTGTGCGTGTTAAGTCTTTAGACTCACCCGGCTGACCCGGGTTCGAATCCCGGCAGCCGGTTTTCTTTTTTTATTTATTTCCTTTTCACTTTTTATTAATTATAGTTTTTAAATTCTAATTTGTTAATTAATTATGCATCGTTTAAAATTAAAATAAACATAAATACGCAACGAAAAATTTATAACTTGATATTCGATTACAAACGAAGCGGGTTTGGAAAACCCATTTTTGACAAATGTTACAGAGATGATGTCTTACTCCATAAAAAGAATACACTTAACTCCCAAGGAAGTTAGGAAAATTTCTATCAGATTACGGAACTCGTGAACTGTTATGTTAGAGACGAACACGCAAAAGGTATTAGAGTTAGGCTTGCTTATGACAAAGAACCTGAGATAACTTTTTTTCCCATGCCCGCCTCTTTAAGCACAAGTACTCCTCCAAAAGCCACTCGAGGTGCCTTCTAGTCCAAATTACAAACCATACTTAAACCGTAGAATGGAATCTTCACAAAAAGGGTAAACCTGACTACTTCCCCATCTGCTTAGTAAGGGAACTAGGGTATACTGTTGAAGAACTACTCCAACCCTCTTAGACAACTGCACCTCCTCCAACCTCTTTTGATGTAGTTTTGAGGGATTTACCTCTTGCCAGAAGTGCAACTACCTTTGTCTCTGTAAGGGCTAGCTGCCCAGTACCATTGCTACATACACACATCTTGGATTCATGTATCCCAACTTCAATCCCCCATAGATGGCTGCTTACACGATGCCTAAATATAATCAACATCCCCCTCGAAGTTATCCTAAGCAAATGCATTAAAGCTTCCCTCCTACTATTCAGCTAGTTGTCAACATGGTCAAACATATCCAATAGAACCATCCGGAAGGACAGATCCTGGTGAACCATCTTGGCTTTATAAACCCAAATAGATGTCATAGTTCTCAGATTGAATTGTAAACTTTGAATTCTAGTCCAAGATTAAGATGTCCACGAATGTGAAAACATACGACGAAACACAAGACCCTAAAGATCACCTTCAAGTTTTTTCTGAGGCAACGGTTGTCGAATGATGGACAATGTGGAATACTGCCTGATGTTCGTGCAAACTTAATAGGCTCAGCTCGCCTCTTGTTTAGCAACTTACCAGAAAAGAGTATTGAGTCCTTTATTGATCTTTACAAGAGCTTCTTAGCCAATTTCACCCAACAAAGGTGATATACGAAGGATACAACCATTCTCTATCAGATCCAATAATATATGATAAGGATATGAAAACCTTCATGGAGCAGCATAAGAAGGAGGGTCTGAGTTACAATAGGCCAACTATAAAGATATGTGTGGCAGGATTCATGAATGTCATATGACCAAAGAAGCTACTTGAAACCTTCATGATAACGTCCCTCTGACTTTCGAATAAACCTTCAATAGGGCTAAAGCCATTTTTTGAGGATAGGAAGCCATAGATAACCAAGCCAAGAAGCGTGTTAATGATAACCAAAACAATAGCTCATCACCATGAAAAAATCCCTGTTTACAACCCTTTTGTCGAGAATCGTTCAAATAGACCTTATGAACACAAAGTGTCTAATAATAGAAGAAGGTTCCCTCGTTTGAACAGATACCACAATAAGGATAAACAAGTCTTCACAGTGTTGATAAAGACCCCTCAAGAGATTCTTTCCACCAAAGAAATCAAGTATAGCTTTCGACATATTACAAAGCAAGTTAGCAAGCGTGACTCAAGTAAGTTATGTTCTTTTCATAATGATATCGGTCACCATACCAATGACTTATTCCAACTTCGAAAACACTAAGGAGGTTGTAAAGTCAGGTGAACTGGGTCACCATGTTAAAGACATTAAAGATGGAAAGAGATATGGAAATAAGAAAGTGGGGGTCAACATGGTTAGCTTAGAAGGGAAGCAGGTTGCCAAAAAGGCTCGCACGGAACCCTAGAACTAGCAATACATATCCCACCAACAAACCCAAACAATTGCATCACCATCCCAGTCATCGTGGAAGCTGAGCTAGAAGGCTTCCCCATAGATCGAGTGTATCTAGATTGTGGAGCAGCCTCCAAATTCATGTATGAAAGGTGTTTGCATGCTAAAGAAGCAGCTCGCGTTCTGCTGAAGCATCCCCATACTAAGGAAGTAATTGTTAAATTGTTAAGGCACCATATTAGCTGCACATAAATATGCTAGTCCTATCATAAGCCCTCACTTACTAAGTAAAACAACCTTGTGCTACTATCACACCATATGAGCTACTTGTAGCTAAGTCGTCGGGGTTTATACTATCTATCTCTCATATATAATATATACATCTATTTACTTATTGACATCTTACTTATATGGGATAAATCACTATTTTTGAGTGTCTGAGGGTGGTTTATAGACCTCGGTCTATGAACCCTTCTAATGAGTTCTTTCTTCTTAGTAGATCCAATAAAGAAGGTTACGAAGAAAGAAGGTTGGCACCTAACACGTCTATACCATCTTCTAGTTATAACCTTGTTGTAGCAACAAGTAGATCCTACCGTTGGGCTGCGCTGCTAGAACAAAAAAAACTCTAGTAGTTATGCTCCCGTTCCTAAGTGTTTCTCTCTATGGCTAGAGAGGACGTCCTTCCTAACGTCACTTCTTCACCTCCTATATTTCTACAACCATAACACCGGTTACTAGGTTCCAAAACTCTTGCTCTTTACATTGTAATCTGATTTGAACATGCTTGTTATAGGTATCAATAAATTTGATAATTCTTGAAAACCTTGTACATACAAGAGATAAAAAGTCTTAGTAAATTTGAAAGTATACACATAATCACCTAAGTTCATGCTTTCCACATTCTAAAATGTGATTTATTACTTACATTCGTATGTAAAAACCATTATGCTTTGTACGCCATCGAAAAGAGATCTCAATTTTACGATATCTTCACATAATACTTTAATATGCACAAAATGTGTATTTTCAAAATTTTAGGTATCTTGTTTGCTTTGCAGCTACCTAAGCCTGGTGCCTAGGTCTACTTACATTATAACTTTAAGCAAGTATATATGTCCATGATACAAGGGTACACATCCATGCTAGCTACAAATTCAAGCAACTTTACAAGTGAACCAGACAAGTCAGTGACCAAGTAAGCTAAACAGAAAATTAAAGAAGCTAGGGAGCCAATAAGTATGATAGCCTACGTTAGATGCACCCAAAAATTCGCCAAAACACCTTTCCTTGGGACTGCTGACGTAAGCTAGTGGGCTAGCCTAGTCGAAACGCATGAAGAAGGAAATATATTAGGTTCTTCATAGTCCAATAGTCAACGATCTGAGAAGCAAAGAAGCTTATCAGCTTTGATGGTCAAAAGGGGGCATAGTAAAATCAACAAACTCCATTGGCTCAAGAAAGCTCTCAGTCATAACAAAATCAGAAATAGGAACACCATTGCCAACAAATATGTCATCAAGAAGAGACATTAGCAAGAACAAAGGAAAATGTTTTGCTTAAACAAAGCTCAACATTCTTGGGTTAGATAACTCTGATTATGAATAAGCTTCTTAGACAACAAGCTTGTCCACATATTTCGGTAACATGAGTTACAGAGAAATGCTAGGTGATTATCGGAAAATGGAGGCAAATGGATATATACTTAGTCTCACACTTCGGAAAAATATAAACATAATGGTCATGATTATCAGAGACATCCTAAACAAGCATGAAAAGCTCACTTTAGAAGGTTGTTTTCATATGCAATAAGCTCACCTTCGCATGAAAGAAGCTCACCAGCAGGCGTTGTAAACTCACATTTATACGCAAGAGCTCAACAACATGCACCTAAAAGATCACTTTTGTACGAAAGAAGCTCACGTTCGAGCATGAGAAGCTCACCTTTGCAGGATATAAGTTTATGTTCATACAAAAGAAGTTTACCAATATCACCATAAGCACACAAGAAGCTCATTCCTTTACCTTGTATGCCTCTGCCTGCTTGATTCCATATCTTGTATCACACAAAGGAATTTATCGCAACACTTCAAACACCTAATATATTTTGGAAGTATAAGTTGTTGTATTTGATGGGCGGAATCCACGAGCTCATGCTCAACAAAAAGCTAACAGCTAGAACAATGCTCAAGGGTTGTTTGGACACACAACTAAGGCACTCACATTGAAATAGCTTACCATAAACCTTGGCAAGGGGGATATGAATGCAACATTATAAAAAAGGCATGTAGTGACCGCTAAAACCTTTGTTCAAAGCCAATACTTGTCCATAGTAAGTTCATCAACACGAGATTTCCGTTCACACTTATGTTTTTTTAATGTCCTCTAATGAGATTGACAAACTCACCTTTCAGACTCTCTCAATAAAAACCTTTGATGAGCATCCTCAAATCTATAACCCTAGTTCTCTAAGAACACACACAAGTTTGTTACAAAGTCATATCACTATAAGATAGCCGAAGAAGCAATGTGCTCCACCTTCGTGTGTAAGAAGCATGCCTTCTACTGCATGTGCTCACATGATACCTTGCTTACCACTATCCACTAGGACTATACGATAAGGTTCCTATTCTCTAAGAAAAATCATATCAAATTTGCAACAGTTGCTTTGTACCAAAATGCAACTTACTAGATTTTCATGTATCTGACCACAACCCTTAGATAGTACTCGGCTACTATGGTGATTGGTATAAACATTATGATTACAATCCATATTAGATGGATTAACTTTTTTTCAAGATCTTTGACCAAAATAAAGATGTAACCGATGAGATATTTTACCATCTCCTTTTGGGATTGTTAAAACACATGTGTTGAACTTTTTTTTCTAGAAAGCATATGCTAAATCACTTAACTCGAAGCTAGGAACAAAGAAGCTTATGAGCTAAAAGGCTAGAAACGAAACTAAGGCATAAGCACCCATAACTACGTCGTAGCTACTTATAACTTGGGAGCTGATGGTATCGATGGTTAAACCCACTTTCCAAAAAGCCGAGAATCTAGGAATCCAAGAAGTCGAGTAGCTACACATGTTGAGGCTTCTAGTCAAAGGCTAAAATGGCACGATGCATCTTGCTACATTACCAGAACTGCAATGGTTAGAGAGTCAAATAATAAACAACAATTGATCCTAAGAATAGTTGCTTGAGAATCACATACCTCCCTTGGAGGAGTAAGACATGGTCTCTTACATCAAAAGGAAAATGTCATACTACATACAAGGAAATGAGGAGAGAAGCCACCCAAAAGAAGAAGATAAGCCAAGCTACATATTTTGCTTTTGAGCAGTAACATTTAAAGTATATGTTCTTTTTAATGCTAAAGAAACAACCCTCGAGTTGCTGAAGCATGCACCGACTAAGGAAGCAGTCGTTAAGCTGCTAAGACACCATATCAGTTACAAATAACTATGGGGGTGTCACAACAAGCCCTCACTTATTGAGCAAAGCAACCATTTGCTGCTACCACACCATATGAGTTGCTTGTAGCTAAGCAGTCGGGTTTCTATCATAACGTCCTTTTATACCTTCTTTCTCTCATATATAGATATACACATCCATATAGTTATTTTAAATTAATATATGGGATAAATCACTAATGTTGAGTGTCGAGGGTAGTCAGAGACCCATGGTCTCTAAACCCTTTTAACTAGTTCTTTCTTCTTAGAAGATCTAACAAAGAAGGTGACGACGAAAGAAAGTTGACACCTAGAAGACGTCCATACCATCTTCCATCCATCACCTGTTGTAGCAACATGTACTTTCTCTTTAAGACAATACCAATTTTATTTGATTTATAGTGTCTTGTGTAGGGCCGAAGCTTCATAGGGGCAAGTGGTCCCCCCAATTGTTTTTTTTTCTCTTCGTAGTGTTAAGTTTACCGAAAGTTTCTGATTTTAATTCGTAGTGTAAAATACTGGATTTTGATAGTCACCCCCTGATTTGGACGTTGAAAGTCCAACCCTGTGCTAATTTTTCGTTCAAGCTACACCACTGATTTTGTGTTCTTCAAATGATGAGAAAAAACTAGAAAGTATTGATTGAAAGGGCATTACGAGAAGTTAGGCATTACACATCTTTTAAATGGGCGTTATGATGTTAAAGTGCTAGAAAATGGCCATTAGGATAGATGGTTTAAAAGAATTATTTATAAATAAAAAAATAACTGGTAAATTGTTGATTCCTATGAATATCCATATATATGTTTGGTCTTTTGAATAGATATTTGCTTCAACAGGGCTTTGGCCATTTGATCAGTGCTTGGTTTTTCTTTAACAGTGGTTTCAAGACTTGAACAAATCTTAGCATGTCTTCAACAAATGTTCTAATTAGTGTTCAAGATTCACCATCTTTTGAAGAACAATGCTTCATCTAGTGTTTATTTCTTGATCAAAATGTCATGTGTTGGCTTTTAAATATCATATGTTCTTTTGTAGGTCCAACCTCACGACTTTCTTGTATTAAGCTTCCGCACTCCCCAAATAGGAGAGCCTCGATTGCCCCCATCCGGCCAGACTATGTTGTCTTAACTGGGCTCACGCTGGCTTTAGAGTTTGGCTTGGGCGTCCCCCAGAAAACCATATCGCCAGCTGCCACTTGACTGTCGTTGTGCCACCACATGAACAGAACTCTCTGGCGTAACACATAGTGGGACGAAAACCCGAGTGGGCTCAAGATAGAGTATGGCACCTCTACAATGAGGATAGGTTCTATCTATTATTGTCTTAATCCACCAAAGTGACACAAGTAAAGATGAAACTTGATCTTCATTAAAAAACCAAGTCTTCCTACCACTAGGTCGGATCTTATTGTTTAATTATATATATACTACCACTCATCGCATATAATCGTTAGATGCAACACATTAATAAACTATTCAAAATGAACCATACATTAAAATAATTGATAATGTTATCGTATTATGTGGTTTAAGATGAAAGTCTTGTATTTGCTTTTAGAAATATAAAATCAATACAATAATTGTGTTTTCATTTTAAAAACTATATTTCAATAAAATAATATATAAAGAATATAAATTATATGGGTAGCATATCTTATTTTTAAATGCTATTTTAGTAAATGAATAAAGAAACGAAATAAAGTAGAAAGTTTCGGACCACAATTATAATATAAACATATTGAATTATATAGACCATAAGCCAATTTGCATCATAATTGACTATTAGAATTTTATTTTACTATATCTAATTAATAAAACATCTCTTAAACAAACAGATGTCAAGAGCGAATTGTTGGATGGTAAATTAGAAGAGCATGTATATGTGGAATATTTTGAAGGTTTTATACTTAAATTATACGAAAACAAAGTTGTATAGATTAAGTCCTTATCCGGCCCTTAAAAAGATACCAAAATTTTATTAATTATAACCTATCTTATCTAATGTTTTTTAAAGGCGACTTAGTATAACCAAACTCACCCGGTTAGCAAAAAAAAATAAGACGGAGAGAAAACACGAAACGTTTAAGACTAATATAGGATTTTGCATCCACTCGACCTATACAACCTTATTTTTGTTTGAACGACTAGAAAACCACAAGTAAGACTTTAAAGTTAACGAATTAGAAAAATAAGTTATAGACGGGTTATCATTTACTTATATACAGAAGATTGTTTCTCTTTTGGATTCACTCAGAACTAGGGATGAGATTTTTTACTGAAATACCGGTATCATACCGATACCTACCATAGCGATCATAAACGGTACCGGTATGGTAATAGATTTTTCGAATTTTGGTATCGGTATTTAATGGTATCGTACCGGTATTTTTTTGTAAATACTGATATTAATACAAATTTTATAATGAATTCCAATGGCTTTTAGGTTGGGCTACGGAGAGTCGACCTTTACAATATAATGTAATATAATAATACATAATAAAACCTAAACCTAAACTTAAAATCCTTTATCACTATACAAGAGATTCTGCTAGAGAATCCATAATCCAAATCCATCTTTTCTTCAAGGGGTTCAAACATATTTGGTTGAAGAAATAAAACTGTCGTATCTTGTTAATAGTCGCCTGAACTAATTTAATCCACAACTTGTTATGGGTTTTTGTTAATATTGATATTATATGCATCGATTATAAAAGTAAGTTTTAAAAACCTTATAGAAATTGCCGTATGTAATAGTCACCATATACATCAATTTTATTAATTCACTCCATATTTGGTTGGATTAAATTAATCCATAAGTTCACCATATGTTATAATGATACTTTGGTTGGATTAATTTATAAATTTTATGTTTTCCTTTTAGATTTATGGCATCTTCATCATCATTAAAAGTCGAACACACGTATATTTTCCTTTTGATTTTTTACGACATGAATTTGTCTAGTTTTCTCATCATACATTACTCCAGTTCAGTTAATAATGGATGGATGGATTTACATTATATTTTTTAGGTAAAACAATTAAAAACACTAAATCGGTACCAATGCGGTAAAATACCAAAATATCGGTACCGATACCGGTATCGTACCGTTACCGAACTGAGAAATTCGATACGGTATTCGGTATCCACTTTTCCTCAATTTCGATAACGTATTTTTGATATCGGTACCGGTATGATACTAATCTCATCCCTACTCAGAACATGTGCAAAAGTGCAAATTATAAATTATCATAACATTTTGATATAAAAGATTTTGAGAGAAGTTGATGTCATCATACATATAAAAAAATTTAAAAGTATAAGGAAATTTGTGTTATTCCAAAGTCACCACATTGGGAAGATATAGACATGTTCAAATAAAATTTGAATTCTTACGTCATTACATGTAAAGCAATCCTTTTGAACTTTGAAGTAGGGTATACATAAAATTACGATATCGATCAATTTTTAGCCAAAATGAGTACCCTAAAGTTATTGGTGTCTGATTTGTTTCATGACACTATGATATTAGTTTAAAGATTAAGCGCGCATACTAGCGAACAAGAAATGGAAATTGCTATGTTGTAAATTAAGTATGTTAGTACGTGAAGGAATTATGGATTTGAATACACTCGGTATTCTATTATCTTAAAAGAATACATTGACGCAGGTTGGATAACTATTAACTAACTAAGAAGACTTTGCATGAGCAGAATCTACATGTGGTGCGATAATCAAACTTGGTGGGGTTGTAGTGTCACGGGGATTAAAAAATTAGAGTTATCTACATACAAAGGGGTTGAATTTGTAGCCTCGCTTCTTGTTAAAAAGGTGAGGAATGACTCATGGATTTGTTGACAAATATACCATAATGACCAATAAAGCTACTCTAAAAAGAGTGTACGATCAATTCTAAAAAGAGTGTATGAGATTATGAGGCTCATGCAAGAACAAGTCAATCAAGGTATCAATAATATTGTGGCGAACACCGATAGCTTCACAATCATATAAGAACTTCACATGTAAATAATCACCTCATTGGAGTCATAGCTCGTGATCGCCCATAGTTACAACAAAACACGTAAGACAATTTTATGCTAAAGAAAATGAAATGATTTGTTTGGAAGATCAAAAAAGAGGAGAATTTGGTAACGTTTTAACAAGTGAAATCAAAGAACAAAATTAACATGTAAGAACAATATCATAACATAATCAGTTGCTCAAACACATGGACGACTCTTCTCTTTAATTTAACTTTGATACGCGGATCACAAAAAATAAGATTCCGACAAAAAGACTTATAAAAAAAGAATTTAGATGAAGATTTATGTAACCCTTATACAAGCAACTATTAGAACACAAACGCTAACAATTAGAAAGTGAGACCATAAGAGATAAAGAATAAACCTATTCTATTTTTGTTATGAATTGGATTCGAAAACTTAATTCACAAGTTATTGCATCTAGGCGTCAATTCAAGCCCAACCGCATCCTCGATCTAAGACGTCACACCTCCAGTGATGGCTCATGTTTTGCCATACCACCAACCTGCGACTTGTGTGGGCCTTCCCCCCTTCATCCTCGTTCACGTCTCGAGGCCTTGGTGACACTAACATTTCTACAGTATCTTGAATCTTTAGCTTGTGCCCAAGCCACAATCCTCCCTTGCTTCACCTACCTTCCCAGTTGCGGCTCGTGTTTTCATTTGGGCCCCCACAAGGCCGGTTATGAGGATTCAAGTGCCCTAGACGAGCCCCAAAAAAATCCCCTCAGAACCTGATGAATTAAGTTTTATAAACCCAATTTTTATACGAAGATTAACGTTATAGGAATAAACATAGCAAAATCATAGGATTAGAATGATATACCATAAGAGCTAACTGATGCGTGAAGCTTTTCTATCATTCTTGATAGTAAATTGATTGATCTGTTCTTTTTAGTTTATACTCTCCAAGATTTCGTTCTTGATAGCTATCATTACCAATCCCTTAAGTCTTTCTGAAAATCAAATCCAAATTCAAAACCTTAACAATTACTCAATTCTAACAATTAACAATTATTCAATTAGGGCTCCACAAAATACATAATTACTCATACTCAATTCTAACAATTAACAATTACGCAATTAGCGCTCAACAAAACACCCAATTTGGGGCTCAACAAATCATGAAGTTCTAACAATTTACAATCATTCAATTATGGCTAATTTGTAGGAAGTGGAACAATACAAACATGTCATGATTGGAGGGTGGTGGCAACTACTGGTGGACCGGTGGTCGTCGACAGTTGTGTGGGGTTGTGGGCCAGCGACGATGGTCGCTCTCACACTCCATGATTCACATCGTTATTCTCTTTTAATTTGTCGTTATCACTCATTAAGTTAATGAACAATATTGGATATTTCACAGTGGGCTAGGCTTTATGGATCAATATTGCCAATAAGTTTTTTTGTTTTAAATTTTTAGGTATTGGGCCAATAAGTTTTTAGGTTTTATATTGGGCTAGGTTTATTTTTAATTTTAAGTATTGGCCAATACGTTCTTAGGTTTTATAATTTAACATATATATACATATATGTGTGTGTTGGATTTGATAATGTGTGTTAGTGTGTGATTTTGATAAAAAAAACGGTTTTGAATTTAATCAAACAGTGATAATAAACATATCAAATTCAACACAGCTGGATTTGGAAAGATGATTGTCAGATGATTTCAATTAGATTTAATCTAATCAAAGTACAATGAATAGGCGTAGTCTCTCACGTAGTTCTTCTGCTTTTCAGCTCTAAGTGTTACAAATTACATTGTTAGAGGTTCTATATTTAAGAGGAGAGAATTGCTGGTAACGTCACAATGAAAGCAACCCAAAACAACCTATTTTATGATGTAACTGTCAACAGTTTGCAAAAATATTGGACACTTATTAAAATACTGTTACATTGAAACTATTGCTAAAGCTAAGGAACACAACTGGAATTCCAAAACTGTTGGAAGGTTCCAGGACTTTTGGAATCCAATAATTCTGATATTGTGTTGACTCGTTGACTTGGTCTTCTGGTCTTCAGCTTTGACCTCTTGACTTAGATGTTAGCTAGTTAACTAGCTCTTTGTACTTCCATCTTCCAGTACTTTAATGTAGTAGTTCGTGTAACAGCAGTTTTGATTCGTTGGTAGAAAAGCTTTCAAGGGGGAAACTTCTGGAACAATGGTCATAATCTAACTTTATTCTTTCAGGCAGGGTAGATGATTCCCTTAGGTTTTGGTTTCATCATCATCCAATCTTATATAATCCAACAATCTCCCCTAGACTGTTGATGCCAAAAATACTATTATTCTAGCCAATCTTTTATTCACTTATTTGTTGATGAAGAGTCTTGGAAATAATTTACTGTAATTGTTGTGCTGGACAAATCCTTTATCTTTATCATGGTTATCTATCTTGACCTTAGAGAAAGGTTTTTGATCATCACATCTTATAATTTGTAAGTGCTTGAGATCTATCGTTCTCTGGGTTACGAAAGATTGTAGGCTACTTTTTAGACCTTAGAAGAAGAAAAGAGTGTCATGTCTCCATTCATATATAATTGAGAGATGTGGAAATGTTTGATGCCTTTATCATTATATAATCCTTTAAAGTTATAATAAGCAATGACCTTCAGAAGCTTATGAAGGATTTTATTTGAGCTACTTCCTTTTCTTTGGAAGTGTTGGATTTGAAAACTACTGAATATGTTGTGTAAGTAAGCTTCCATTTTTTCTTTGTTTTTCAGTAGCTTTTTTATTTGAAGAAACTCCTAAAATCCTTGATCATCATGATTGATATTAAGTTTTTAGAAGAACCAATTTTTTTCCCTTATTAGCCTACCATCTTGACACTTCATTGCTAATATAGTGATTGGTGAAAGTTCTCCAGATGCTTTTGATGATTCTCATGAAATGTGGGTTTGAGTTGAAAGTAACTTTGACATTTTATGCAGAATCTCCTCCTTTTTTGCTATTAGTAGTTCTTGGAGAAAAGTGTTTAGCACTACTACTAGTAAAAGAAGAGGTGGTTATAACTTCACTAGTAGGTTGGCTTTCTGTGGCTAGTGGATATTTATAAGTAACTTGTCCGTTTAGTGATTTCAAACTCCTATTTTAGGAGGCTAGCTATTGGGCATGCTTATGGTTCAGCCGGTCTTAGCTTGAGGCTTTTTGGTGAATATCTACTTGAGATTAGAAACCTCAGCTCTCAACTTGTTTAATCAAATCCATAAGTTTCAAATTGGCATCATTCAATTTAATGAATTCATTTGCTCACCCACCAGATGTGGTCATATCATCAGATCTATGAAGTAGAAACTACCAGCAGGGAAAATTTGTGATGCCCTTTGTTCTTGTACTGGCGACTACCAGCCTTTATGTTTTTCATATAAAGTATAGCGTTTTTTCCTGCAAGGTGGTCTTACGAATGTTTCTATTATGTGACCCAATGAGATCAATTAGAAGAGTAGAAGCCACTCATGCAATCTCATCAACAGGATATACCTGAGATGGATTTCACCTCTTCTTCATGTGGGTTAGGTAAGAACTCTATAACATGTAAGCAATGATATGAAGTTTTTATCTCTTTGATTTGTTGGTAAGATTTACTCATATTATGATGTTCAGATGTTCAACCTTCATGAAAGATATTTCTGATGTATTTACAAAAATAGATAGAAGTTGGGAGGAATAAACCAATAGTGTTGAGTCTTTTCTTTAGCTATTTAGAAAACATCTGAGAGGTTTTAGGTTTGATGTTGTCAATAAGATCAGTTTTGAAGAAGTACCATCTGTCTTTTGTTTGAGTAAATATGTGTGTCACTCTTTTTCTGTATGGGGTTAGGTAGGTTGATGGAATGAATTATAATATGTAAACATGTTTTTGGAGGTTTGTTGTCTTAGGTTACCTTCGGATGGAAAATTTCCTTAGAATGGATAGGAGCAGTGGGATCGATTTTGAAAAACAAGTAGATAAATTAGTGAGTATACCTGTGTGCATTAGAAATGTTACTGCTGGAAAGAAAATCAGTTGTTTTGAAAACTATTGGATGAAAAAACTGCTGGAGAATAATCTGGTTTTGTTAATAAACTGTTGGTATGAACCATAAGTTTTATTTTCTTTTTGACAAAACTACTAGTTTGTAAACAGAAGTTTCATTTATGAGAAACAAGAAAAGATATTGTTTTAAATAATCATTCAAGATTTAACATTCCATGTCTAGAAATTAGGCTTTGAATTATTAGTGTGTCCAGTGGTTTTGTGAAAACACCAACAAGCTCCTTTGTAGAAGACACGTGATGAATTAATCAAACTTTTTTCATAACAATCTCTTACTAAATGATATCTGATATCAATGTGTGTGGTTCTTGAATGTTGTATAGGATTTTTCGATAACCATGTTTTGCGCAGCTTCACTATCCATTTTGATAGGCGTTTTGAGAGTCATAATTCCATAATCTAAAAGTTGATTTTGAAACCAAAGAATTTGTTTAGTGTAGCTGGTTGCTGCAATATACTCTGCTTCAGTAGTTTAGTTGGATACAATAGTTTATTTCTTGCTTTTCCAGGATATAAAAGTATTGCCTAAGTACTAACATCCTCCTATGGTTGACTTCCTTGTTGTAAGGCAACATGCAAAGTCACTATCTTAAAAACCAACTAACTCAATATTATAATTAGCTGGAAACCAGATACCTAGGAATCTATATATGCTTTTCACAACAGTGAATGTGACTCTCCTCATATCTTGCACACACACATGTAGCAAACATAATATCTGGTGTTGATGCAGTGAGGCACATCAAAGATCCTATCATACACCTATACAAGGTTTGATCAATTTGTTTGCTAGTTGGATAAGAATCTAAAGATCTAGATATGCACATGTGTGTGGTGCAGGTTTTACAGTTTTCTAGATCAAAATTCTTTAAAAGAGTTTTCACATATCCATTCTGATGTATGAAAGTTCCTTTTTCAAGTTGCTTAACTTCTAAGCCTAGAAAACACTGTAATTCTCCCATGGCACTCATTTCAAAATTTAACTTCATAAATTTTCAAAATCTTCACACAATTTTGAATTTGTTGATGCATAGATTATGTCATTAACATAAATTTGAGCAATTGTTAGATTTTCACCTTCCCACTTTTGAAACAATGTTTCGTCAATCGTACCTCTCTTAAAGTTATTTGTAGTTAAAAAAAAGGAAGAGAGTGTCACACCCCAACCGATGGTGGAAACATCGGGATGAGACGAACAAATTGCTCAAAACTTCATAACGCTATGTGACAATATAGATTATATTCAAATTTCATTCAAGACCAAATTGTCATACAAAAATTCCATATAATAGTCAACAATTGTTTCAAAACGACATAACATCAAAATAGATAAATTAATCTAGGCGTGTATCTAAGCAATCCTACTAGATTTCTTGCATCATCAGCTTTCCTGCAACATGTATTAAAAGCGTAGATCAATACAAAAGTATTGACGAGCATACAAGTTTGAAAATAAAATCTAAGTGTAAGAGTTTATTTCAATCATGACGGGAGTATAATAAAGCTGAATCGCATATATATGTAGACGACTCTCACATAATAATAGCATATAATTGAATTCCTTAACTAGCAGGCATAGAAACATAATCATAACAATGTCGTGAGAATACAAATTAAATCTAATAAGCATAAACAACTCAAATGTAACAAGTAGCATGTATAAACGAGTTTAATCTAACACATATAATTCACATAAGCGTAATTGATAACCCGTTTGGTATTGGGAACACATTTAATCTTGTTAAAAAATAAATTTTGTAATTTATACATGTTGCACCCCAAAATGCGTTAAAGTATAAAAAGGGTCGAGTATGCTCACCCTTAGTGAATCCTCTATTAGCATTTCCGTGAAGCGTTGAAAGGGTTGATGATGCGACGCCAAGGTCAACGTACATGAGCAAGCGAAAGCACACGGAAGCATTAGTAGATAGATATATCTTATTTATTTTGTAATCGTCACTCGAGTTTTGATATATTCGTTAGCGTAGCGGATAATTAGAAGATATATATATATATATATATATATATAAAGTTCGACGAAAAGCATAATAAATATATATATTTTGAAGAAAAACGGGCATAGTCTCCTCTGTTTTTAGGCGATCCCGACAATCAAAGTTGTCAATATAAACGTCAAAACGCAACAATTGATATAACGACACGTATAAAAATGTACGTCAAATGTAAAAATGTAGATAAGCACTAATGTAATGATTCGATTTAAAACTCGAGTTCATAATAAAAATAGTGCATATATATATAGACAAGCGAAGCATCGGAAATAATTTTACCAAGTTGCTAGTTAAATTCTCATATTTTGTATAGTCTCATTAGTCGAGTCGGTTCGAACTCGGCTTCATGTGTAATTTTATATATATATATACGTTATATATATATATATACGTATATTTATATACGTATATATATGTACTACGTACATATATATACGTATATAAATATACGTATATATATATATATATATATATATACGTATATATATATACGTATATATATGTACGTATATTTATATATATATGTACATATATATATATACGTACATATATATATCTATATATATACGTACATATATATATATAAAGTTCGGGTCGCGATAAATAACATGAAATAATATATAAACAATGATAAACAGAAATGGCGTTGTTTAGAATGTCATACCAGTCGCGTGTTGAGGCGTTGACCAACGGTTTATTGAGTCGAACCGAATTGAGTCCGACGTTTGACCAAACTGACCGAGCGAATAGGACCCAAAGCTGACCCGTAACTGAACCAAGACTGGGCCGGCTGAACTAAACTGAAACGAGTCTTGGTCGAGACCCAACCTTGCTGAACCGAGACCTACATCAATCGAAACAAAGCTGACACACACACGGATCTGAATCGAAACATTGTGACCGATCCCGAACCAAAATACCCAATACTGAACGTGAATCTGAGCGGAAACCTGAACTGAGTCGACCACCGTCACTGTCGCCAGCTGCCGAGGTCACCACCGTCGTCACTCGTGTCGGAACCACCCTCATCACTTCATCGACAACGGTAGCTCCATCGTCAATGACGGCTGTCGCCGGTAAGCGAGCCGTCAGCCAAACACGAGAGAGAGATGAGTTTGTTGTGAGAGAGAGAGACTGTTTGTTTCGGGTGTGTGTTGTGTCGGCCTTAAAGATCTTGGTCACCGGAGCTGAGGCGGAGGTGTATGAGCGACGACGAGGTCATCGTCGCCGGCGGCCGGCCAGAGTGGCGGCGCCGGTGTCTGGTGTTTTGAGGGAGGGAGCCGAGAGGGAGAGGAGGCAGGTGTGTGTGTTGAGAGAGGGATGAGGGAGATGGTAGTGGAGTGGTGGTGGTGTGCGGTCGGAGGTCGGCCGGAATTGCTCTGGCGACCGGAAAAATGGCAGAGGGGGTAAGGGTGTCGGCTAGGGTTTATTCTGTGCAAGGGAGATGGGGTTTAGTAGGTTTATATGGTTTAGGGTGTTAGGTTGGCCCTAGAGCCCGTTAACTTGGTTCTAGGGTTTTTGAGTGGCCCGAAAGTACCGACGAGATCCGATTTCAAGTGCAAGATTCATAAAACGCTGAATTTATTTTGCTTATTATTATTATTGTTGTTGTTGTTGTTGTTGTTGTTATTATTATTATTGTTATTATTATCTATAAAATAATAACTAAATAAAAAATAATAATAATGATAATAAATTAGACGAATAAAAAAAATTCAGTGGTACGACACGTATTTCTAAAATATTTTTTACGGAAACGCGAGGCGTTACATTCTCCCCTACTTTAGGGAATTTCGTCCCGAAATTCATTCAAGAAGAAGGCTTAGGAAGGAAATAATCACATTTCGAAGTATGTGGGTATAACTGTGAATTAGGTGATGAGTGATTAAGGTTTGTATTAAACATAGCAGTGAAACACTGAATTTCTCATGGCACGTTTTACGAAACCTTAGTAGTATGGTATTAACACTTATATATAGGAAGTACCAGCGGCGTATCCACCATGTTCATACCATAATACGTTCATTTCGCTAGTCGATGCCATGTTACGTTCCGTGTCATAATCAGGCTTGTTTGCGTATTATGAGTAAGACTGATAGCATATATAGAGTCTCAAGTATGTAAGTATAATTGTATTTAAGTATGAGAGAGTATACTGTATAAGTATGAGTATAAGTGTAAGTGTGCGTATTCGCACATTCGTGTACAATACAGATGATATATTTTAGTTTATCCAAGATTAACGGATTACTGACATGTGAATAAACAGGTCAAACCATCGTGTACCGCAATGTAGACTACCCATCATCGTCAAAACGAAGAGGGTGTAAAATAGTTTACTTAACATGACCTCAAGAATACGGACGGACGTCACTCCTATAGCGCTACACAAGCGCTATACATGTTAAGGTGTGGCTTGATCAGAGTTAATGACGAGTCTACCACATAAACATGTGAATAAACAAGTCAAACCATCGTGTACGCAATGTTGACTAGTCAATATTGTCGAAACTAGTTTACTTAACATGACCCCAAGTCTCAAGGACGATGCGCTACTCCTATAGCACTACGCATAGTGCTATACATGTTAAGGTGTGGTTTTATAATGAGTTTATCACATATAATGTTCCAGTAATCCCAAATCAAGTATGATGTTTAGTATGCACCTATAGAATCGTTGCATAATAGATTTAGTATAAATGCCAAGTTTGTCGTGCATAAATTCGATTTTAGTATAGCGTGACATTGAAATAAAAATGAAAAGAATAAGAATTATATAGCATAAGATGTAAGATAGCATAAAAGAGAGGCTTGTTTAAAATGTTGGAGTGTTTCGGTTTTAGAAACTTCGACTGTTCCAAAGTGACTCGTAAGTCCTTTCGAATTAGGGAGACATGATTTGGCCTAATAGGTATAATACTCTCGTCGCCAACCGATTAACGGTACTTTACCCTTCCAGTTAGTACATGTCCCTAATTTGATCGAAAAATACGAAACTTTAGCGAGATTGAAAATTGAGGAGCGGAACCTGTCATCAAGGTGTGGATGTCAATCCTGGCTTGACAATTTCGTCCCCAAATTGTGGTTTATTGAACGTATCAAGATATAATCTCGAATCGTCAATAAGGATCCACTAGATTATGAAATGAAACTCCAATCAAGATATGGATATCACTCCTGACTTGATGGTGAATTTCGTGCGAAATAACATGTAAAACGGATTGAAACTCGTCACCAATGGCGGGAATCACCCCTGTATTTATGAGTTATTTCGATTGTCGAACAAGAATATACTCAAAAGCGTGTGTTGTGTTTCATGTCTTAGGAAAGACATATTGTAAGTTTTAGGATCAAAAGGGGAGGAGCATGATAGAAGAATAACAATTTAGATAAGTATCAGAAATGGTCAAGAGTATAGTACTTAAACTATAGACTAGGTCGAACATGGCAATTCTCCCGAATTCCCTATAGTTATGGCTCTGATACCAATCTGTCACACCCCAACCGATGGCGGAAACATCGGGATGATACGAATAAATTGCTCAAAGCTTCATAATGTCATACAAAAATTCCATATAATAGTCAACAATTGTTTCAAAACGACATAACATCAAAATATATAAATTAATCTAGGCGTGTATCTAAGCAATCCTACTAGATTTCTTGCATCATCAGCTTTCCTGCAACATGTATTAAAAGCGTAGATCAATACAAAAGTATTGGCGAGCATACAAGTTTGAAAATAAAATCTAAGTGTAAGAGTTTATTTCAGTCATGACGGGAGTATAATAAAGCTGAATCGTATATATATGTAGACGACTCTCACATAATAATAGCATATAATTGAATTCATTAACTAGCAGGCATAAAAACATAATCATAACAATGTTGTGAGAATACAAATTAAATCTAATAAGCATAAACAACTTTAATGTAACAAGTAGCATGTATAAACGAGTTTAATCTAACACATATAATTCACATAAGCGTAATTAATAACCCGCTTGGTATTGGGAACACATTTAATCTTGTTAAAAAATAAATTTTGTAATTTATACATGTTGCACCCCAAAATGTGTTAAAGTGTAAAAAGGGGTCGAGTATGCTTACCCTTAGTGAATCCTCTTTTAGCATTTCCGTGAAGCGTTGAAACGGTTGGTGATGCGACGCCAAGGTCAACGTACATGAGCAAGCGAAAGCACACAGAAGCATTAGTAGATAGATATATCTTATTTATTTTGTAATCGTCACTCGAGTTTTGATATATTCGTTAGCGTAGCGGATAATTAGAAGATATATATATATATATATATAAAGTTCGACGAAAAGCATAGTAAATATATATATTTTGAAGAAAAACGGACAGGGTCTCCTCTGTTTTTAGGCGATCCCGACAATCAAAGTTGTCGATATAAACGTTAAACGCAACAATTGATAGCACGACACGTATAAAAATGTACGTTAAATGTAAAAATGTAGATAAGCACTAATGTAATGATTCGATTAAAACTCGAGTTCATAATAAAATAGTGCATATATATATAGACAAGCAAAGCATCGAAAATAATTTTACCAAGTTGCTATTTAAATTCTCAAATTTTGTATAGTCTCGTTAGTCGAGTCGGTTCGAACTCGGATTCATGTGTAATTATTATATATATATAAATATACGTACATATATATATATATATATAAAGTTCAGGTCGCGATAAATAACATGAAATAAGATATAAACAATGATAAACAGAAATGGCGTTGTTTAGAAGGTCATGCCAAGTCGCGTGTTGAGGCGTTGACCAACGGTTGATTGAGTCGAACCGAATCGAGTCCGACGTTTGACCAAACTGACCGAGCCGAATAGGACCCAAACCTGACCCGTAACTGAACCAAGACTGGGCCGGCTGAACTAAACTGAAACGAGTCTTGGTCGAGACCCAACCTTGCTGAACCGAGACCTGCATCAATCGAAACAAAGCTGACACACACACGGATCTGCATCGAAACATTGTGACCGAGCCCGAACCAAAATACCCAAATCTGAACGTGAATCTGAGCGGAAACCTGAACTGAGTCGACCACCGTCACTGTCGCCGGCTGCCGAGGTCACCACCATCATCACTCCTGTCGGAACCACCCTCATCACTTCATCGACAACAATAGCTCCATCGTCAATAACGGCTGTCGCTGGTAAGCCAGCCGTCGGCCAAACACGAGAGAGAGATGGGTTCGTTGAGAGAGAGAGAGACTGTTTGTTTCGGGCGTGTGTTGTGTCAGCCGTAAAGATCTTGGTCACCTGAGCTGAGGTGGAGGTGTATGAGCGAAGGCGAGGTCATCGTCGCTGGCGGCTGGCCAGAGTGGCGGCGCCGGTGTCTGGTGTTTTGAGGGAGGGAGCCGAGAGGGAGAGGAGGCAGGTGTGTGTGTTGAGAGAGGGATGAGGGAGATGGTAGTGGAGTGGTGGTGGTGTGCGGTCGGAGGTCGGCCGGAATTGCTCTGGTGACCGGGAAAATGGCAGAGGGGGTAAGGGTGTGGGCTAGGGTTTTTTGTGTGCAAGGGAGATGGGGTTTAGTAGGTTTATATGGTTTAGGGTGTTAGGTTGGCCCTAGAGCCCGTTAACTTGGTTCTAGGGTTTTTGAGTGGCCCGAACGTACCGACGAGATCCGATTTCAAGTGCAAGATTCATAAAACGCTAAATTTATTTTGCTTATTATTATTATTGTTGTTGTTGTTGTTATTATTATTGTTATTATTATCTATAAAATAATAACTAAATAAAAAATAATAATAATGATAATAAATTAGACGAATAAAAAAAATTCAGTGGTACGACACGTATTTCCTAAAATAATTTTTATGGAAACGCGAGGCATTACAGAGAGTTACATACCATGCTCTAGGAGCTTGTTTGAGGCTATACATAGCTTTGTCAAGTTATTTATAGACATGATTAGGATTATGAGCTTCTTCAAATTTAGGGGGCTGACATACATAGACTTTTTCATTTATCTTCCCATAGAGAAATGCACATTTGATGTCCAATTGGTATACTTTCATCTTGTGAGTTACAACAAATGCAAGAAACAGCCTGATAGCTTCTAATCTGGCTATAGGGGAAAAAGTCTCATCATAGTCAATCCCTTCTTCTTGTCTGAAACTTTGAACCACCAATCTTGCCTTGTTCTTTACAATAATACCCCTATCATTAGTTTTGTTCTTGAATACCCATTTGGTTCCAATGGAATATTTTCCATCAGGCAATGGTACAAGCTACCAAACTTTTTGTCTTTTGAATTGAAGCAATTCTTGTTGCATAGCCTCTACCGAGATGTTGTCTCTCAAAGCATTTAGATATTTCATAGGTTCATCCATTGATAGAAAACTAGCAAATAGACAGATGTTTGTTGTTTGACTTTTTGTGAGAACCCTTTTACTCATGTCACTTATGATTTGCTCTAGAGGATGAAACATTAAGAAAACATGTCCTCCTACATATGGTACAATATCTGTAAAGGTATTTGAAGAGCTGGGTTTAGATTGATCATTTGAACATTCATTGGGTATATCAGAGAATTCTGGTGGTGGTGTTATTGGACCAAGAGGTTCAATAAATGAGTTATCAGCTATTTTTGAAACACCAACAGTTTGTATTTCAAAAGTACTAGCAGGAGAGTACTCATGTGAACCATCATTAAGTACTGGAACCATTGTGCCAAAGTCATAACTGACTTTAGTATTTTGGTTTTGCTTGGTTGTGGGTGACAAAGGTTGGATGAAGACATCTGTTCTATAATTTGCTGGTGCAGCACCAACATTTTGATTGACACTTGAAACTACTGGATCATTCCTTAGTTCACATTTTAGGATATCTAGTTAAACAATTCAGCTGGATTGGCGGATATCATGAGTGTGGATATTTCATTGAATTTCACATTCAATGTCCCTTCTATTAATTTTGTTCTAAAGTTGAACATTCTATAGGCTTTTGCAGTTGGAGAATACCCAATAAAGTACCCACAATCTACCTTGGCTGCAAATTTTGATATGGAGTCTTTTAAGTTCAAGATGAAATATGGACACTCAAAGACCTTGAAGAAGAAGATTAATGGCTTAAACTTGAAAAGCACTTCATAAGCAGTCTTTTTATGTCTTGGATTAATTAAAACTCTGATCTGCACATACCCAGCAATATTTACTGCTTCTGCCCAGAAAGAAAGTGGTTGACCTGAATCAGCTAGCATAGACGTTGTAGCTTCAGTTATAGTTTTGTTCTCTTTTTCTACCACACCAGTTTGCTGAGGTGACCTAGGCATAATATATTGTCTCACAATCCCTTTGGATTCACAAAATGAGTCAAGTGTCTGATTTCTGATTTCAGCCCCATTATCACTTCTAAACATTTTGATAGGAAGATCAAATTGTTTTTCTACCATAAAATAATGTTCTTAATGAATTCAGTAGTTTCATCTTTCGTATGTATGAAATAAGTCCATGCAAATCTTTAGTAATCATCAAAAATCACTAAACAATGTCTTTTCTTAGAAAGACTCATTATCTTAACAAGACTAAACAAATCAAGATGAAGCATCTGAAGACATCCAATAGTTTTGGATTCTTCACTGGACTTGTAAGAGACTTTATGTTGTTTTCCTTTAAGACAAGAGATGTAGTGTTGGTCACACTTAAACTCTTTCTTAAGGAGCCCTCTCACAAGACATTGCTTGGATACATCATTGATTGTTTGTAAGTTGGTATGACCTAACTTCTTATGCGACTATACAGTTTGTTTGGCAGATGCTTGAGAGAATAGACATACACTTTGTGGCATAGGGCTGTTCTTTAGCATATCAACTACATACACATTTCTATTTTTGTTGCCACAAGTTGAACAACATTTTCATTTAGACACTCACTTTTCTTTACAAGTTATGGGCCAACAATTTTAAAAGAGTTCATAGTGAAAAATGTGTCATTCCCTTTATCACACATCTGTGATACACTCAGACGATTAAACTTCAAGTTTTTAAACAGGATTTACATTTTCAAACTTGAGTTTCTAGCATTTACCTTACCAAATCCTAGGATCTTTCCTTTAGAGTCATTTCCAAATGATATATCTGCTCCTCCATAGGCTCTAAAATGAGAAAGAAGATTCTTACACCCAATCATGTGCCTAGACCCCCACTATCAACATACCATAGGCTATCAAAGTGAGAGAGTCCATTTTTTATGATCTCATTTGTAGAGACTAGTGCCTGATTGGCGGACATGATCTCTAGTGATTTACATCGTTTCCCAAACTACTAGATGCCGTACACTAGAAACTATTCAATAAAGCTTGTTGGGTTATATAAGATATGCTGATGATGAAAGCCAAAACCCGAGGTAACCATCTTCCATGCCTAAAGGAATAAGGTTAGAGTATGATCACCGTTCCAGAAGTTTCCCCTTGAAAGCTTTACTAACAACCAATCAAAACTACTAATACAAGAGCTGCTACATCAAAGTACTGGAAGACATAAGTACACAATGTTGGATTGATAAAGTGCTGCTCAACTAGTCAATAGCCAAGTCGACGAATCAAAGCTGAAGACCAGAATACTAAGTCAAAAAGTCGACACAAGACAAGAAGTACTAGTTTTTAAAAGTGCTGGAACCCTTCCAACAATTTTGGAATTGTAGTTGTTTTGCTTTGTTTTAGCAGTTGTTTCAATATAACAGTATTTTTCCTAATTGTCCAGCAATTTTGCAAACTATTGGCAGTTACATCATTTAATAGATTGTTTAGGGTCACTTTCATAGTGACATCACCAGCAGTTCTCTCCTCTTATATATAGAACTACTCACAATGTACTTTGTAACACTTAGAGTTGAAAAAGCAGAAGAACTAATTGAGAGAGTATGCCTATTGATTGTACTCTAATCAGATTAAATCTAATCGAAATCATTTGACAATAATCTTCCCAAATCTATATATGTTAACTTTGAGGAGTTTATTATTACGTTTTGATTGAAATAAATTGTTTTCTAAAAAACACACATTAACACACACTCTCAAATCCAACAATACATATATATGTATATAGGATAAGGATCGTTACAGAACATAAATTATTACGATAACAAAAAAAAATTAAATCACTAAAGAAACCATATATTTTTGCCTACACATAACCTACATATACGTAGCGAATTTAAACTACACATAACCTACATATGTATATGATATATAAAAAACTGAAAATTTTCCATATTTTGTCTTGAATTCTAGTGTGAAAAACAATAAATCTTACATTTGTAACAATTTCATTTACTTTTTAGGTTTTTAGGATTGAAAATATGGGTGACTCATTTTGTTCTATGTATTCTCGCAATATTTAGGGTTCTGCATAGAACCTTCCCATATATATATATATATAGTGTGTGTGTGTGTGTTGGGTTGTATAAGATCTGATGATGATGAAAGCCAAAACCCAAACGATCCATCATCCTTGTCTGAATAAGTTAAAATACAATCTACATAGTCCAGCAGTTTCTCTACCCTTGAAAGCTTCTCAAAACAACTGCACCAACTATTTCTGCATCAAACTATTGCCTTCAAAAGAATACAAGAACAAGTGCTAATGGTGTAAGTCCCGTAAACAGATCAAATAGGTATAACTAACCTAATCAAAAGCGGAAATAATGATTAGGAAGAAGAAAAATTTTGAATAACTTCAACTTGCATACACCAAAAGATGTCTGATACAAGTTCTTTGATTACAACTCTCTAACCCCTTCTCAATGACCTAGCATTTCTATTTATAAGCACTATTAAGCCCACTATTACAACCTTAGGCCCATTAGGCACTAGGAAGCCCACAATGTACACCAAAGCCCAAAATAACCCCTAATGAGTAAACCTTTAGCAATTCAAGCCTAACAATCTCCCCCGAGGTTTACTACATTAATCTTTTGGTTGAGCATCCACACCAAGTCTTCCAGTTATGATTCCAGCAACCGCAGCAGTCCAATCCTTTGCACAAACCTCATACAGCTCATCAGTTCAAATTTGATGTGATGCAAGAACCTTCAAGTCTTCGTCATGAAAGCTTACTAAATCTACCACATCGTTGACTCTGAACGCCTTCTCCTTAGTCACAATTGCAACACTTCCAACTTAGGATCGTATAACCAAAAGTTGAAATTCTTCAGAATCCCCCGAGGAAAGGTAGGAGCAACTGCGATAACTAATTCTTTGTCGGTTAGCGACCACATCACCGGTTTGAATCTCTTGCCAGTGTGTGCATCACAAACTCCTTTAGCCGCTCTCAAATATGGTTCAGCAGTCTTCATAGTCTTGAATCCACTCTTAACCTCATGTTCAAGCTTTTTGAAGAATCTCCACTCGGGTCCACGTTCGGTAGTGTCATCATCAGTGTACGGAGCTCTCAATAGATCTGTCAAAGCAACTTTAGTCCATGTCTCGAATTGCGACTCCTTGGAATAATATTCACGTGTTCCATCCTGAAGCACAATAATCCATATATTTTTGACGTGATCATACATCCAACTGAGTACCCTGGACTTGTTTCCGACTTTACTGTAGTAGCTCGACCCCAACTCCATCACATATCTCTCCGACTGATTCGTTGGATCCTTAAGCAGAAAGTTCTCATCAAGCGGATTCACATTGACATTCTTCATTAAAACCATTTGCTTCTTCTTCTGACAAGCGACACGTTTTTGACTAGTAGTAAACTTCCTACGTGGATTGCTCATATAATCATCCTGACCAGCTTGGCGTTCAGCTGCCAACTGCTTAGCTGCCAATCTTTGTTCCTCGGTTTCCTCAGTCATTTGTTGTTGCACCGCACGATGCCTGGTCTCAATATTCATCGGGTCGTCTGTAGGATCACTGAACTCCCTTTCGAATTTGTTTTCCAGCTTGCCCTTCAAATAAAAAACCATGGTCATAAGCATTGTGACATCTCCCTGCAACTGATCAATAGTCTGATCTCTTACGTCTAAACGATTCTGCAGAGAGGCAATCTGAGCTTCCTTCAGAATAACCTCTTGTTCCAATACAACCACCCGTTTCTTTAAGTCCACCACATCAACTTCCGCATCATCATCGTCACTATCCATTCCCCCGAATTCAAATCCCCGTTTTTCTGATCGACGCATATAATCTTCATCAACATCATCAGTACGACCCACTCCACTACCACCTGCTTCAGAACCACCAGCACCTGATGAGCTTCCTCCAAACTCCATCATTTGTAGAACCGTGTCAGCAGGAATAGACACAATAGTAGATTGTGTAATAATAGGAGCGGTTGGCTGTGCAGATAAAATAGGTGTGTCAAGCATCGAAGTATGAGCAATAGATTCAGCAATTGTAGACTCAGCAACGGTAGAAGTGATCAACTCAGATTCAGCAACAGTGAAAACAACTGGAGCTTCAGGTTCACTGGATGGAATGCTCGGCTCAGTTCTTCTCCTTTTGATCAATGGCACCTCATCTTCTTCATCTTCATCATCTTCTTCAACCTGAGCAGTCGGTGCAGTAATAGATGGAATATCGAGTGGAGGATCGCCTTGTTTCTCCTGAATATCTTTCAAGTGAGCAATCAAAGCCTCTAAATTCTCTGATGATAACTCTGGTAACACGGGAGTCAAAGTGGCGTTGAATTCTGGGAGATCGTCAAGAAAAGCTTGCCCAACATCAGCTTTCTCAGTTCTTCTCCTTTTGATCAATGGCACCTCATCTTCTTCATCTTCGTCATCTTCTTCAACCTGAGCAGTCGGTGCAACAATAGATGGAATATCGAGTGGAGGATCGCCTTGTTTCTCCTGAATATCTTTCAAGTGAGCAATCAAAGCCTCTAAATTCTCTGATGATAACTCTGGTAACACGGGAGTCAAAGTGGCGTTGAATTCTGTGAGATCGTCAAGAAAAGCTTGCCCAACATCAGCTTCATCATCAGTAACTAAGTCCTCGATCTCTATCTCTTTCTCTTTGGTAGGTATATCATGTTCTTCGGCCACTATAGCATTAACTAGAGGCGGAGGAGGTGGTGGAATATCCAAACCAACAACTTCAGAAAACTTCCCGAACTTCTTCAAAGCAAAACGACCCACGAACACTGTCTTAGACGTAGAGCGGTTCTTTTTCATTGTACCAAAAATAGTAGGCCCCATTGGCTTCATATTAAGCAAGTTGGCATCTGTTGCATTCTTTGCCAAATCAGGGTAACGGGCATCTAGTATGAGCTGGACGAAGCGCGGGTACAAAAGAAACATTCGCTTCTTGGACTGCTCTAGAATTTTCTTCATGTTGTCGAAGATATAACCAGAATAGTTATACTTCCAGTCCATAACCAACGAAACTATAGCAGATGTCTGGGCTTGATATGGCTGATCCAAACTGCCTTTGTTCTCCGACACACACTGCATAAACATGTGGACAAGCAACCGCCAATAAGCTGGAAACATTTTCTTCAGTAGTAGTGGATACGAACCCTCATATCCCATCTCTATCAGCACAAGAAGCACCTTCTCTTTGGCGTAGATGGTTGGATCACTAAAAGTATCCGCAATCTGCAATACCTCTCTCACACATGCCTCGTTGACCACTATCTCTTTACCCTGTATATGTGAACGGATAAACGGTCTTCCATCTTCACCTCTTTACTGAAATTGTGCTCTTTTCCAGAACGAATGTACTAGGTCTGTGTAGATAACCAGGTTAACTCAGAGGGCATATGCAATCTTACACGCGTTGAGCCCCACAATCATAGACTGAAATTCCTGGAAGAACTCTGCTGGCGGGTCTGAAAGATACCTCGCTTGGTTGTGGAATTGCTCCTCAACCAACATCACCGCATCAAACGCTTCTTCAACCATATCTGTCAAAAACATCAACCAAGTTAAATCCCAACTAGCAGAAGTTAACGGAGTTTACCCGTATGGTAGTTAAAACTAACCAGATAGGTCAATCAGATGTCAAGGTTCAAATTAACAAGAGTTCAAGTTAATTATAGGGTTCAACAGTTGAAAAGGTTCAAGCCGGATGAAAGGTTCAAAAACTCAAATCCGGATTGCTGACAGTTCAATGTTAATCCGGATGAACCCTTTCACCAATCCGGATTAGAAGGAGGTTAAACAGTTCGGACAAAAATTGCAATCTGGATTACCCATAATATCTCAGATGGAATATTATTCCAGATGAAGATCCTATCCGAGATGAAATCCGAGTTCATCATTTCGGATGGATATCAATCTGGAATGAAATCAGAAATGCCTAAGACCTTTGAAGATCAATCCGAGACACAATCCGGAATGCTTTAAATATGAATATTTTCATCCGGAATGCATATGTTTAATGAAGTTATACCTAATCCGGAATGAATTATCCGAGATGCACAGTTCGAAATAGAGAAGAAATATTGTTTGGAATATGTGGATAATCTGAAATGAGAAATCAAAGATACCTATATACTTCCGAAATGGGCTTGGGCCTGAGATTTTGAATCCGTATTGGGCTTGTGACAGGCCCAATCCGGAACAGTAACATAGTGGGCCTATCCGGAAAAAGTCCAAATGGGCCTTTCCGGAAAAGCCCAATCCAGAACAGTAACCTTTTGGGCCCAAAGAAGCCAATCCAGAATAGTAACTTGGGTTTCCAATTTTAAGACTTTTAACCAATTTTATTAGACTGGCCCAAATCCCAAAGCACATTAGGCCAGTCCAATATCTCTTGACAGAAACCATCTCACCAAAATTCATCAAGTAGACTAACCAAGCATCCAACCACTTTTTAACATTTTACAAAGAAGAACTCTTTAAGAAAGACATAAATATTTAACACAACCTTTCTAATGGATCAAATCATTTCAAAAGCTAACTAAGGAGTATTTTTCAGTATGAGCAGATTCAATTGGTCTAAGCGATTGTCAATATACTTGTCCATTTAAATCTAAAACTCAATCCTTGTAGTTCAGGCATTTGATACGCTTAAGGTAGTATTATACTATGATATTCGTGTGTCCCATACCATGACATATCCCCGCAATCAAGGTAAGCACAACAATTCATCGTAGCAGGTGAGTATACTGTGGTCATCCTTTATATTTTACAACATCAGGCTATTGGTGAACAGGTCAATACTTCTGTACAGCAGAGAGACCAATAGTGACTAACTAGGCAAATACCTTATGTGGTATGTAAGAACTTATGAAGAAACTTCTATTCTCTTAGGTTTTGGCCTTTCCATTTTGGCTCTTTTACAAAGATATCCTGACTGTGCCTAGATCTGCATATAATCTGGATGCAACAGAAGGGCAGTCAAGATATCCCCAGCTGACTCAACAGTATAAAGACCCGAAACCTCGATGTTGGCTATCTATCAACGCAAGATTTAAGACAATGAAATCATACGCTTATAGTAAGTGACCCACTAAGTACATAGTTCATTATGTTTATATCATTTGACTTTCCCCATCCGGTTGAGTTTTAGACCTACCGACACATCACTGTCGATCCAAATCTTTTCCCGCTTCGACACCTTACATGTGTTAGTCAAACATTTTATCACGAAAAAGTATTTCATTTCCCTATCCTTGCAAAAATTCTCTCTCTTTTTTTTTTAAGATTTCTCCCCCTAAATTTGTGCATACATATGAACAAATTTATGACAAGAAAGTAAGAACAGTAAACAAAACACAAAGACAGAGGATGCCTAGGTAGAAAACTGAATCATTTTGAGAAGATCAACAAGTACTTGAAAGCGTGCGTTGCTAACGGGTTTCGTGAACAAATCCGCCACATTTGCATCAGTGTGGATTTGCTCAAGCTTTACGAGACCCTTTTCATAGCAATCACGGATAAAATGAACTTTAATATTTATGTGCTTGGTTTTGGAGTGAAAAACAGGGTTTTTAACTATTTGGAATGCGGCATCATTATCACAATAAATTGTTGTGTTTAGATAAGTCAAACCGTAATCCGCAAGCTGATGTTGCTCCATAAAACCTGGGAGCAGCAAGCAGAGGCTGCGACATATTCTGCTTCTGCGGTAGAAAGCGAGACCGTCTGTTGTTTCTTGCATTGCCACGAGATTACGCGATCTCCCAGAAATTGGCAACCAGCCGAGGTTTAGCGCATGTCCCTATCTGTACCTCCAAGATTACTGTCATAGAAAGCAAACAGTTCAAATTTAGAATTTTTAGGATACCAAAGGCCCAGTGATGGAGCCCCTTTGAGGTACCTAAAAATCCGTTTAACAGCATGTAAATGAGAAAGTTTAGGAGTAGCCTGATAACGAGCACACTGGCAGATGGCAAACATGATATCTGGCCGGCTAGCAGTGAGATACATGAGTGATCCAATCATGGAGCGATACATAGTCGGATTAACAGGCGTTCCTTCAGCATCTTCATTTAGCAGAGGCCGCTCTGCGATAGGTGAAGCCATAGGCTTGGAATCTGTAAGCTTGAATTTGGCAAGAACGTCATGGACATATTTTCCTTGATGAATTAGGATACCTTGTGGGCTCTGACGAACTTGAAGTCCCAAAAACATGGTTATCTCCCCCAATGAGCTCATCTCAAATTTCTTCTTCATAATTTCTTCGAATTCGCAGCACAAACTATCATTGGTGGAACCAAATATAATATCATCAACATAGATTTGACAAGAATAATGTCCACATCAACGCGTTTGATAAATAGAGTTTGATCTATGGTTCCCCGTGTGTATTCATGAGCAAGCAGATGCTCTGTAAGAGTAGCATACCATGCGTGAGGCGCTTGATGCAACCCATACAAAGAGTTGTCTAGTTTGTAAGCATAATCTGGCTAAGCCCGGTGGTTGTGCCACGTAGATTTCCTCTTTCACCTTGCCGTATAGAAACGTTGTCTTGACATCCATTTGATATACAATAAAATCCATGTAAGATGCATATGCCAAGAAAATGCGTATAGCCTGCAAACGCGTGACAGGTGCATAGACCTCATCATAATCTAATCCTTCAATCTGTCGAAACCCCTGAACCCCCAGTCTAGCTTATTCCGAATGATAACTCCAGTGTCATCCTGCTTGTTGCAGAAAACCCAGTGAGTTCGAGAGCACGTTTTCCTTGAGGCAGCTTCACCAATTGCTAGACACCAAGCTTCTTAAATTGATTGAGTTCCTCGTGCATGGAATCCACCCAGCCTGGTTCTTGCAAGGCAACATCAATACTTTTAGGTTCAATTTGTGAAATGAAGCAAGAAGAAAGACATGAATTGATATCCCCAGATTGGCTGCGGGTTCGAACAACAACGTTGACAGGACCAATGATACTCTCAACGGGGTGATCACGCTGTAAACGTTGTGGTATTGGTGTAGCGGGAACGAGAACATCTGTTTGCAAGTTGGTGACACTAGTTGAAGTGACTCCAGATGTCTCCCCTTCAACAGAGGCACCAGTAGAAGTATGTGCTGAGGAATCCCCAAACAATCGAGTGGAGTAGGCTCAGGAAACAGAGAGGAACCCAAAACATTGGGAGTAAGACCTTCATGTGTTGTAGGAGACTCTGGATCAGAAACCACAACTTCAGGAGGATCGGTCTGAGCAGGCGAAATGATAGTTGGTTCTTGAGAGTGCGAAACGGTGGAGGAAGGAAAGACAACGTCATTAAATCCAGGAGGATCCACACTCAGCTGCTTTAAAGTCTCATGTAGCTCGGCAGAGTCAGCATCGTCTTCAGAAGAAATGGGCACCGTTGGAAGGGCAGAATTTGAATTGTTACCTGCAGGCACATTGGAAGACACATCAAAATGATTAAATAAAGTAGAGTAGTCATATAACCAGTCAGGACCAATGCGTGTGTCCTTGGGATTTTCCTCCAGCCAACCCACATTGTAGGTTTCAACTACTATCTTCTTGATCTTGTTATAAACGCGATATGACGTATTTTTAGAATAGCCAACAAAGATGCAAGGATCCCGCGTGATTCAAACTTTCCTTTAGCGTCCATGAGTAGGAGAACACAAGGGCATCCGAACTTGCGGAAATGCTTGGCTGAAGGTTTGCGACCTTCAACCACTTCGTATGGAGTCTTCATGTGACGTTTATTGATCAGGGCATGATTCTGAATATAGCATGCAGTATTGATTGCTTCTGCCCAGAAAATAAGAGGTAGCCCGGATTCAACCAGCATAGTGCGTGCAGCTTCAATGATTGTGCGATTTCTGCGTTCTGCAACCCCATTTTGTTGTGGGGTTCTGGCTGCACTAAACTGTCGGTCAATTCCCTTGGATGAGCAGAAAGAGTTTAAGGTAATATTCTTAAACTCTGTCCTATTATCACACCGAATAGCCTTCACCGTAGAATCTGTCTGGTTTTCCATAAGCGTGACAAATTGTTTGACTAACTCAGTGGTTTCACTTTTATGTGTGAGAAAGAAAACCCAGGTGAATCGAGAGTAGTCATCAATAATAACCAGACAGTAAGCGTTCCCGCCAATGCTGCGTATGTCTGTTGGACTAAAGAGATCCATATGTAGCAGTTCTAAGACTTGAGAAGTGGAGGGAACGGCTTTAGATTTGTGCGGCTGTTGATGTTGTTTCCCACGCGCGCATGATTCACACTTTTTGATCTGCATGAAGTCGTGAACTGGTAGATCTCTGACTAAACCACCTTTTGCAAGACGATTTAAGTTCTTCATGTTGATGTGACCCAGTCTGCAATGCCATAGCATGGCGTCATGTTCGGCTGTCGATGAGAAGAGGCAAGTGAGCTTGTCAGAATGAGCCTGGTTCATATCAATAACATACGCATTGCCTTTACGTGCAGCTTTAAGAAGAATCCAATCATCTGGAATAATTAAACCAAGGTTAAGCACATAACATCCTTTCTTGGTGAAGAGAACATCCAAATGATTGTCGCAGAGTTGAGACACACTCAATAGACTGTGCTTCAATTCTGGTATGTAATTGACATTCTTAAAGCTGAGGGTTCCATTGCAAACAGTCCCTCTCATGGTAATTTTCCCTGTTTCTCCACTTGCGAAGGAAACAAACCCGCCATCGAAAAACTGAATGTCATTCAACTGCGAGATGTCTCCGGTCATATGCCTGGAACAGCCACTATCAATATACCATAGTCTAACAAGAGCGCGCCAGAGCTGTTCCTGCACATTTCAACAGGTTTTAGTTAGAAACGGGAACCCAGGCCATTGAAGATCTGGGTTTCCGTTAGCATCAACGTAAGTAACCTCCTGAAAGATCAAGTTAGTTGAGGATGAGGTTGATGATGCTTTTGTTTTATAAGACATGGGGGTAGAAGACTGAGTCTTGGCCACTAACTTAGGCCTCCAGGTTACCGAATCAGACCTCTGCACAATCCTTGGAGTGCTAGAGGGATTTTGGGAAACTGAAGGTCTCAAGGGTTTGAAAGACTGTTTCTTGGACAAGTTCCAGTCTTGATCAGAAGACTTAGCTACAAATCGAGCTTCAGGTGGGCGATTAGGCATAGTCTTCTGATGTCTGGAATACAAAGTTTTGAAAGAGGTAAAGGTATTTTGACAATTTCGAGCAATGTGCCTGGGAGATCCACAATTAAAACAGGTCTGCCTCTTCTAGAAGAAAACAGTCCGTTCAGCTTGGGTAGTTCTAGGCAATTTGTCTGTCAGTTTCTTGCTGGCGGGTACTGACGGCTGATGCACGGTCTTGATCTTGACGGTGTCCTGTGCACAACCACCAGCACACTTGTTAGTTTTGTGATTTGAATTCAAGGTTTTTAAACATGGAGAGTTTGGCAAAATTTTAACTGATATTTGTTCAGCTAGTTGCTTAAAAGATTCAGTTTGTGACTGCTGAGTTAATTCCTCAGTTTGATAAGGAGACCCAGCAGTTGCTGTTTCAGTTTTTGAAGATGCCTGTTTTCTTTTCTTCTTTTTAGATCGGCGTGTTCTCCGCTTCTTGGTCTTACTCTTCAAATCACACTTCATGACAGATTCTGTGGAGGACACGAGTGGCTCTACAGGGACATCTTGTTCTGAGATTTCAGAAGACGAATGTGGAATCTCGCAATTTTGAAAAGTTTGAGATTCCGATTCAGAATCAGTTTTAAGATTTTCATTTGAATCATGAGGAAAAGTGTGTTCATCTTCTGTCATTTCAGAATCAGTCCCTTGTGTTAAGTCGCCCGAGTCTTCTAGAATTATGTCACTATCGACTTTTACAGAATATGTTGGTTGATCTACTTTCACACTGTCAACCCTAGGAGATGCACCAACAGACGCAGCCTCTGGAGAAAGACTTTCGATATCCTCAGCTGAAACTGATGAAACTGAATCATCTGTTGATGCAGAACCTGCAGCTAAATTCATTTTCTCATCACAAGAGTTATCACAATTATTAGCATCATTCAAAACATCAGTATTCGATGAAAACGCTGAATTAAAATTGTCTAAATTCTCAACACAACCAACACTATTTGAGCAAGTAAATTGTTCAGCAAGAAATTGATTTAAAATGTCAAAAGCAGGCTTATAAAACGCATAATCAGCAGCCGAATTGTCTGAATTTGTATTCAGACATTCCTCTGGATCACCCTCTGTGATATCCTCAACTAAAATTTCTTCTGCACATGAGTTAGACACATTAGTATCGTTCACGAATTCAGTTTCAGTATCAGAAGATTCTTTTTCGGTCGATTCTATGGAGGATGTGGATGTTTCTGCCTCAGGCACTTCTTTCTCCAAGCCATTTGTACTTCCAGAGGGATGATTACCAGTTTCACGAGAAAGTGGTGTAGAAGCCACAAAGACATCATCCCTCTTGAGTTCATTGGGTTTGGTGAACTTTGGGTAATAAGGCGTCCATGGTTTGGATAAATAATCTGAAGGTTTACCATAAATCATTTTTTCTGCATTTTCTACCTTTTCCTCAGATTCAGGCATTCTAGTATAGTTATGATTATATGGTGGAGGCGCCCTATTATACCCAAGGCCTTTGGTAAAATTCTTTTGATAGTTAAGCTGGAGGTCACATAGGTCCTTGAAAAGTTTACTGGAAGTTTCAAATTTTTTTAATGTTTATTTCATTTTCGTGAAGCTTCCCTGTCAAGGAATTCAGCTTGGCTAAGGCTGCTTGAAGTTCTACGTCCTTTTTAGCTACTTTTAGCCCCTAGTCGTAGACCCAACATTGCTGTTGGTTCAAGTCTAGCTTTAGCTGAGCTACATCCTGTTTCTGAGCTTCGACCTTCTCCATAAGAAGCTTGTTCTTATGTTTAAGGGCGATGTTCTGCGACGCAGCTTGTTGATATTCAACCACTAGAGTTGAATTATGGGCACGCATTTGTGATAATTTAAAATGACAACTATCAGAACAGAGAATTCGATTCACCGTTTCCGAAAGATCGGGTGTCTTAGTTGTCTGCGCCATCATGCAGTGGTTGCTGTTCTTGGATAGATTCAATGTTTCCATTTGAGCTGCAGCATTTGCCCAGTTGAAACTTTCATGCTGTTGGGCCACCAATGTTGTTGACTTCCCGCCCGAGCTGCTTGAAGGACTCGTAGTGGACTTGGAGGAAGAGACGGGAACCAGGTGTCTGTCATTTCTCTGTATATCAGCGACCCTGGATGATACATACCCTGACGTTGGCTTCTTGCATTCCCTGGCGAAGTGTCCTGGTTCGTGACATCGGTAGCATCTAAGTTTGTCCTTGGTGAGACCAGTCTTCAAATTTGACAAGGGTTGCCTTCCATATTTCTTCTGAAACTTGTTGACCCGAAAAGCAGCCATTGCTAAATTCCAAGAAACATCGATGTCGTCCAGGTCCTCCTCTATGATATGGTCAACTTCGGTTGGAAGAATAGATGGAGGGGTCAGATCACCTGCCAAGAAGGTGTTTAAGCTTTTGATCATTGACGCCGCAATAGCCGGTTTCTCCTCATTTTCTTTAGTGAGAAACACATAGTTGGAGGCCGGTTGAGCAGGTGCAGGCGCTGGTGCAACAGCTTGAGGAGTGTTGCCTTGTTGCACGGTTTGAGGAATTGCAGGATTGAACACCATGTTGGGATACTGAGCAAGGTACTGAGTGTGAACTTGAGCAGCTGAAACCATCGTGGGATTCTGAGATTGAAGACCATACACGTACTGAGTGTTTTGAGGCATAGCTATAGGACTATAAACCATGTTAGATCCACCCGGTGCTTGTGAGTTTCCTTGCAGAGGACTATAGATAAGATTTTGTGACATTAGAGTTGCGTTTTACCCTGTCATCCCTTCGGCCATCAAACTGCTTTGGTGATTGATTTCCCTCTGCTTGTTGTCAATCTCACATGATTTGATAGTAGCTATCATCTTGGTGAGAGTGACATCATTCAAGTTTTTGGTCTTTTTGATCATGCCCACATCTGCATCCCAACTCTTGGGCAGTAAGTTTAATAACTGTCTGTTCATGGCACTGTTGGTAAGGGTAATCTCAGCTGAGATCATCTGGGAAACGAGCTTGACATAGCGACGAATCTGGTTTTCAATAGTTTCCCCATAGATGTGATTGAATGAGCTGAATTGCTGATTCAGATGATTCACCCTGCTTGCCTTCATGTATGCATTTCCCTCGTAGAGATTTTGCAGCTCACTCCAAACCTCCTTTGTTGTCTTACAGTTTCTAACCACGATAGAGATATCAGGTCTGAGGGCCATGGTCAGAGTTGCCGAAGCCTTCTCATCTTCCTCTATTATCTTGATATCCTCTAGAGTCGATAGGTGCATGGGCTTGGGAATTTTCGTGTCTGGATCTTGCTCTGTGCTGTAAACTATGGTTCTTGGACCATTAATGATACATCTCCACACACCGAGCTCTTTAGCCTTGCAATACTGTTCAAAATGGAACTTCCAGCTCTTGATGGAGGGCCAGTGTTTGCAATTGCACGACAGCAAGAGTGGCATTTGTCAGGTCTTGTGCAGTCATGAATCCAGCCATCATAATTAAATTAATTAAAAATTTACCAAATCGATTTAAAATTAATTTATTTTAAGTGTCTCGGATGAACAATACAAAATCCGGATCTAATCCGAAATGGTCAATCCTGAAGTCAATGATGGTCAAATCCGGAAATAGTATGATGATCCGCATTGATGATAATCCGGATTGATGATGATCCGGATTGATGATGATCCGAAATGGAGAAATCCGACTTGAAAACCCGAAATGGCAATCCGAAATATGATGGATCCGAAATGAGAAGATGGAATTGAAAATCCGAAATGAGAAACCGGGATGTATGATCCGAATTAACCAATTCTGAATGTGAATCCGGAATCAAGAATCCGGAATGGAGAGTCCGGAATGCTTATCCTTATCTGTAACAGTAAACCCGCTTTTCCTGCAACTGAATTCTGAAATCCAAGGAATTCAAACATTATCTCGGATTACAATCCGGATTGAGAAACAGTCCGGGATCAATCCGAGATGGATGATCACCTTCGTGTTCTTCGGAATCCGGAACAGTTGTTGATCCGAAATGTGAGAAACTTCTTCGTGTTCTTCGGAATCTGGAACAGTACCAGATCCGAATTCTTCAAACCTTCTTCGAGTTCTTCAGAACAGTAACCCTTCCGATGATGAACAGTGATCTGGAACAGAAAAAAATTCCAAACTGTAACATTTGTATAAATCGGGTTTCCAAAACCCGCTTCGTTTTGTAATCAAATATCAAGTTACAAAATTTCATTAAGTATTTATGAATATTTTGAGTTTAAATGTTTCATAATTAATATATAAACCAAACTATAAAAATTATATTTGATAAAAAGTTAAAATAAAATAAATAAAAAATGTTTGGAGCTGACCGGACTCGAACCCGGGTCAACTGCCTCTAATGACTTATCCTTCCGTCTCCAAACCACTCCGCCACCAGTTGTTTTCTGTTAATATTATGAAAACAATTGAACTTTATACACAAACTCGGATGAACGGTTATTGGTATTTGAATAACGGAAATCGGTAAGCCAAATCGCCAAATCAGTTTTTCGTTCGTTTAGTTAACTCATAACCGACGCATATCGGTTTCTAATTAAGGTTAGATTGAATAAACTTCAAGTGTTGAGTTTTGAAACCGAAAGACATTCAAGTCTCAAATAATTCCGTCTCCAATCATTTATACGATTCAGAACTGTCCCAAATACACTCCAAATCCTTTTCGTCGCGTTTTCAAGTCTTTTGAGCTCAAGAAAATTGTCGCCGGAATTCTCTGCAACTCTCGCCGGAAAACCGTGTCCAACTCAAACCAGTAAGATTCTACTCTCTTGCTGTTTCAATCTATTGTAGGGACACTACTAACATTATTCCGTCACTCAAAGTCAGTCACAGAAGACTCTGCTGGATTTCTGGTTTCGCCGGAGAAATTCTGGAAATTGCCGGAACCACGCTAGTTGACGGTAAACACATTCAATCGTGCTAATAACCCATGTACTCTGATTCAATTTCAATTTTAACTCTTAAATTCTGTTGATTAGCTCTCTCAGCCGAAGTTTCAAAAAACAGAGTTTTCTGTTCTCGCCGGACTTCCTGAAGAAGACGACCTGTCTGGTATTTTTTCCCTCAAATTGTTCGGTTTGTTCATTCAAGCTAGTAATCATGTTATTTAAGAAGTAGAACCCTGAACCAGTGATCTGTGTAAAACCGGTAATATTAGTGAAGAAGACGAGCATAACAACGGGTTAAGAACAAATAAAATTCGGATAGTTAACGGGTTAGACACACAGTCCAGCGGTGGACTGTGTGCAAAGTCTATATACGAGTCCCGAGTTCGATCCTTGCTACACACACACGCTGCGTAATAACATTCCTTTTTATTCATAAAACTAACCGGGTTAGATTGAGTAGTTGTTAAGTATAATATAATTCAAGGATATAACCGGGTTAGACACACAGTCCAGCGGTGGACTGTGTGCAACACAAACTGCACGTCACGCGATCGAGTTCCGTCCCACACGCCGGTTCGATGAGAATAAAACGTTTTGTAAAATAAAGGAATTTTCGGTAAATTCGAATAAGTGTATTAATATAATTAAAGCTAGATTTTTATCGGGTTAGTCACGTAGCTCAGTTGGTAGAGCTACGTGCGCGTGAACGGAAGGTCACAGGTTCGAATCCCGCTCGGCGCAAGAATTACCGCTGACCGAACCGGTCAACGGTCAACGGTCAACGGTCAAACAGTAAAAAATATTATTTTTTTTAAATAATTATTTGTTTTATTTAAATTAAAAATCAATTAAAAATACTTAAAAATAACATTTTTAAGGATAGAAAATAGCCATAAAATCACAAAAATTATATCTAAAAATCCCATTAAAAATCTTTAATAAAATCCATCCATTTAATATATTTTTTCCTATTATTATCTAGGTCAGTGATTCCTTGTTATCTCGTTTCGTCCAAATCGTGCGCATCTCACCAATTCAAATCCAACGCACCCAATGTGAGTGAACCCTTCAAATTCCCCGTTTTAATCATATTTTTGGGGTGTATCATGTGTCTTATTCATTTACTTATTATAACCAAGTTATTGTGCATATATCATATCATGACATGTGTGTTAGTTGTTGCTGTTCAGTAGTTAGAATTGTTTGCAAGTTATTATTTCAGTACATGCAACTGCTGAGGCCGTAACTCCCCATCCCTCGAGGTTGAGTTTGATCCCCATTTTATTATGTGGTTGGTCAGGGCGTGCCCGCACGATCGGCTCCGTTTGATTGAGCCTTGATCGGTTATTTACATTTCAAGTTCATGCAATACGCTCGGCTCCGTTTGATTGAGCCTTGAGCACACAGTTCAATTTACATTTTCAGTTCATGCAATACGATCGGCTCCGTTTGATTGAGCCTTGATCTCACAGTTCATTTATGTTAATTATCATATGATGTTGGTATGATCATGTATGTTATCAATTATTAATGTATGTTATAATTGTAACCGATGTTGCCATTGCTTGATTTCATACATATGCTCTTTTATGATTATGCACAATATTTTATTGATAAACTAACCAGAAAATCATTATTAAATGTTTATCTATAAGGTTCACTCGCCAACTTATGTTGACCCAAAAACCTCCCATTTTACACATGATACAGGTGAACCAGCAGCAGCTAGGAACACGTAGGACCTGGATTAGAAGAAATAAAATGATTTAGTGTTTGGGATTATTATGTTTGGTTATTTTCCTTTGTAATGAATGAACATGTTTGAAGGTTTGAGAAATGTAACTTTGACTTCATTTAATTATGAAACATAATAGTAAATGTCATGTGCTTTGGTGATAACCCAATTATGCCCCGACTCTTATTTCCGCTGCGGGTCGGGGTGTGACAGATTGGTATCAGAGCCATGACTATAGGGATATAGGATAAGTTATTAGACCCTTAGAGCCTATACTATAGTCGATTAGAAACCTATAAGAATTTTGTGTGTTATATGCCAAATTTCATGATGTTTATATGTTTATGTTAAAATGTTACATTTGATATTGTTCAAGCATGTTCATAAGTATGTATTATCAAATAATGCTTATCATGAAATCGTATGATCATAACATATCACATCCATGCAAGCACACACCACATCATGATTGATTTTACAACGATTTTCGTGTTTTCAAATCTCATCAAAGTGAGTTCTCATGACGGGCATGTAGTAACTGGAAGGGTACTAGTACCGGTAGTCGGAACGTCCTGTCTAGGCTGGCATTCGTATAAATCCAAAATAAAGGACCAGTTTGCCTACCTGGGGACCAACGATGAGAGTACGAAATACCTATTAGGCCAAAGCATGCTATACCAAACGTCGTGAGAGCTAATCCCACTTTGAGTAGTCATTGTGTCTACACCTGGACACGTTCCGACCAAACATCTCATGAAACATATTTTGTGGTTAGCATTCGGGGGATGCGAGTGTTAAATTGCCAATACTAATGTGAATCCTACCAAACCAATAGCCATGGGGGCCCACATGACTATATAGGTGAAGGTATGGGGGACATTTGAGGCCCAACATGAGCGAACCCAAGACATCCTTCGGATGTAGTTGCATTATTGATATTTATGTTATTTTCATTTTTTTTAAGACACATGACACCTAAAAGATACCATAAACTCACAATCTTCTCATTTTATGATCCTGTAGATGTCGTATAGATCGCATCGAAGGAGTAGGAAATCGGAAAAGTCTCAGGAACGATTGGCCACTCATATCGCCAACCAAATGGCCACGATATTACCTGACATCGTAGTACAAGTACAACAAGCTCTTGCTGCAAATCCTACTAACCCTCCTCAACAACAGGACCAGATCATCAACGACCCTCCTACCGGCAAATGCACCTACAAACATTTTAAGTCTTGCGATCCCCCAAAATTCGAAGGGACTGAGGGAGTCACTGCTCTCCAACGTTGGTTCGAGGAGATGGAAAACGTTTTCTTAAACTGCGACTGTCCTGAGGATCGCAAAGTTCGTTATGCCACCGGGAGACTACTTGGGGTAGCTCTCACTTGGTGGAATACCGAGAAGGGAAAGAGGGGAATGGAAGATGCGATGGCCTTAACTTGGGAGGAGTTAAGGGAGATCATGACTAGGCGATTCTGTCCTAGGAGTGAGATTAAGAAATTGGAAGATGAATTTCATGCCCTGAAACAAAAAGATGGTGATCACTCTACTTACAACAAACGGTTCTTGGAGTTGAACCAGATGGTACCAAACTTATTCACTCCAACCTACCGTCTGATCGAACATTACATTCGAGGACTTCCCTCGAAAATCCAAGATTCGGTCCTCAGTGTTTCACCGGTAACACTCGAAGCTGCCATGGTGTTGGCAACAGAACTAACCGAAAACCGAATTCGTAATGGGAAGTTCAAGGAAGAAAAGAAGAAAGCTCCTGCTGAGGGACAAACCTCAAACCACCACACTCCTTCCTCTAAATTTGGTAACAAGAGGAAGCGTAACAACAGGAACTTTGCAGTTACCCACACCAACACCCCTGTTCCTGCTGCACCCATCACACAAGCCACTCCTCCACCCGCGCCATACAAAAGACCATACACAGGACCACTACCAAAATGTAACCGTTGTCAGTATCACCACTCCCCTGACTATCCTTGCCAGTACTGTACCAGCTGCGGTCGCGCTGGACACCTTGTACAACAATGCCGCGCACCTCAGCGAACAAATCGCCACCCACCTATAACCCAAACCCACCAACAATTTATGGGTCAAGCCCAACAACAACAACCATTTCCACCCACTCAACATTTAGCCCAAACATACTATCAACCCAACTACCCTATGGGTCAACCTATGCGGGCATGTTTCAACTGTGGAGATCCAAGTCATTTCAGGAACACATGTCCAAGATTAGTCAATATTATTCATGCTCAGGCCCAAGCCAACCCAGTGAACCAAGCAAATCAAGCTCCTCCACCTGCTAGAGGAAGGGCTTTCAATATTAACGCAAACCAGGCCAGAGCTGACGGCAATGTGGTCAACGGTACGTTTCTTATAAATGGTAGATATGCCTCTATGTTATTTGATACTGGTGCGGATAGAAGTTTCGTGTCATTAGAGTTTGAACCTATCTTAAGTAAAAATCGAGATAAGCTCGCGGAATCCATAACAGTGGAAGTTGCAGATGGAAAACCAGTTTTGTTAAACTCTATTTTACGCAACTGTACGCTCACCCTAAACAATCACGATTTCTCAGTCGATCTTATTCCTATGAAGCTGGGAAGTTTCGACATCATAGTCGGAATGGATTGGCTTAGTCAGCATAATGCGGAAGTTGTATGTCGTGAGAAATTTATTCGTATTCCTCTTTCAAACGGTCAGACTCTTCGAATTATTGGAGAAACCTCGGCGAAAGGACTCAACTTAATGTCTTGCCTTCAAGCACAGAAATACCTTCGTAAGAATTATGTCGCGTTTTTTAGCCCATATCATCAAGAAGGGGACCGCAGAAAAGAAACTTGAAGATATTCCTGTTGTAAAAGATTTTCCACAAGTTTTTCCTGACGACATTTCAGGACTTCCTCCAATCAGAGATGTCGAGTTTCGTATCGATCTTATACCTGGTGCTACACCAGTGGCAAAATCTCCATATAGGTTAGCCCCCTCTGAAATGCAAGAGCTAGCCAGTCAATTGCAAGAGTTGACAGACAAGGGATTTATACGTCCCAGCTCATCGCCTTGGGGTGCACCGGTACTTTTCGTAAAGAAGAAGGATGGATCTTTTCGCATGTGCATCGATTACAGAGAGCTCAACAAGTTAACTATCAAAAATCGATATCCTTTACCTCGTATAGATGATCTTCTTGACCAGCTACAAGGTGCTAGTTGCTTTTCGAAAATCGACCTTCGATCGGGCTATCATCAGCTTAGGGTGCATGAAGAAGACGTCCCAAAAAACTGCTTTTCGAACTCGATATGGTCACTATGAATTCATGGTTATGCCGTTTGGATTAACCAACGCACCAGCTGTTTTCATGGACCTAATGAATAGAGTCTGCAAACCTTACCTTGATCGATTTGTTATTGTGTTCATTGACGATATTCTTATCTATTCAAAATCCAAAGCTGATCATGAGCGTCATCTGCGACTTATTCTTGCACTTCTAGAAAAGGAAAAGCTTTATGCCAAGTTCTCTAAATGTGAATTCTGGTTAAAAGAGGTGCAATTTCTTGGGCATGTAGTCAATGACAAAGGAATACACGTGGACCCATCAAAGATTAAAGCAGTTCAAGAATGGCAAGCTCCACGTACGCCAACTGAAGTAAGGTCTTTTCTTGGACTTGCTGGTTACTATCGTCGATTCATTTCAAACTTCTCTCGCATTGCGGTGCCACTCACGGCTTTAACCCATAAAGGGAAACCATTTGTATGGGGGCCCAAGCAAGAAGAAGCTTTTCAAACCCTCAAGCAAAGACTTTGTGATGCACCAATCCTCACTCTTCCTGAAGGTTGTGATGATTTTGTAGTCTATTGCGACGCGTCAGGGCAAGGATTGGGATGCGTTCTCACGCAAAGAGGAAAAGTCATAGCTTATGCCTCAAGGCAACTCAAGACTCACGAAAAGAACTACACCACTCATGACCTTGAACTTGGAGCCGTTGTATTCGCTCTTAAGATATGGAGACATTATCTTTATGGCACGAAGTGTGAAATATACACTGACCATAAGAGTCTTCAACACATCTTCAATCAGAAAGAGTTAAATATGAGGCAACGGAGATGGGTCGAACTTCTAAATGATTACGACTGTGAAATCAAATACCACCCTGGTAAAGCAAATGTGGTGGCTGATGCACTTAGTCGAAAGGGCTATGCGAACTCTATTCATCTTCTATGTTCGCAAATTATAACCAATATTAAGGATCAAATTCGAGAAGCTCAACACGTTTCAATAACAGAGGAAGATGTACAAAAGGAGATGTCCTGTGGAGCCGAGCTAAAGCTGGAAACTAAATCTGATGGCATTTTGTATTACCTAGATCGTATATGGATTCCTAACCATATCAATCTTCGTGAAACACTCATGCATGAAGCCCATAAGTCGCGATATTCTATACACCCAGGAGCCGATAAGATGTATCAAGACCTACGGTACACCTATTGGTGGCCTGGAATGAAGAAAGATATTGCCGTTTTTGTTTCCAAGTGTCTCACTTGTTCTAAAGTAAAGGCTGAACACCAAAGACCCTCAGGACTTCTGGTCCAACCAGAAATACCTGTCTGGAAGTGGGAAAATATAACCATGGATTTCATTACCGGGTTACCTCGCACTTCTAGTGGGTATGACACTATATGGGTGATTATAGACCGACTCACAAAATCAGCTCACTTTATTCCTATTCGAGAAGATTTTAAGAACGAAAAGCTTGCTCGTATTTATATCAGCGAAATCGTCAGCCGTCATGGAGTTCCATTAAGTATTATATTTCTGATCGTGATGGTCGTTTCACCTCACGGACGTGGCAGGCAGTACAATCCGCAACGGGCACTCGACTAGATCTCAGTACCGCCTATCATCCCCAAACTGATGGACAGTCTGAGCGCACCATTCAAACCCTTGAGGATATGCTTAGAGCATGTGTCATAGACTTCAAGGGAAATTGGGACGCTCACCTACCGTTAGTCGAATTTTCGTACAACAACAGTTATCATTCTAGTATCGGCATGGCACCTTTTGAAGCTTTATATGGTCGAAAGTGTCGATCTCCTGTTTGTTGGCACGAAATTGGGGAAGCTCAAATTACTGGTCCGGAATTGATCCAAGAAACAACAGATAAGATTCATCAAATCAGAAACAATCTTCTAGCGGCTCAAAGTCGTCAAAAGAGTTACGCAGATAAACGACGGAAGCCCTTGGAGTTTAGCGTTGGTGATCATGTGCTTTTAAAAGTGTCACCGTGGAAGGGAGTAGTTCGTTTTGGGCAAAAGGGAAAGCTAGCACCACGTTACGTAGGACCTTTCAAGATACTCGAAAGAGTAGGTCCTGTAGCTTACAAGCTTGACCTACCGGAAGAACTCGACAGAATTCATCCCACATTCCACGTGTCGAACTTGAAGAAGTGCCTCGCTGATGAGAATCTTCATATTCCACTGGAGGATATTCAGATTGATGAATCCATGCATTTTATCGAACGGCCAGTAGAGATTATGGACTATGGAGAAAAGCGTCTACGTCGAAGTCGCATTCCTATTGTTAGGGTACGCTGGGAGTCGAAACGGGGACCTGAGTTTACTTGGGAACGTGAAGACTCAATGCGTGAAAAATACCCTCATCTTTTCCCTACTACTTCAACTGTTTGAATTTCGGGACGAAATTCCTAAAAGTAGGGGATACTGTAACATTTGTATAAATCGGGTTTCCAAAACCCGCTTCGTTTTGTAATCAAATATCAAGTTACAAAATTTCATTAAGTATTTATGAATATTTTGAGTTTAAATGTTTCATAATTAATATATAAACCAAACTATAAAAATTATATTTGATAAAAAGTTAAAATAAAATAAATAAAAAATGTTTGGAGCTGACCGGACTCGAACCCGGGTCAACTGCCTCTAATGACTTATCCTTCCGTCTCCAAACCACTCCGCCACCAGTTGTTTTCTGTTAATATTATGAAAACAATTGAACTTTATACACAAACTCGGATGAACGGTTATTGGTATTTGAATAACGGAAATCGGTAAGCCAAATCGCCAAATCAGTTTTTCGTTCGTTTAGTTAACTCATAACCGACGCATATCGGTTTCTAATTAAGGTTAGATTGAATAAACTTCAAGTGTTGAGTTTTGAAACCGAAAGACATTCAAGTCTCAAATAATTCCGTCTCCAATCATTTATACGATTCAGAACTGTCCCAAATACACTCCAAATCCTTTTCGTCGCGTTTTCAAGTCTTTTGAGCTCAAGAAAATTGTCGCCGGAATTCTCTGCAACTCTCGCCGGAAAACCGTGTCCAACTCAAACCAGTAAGATTCTACTCTCTTGCTGTTTCAATCTATTGTAGGGACACTACTAACATTATTCCGTCACTCAAAGTCAGTCACAGAAGACTCTGCTGGATTTCTGGTTTCGCCGGAGAAATTCTGGAAATTGCCGGAACCACGCTAGTTGACGGTAAACACATTCAATCGTGCTAATAACCCATGTACTCTGATTCAATTTCAATTTTAACTCTTAAATTCTGTTGATTAGCTCTCTCAGCCGAAGTTTCAAAAAACAGAGTTTTCTGTTCTCGCCGGACTTCCTGAAGAAGACGACCTGTCTGGTATTTTTTCCCTCAAATTGTTCGGTTTGTTCATTCAAGCTAGTAATCATGTTATTTAAGAAGTAGAACCCTGAACCAGTGATCTGTGTAAAACCGGTAATATTAGTGAAGAAGACGAGCATAACAACGGGTTAAGAACAAATAAAATTCGGATAGTTAACGGGTTAGACACACAGTCCAGCGGTGGACTGTGTGCAAAGTCTATATACGAGTCCCGAGTTCGATCCTTGCTACACACACACGCTGCGTAATAACATTCCTTTTTATTCATAAAACTAACCGGGTTAGATTGAGTAGTTGTTAAGTATAATATAATTCAAGGATATAACCGGGTTAGACACACAGTCCAGCGGTGGACTGTGTGCAACACAAACTGCACGTCACGCGATCGAGTTCCGTCCCACACGCCGGTTCGATGAGAATAAAACGTTTTGTAAAATAAAGGAATTTTCGGTAAATTCGAATAAGTGTATTAATATAATTAAAACTAGATTTTTATCGGGTTAGTCACGTAGCTCAGTTGGTAGAGCTACGTGCGCGTGAACGGAAGGTCACAGGTTCGAATCCCGCTCGGCGCAAGAATTACCGCTGACCGAACCGGTCAACGGTCAACGGTCAACGGTCAAACAGTAAAAAATATTATTTTTTTTAAATAATTATTTGTTTTATTTAAATTAAAAATCAATTAAAAATACTTAAAAATAACATTTTTAAGGATAGAAAATAGCCATAAAATCACAAAAATTATATCTAAAAATCCCATTAAAAATCTTTAATAAAATCCATCCATTTAATATATTTTTTCCTATTATTATCTAGGTCAGTGATTCCTTGTTATCTCGTTTCGTCCAAATCGTGCGCATCTCACCAATTCAAATCCAACGCACCCAATGTGAGTGAACCCTTCAAATTCCCCGTTTTAATCATATTTTTGGGGTGTATCATGTGTCTTATTCATTTACTTATTATAACC